>JAESUZ010001519.1:0-600000 GCA_017311185.1 Proteles cristata cristata
TCCACCAGAAGCCTACCAGAACTGATCCAAGAATTCAGCCAAGTTGCAGGGTACAAAATCAACGTACAGAAATCGGTTGCATTTTTATACACCAACAATGAAGCAACAGAAAGAGAAATCAAGAAACTGATCCCATTTACAATTGCACAAAAAACCATAAAATACCTCGGAATAAACCTAACCAAGGATACAAGAGATCTGTATGATGAAAACTATAGAAAACTTATGAAGGAAATGGAAGAAGACACAAAGAAATGGAAAAACATTCCATGCTCATGGAAAGGAAGAATAAATATAGTTAAGATGTCATTACTACCTAAGGCACTCTACACATTCAATGCAATTCCAGTCAAAATTGCACTAGCATACTTCTCAAAACTAGAACAAACTATCCAAAATTTGTATGGAACCACAAAAGACCCCGAATAGCCAAAGTAATCCTGAAAAATAAAACCAAAACGGGAGGGATCACCATCCCAGACTTTAGCCTCTACTACAAAGCTGTCATCATCAAGACAGTATGGTATTGCCACAAAAACAGACACATAGACCAATGGAACAGAATTGAGAACTCAGAAGTGGACCCAAAAGTATACAGCCAACTAATCTTTGACAAAGCAGGAAAGAATATCCAATGGAAAAAGACAGCCTTTTTAATAGATGGTGTTGGGAGAACTGGACAGCAACATGCAGAAGAATGAAACTAGATCATTTTTCTCACACCATGCACAAAAATAAACTCAAAATGGATAAAGGACCTGAACGTGAGACAGGAAACTATCAACACCCTAGTGGAGAAAGCAGGAAACAACCTCCTTGACCTCCGCCGCAGCAACTTCTTACTTGACACATCCCCAAAAGCAAGGGAATTAAGAGCAAAAATAAACTGTTGGGACCTCCTCAAGATTAAAAGCTTCTGCACAGCCAAGGAAACAACCCAAAAAATTAATAGGCAACCAACGGAATGGGAAAAGATAGTTGCAAATGACATATCAGATAAAGGGTTGATATCCAGAATCTACAAAGAACTCACCAAACTACACGCCCGAAAAGCAAACAACCCAGTGAAGAAATGGGCAGAAGATATGAACAGACACTTCTCCAAAGAGGGCATCCAGATGGCCAACAGACACATGAAATGATGCTCAGCATCGCTCCTCATCAGGGAAATACAAATCAAAACCACACTGAGATACCACCTCACGCCAGTCAGAGTGGCTAAAATGAGCCAATCAGAGAGCTCTAGATGCTGGCGAGGATGTGGAGAAACGGGCACCCTCCTACACTGTTGGTGGGAATGTAAACTGGTACAGCCCCTCTGGAAAGCAGTGTGGAGGTTCCTCAGGAAACTAACAATAGAACTCCCCTATGACCCAGCAATAGCACTGCTAGGAATTTACCCAAGGGATACATAAGTGCTGATGCATAGGAGCACATGTATTCCAATGTTCATAGCAACACTCTCCACAATAGCTAAAACATGGAAAGAGCCTAAGTGTCCATCAACAGATGAATGGATCAAGAAGATGTGGTCTATCTATACCATGGAATACTACATGGCAATGAGAAACAATGAAATCTGGCCATGTGTAGCAACATGGGTGGACCTTGAGGGTGTTATGCTGAGCGAAATAAGTCAGGCAGAGAAGGACAAATATCATATGTGTGCACGTATAGGAGGATTAGGAGGAACTTGACGAGGACCAAGGGGGAGAACAAGGGGGGAAATGGTGGGGGAAAGGGAGAGAGGCAAACCATGAGAGACTCTTGAATGCTGACAAAACTGAGGACTGATGGATGTGGGGGGGAGGAGGGGTGGGCATGGAGGAGGGCACTTGTGGGGATGAGCACTGACTGTTATGTGGAAACTAATTTGACAATAAACTATTTGTAAAAAAAATAAAAATAAAAATAAAAAAATAAAATAAAATAAAATAAAAACGTTTTGTGTCAAAAAAAAAATGAGAAGTAAAGTTGACCAAATTATCTTATTCTGTGGACTTCAAATTCCCAAATAAAATAATATCAATGGCAAAAAAAAATAAAAAATAAAAAATAAAAAAAAATAAAAGCTATGTAAGGCTTCATTATTCCTAAGTCTCATGTATCTTGGTGACAGGAGCTAGTCACTAGGAAATGGTTTAAATACACGTCCATAGATAAAACATCTAAGTTTGTATCCTGCGCTTTGGATCGGAAACTTAACAAGTTTCAACTGCTCGTTGTACAACAGATATAAAACACTTCTGAAGATGCAGTAGATCATTCTTCAGCCATCACATTTGAATTAATAACCTATATCATTTGATTGTATGCATTTGGTACTAACTTTTTCATTTGTTTTATACGAGCAAATAGGACAGCTTGAAGTTGCTCACAAATTGTAACCTTAAAAACATAGAGGACACTGTTTCATGGCTGACGTCCATAATTCTCAAAAATGTTCCCAATAGCCTCTATATTAAAAAGTGCCAGTATATCATATATCATAAATACTACAGTTGAGGGGAAAAGACATCAAGAATTGTTCGTGCAAGAGGTGAGTTTGAAAGCAGGAGAGAGAATACACAGTATATATGTGCAACAGGTTTGAGTGGGGACCCACGGTATGGACCTATTGATTAAATACATAGCAATGAATCATTATGTTCATTTTAAACCATTTTCCTTTGACCCACTGTAGCAGATTAGTTTTCTTCCACTTAGAGCTCTGGCGGTTTACATCAATGTATGTCTGCAAAATCTCTGCAACTAAACATGATTTTACTTGCAATATATCCTCTACTTGGTTGATGCCCTTGAGACTTCTTGTTACACACAAATTCACAGTTGTAGACTTGAGATCTCACCTCAGACTTGTCTCCATTGCTGATGATCTCTCAGAGTTTCAGAATTATAGTTCCTACCATTTTATTCCAAGGCTTGTTCCTGGGCTTCTCCTTGCACATGAGAAAATGATCTTGCATCCCATACACCTCGTGCAAACCCTGGAACCCTTGGATGCTGTTGTGAATGCAAAATGGTGCAGCTGCTGTGGAAAACAGATGGAGTTTCCACAAGAGATTAAAAATAGAACTACCATGTGAGACAGCAACCCCATTTCTTTGTATTTTTACAGAGGGACTGAAATCAGGCTCTCAAAGACAGATCTGCACTTCCATGTTGATTACAGTACCAGTCATAGTAGCCAAGATTTGGGAACAACCTAAATGTACACTGACAAATGAATGGATAAAGAAGATCTGATGTATATCAACAATAGAACACTATTCAGCCTTTAAAAAAGATGGAAATCCTGGACTATCGGACAACACTGGTGAACCTTGAGGCCATTAGGCTACGGGAAACAAGCCAGTCACAGAAAGAAAGATATTTCATGGTTCCACTTACATGAGTTTTCTAAAACAGTCAAATTCATAGAATCAAAGAGTGAAATGCTGGTTGCCAGGGTTAAGGGGAACTAACTAGTCAACAGCCACAGTTTCAATGAAGCAAGCTAAGTCCCAGAGATCTTTCATAGAACATCGTATCTAAAGTCAACAAAAACGGGGCGCCTGGATGGCTTAGTCGGTTAAGCGTCCGACTTACGCTCAGGTCATGATCTCGTGGTTCGTGGGTTTGAGCCCCGCGTCGGGCTCTGTGCTGACTGCCAGCTCAGAGCCTGGAGCCTGGAGCCTGTTTCAGCCTGTGACTCCCTCTCTCTCTGACCCTCCCCTGCTCACTCTCTCTCCTAAAAATAAATAAAACGTTAAAAAAAAATTAAAAAAAAATAAATAAAGCCAACAAAAATGTACTGGACAAGTAAAAATTTAAGAAGGTAGATCTCATGTTTATTGTTTTTTACCATAATAAAAATAGAATTTTAAATAATTTGATTACTTAATAAGTTTCACTCTTATTTAAAAGAAATCTAAATTTTAAAAATAAAAACAAAACTCCTAAAAGGTAACATAGTAGACAGATATGTATGAAGAAGATAGATTTTTCTCTTTTTCCAGAGCCTCAAATACTTGATAAAAGAGCACTGTAAAATAATCAGCAGTTAGCTTCAGAATTCCTTTAGAAAAAGTCTTCAGGTTACAATCTATGTCATTTAGAGTTTATGTTTTATGTGGGTAACTTGAAAGTATCATGTTATGAAACAGGGGAGAAATGAGGGTCTTCACTCAGCCACCCCTGGCTCCAGCACTATAGGTAATGAATTCTATTTATCCTATTTTACTCACAGAAAAGGAACACATGCGTTTTAACACACACAGATGGGGAATAAATGGTTTTCTTAAGGTATGTCTCGTACTAGAGTTCAGATACTGAGAAACAAATTTTGTGGAATTTGCAGTGAATAAATCAAGTTCTATTCCACTGAGATAAACCTTCCATCCCCAAGGAGCACAATCTCTCTCTTCACCTCTCTGTTCCTCTCTCCTTCTCTCCCATCTCTCAAAAAATATTCCATTAGTAAAGACTAAAGAGAACCACTTCTACCTTTGTTGATGTCACACCTGAATGGTCACAGTCACTTTCCTAATTGTGATGTTTGATGAGTATGATTCCTCCCTGCAAGAGTCAATGATAACATGAAAAAAAAAAGTTTGTTTGGCATTGAAACATATATTGAAAGTTGCTTACGGAGAGCTGAGAAAGAGAACTTAAATATATACTATAAAGATGCTGATGCAATCAAATTGGAACCAAATTTAATTGAGTTATTGATTCGAAAAGCAATTTTCTATCAGGAACTGCCATTACTCAAAAACTAATTTTATGCTTTTAAGGAACTTCTACCATTTTCCTCCATACGATGCTGATGGCTAGGGAAAGCAGAAATGAACTGTCACTACTACGGAGAGAATGTTTGTTCAAACAATGTTTTGTTACATCTGATAAAAGGCTGTAGCTGAAGAGATTTTTATTAACTTCAAAAAGTGTCACTTTTTCCTAACAAAGACACCAGAACCACCAATTAGTTCTTCCAAATATAGTCAATGTGCTACGAGGGAGTTCTCTAAGAATGTAAGCAATGATGATGCTAACCAGTGGGGAACGTAGTTAAGAAGCCTACCTGGGAATACTTATCAGGCAGGTTTCCGACATCCGGGGTTTAGAGTCTGGATAACAAGCCAGACAGGACAGCAGATCATGGGCTATAGATTATTTACTCAGCATGTGATCACTAGCTTTAGCAAAAGAGGAAAAAAAGCAAAAGTTTGAAGTTTAGCTAAAGTTGAGAGGAGAAAGTGGGCCAAAGAGCTGTTCCTGCTGTCAAAAAAGCAAAGCCTGGAGCTTCGGCCGTGGCAAAGGCTTAGCACCCGCAGGGCTGGCTGGAAGATCTGAGGTCTTTTGAATGGCAAATGGCCCTGAGCAGTCTTCCACGTATTCGCCTCCCCAACTGAAAGTTGGGGAACGATTAATATTGGGCAGTTTTCTGATAATATGAAGGCGCCTGCAAAGTCAAAGCTATTCGGCAGGCAGCGCTAGTGGAGCGACCCGATGTGCCGTTTGCTGGCCAAGGGCTGTTACCAACCACGGGGGCCAAGGGAGCAGAGAAATGGTCATTTTCCTGATCAGGGCTTTTCAAAGGAAAGGGGGATGCGGGGAGCTGATGCTGCCAAAGGCCTGTGTCAGAGTAGCCGAGAGAACACTCTCGGCTGAAACACATCTAGTACAAAAAAAATTCACTCAGGCCGTTTCGGACACAAAGATCCCGAGTTCATTACAGCATCTGATAACAATGGTTTCACATGTTATTGTGCCCTGAACTGAACTTGAGAATTTAAAAAAGCATTTAAAATTATATGGCCATCCCAAATACTAAATAATCGTGGTTGAGCCAGTCCTTGTTATAAAATAGAGTACCAAGACTCAAGCACTCTGAAACTCAAAGTAGAACCAAGCATTGCACAAAACAGTTAACACAGATATTTGAGAAACCACGTATTGCTTCAACTTTTGTGTTTTTGAACTTTTCAACCATGGTCCCAATGCTATATTTCTATCGTACGGAAGTATGGAAATATTCACTAAGTCATGGTAGTTGTGTTATTAAATGTTCATAGCATATATTTCCCTAGGTCCCTTTGATGCTGCTATTCTAAAGGTCATGAGAGTACCCCAGATGCATATTGCTAAAATTTCCGCACTCACTTTGTATGCTACAAGAACAAAGGAGCAAAACGATAAAGCGCAAAAATAAATAAATAAACTTTGTGTCTGACTTTAGAACTGTTTAAGTGTGCACTAATGTTCACCCTTTTCTTTTCCACCAACTACATAGCAAATGGCTGTTTTTAAACTTTTCTTAATGTTTTATTTATTTCTGAGAGAGAGAGAGAGAGAGAGAGAGAGACAGCCAGCATGAGCGGGGGAGGGTCAGAGAGAGAGGGAGACACAGAATCTGAAGCAGGCTCCAGGCCCCGAGCTAGCTGTCAGTAAAGAGCCCAACGCAGGGCTCGAACCCACGAACTGTGAGACCATGACTTAGCCGAAGTCGGATGCTTAACGGACTGAGCCATCCAGGGGCCCCAGAAAATGGCTATTTTTATCTTCACCTGCCAGAATGGCAATGCCATTCTCGAGCACCATGTAAAATGCAACAATTATATCCAACTGGTGACCAACACACACACACACACACACACACACACACACACACACACGGCTGAACATGCTCTAGAAATATTAGGATTTGTCCTAAAGAATGGTTATGACAGAAGAAGAATAGGTATCAGAGTATAAGTACAACAGAGATGACATGCATCTAGTGTGCCTATGCACGTGCCTTATAGTATTCAGCGGAATGCTATAAATGAAATAGTTGGCATTAAATTCCCATTATGCTCTAATACGCGACCGTTACTTTTAAACCAACATTTGCTTGTTTGTGTACACACACACACACACACACACATAAACGTATACATATATATGTACACATATAAATACGCATATATATTTTTATATATTAGAAGATATATTCACATCCACTGTCCTGTGTCAACATCTTGGTTCTTCTAAATTCATTAAAGAGGGCCAGGACACCCACGTGGCTCTAATTTCATGACAGCCAGTGTAAGCTGCCCGTAAATGCCTCAAGGTTGCAAAATCAAAACTTTAAGGACAACCAAGGGAATCACTTAGAACAAACACTGCCCTTGAACCTCCTTGGAAGAGACCATACCAGCTTCTCCTCACTACCCACAAGGCAGCCAAACCAGGGATTTGAACCTTGACTCCCCATCCCCCATTTGAAAAGGGGCTCCTTGAGACTCTCAGAACTGCACCCCAGCTGGAGATAGACCATTAAAATGGGAGCAGGTGGGGGCGCCTGGGTGGCTCAGTCGGTGAAGCATCCGACTTCAGCTCAGGTCATGATCACAGTTTGTGGGTTCAAGCCCCACGTCGGGCTCTGTGCTGACAGCTCAGAGCCTGTTTCAGATTCTGTGTCTCCCTCTCTCTCTGCCTCTTCCCCACTCATTCTCTGTCTCTCGAAACTGAATAAATGTTAAAAAAAATTTTTAAAGTGGAAGCAGATGGCACCTAGAGGTAGACAGCTCTCCCAGGATCGTGGATCACGAGCTTCATCACAAATAAGACAACTTTATTCCTTTTGCCTTGTTGCTACTTGCTTTTTTGTTCGTTTCTGTTAACGCATGGGGAATGGCACTCCTTAGCTCTGGTGGCTATTGCTGAACCCACCGCTAAGGCCAGAGTGACACAATAAAAGTCACTGGACTTTCTTGCTCAGATGGTTTTAGAAAATAGAACTGCTCTAGATTACTTAACAAGCTAAATGAGGAGTCTGCGCCATTGCACATATCCCCTGCCGTACCTTGATCAACCGTTCTGATACTGTAGCAAATATAATAAATGTTTTAAAAAGCCATGTGGGACATGTTGATGCCCCTTTAGGTACATTTGCTGATTTACTTGATACAAACTGGGTTCATGGGGCTCTGGCTAAGGAAAGTATACTCCATCCAGTCCCTTGGTGTTATTCTCTTTGTGGTCATCACTTCGGTGTCCCTGGCATGCTCTGATCTCTCCAAGGTCTTCCCTGCATGTTCACAGCCATCGGCAGCACATCACGTGATCTCACCATGCTCAGAGGAAGAGAAAATGAAACGAACAGCAAAAACAATCCATCCTTGGTTCTGACATCATACCCTAGGAGTTTCGCAAGGAAACGAGAGCAGCTTAATTCTGATGGTGACTGCGGGTGGCGCTAATACCCATCATGGTCAATCTTCCATGTAGGAGAGGATGACCAAAAGGGGACAGTTGTTGAATTAGCTAAACAAGGAGGCCGTTAGACTGATGGGGCAGCCTGCATGAACAAGCCAAAATCTGAGCCTGCATATGGCCCAATGTTATGAAGTCAAAATGCTAAGAACAAGCAATCACAACCAAATAGACCCTGAGTTCTAGCTGATCAATAATTTCCTTATTTTCCTTCCATATTTTCTCTGTCCACGTCTCTCCCTGGTATTCTGCTCCTAATGCCTTCCAGTTTGGCACTCGCCAATTTGAATTGTTTTTTGCTCCAAGTTGTTTCCTAAAAGTTTTAATATGTCTCAGTTTCTCTTTTAACAATACACAGTACATCCTGTAATTCTCCAGCTTTACAGAGCAAATAATGCAATTTTCATCTTAACTTTTCCTGTCTTGTCTGATTTGCAAGTCCATTAATTTGATCAGAAAATATTTGAACAGCTAAGCATACTCCAAGAATCACAGAGATCTTTAAGCCATTTGATTAGAATACTAGAGGAAATGAATGACTTAAAACAAATAAAAATTAAGGATCACAGGAATAGAACTGAATTTGGGGCAGTTTTTAGTTCACTTAATATTCCTGAGATGGATCACACTTTGACAGAAAAACAGTGAACCTAAGCTCTTCGAGAAACTCTTTTCTTCAAATTGAAAAGTCATTTCCATCCTCAAGCCAACTCTTTCCTCTGCTCAAAGTCTGTCAGTATTTTACTGCATATGCACCACACTGAACCATTATTTTTTGGATACCTCTGAGCTGTTCCTGCCTTTCATCTGGTGTTTTTAGATTTCCTTATACTCCTTCATTCTCCTTTGTTTGAATAACACAAGAAATTTGCTCCAAATCCTTTTAGTTTTTATTCCTGAGTCTTTCTATACTTCTTGCATAGTAGTGAAAATTATAGCTGGGCACCAAGACATGAAGAATAAAGACTATCTTTACCATTCTCCCTTGCACTTCTGTATAGCTACGTGATTATATTCTGGTCAACAAAATGTAAATAAAATTATTGTTGAGCAGTTTTCTAGACACTTCTGGGAAAACAGATGTGTCCTTAATTTCTTTCTTCATCCCTTTCTTCACCTCTTTCCCTATCACTCCATATTACTACCTGGCACCGTCTTACATCATGAATTACACAGGACCGAGAGACAAGACAGAAAGAAATTCGGACCATGTGGAGTGCTATAATGGCCATGGACCAGTTACTTGGACTTCACCGTGTCAAGGAGAAATAAACTTCTGTCTTGTTTTGAGCCACTTTTTTTTTTTTTCTTTTTCAGGTTGTTCTCACACTTCCAGCTCAGTATAATCCTAATACACAAAATACTTAGTCAGGGCTTGAGAGGTTGCACAATTTTTTCCAACTCTTCACTCCCTCCCTGTAATGTGTTTCTATATTTTCACGGGAATATATAGAGACATTTTCTATGTCCTGCCCATCTTCCAATGACACTCTGTGTCTCCCATAGGAGCGTATGGCCCTCACTCAGGACCCTTCACTTTGGACTTTGATGACACCCACGACACTTTGCACATGTAAGCAGAAGCTTTACTTGTGATGACAGTAGGCTCAGTGAGTCTTTTTCCTGCTCCCCACCATGAAACCTGAATTAGCCACATGAAAGCCACTCTAGCATCTCTGGCCTCAGAATGAGAAGACATGCAAACCCAAGTCTGTCAGAAAAAAAATGCTTATTGAAGCCACTGAGATTTGGATTCTTTTGTTGCTGCTATCTCAGTGAAAATACTGCATCAAGTCAGACAATCCTAAAGAGTCATGAGGCATACAAATCTTCACAGTCTAGTTGAAGTATGCATTTGAAAAATGAAGGACAAATGTTTAACTCTAATGGCAATAACTCCACACAGTCATCAGAATCTCACATGGCACAACACCGAGTAAGTGAATGGATCTTTTGTCTGTGCGTGAAAACACTCAAAATAATCACAAGGCCAAAAACATGGACTTTATGATTTATTATTTTAAACACTCTATTCATCCTTGAACTTGACCACAATTTAAGCTAATTTCCCTTCTTTTGTGCTTCAAAGCAAACGATACCAACCTCTATCACTACTGTTGCATTTTGAATGACCACTATCTCTAATAGGTCTGTCTCTTTAAAAAATGAAAAGTCACCATTTAAAACAATAAGTGGCAAACAGTGATTTCATCCATAAAACAAAGGCGGTGCCGAGAAGAAGTTATCATAAGGAGTATATCATTACCTGCCTATTAAAGGATGCAGGCCACAAATTAAAGGTAGCAGTGAGAGAAAGCCCCACCCCCACCCCCCACCCCGTGACTATAGTCTCTAGGCTAAAATCACAGAAGAGAGGAATCAGAATAGCATGTGACACGCTCTCATCAGCTGAGAGCCCCAGAAGCAGTGGCTTTATACCATGGCAACAATATGGTGCACCCAGATCGTGGCTTCTCATACCATTCTAAAATTAAAGGCAGGCAGGATATTTGGAGAAATGGCTAATTCTAGATTTGGGCCCTGGAGAGTAAGAGAGATCAGGAGAATCCTGCAGTGACTGAGAGTAAGGAAAACGTCAAAAACAGTTTTTCTTTTTGGATGCCATAATGATGTGAGTATGTCAAAGAGCCAACTGAAAGAGTTCCCCAGGGCTGAAGTTAGAACAAGTTGAGCAAGAAAATAAAGTAGCAATGGACTGTATCTCAAAATAAATATAAATATCCATATAGTTATAAATGATTAAATAAACAAATAAAAAAGAAGGAATACATCTCTAAAGCAGAAGAATTCTAAATAATTTACAAAGATACATCTTCAAGGAGGTGGAATGTAACTCCTTACTCCTTAAGTGTGGGCTACACATAGTAACTTATTCCTAAGGACAACAGTATAAAAATGTGACAGGGAAAATTAACTTTATCCTGTTCTCAGTCAAGTAATTGTACATCAACATCAACCGTGGTTAGGAGCGCTGCTAGTACGCACCCCTGACGTCATAAAAGTGGCGACCCCACCTCTGTGGTGTTCCTCCCCAAACACCTGATTTCATTCTAATGATGAGAAAACTTAAGACAATCCCAAACGAGGGACAGTCTACAAAATATCTGAGCAATAATTCTCAAACTATCATCGAAAATAAGGGAATTCTGAGAAACTCGCACAGCCAACAGAAGCCTAAGGAGACACAATGGCTAACACGCTTTGGTATCTTGGATGAAATCCTGGGTCAGAAAAAGGACCTTTGTGTAAAAACTAAGGAAAATGGCAGAGGTGCCTGGGTGGCTCATTCAGTTGAGCAACTGAGTCTTGATTTTGGCTCAGGTCATGATCCCAGGATCATGGGATTGAGCCCCGCATGGGGCTCCACACTAAGCACCCTCTCCTGCTGTCTCTCTCCCACTCCCACTCTCCCTCTGATATTAAGAACTAAGGAAATGCAAATCAAATACAAATTTTTGAAATAAAAATGTAACAATATTGGTTCATTAAACACAACAAATCTACCATATTAACATAAGATATAAATAATCAAGAAAAACGGGCACAGGGTAAGTGGGGTATCTGCACTACCTTCACAATTTTATATAAAACTATTCTCAGATGAAAAGTTTAGGGGCACCTGGGTGGCTCAGTAGGTTAAGCTCCGACTTCAGCTCAGGTCATGACCTTGCAGTTTGTGAGTTTGAGGCCCATGTTGGGTTCTGTGCTGACAGCTCAGAGTCCGCTTCAGATTCTGCGTCTCCCTCTCTCCCTGTCCCTCCCCCATTTGCACAGTCTCTTTCTCTCTCTCTGTCGCAGAAATAAACAGTAAATATTTAACAAAAATAAAATAAAATGAAACATTTATTTTAAAAAGGAAATGCAACTTTAAAATTTATTTTGAGCCACAAAATCCTCTTCTTAATAGCTTACATTTTCTTGATTAAAATTTTAAAAAATCTTTCAGAACACATTTATTTTATTGCCCAACATACAGTATCAAAGTACTAAAATATTACCTATATTAAACTTAGAATGCAATTTCAGAATCCTAAAGGTTTTCACCATTTTTAAATATCTAGAGGTGATTTAAAAGTCATTAGAAATTATGTAGATTAAAAGCTATTTCAAATGAATTAGATTCTTGTTCATATGTTAAGTCTCATTCTATAAATATAGGAAGTCTTTCAGGGAAGCTACCAGTATGTGTTTTAAATACATGGATAAAATAGTGGTAAGATTTATACCGTGACTAAAAAAAGGAAAATCCAAATGTCGCATTTGGTAAGAACAGTCTAAATACCAGAAAGATGGAGAAAAGTGAAACTTCTGAGTTTTAGTGTCTTAGAAGCAATTTTTTTTAATCAAAAATCAATTGGAGTCATACAGAACGAGAAGAAACAGTACAACCTCAATTACAGCCTACATTACAATCATGTGTCCTAACTAATGGATGATGATGCATTCATGTTGATTCTAGATCTTCTCTGCTTCAAAGGCAAACCAAGGAAAGCATCCCAGCACAAACTCTGCAAGGGATTAGCATTTCTGCTATAGTTTACCTGAAGTTATACTGTACATTTTACATACACTACCTCCACTTTCTTCTCGAACATATATTAATTTTCTTCACAAACGTTACCTCAGAACTGACTTTGCTGGGTGTTTATTGATTTTCTATTTCCTCTTTGAAGCACCTGGCTTACTTTACTTGTTGATGTTTCCATTGATTTTCTATTTCCTTTTGGAAATGAGATGAGAGCTTTTAAAGAGGTCATGCTACTTGGCATGGAATAAGACGTTAAGTTGTCTGGTGTTTCTAGGGAATTTCACCATTAAACTTACCACTTTTCTTTCCATAGAAAGTAGGGTTGTTGTTGTTTTTTTCACTCTGCTTGGTACACCATTGTGTTGTCTCTTTATTTTTCATTTATTTTTTTTTTTAAGTTTTATTTTTATTTCTAAGAGAGAGAGAGACAGACAGACAGACAGACAGCGTGAGCAGGGGAGGGTCAGAGAGAAAGGGAGTCACAGACTGAAACAGGCTCCAGGCTCTGAGCTGGCAGTCAGCACAGAGCCCGACGCGGGGCCCGAACCCACGGAACCGCGAGATCATGACCTAAGCGAAAGTCGGTCGCTTAACCGACTAAGCCACCCAGGCACCCCTCTTTATTTTTCATTTAAAAGCGCCATTCTGTGGATTAACTTTGTGGGAAAAAAAGTTTTGGAAGGCTATTTCAAGTCTCATAAGACAGATACTTATAGTGTTGCAAGCTGTGAGAACTTAAATAATGTCAGAGGTACTAAATGTTCAAACATCACCTCTCAAAGTAAACAATTATTGGGATAATTCAAGGAACTATCACCTTCATCACCCCAACTGGTGGGAGAATCCTTTAACTTACCAGAACGTGGATTTCTGTCCTAATGGGATGACTGTCTATCTGGATAAGATGATACATAGGGCTTCTATGTTTTCTAAGAGAATATAGTTTCGCTACCCACAACCAAATGCCATCGAGCACCAGTCAAACACACCAGAAATATCTGATTTTTTACTGTCTGAGAGATGTAAGAGCTGGTTATTCCTCTAGAACCACTCTGCTCAATTCATTAGCCACTAGATACATGAAGCTATTGATCACTTAAGATGTCCCTAGCATTCATGGAGATGTTCCAGGAGTATAAAACATACACCAGATTATCAAAGAAAAGAATGTAATATATCACATTAATGGCTGTATATTCACGATATGTTGAAATAATGTTTGGGATACATTCAGTTAAATAAAGCACCGTATTAAAATTAACTTTACCTGTTTCTTTTTCCTTTTCTGTTTTTAAGTGGCACCACTAGCAAATTCAGAGTTACTTAAGTGGCTTGCATTATATTGCTATTGGATGGTGTTGTTCTACAGTCTCTAAGCTCTGTTCCTCTGATAGATTTTTGGAATGCAATGTGTCTGGACTATCCTATCTTAGGTCCCTAAAGAAAAGACCTTATCAAAAGAAAATGTAGTGCTCTAGCCTTAATTTTATGAGGTATGATATGAGAAAATGTGAAATCTTAAAATGGAAAATTATGGGCTCTTGCCATCAAACATCATTAGCCAAAGATGCTTACCTTACAAAAGAATTCTGTGTGTAGGATGGACTTGCATGTCTTCAAAGAATATTAGAAATGAACTCTTCCAAATAGAGACCTGTTTTGCCAGCTTTTCAGCAGGTGGTTCAAGCAACAGATAGCAATAGCTAGTCATTTAGAAATGGGACAGAAGAAGAGGAGCATAATTTAGAAGAGGCAGCTGTGACCTAGCAGCAGGTGGCCAACCTGCACACAGTCTGCTTGGGGAAAGAACAGCAGGAATCAATCCACAGGAGGTCTGCAGAGGGCCGGACCCAACAGGAAGCCACACTGGCACACTATGGGGTTTTATTTGTTTGGTAGTGTTTGTCTCATAGGGGGAGAGAGATTTGTTTGTTTGTTTCCTTAATTGTGGTGGAGGATTCCAAGCTAGTCCCCACATGCCCAATTTCTGTGATGGTCGAAGGAACTTGTCAACAAGAAAATGAAGTAAGGCAAGCAGAATCACACCCATAATGGAACACTGGTTCACTTCACAGTGCTATATACCCATTACCAGTTTTAAGTTCCGAAATCGAAACTCAGTCTTGAAATTCTTGCCATTAAATGAAGAGGAGAATGAAGATATACTCTGAATTTTGCTTGTCAGTGCCCACGTTTGCCATGGGTCTCAAGATTTAGAACAAAGACATGATCTTCCAGAGGCTGCATTCTGAGCTACACATGGTATGCTCTCTACATCACTTGCTAACAACATATTTTGCAGGAGAGCTGTTAGGGGGTAATGCCTCTTAGATGAAACTTACTGGACTAAGGTGCTGAGCAATTTTTAAAAGCCTAAAAATAGTCTATTTCTGAAATCTCCTATCAGTGGTGAAAAAAGAAATGTGACCTTTTTCTTTCTTATTTTCCTTTTTAAAAAATTACTTATTTATTTTGAGAGAGACAGTGTGTGTGTGAGCTTGGGGGAGGGAGGGAGAGAGAGAGAGAGAGAGAGAATCACAAGCATGCTTCTGCGTTCAGAATGGAACCTGACATGGGGCTCGATTCCACAACCATGAGATCATGACCTGAGCCAAAACCAAGAAGCAGACACTTAACTGACTGAGCTACTGAGGCGCCTCATCTGATTCTCTCTTAATTATAAACCCAGCTGAGTTCTAACATTAATCTTTTGTACCATGTGGCCGATTAGTCTGGGCTTTCTTTCCTTCTGTGATCTCTTATCTTTTAGTTACTTCTCCAAAAAGAGTTGTGAGGACCTACCATAGAAATGCTGTAATACACTTCTCTGCGGGCGGTGACTTGACTGATGGGTCACCTGGGTAGACATGGCTTGGAGACACCAACCAGGAAACCAGAACAAATGGAGCAAAGGGGTTCCTCCTGCCAGCTGGGAAAATAAGTGTTTTAGAGTCTTCGTAATCGTGAAGGAAAAAAAAATATTTCACCATATAATCACCTACATTTTTGCACATTGAGAAACTGATGGGAAAAGGTTAGAATTCTATTTCTGCAAATGTGACAAGTTCCCAAGAAGGTCAGCACAGGGAGAAAAATGAAAGCTGTGTGTTTTGGCTATTAGCTGAATATACTGCCTTCCCTCCACAGAAAATGCCTTACCTTAATGGAACCCAAGAATTCTCTAATAGAAAGAGAAAAAAACGTTTGCCTTTTTTTTTTTTTTAAGTCTTCCAACCTTTTACATATTCTTGACCTTGAAAATAAGCCTTGGGGCGCTTGGGTGGCTTAGTCGGTTAAGCGTCCGACTTTCGCTAGGTCATGATCTCGCGGTTCAGGGTTGAGCCCCGCATCGGGCTCTGTGCTGACTGCCAGCTCAGAGCCTGGAGCCTGTTTCAGTCTGTGACTCTCTCTCTGACCCTCCCCTGCTCACGCTGTCTCTCTCTCTCTCTCTCCTAGAAATAAATAAAAACATTAAAAAAAAAAAAAGAAAAAGAAAAGAAGCCTTGAAACTATTCAAAAATGTGAATTAAGCACGAAAGGTAGTACACAGACTCGAGTGAAGTCGGTAAATATCATGTCTTTACATTTTTGTCCAAATACTTATACTCCTGCACCTCAATTTTCTTTATTGAAAATGATAATAATAAAGACTAGGGCTCCATACAATTAAAATAATAAACAAAGGGTCGGTTTGAAGCACATATAACTTCATTTCCTGTGAGCCCTATTAACAAAGAAACCATCTGCTGACTTGAATAATTCAGTCTTAAAACACTGACAATAAAGGAAAAATTCAATAGCAGTTTGCTTACCCCAAAACTGGCACACATTCTTTAAAAGGCCTCCGATTTAATTCCCAAGTCTCTTTTGTATATAAAAAAGAAACCTTCACTTAGAGTGTTATAAATGATATTTAGCCAATTTGCTTTACAAATGATGCCTTTAAGATCTTTAGAGATCAGACAAGTAGAAAAATCCCTACTTTCCTTTTATTCCATAGCACTAAGCAGTGCGTTCTGATATCTACTCACACCTAACCAAAGCCAGGAAATATGTTTCTGAAACCAGTTGTCAATCAGAGCGGCTCCAAATCTCCAAGTGGCGGCCTGCCAGTTCTCTAAATATCAGAAATCATCTTCCATCAAAGTGCCTCAAAGTCTACAGATAGGAAGTACATTCTAGAGATGTTAAATCCTACTGTGAGGTGCAAAGGCTGAGTTTGTATTCTGACTGGATCATCCCAGGTTTAAGAAATTCTGTGTCATACTTGTGAACTGATGTGTTTTGACTCAGCCATTATTACTCTTCTGATACTGGGGTTATACCACACAGAGACACGGAGAGTTCCTGCCAGTCTTGGTACTGTAGGGAATTTCATATGTTTTACCGTCCATTCTCTCTAAGAAACATAGCATAATACACCGCGGGAAAGATACCCTAAGGAGAAACTCCACTTTAACACATCTCCCCATTTTATATACTAGAAAATTAAGGCTGAGAGTGTAAGATTAAGGCCAAGAGACCACGATTTCACAGGTCATGAAAAGGCCAGGATTTCTCATGCCAAATTCCTATTTCCTCTAAAACAATGCTACCTAAAGAGATATTTATTCCAGGAATTAGCTACATGACCTGGTTGAAATGGAGCTACCTTGAAAAAGAACATACGCTTCTCTAAACTAGAAATCATGAGGTAGGTCACGAGGCAATCATCCAGGTCTGTATTCTGGGATTTCTACTTGAAGCTGTGGCAAAGTCATCACACTTCACACCTGGTCTGAATTCATACAAGACCAGTGAGGTGGGGTGCTTTGGGGTTATATATGTCTATTCAATATTATATTCTGCCCTTGGTCAAGTTTATTAAAAATCAAATGATGAAGAATGAAAACTGATTGACTTCCTGGGTTGTGCTGCCTCCTGGTGGCAATCTAAAATACAAATTTGTTGAGCTCTGTCAGATTTCCAGTGTAGCAACAGAGTAGCATTTTGTTTTAAGTCCTATCTTGATTCAAGGAAGTGATCAGCTATTTCGTGGAAGTCCACTGGTGAAGACATACAAAAAGAAGGGGCAGTGGCTTGCCTAAGTAAAGGTAAAAAAAAAAAAACAAAAAACAGTGTGTGTGTTGGGGGTTGGGCCTCCTGGGTGGCTCACTTGGTTAGGTGTCCAATTTCAGTCTAGGTCGTGATCTCACTGTTCCAGAGCTGGAGCCCTGCATCCAAGTCTTCAGATTCTGTGTCTCCCTCTCTCTCTCTCTCTCTCTGCCCCTCAGGCTCTGTCTCTCTCTCTCTCTCTCTCTCTCTCTCTCTCTCTCTCTCTCTCTCAAAAAATAAATAAACTACAAAAAAATTTTTTAAAAGCACCAACTGTTCATAGAGATTATTTTGTTGTCTAAATACCAAAAACAACTATATTCATTGTATATCTTCTGTACTTTTTTTCAAAAATATTATGTTTGGTAAAATGTAATGAAGTCTAACAATTAGAGTCCTGTCCTCAAATCATCATTATTCGTAGATGGTATAATTAAAAACCAAAATGAAAATTGGACTTGTAATCCAATGAATTGGGGTCTAGGTCCGACCCACTCAGTGTCCAAAGTCACTCAGCCTCTCTGACCTTGGTTTTCTTGTCTGCAAAGCAATGGTGCAAGAATAGATGAGCTCAAAGATCACTTCTGCTACTATTATATATAGTTGTAACACAATGATGAAAATAATTCATTTATTCATTTACTTGACAACTATGAGTTAAAAAAATCTGTCATGTCCTTGGCACTGTCGTGGTAGATTAATAAATGAGGCTTTTCATCGAAAATTCTCCCATGCTGTGGGGAGAGCAAACATCACATTCTGAAATTAAAATGCTGGCTATGTGTTGTCTCTCTGGGTTTTGATCTCCAAATCCAGTAGCAAAAAGATCCTGGTCCATTAAGAAATAACCACCTATAGTAACTTGCTCCTACGGCCCTTATTAATGTATCACTACAGGGGATATATTAAGATCAGAATAATTTTGACATTTACAATAAGGTTTGTGCTTATAAACACAAGACCATTCCATATTAAAACCTATTAGCATATTATAACAGATTAGATGCTCACAATGTGCAAAGGCAGTTGGTTCTGCAAACCCCTTGGGGGAAAAAAAAGCTAAGGGCAGTAACAGCAATAATCTCAAATCACAGAAATGCCTTTGAAAGTGTGTCCTTGGTTTTATAGCACTAATTTAGGAGGAAAACATAATAAAAAGAAAAATATTCAATTGAAGCCATGTTTTAGGACATTCATCAGCACTGGACTACCTAGCTAGGATGCTTCATTAATTCAACAGGGTAGTTTAAGATCCACTGACTGGGGTATCCAAACAAAAGGGACACAGGAGCCCCAGAAGACCTGAAAACATGTATGAATGTGTGTTTTCCCTCTGACAAGGGGAGGTGCAGGTAGGTTACTTCATCTCTGGTTAATAAAAATGTGCCTCTATGTATATGTATGTGTGTCTGTGTGTGTGTACAAAAGTACAATAAGGAGATGAATAATTTAGCCTCCCAATATATTCAGAATATGTTTTAAAAGCCATGAGACCCCAAATACCAGGGATAAAATTTATGTTATTAGGTTGCTAGAATTCTGTTCATCAAAAGTAAGTATCTTCAAATAATAGTTAGAATTTACTCATTACTATGTGCCAAAGACTGTTCTAAGCAGAAAGAAGTTTAAAGTCACTGAATTGTTATAGAGATCATTATCCCCATTGCTCAGGTGAAGAAACGGAGACAAAAAGAAATCAATTAACTTGCCCCAAAGGATGCACCACTAATAGGTGACAAAACTCATGCTCATAAATAAAAAACTTGGCCACAGAGGAAGGAATCAACTCATCCCCCCATAGCATACTGTTTCTGCATTGTCTCAAGCAGACTACTAAGCAATAAACTCACTGGCTCCTCCCAGAGCTTAAACAAAAGGGTGAGACCCAAAGAGGAGCAGGTGATGGAGGGAAAGAGTAACTTGCTCTTCTATTTAAGACGGCGTTTGGGGTACCAGGGCTGCCATCATAGTACCACAGGCTGGTGGCTTAACCAACAGAACTTATCTTCTCACGGTTCTGGAGATCTCTCTCCTTGGCTTCCTTCTCACTGTGGCCTCACATAGTCTTTCCTCTGCATGTCTGTCTCCTGATTTCCTCTTCTTACAAGGACTGCAGTCGTATTGGGTTAGGGCTCACCCTGATGACCTCACTGAGCCTTGATTACCTCTCTTCCTACCTCCAAATACAGTCACATTCTGAGGTACTGGGAATTAGAGGTTCGATGTATATATATTTTCAGAGAATACAATTCAGTCCATAATGAGTGTTTTTGTTAAGTTTCATGAGAATTCATGCAGGTCAAGAAACTGAGCAAAGCTGATACAAAGGTTGGGTTCTTTGAACACGCTGCAATTAGAATAGAAATAATGTAAGTAATTACCTAATACTTATTAAGCATTCACACTGTGCACAGTTCTATACAAGACACTCAGAAAAGGATTATGAATTTCAATATGCCTGAACGTAGTGGTTCTCAGTGTCCAGGGACACGACACTCTCCTTGGTGCCCTAAGAAATGGTAAGAAATGAAACAGCCCCAACCTCTACATATTTAAAACCTTACTGGAGAGGAAAGGAAAAGACATGTATAAAACCCTAACGCAAAAGCACAGAGCAGCATTACCACAGAGGCCATATTACAAATGCAAGAGGAAGAGGAAGGAAATAAAGTCTGAACTCAGAAGAGAAATGTGAGTTCTACAGAAGATCTCATGGAACAGGAAGGCTTCCAGAGGGAATCAAATTTGACACAGAACTTCAAGTTCAACAAGACTGGAGGGACAGAGAACAAGGGAGGCATTGCAGGGAAGCAAAGCCCAGAGGAAGGACCAAAGAATAGGGAGAAGAAACATTTTACCAAATTTAAGGGTTCTAGAGCAAAGTGATCCAAGTTGGTTAGAACTGTAGACTGGAAAAATTACACACAATACGTATCATCATCCAATCTTGTAAGATGAGTATTTTCATAATCATCAAGTTATAAAACAGGAAAGTAGGGCCAAAAAGTTTAGTAACTATCAACAATTACAGTGTAAAAACAAAGTAATAGACAACAGAACTGTGACCTGGGAGACTCGCACCTTCAAGTTTCAATGAATCTACAACAAAATTTGATTATTAAGACAAATCCACCCTTGACACGTTATTGTGTTTATTTCCTCCCTAATCAAAGCCAGAATCTAATAGTAATTTTCTTAAAGACATCCCTTCTTTGGTTCTAGTATACAAAGACGCCATTATTAAGTTTCTGACTCACATGGCAGTAAAGGTGTCTCTAAGAGCAGGTACTAAGCGCTGTTTCAGGCTCAGTTTTCTTTTTCTCTTTTTTCTTTTTTTAATGTTTACTTATTTTAGAGAGAGAAAGGACAGAGTATGAGTGGGGAGGGGCAGAGGAGAGGGAGACAGAAGTGGGCTCTGAAGCAGGCTCCAGGCTCTGAGCTCTTAGCACAGCGCCCGATGCAGGGCTCGAACCCACAAACCATGAGATCATGACCTGAGTCAAAGTCAGACACTAAACTGACTGAGCCTCCCAGGTGACTCAATGCTCAGTCTTCAACTGGAATAGGAATGTGGTAGGATTTCTGGGGTCGAAAAGCCTACAATGAACACCACAAACCTCCTTTTAAATGCTTCTGAATAGGAAGCAAAGCCTTGCACACACCACTCTTCCTCTTGGGGCATCTCTCTCTTTCATTACTACCTCAAAGCATTAAATGAGCCTTTCCTTGCCAGGCTGGGCCCCAGGTACTTCTTGAGTACTTATGGAATCAATAAATGAACAAAATGACCATGTTAATCACTTACTAACGTGTTGCAAAATTAGTAACTCTAAATGGACCCAGGAGGATAACTCACTGACTTCCAATCAGTCAGAGTCAGTGGGATACAATGGAAAGATTATGAGCTCTGAAATCATGAACACCTTGTATAGACATTCAACTCTGATTCTTCTTATCTCTTTGACACTGGGAAAGTAACCTAACTTTTCCAAGCCATAGTTTTCTAGTCTGAAAATGGGAGTGGTACTATAGTCACTGAATTATCATAAAGAGCAAGATATGTAACATAAAAGATCTCATTCAGGAGGGACACCTGAGGGGCTCTATCGGTTAAGTGTTCAACTCTTGGTTTCAGCTCGGGTCATGATCTCACAATTCATGTGTTCGAGCCCTGCATAGGGCTCTGTGCTGACAGCTTGGAGCCTGCTTAGGATTCTCTCTGTCTGTTTCTACCTTACTCATTCTCTCTTTCTCTCTCTCACTCTCTCTCTGTCTCTCAAAATAAATACAACCTTAAAAAACATCTCATGGAGAGAAAGGGCAGTGGAGTGCTGAGAAACTGGATTTCTTTCTAAAAAACCCCTAATTTGTAGATTTTCCCATTTTTGTGGTGTCGATAACACCTCTTGATAACAATCAGCTCTCAACCTTCCTGAATATTTAAACATCTGTTCTCATAGGCCACATCAGCTAGCTCAAAGGGACAGGAAACTTGATAACTGTTATTTTCCTCATATGGTACTAGGCTCTTTTGTCTCTGTCTCCTGTCTTGTCTTCAAAGCACCGGTGTAGGGATTGGTTTGGCTGCAATCAGAATAAGCCAAAGTAATGTTGACAGATAGGAAGAAATACTAGTAGCTGAGCAACTACATAATACATGTAGGCAAATGTAGAGATATGTAAGAAGATATTTAGGGGGCGCTTGAGTGGCTCAGTTGGTCAAGCCTCCAGCTTCAGCTGAGGTCATGATCTTGCAGTCCGTGAGTTCAAGCCCCACATCAGGCTCTGTGCTGTCAGCTCAGAGCCTGGAGCCTTCTTCAGATCTGTGTCTCCCTCTGTCTCTGCCCCTTTCCCACTCATGCTCTGTCTCTCTGTCTCAAAAATGAATAAACATTAAAAAAAACTTAAAAAAAAAAAAAGAAAGAAGATATTTAGTTAATTACAAAGTCCCAGATCTACCGTAGGCACCTCCAAGAATGCTTGACACACAGGGTTGCTGTCTATAGTTATGGGCTGAATGGACTGATTAGATATTTTCCTTTTGTTACAGTTGAAATCAGAGTCAATGTTGTATTGTGTTTTCAGGCAAGGAGAAGTTTGAAGTGTAACTGACATAGTTACAGCGTGTGGGCGCTCAACCTATCAATCTGAAAATTGGGATAATGATACATATTCCAAAGGGCTGTAAACATCTTCAAGCATAGAGCCTCCTTGTGATGTTGGATGGCAGACTTTTTAAGTATATGGACTTGGAAGCCAAGGTGCCTGGGTTTAAATTGTGGTTCTTCTGCATGCTGCCTGCGTAAAACAGTCTAGTGACTTATTGTCTGTGTGTCTCAGCTTTTTCATCTTTAAAAATAAATAAAAATCGTCATGATACTTTCTCTGGTTGGTGTGAGGGTTGTATGAAATATATAGATTATGCAAAGTTCTTAAAACAGTGTTGGCAAAGGATAAGCTAATAATAAGTGTTGCCTGTTATTATGTGTAATATATGACCCATAAATGTTCCTTCTCCAGTCCATCTGTGTCTTCTTGCTTATATCAGCCTTCAAGGGCCTTTAGAGTTTGGTCCTAGTTGCCAATTTAACTTCCCCTCCTGCTGTTCTTCAGCACGTATCAACTGTTCTATTGAGTCTCCTCAAAGACTCACATTCAATACCAAGATTTTAGGGCTGCCAAAAATATCTTTCCTATTTTCTCCCACTCATCTAAGCCTGACCTAGCCCTGTGGGATCAAATCTCCCCTCTACCTCTCATGGCCTCCCCTTCCTTAACTCCTCTTTAATAATCATTAAATATACATAAGAATCATTAACAACGATATGTAAGTAACCATTTAATTATATATCCCTCTTGTATTTTTCTTTCTGCTTGAGAAAGGGAATCATGTTAGGATATCTATCCTAACTCTAGAATACATACGAGAAACAAACACTTCCCCCAGTGATTACACATTAGCTGATTTATTATTTAGAATTAACTTTATCGTGATAGTATCAACAGAGCCTTCATCAAGGTAATTTTGGTTTGTGGACGATACCATCTGCATTAAAATGCCAGCCATGTAAGTGAGTATGGTTAGGAGATAATATTTAATTGCTTAAAATCATTAAATCATTCACTGTGATAGAATGTCTTCTGAATGGTGGGTATTTCTAAGGTTTGATTTTTTAGGTCTATCATCATGGAATCAAACTCGTTATATTATGATAAATATTTTTTATTCTAATACAGGTAGACATGTTACATACCGAAATGCAGAGGAAATCTACCACATTAGTTCTAATTTAAGTTGCAACATAGAAAGAAACAAAGAAACACCCTTAACTGGGTGTAACGTGTAGATTAGTTTTCACTCTGAGAATGATGAATGGGGTGTGGTTGTCTGGGTCTCTAAAGAAGTCAGAATATCACACGGGATATCCTCAGAGAGCAGAAAAAGCAATTAAGAAGAAGCAATGTGTTCCCTAAGAGCTCAGCTCTGCTTTTAAAAGGAAGCAAGTGCTGATGTCAGAGTGTCGGGGGAAGCCACTCTTGCTTGAGAGGGCGCGGGTGTGCTTGCTCTGTGAGACAGACACTAATGTGTGTCAGTTTGCCTGCACTCGAAAAGTTATTTGCGAGTATCTCTTAACCCTACCAAATCCCATGAGACTAGTCTTCTGTCTGCTGCCGTACCAAAGAAATTCCGTGACTACAAAATTAAGGCGATCTAGACCTGCAAATGTCACACAAAATGGAAGAAAAGTCCATCATTTCAACATTTAAAAAGTTAAACTAAGATCCTCAACGGCTCTTCAACCAGTGGCCTCCTGAGTTAGTTATCTGGGATATAGGATTTTGGTTTTTTCTTTTAATTCCTCTCTGGAATGTATTGCGTGTCTTGTTTATACAATCCTACTTTTCCAGGAAATCTCTGACATAAAGCAGACACTTAAGAAATGTTTGCTTCTCTGTATCCTGACCTTTAAAACACAGAACAGCAGAGACTGAAAACAATCACAAACCCTAGGCCAAATACCATGTTATTTACCGGTTTATGTGCAAACCAAAGCCAAAATATACACATTTACAAACTTAAGCACCCAAACATACAGGACATTTTAAAAGACTGGCTTTGAGTTTAGAAGTTTTTGAATTTTAACAAGTAATCCTGATCGAAATGCCCTGAGAGGAATAAATACATCAAGAAATGTGATTCTGGTCACCACATCTTTTTATATATATATATATATATTATTTTTTTATTTATTTCTAGAGAGAGAGAGAGAGAGAGAGAGCATGAGCAGGGGAGGGTCAGAGAGAGAGGGAGTCACAGACTGAAACAGGCTCCAGGGAGCTGGCAGTCAGCACAGAGCCCGACGCGGGGCTCGAACCCACGAACCGCGAGATCATGACCTAAGCGAAAGTCGGACGCTTAACCGACTAAGCCACCCAGGCGCCCCTCAACCGACTAAGCCACCCAGGCGCCCCTCTGGTCACCACATCTTGGATAGGTAATCACAGCCATGGTTTACCAAGTGTGAGAGCAAGGGACCAGAGGCAGATTTCCCTGACGATCCCAGAGCAAGCAGACTGCCTGGTTCTCAATAACTATTTACTAAAAGAATTAAAGTAGTTAAGACAAGGGGTACCTGGGGGGCTCCGTCAGTTGAGTGTCTGACCCTTGCTCAGGTCACGATCTCACGGTTCATGGGTTTGAGTCCCATGTCGGGCTCTATGGGGACAGTGCACAGCCTGCTTGAGATTCTCTCTCTCTCTCAAAAGAAATAAACTTCAAAAAAAACAAGCGTATGTTAATATAAAAAAAATTAAGTAGTTAAGAAAAAAGAAGGATTTCTTAGGTGAGTGAAGGTAGAATGCTGTCTAGTAGAACCTGGCCAACTTCAGGCTAAGAGATCAGGGAGGCTCCGAAAGAGAGCGGGGGTAGAGATGAGGCAGGGACGAGGGGAGATCCCTTTCACACTCGTCTCTCTGTCCCTGTGTCTGATGTCCTGTCCTTTCTTGTTTCCTCCTCACAGTTCTTCACTTTTCTGTTTTCTTCTTTATTCTATTGCCCTTGGCCAACGGCTTCTAGCGTATCGCGTTTCTTCTCTTTATGGACTGATTCCTACCTCTTGTCACCAGCGCTACGACTCCAGTCTCTTTAACTGACTATTAATTATGGTTTCGTCCAAAGTCTTGAAGCAAAAGTAGCAATAAATTGTGTTTAATGGGCACATTCTGTCAGGCTATAGAGAGGCACAGAAGAATTGAGACAGGGCTTGGAGCCAAGATAACAAAGCGGTGTAACAGTCCTCAGCCAGCTCTATTGAAAGAAGAGTTACTCTTCTTTCATGAGGAGGTAACGGGAGGAGAATGATGAGATTTTCCCACTCAGTCATAATCGGTTCAAAAACAAACCCTGGTCCCACTGGGGGCCATCATACTGAAGGTCCCCACAGAGGCGACCTTTGATTCAGGTGCAGGAGTTTAGTGGCGGTAAAGCAACAGCAATTGCACGATACTTCTCTAAAACGAAAGCAAGCTAAGAAGAGCAGTGTAGACAAAACAACACTTCCCCAGGTGAAACTCTGAAAACAGACTTTCCCTTTAAGACACTCGGCTGAAGGGATTCCATAGTTTAGAGAAGTATGTTTATAACACCAAGTAAGGAAGCATCCAGCTTGTCTGATTCAAACTTTCTCCTGAAGGATGGGACACTTAGAGAAAAGAACACCCATCATATTCACACAGATAGATGACTTTTTCCCAGTCCTGTGTCCAGCTCCTAAATCGAGAGACAAAGCATTTTCAGAATCCAGAAGGAGCCCTTCGCCCCCACCCAGGTACAGCCCACGACAGCCCCTGCGTAACCACCACCCTACAGTCTGCTTTTGCCTGGTGGTGTGCTTTGTACAGTACTGAACATATTTCACTTTTTATTCATTTACTGCTAATAACTTTTAATATTCCTAAATAACTTTCATGTGACCAGACTTTTTTTTTCTTGGAAGTAACATGAATGGGATGGAAAACCTCTGTGAATTAATAATTTACATAGAAATTTACCAATGCGATGACTATCTTTGATATATTTAAGACAATTATGTCAGTGATTATGTGGCATAATCAGAAAGTTACAGCAATATGTAATCCCAAGGAATTTTATGAACTGAGGGAAAAGGGAAATACTTCACTGATCAGTATATTAATCTATTGGGGGAACTGGGTTGTTCAGTCGGTTAAGCAGATTTCGGATTTCAGATCAGATCATGATCCCTGGGTCATGGGATCAAGCCCCACTTAGGGCTCCTCGCTGAGTGTGGTGCCTGCTTGAGATTCTATCTCTTTCTGCCCCTCATCCATTGCTTGCATGCACTCACCCTCTCTAAAAATAGTACTACTAATAATAATTTATAAACACATACACAAACTTAAAATGTTTAAGTTGTCATACTACGGAATTAAGTAATGTTTATTTATTTTTTAAATGTTTATTTTTGAGAGAGAGAGAGACAGTGCACACGCCTAAGTGGGGGAGGGGCAGAGAGAGAGGGAGACTCAGAATCTGAAGGAGGCTCCAGGCTCTGAGCTGTCAGCACAGAGCCCACCTCAGGGCTTGAACTCAGGAATCGCGAGATCATGACCTGAGCCAAAGGCCGATGCTTAGCTGACTGAGCCACCCAGGTGCCCCCATGTTTACTTAAAAAGAACAATTTGGAAGTTATTACAAACAAACATAAAATTCTCTATCATTGTCCAAAGGCCTACATCCAAAGAACGGATAAAGCCTCCGTTTGATAAGAAATGATAAGGACAGTTCCTGGGACATTTTGATGGTCCAGTTTTTTGATTCAACTTGTAAAAAAGCTAATGCAGTCCCAGGTTGCAGAAAAAGAAGCAAAATCTCCAGAAAGAATATCCTTATATGCTCTGAAACTGTCAGACTCCTTTTGGCGTCTCTCATGTTCTTGTTGTACCTTAAAAGAGACATTTGCAAACGAGGTTGTCTGGAGGACAGCAACCTATTTGTTCAGAAGGTGTGGTAAGAGTGCTGTAATGAATGGTTGAAGAAAAAGGACTTTGGGGTAGAGAACAGAGTTTGGGGGACATGACAGCTGTCTTCAGATATTTTAAGAGTTGTCATGGGAACAGTGAAATGGATTTAATCTAAACTTCTCATGAGAAGAGAGCTTGCAAAAATTAAGTAGCAAGGAAAAGGTTTTGCTAAATATATATTTTAAAAGTCTTACCTAATAATTACGGTCACCCAATAGTGGGATTGGCTGACTCAGAAGACAGTCCCCTATTAGAGTAGAACTTAATCTTCAGGAAAATAATTTTCAACAAATTTAAGGAAGTTCTGCCTAATGATGATAATTTCCAGCAATAGAATATGCTGACTGGAAAAGGCAATGAGTTACATAGTTCTCAAGCATCCACAGAGAGAAGACTGCATTTCAGGATGTTTCTGCCTACACGGGACAACAGCACAGAGGACAGACTCCACAGCCTCTTTGAATGTTGAGTTTCAATGATTTTACATTTTATAGTCATTAAGAAAGGGTTTCTATGACCTATTTTTCTTTTTTTATGTTTATTAATGTTGAGAGACAGAGAGAGAGGGAGGATGAACTGGGGTGGGGGAGGAGAGAGAGAAGGAGAGAGAGAAGGAGAGATAGAACCCCAAGCAGGCTCTGCACTGTCAGCAAAGAGCCCGACCCGGGGGCTCAAACCCATGAACCATGAGATCATGACCTGAACAGAAATTAAGAGGCGGAGGCTTAACTGACTAAACCACCCAGGCGCCCCTACCTACTTTTCTTCCAAAAGATTGATATAATTATGTGGTTAAATTTTGCAGTAAGTTTTAACCCTTGGGCAAATGTATTTTCTTAAATAACTAAACCCACTGAAACATTCTGCCTTAGCAGCTAGTGAGTTGCCGAACTATCTCATACACCCAGGGTACCAATAAGGATGACCGGAGTAATGATGCCCCCTAGTCTCAGTGGTTTTAAAGAATAAAGCTCATCGCTTGGCCTGACTAGTGTCCATGCAAGATGCCTCCACCTCTCCACCTGAGGGCCACACCTTCCTCAATCTGGCCCCAGGGAGAAAAGCAGCCACTCTGCTGCACGGGAGGGCGGTGTGGTGGGGGGGGTGACGAGAGGCTCCCAACTGAAATTAGTCCATTGCAGCTCATTGCCTTGCCAGGGACCAACGAGAGCTCATAGTTATTGATCTGATGTTATTCAGCAATGAGAAACGGCCTCTGTCCTGAGGAACTGGGGAATTGAAATGACGTTCATATATTAAGATGCTTCTGCCGCCACCACCCCCTTCTATCCCTGTGCTTTTCTCCCCAGGAATAAAAAATAAAATTTAAAATCCTCCCCAAGGATGTCTATCTTTATGTCACCAAAACCCATTTTTGAGGGCAGCAGACAAGAAGACGGAGCTGTGAGTAGTGCTATCTTGTCACAACAGCGAAACACTAAACATACTCAGATCCTTGCTTTCAGCGACCTTAAGAGGCATTGGCTGTTGTGTGTCCAATTTTAATTGTTTGAAAAGCATTACCTCTGCAGCTTAAATATCTACCTGTGTCCCTCCCTGTTTCTGCTTTCATGTGTTCTTTCTCCTCACTCCTCTTTGCCTCGTGAATTATTTCTCTTTTGTTTTCATAATCTATCATTTTAAATGGAATTGTCCTGACGGGTCTCACCAAGCCATGCCCAATGACAAGCAGCAGTTCAGACAGTTTCAATATTTAACAAATCTGTGTGGAATGTCCCCATGTGTCAAGATGGAGACGAAGTATAGGATTTAGTGGTAAGCGGGCCAGCGCCCCTGACCTCAAAGAAATAACAGTCCTGTAGGGGAGTCTAGAAATCAAATACACAGTCATCATGGAGAATCTCATAAATGTAGACATATTTCCCATCTTCCTTGTTTTCACTGCCCTCTAGTATTTGTTTACTTTTCTTAATAGTTTATTGTCAAGTTGGTTTCCATACAACACCGAGTGCTCATCCCAACAAGTGCCCATCACCCCCTCCCCCTCCCCCCCACCTCCATCAGTCCTCAGTGTGTTCTCAGCATTCAAGAGTCTCTCATGGTTTGCCTCCCTCCCTCTCCCCAACTATTTTTCCCTTCTTCTCCCCCACAGTGCTCCGTTAAGTTCCTCCTAATCCACTTATACTAACCCTCTAGTATTTAAACACATTTAGTCCCAAATGGAAAATCCATCTAACATGGATTCCCAAGTGCCCATCCCTGACTGACTCCCTGAGATGCTCAGTAGGGGCTTATTATAAATATAGCTTCTTGGGATCTTTACCAAGAAGTTCAGATCTGTAAGTTTAGAAGGAGTCCTGGGAATATGTAATTTTCCAAAGTTTCCAAGATGACTCTTCTATACAATCAAGCCTTGGAACTTCTGCATTAGAGCAAAGAGTGAGATCGCCTTTCCTCACACTTAAACCAATATAGACACAGAAAAAAACAGGCAATGAAGAGTATTTTAATAAAATTAATAAGGGCAGATCGGTGTCTTCCTGCAAACCAAAATATCAAAGGTAATCTAGATCTAATTTTAAAATAGAGATTTTTATGAGTAACTTGTGGGTATAGGGAAAATACTGTTTCTTAGCATGAAATGGTAGAAATGGGGCAGCCCCTAACCTGACCTGTGATGACACGCATGACTGGTTGGGAATATATAATAGACAGGCTACACTACTCGCTATAACCAATTTTTATCAAAGTCACATTAAATGGGTAAATAACTTACAAAATTTTTTTGGGTTCCACCCACACAAATTGGGTGGAATTAAAAATACACAATCAAGAATCTGTACAAAACCAAAGGCAAGAACAATTGTTCAAGGACAATTTATGTTGCCTCAGAGGTAGGAGGCTCATCTAGTAAGGAAGATATCTTGAATAAAATGGACCAAAGTGGCTAAATAAGAAAAACAAGAAGTTATCAAGTTTGAGAAAGAGGCATTTGGGAGAGCTAAAAGGATTATAAAATGAAGTTAAGGAAGTGATAAATAAATCAATATACATCAGCAATGGGTCAGGAAAGAGAGATTGTGTGGGAGTTTAAAGCACATGCAAAGGCATTTTTCAAGTACCCGAGGAACTGATATGAAAATTTATTGAGCAAAAAGACAGAATGTATATCTCATACATAACCACATAGCTAAGTGCCCTGGCTTATTCCCAGAGCTGAATATGGGAATTCAACTAGCAAAGTGGGGTTTGGGAGAGGATCATTTAAATTCTATTGTATGTCCAGATCCCAAGCCCTGGGAATAGAGCATCCATCCACAAAGAGAGGAATTGCAAATATTAGATCCAAAGCAGCTGACGGTGCAGAACTAGAAGGCATCAGACAAAGAAGAGATACAATAAAATCCAGCAACTCATAAATAAACTAGTAAGCTAGGAGAGTCCACACAATTCCAATAAATCTGTAAAGCCACGGAGGTCACGTTTAGGTTGAAATCAGCAGAGTTATCCAACATCACATAAGGCTCTTGCATGGGGGGAAAGGCGAATATTAATTCATCAGAAATCAGAAACGCGGAGCAAGATGAAAAAGTACACTGCACAGCTGATAAACCTCAGAGCAGCCAAGTAATTTAGGGTTTCGTGAGAAATCCGGCTGCATTTGGGGCCCAGGTCTTGGAGGAGAAAGTAATATCCCAGAACATATCAAATGCTCTCCAAGTGTAACAACACGCATCAACACTGTTAGGAGGCTTGCGAATTAAGGCCAGCTTTGGAGCATTATGGACAGTTTGGGTCATCTCATTAGGGGACTGGTCACAGTCCACTGCCTGACATCTGACACTCACTGTTTTTAAGCACAGGCCTGCTTCTTGTATTATTAATTTCTACCTAAGGGCAAATGCCAAGAGAACTTACTTTCGTTTCTGCCTCCTGCTGCCATTTCAACTGTCAAGAACAGCAGGAGTCAAAAATGAAAGGTACCACCTTAAAGAAAAGCTGTGCCACGGTGTCATTTTAAAAACTGACAGCTTTGTGCAGTCCCAAATCGTAAGGGAAAGGAATTGTCACTTGTGCCTCCCATTGCCATTTTGACAAAGGAAGACATTCTCCCACATCCAAAGGCAACGGTAATTTTAAAATGGCAAGTAGAAACATTGCGCAAGTGGCAAGTGGGGACGGTCTTTACCCCAATGACTGTAAACTATTGTGAGACGGGGAAGAGCTGAGAGACTATTCACAAAAACAAAGGCAAGAAAGAAAGAGAAAAGAAAAAAACAACCTGAGAAAATGATTTTTCTGTCTGACCTTTAATATAATCATGAGGGTCTAATGTACAATGTGAGAGAGCACAGGATGATAAAGTAATGCCAGGGCCTTAGGTAATTTTATCTAAAAATAAGGAACCTATATTATTTTGTATTTTGTTGAAAAGGTGATCGGGAAAAGACAACTCTGAAGGAGTCAAGACTCTGAAATGGAAAGAGCAGACAGCTGCTTCAAGACTAACTCGTAATTCCAGGATATGTGAAAATAAATAAACAAATAAAAATAAAGGAAAGAAAAAGGAAAAAGAAAAGGAAAAAAGGAAAAAGATAAGAAAATTTATTTATTTTCAAACTTAAAAATTAAATGTTAAGAAAGGGCTCACGGATCCTGGTACGATTTTTTTTTTCTCCTCTGAGTGCCACTGATATTGAAGAGGCAGAGAAGCAGAGTAGTCACGATAATGAGATAAAGTTTTGAAGGCACAAGTGTGGGAAAAGGCCATTGATTGAAAGGAAAAACAAGATAGATACCCATCTTTTTTTCCCCTTCAGATAACTGTCCCGAAATAGAAGCATTTGGAGGAAACACAAATTGCCACGCTTAATGGCCTTACTTTCTTTCTTTCTTTTATTTATTTATTTATTTCTAGGACAGAGAGAGAGAGACAGCGTGAGCAGGGGAGGGTCAGAGAGAGAGGGAGTCACAGACTGAAACAGGCTCCAGGCTCTGAGCTGGCAGTCAGCACAGAGCCCGACGCGGGGCTCGAACCCACGAACCGCGAGATCATGACCCAAGCGAAAGTCGGACGCTTAACCGACTAAGCCACCCAGGCGCCCTTGGCCTTACTTTCTAACAAGAGATACGGTGAGTTCAATTCTGTTCCCCTCCTCTGAGAACGGACGGTATTCGGACACGCAAGACAATCGCAGGGAAAACTTTGGGGGCCTGTGCCCGTCTGCATCGAGCTGGCACTCCCCTGCAAACAGGGACAGGGTCCGGGACAGATAAGGACGAGGTAGAAGGAGACAGGGGAGTTTCCTGGAAGATCTGCTTCGCCTGGAATGTGTTGACTCAAATCCGTGTCAGAATCACACAACGGGAGTGCAGACATGAACCAAATATACGATATTGTCTTGGGAAATTTAAGGTAAGCCCAGTTTGATAAGAGAACGTGCAAAGATGCTCAAGGAAGCCTCCACACCCCTCCCAAAAGTTAACAGTGATACAGACCGTCAGAGGACAATCACGATCGGCAACATTGTAACAGACAAGGATGCCTTAAGGGCCAAGCGCCCTCCCCTCTCACAGGTGTATTCCTATCCAAGACTGAGCTACAAAATGCAGCAATATCGCGCAGAGGGCTGCAACGGCTCATGTTCAGAGCACTGTCAAGCAGATGAACGGTTTCTTCTACTGAGTCAGTGTTAGGAACTTTCAAAGAAGGGGCTGGGCATTGCTCAGTAATCTGAGCCACAGTCTGTAATGATCCGAGTGGTGGATGAGGAGGTTACCTAGGACAATATTCTGGGAGCTTTTCTTCTCCAATCTTCTCCAATATGAGGAACTTCTAACTACCTTCAATCAGAAGAATTTGCTCTACCTTTGTGGCAGTGGTAAAGCAGCGTGCAAGGAAAACGTTTCTCCCAGAAGCTCCTAAGTGGAGGGTGGATGCAGCAACCAGCCAAAAGAGAACACGGAACTGATGGGATGTCAGAGAGGAGACATCTATAGGTAGTCTAATTTCTGCTATTTGACATATAAAATGGTAGTCATGTTCTGACAGGTGGTGATCAGATCTGGAGTACGAAATTAACTCTCCTTTGCAGGGCACCTGGGTGGCTCAGTCAGTAATGCACCGGACTCTTGACTTTGGCTCAGGTCGTGATCTCACTGTTCATGGGATCGGGCCCCACCTCAGGCTTTCCACAGACAAGGCAGAGCCCACTCAGGCTTCTCTCTCTCTCCCTCTCTCTCTCTCAAAATGAATTAAACAAATTAACTCTCCTTTGCTAAGATGCTTTGAAGGCAGACTAGTATATCTGAAATTATTTATGGCCTTTTGAGTGAGAAATATCAAATATCAAAAAAGGTCTTTCAGAAATCTACCATTTACTAGTAGAACTTCAGAGAAATCAATTACCATCTTTCATCCTGACATGGGGATAAATGAAGCCTCAAAGCCTGGGGAAAGTAAGCTGCTCCAAGGACCTTTCACCTAAGCCCACACTAGACTGTTCCCTTAACTAAAATGCCTTCACTCAGAAAAGCCGATAGAAGGACACAAAACAAATCAGGCCCCAGGAGAAAGGATCCCTTTGAGTGCGCCACTGCTATAAAAGTTCACCAGAAGCAGCGCATCACGTGTCTGGGTGAGGGGCCTGGGTGTAACGTCCCCATCGCTCTCATTCACCTAAGACTGAAGGAAATCCAGGTGATGGAGATCCGACCCCCAAGTTTAGGGACGCCCTCAACCCAGATGTCAAGTCGGGCGCTTTGCAGAGTAAGGGCTGAATGAGGACTCCTGTGTGCGTATCGCGTCCACCGCTGCTTCACGGTCCCCTCCTCCCTTTTGACTTGCCTGCTTTGTCGCCTGCCCTCTCCCGCCCTCCAGCCTGCATGTGGTCTTGGGCTTCTGAGAAATTACAGAGCTCTGACCTTCCCCTGCTGCTGACCGCTGACTTCCCGATCCACCCTCTTTTCAGCCCAGCACCACGTTTAATTCTCGACTCCCCGCTTGCTTTCTGAGTCTGGGTTTCTAGGTCAGCCGCTGCCCATGCATCAGCCTGGCAGCTTGGGCGATGGCGCTCAGTGCAGGGCGACGATTTAACACTTGTAGTGCGCGTATTCGTGTCATGATTCCTGAAGGATTTAAATATGCATCACACAGGGTTTGTGATCAGGTTTTACAACGAGGGGACCTTGCTCACTTGCGACTACATCATGCATTGTATGTCTCCTCTCTGACATCCCATCAATTCCGTGTTCTCTTTTGGCTGGTTGCTATGTCCACCCTCCACTTAGGAGCTTCTGGGAAAAACGTATTCCTTGCACGCTGCTTTATCGCTGCCACAAAGGTAGAGCAAATCCCCCTTTATTTCTTGCTCTTCTATAAAGAAAACTGCAGTATCCCTTTGTTTTCTTAATCTTCCCCTTTAGATGATCTAGAATGTGATGCAAATCAAATGTTTTCCAGGGTAGCTAACCCCGTCACTCTTGTGAAACTGCATTATTATTGGCCAGCAGTGACATTTCAACCGTCTTTGGTATTCTTCGTATTTTGTAATTCCGCATCAAACCCTAAATGCTGAGTGAACGCTAGGGATCACCAAACACAAAAGTAATGAGGACTTGAGCAAAAACAGTCACATTTTTAAGGAGCACCGGACACTGGATGATGTCAGTCTCAAACATAACCCATCCCAACGTTCAGACAACCCACTCCAACCTAACTGTTTAGGTAAGTAGTATATTTAAGTTGTCAGGTAGACACCAGGGCTAAAAAGCACAGTAGATTCAGGAAATAAAAGAGGTCATCTACCAGATGGTACCGCACATTCCCAGGTAAACATGCGTCTGAAGACCAGCCACCAGTGAAACGCGGCGCTGCACAGCCTGGGCAAAGAGTGCTTTCCAGTACTGCGTGTCAAGAGCAACACCATCTCTGAGCCTCCCAGGGGAGGCAGGAATGGAGACCTAGAGCAGAGAATTAAACGGCGGAAAATAATGGCACACCCTGGTGACGCCCCCTCAGAAGGTGCTCAAGAATGTGGGCTATCAACTGTATCCTAAATATCTTTCTTCTTTTTTCCAAAGACATCTTAATTTTCTGCCAACCTCTTTTATTCTTCAATCTCTGTCTTCTTAGAAAAATCTCTTTCTTGTCTGGACACGAAATTTAGATCAGGGGTTGGCTCCTCTTTTTTTGCAAGATAGAGATAGAGACAGAGATAGAGAGATAGAGAGGCGAGCACATGCAGAGTTAAGCATGCTATTCCATGGGTGGTTAAAAGCCGGAATACACACACATACACAAACACACACACTCATATGTGTGTGTGTGTGTGGCCATATGCATATATGGATGTATAATACATATAAAGTATGTTTCTGCAATGTATATTATCAGATATATATATATATACACACACACCCATTATAAGACACACACAATGTATATGCGAGTATATGAGTCTGGGTTTCTGGGTATATATTCTCACCATAGAATATCTTATCTACTTGTTACTAAAACCATGACATATTAATGTAAATAAACTAATAGAATAATTTTGCCACAATCTTACCAGAAAGGCACGATCCTACATCACAGCAAATGAATAGAGAGGTGCAATCTAGATCACATACCTTACCTCAAATTTAACATATTTGACACTAAACACATCATCTTCAAAGTCAACTTAATTCGATTTTTAAAAAGCAGGTGGAGGGGCGCCTGGGTGGCTTAGTCGGTTAAGCGTCCAACTTTCGCTTAGGTCATGATCTCGCGGTTCGTGGGTTCAAGCCCCTCATCGGGCTCTGTGCTGGCTGCCAGCTCAGAGCCTGGAGCCTGTTTCAGGCTGTGACTCCCTCTCTCTCTGGCCCTCCCCTGCTCATGCTGTCTCTCTCTCTCTCCTAGAAATAAATAAAACATAAAAAAAATAAAATAAAAAATAAAAAGCAGGTGGAAGAGGGACACACATTGATGCCTATAACGGAGAACCTCACTGGACACCCTTGCACAGCACTAGAACATCTCCCTTCTCTTCACTGGGCTCCTTTCTCAAACAGGCTGTCACTTCACTGTGGTCCTTGGAGCCTTCCAACTCACTCTGACAGGAAGAGAAGTTTCTTCCTCAAATGGAGGCCAGAAAAGCAATTTCACTTTCCTAGTTTGGGTTCAGTGTCTCTCCTGCAAGTAACATTGTAGCCAAAGGTGAAGGATATGCAGGCCTGAGCCCCAAGTGCCAGAAAGATGAACACAGACTCTGAGCGGGAGAGCGTTGTTCCCCCACAGGAAAGTGGAAGGTCATTCCTGGAATTGAGAGATGAACACTGGGCAGAGGAAAGAAATTTCCAGAACGGTTCCTCCTCTTACTGTCTACGGAATTAGAGGGCCATTTTTTTTTCACTGCTTTTTCTAAAACAGGCCTGCTTTTAATTGCTATTTTAATACATTTCTGGGGCACCGGGGTAGCTCAGTCGGTTGGGCAACCGACTTCAGCCCAGGTAGTGATCCCATGAGTCATGGAGCCTGCTTCAGATTCTGCCTCTCTCTGTCTCCCTGCCCATCCCCCACTCACGCTCTGTCTCTCTTGCTCCAAAAATAAATAAACATTAAAAATTAAAAAAAATATATGTGTAATTGTTTTAATTATTTTCCACTTATTTGTCATCTAACACATGAAAATCAAGCTCCACAAAGTGCAGGCATCTTATTTATTTTAAATCTTGAATGAATAGCACATCTCTGGTATATTATTTTAACTCAATATATATCTTTTTTAATGTTTAATTATTTATTTTTAAGAGAGAGTGTGTGTGAGAGAGAGAAAGTGGGGGAGGGGCAGAGAGAGAGAATCCCAAGCAATTCCACAATGTCAGTACAGAGCCCAACGTGGGCCTCGATCTCACGAACTGACTGATTGAGAGATCATGATGTGAACTAAACTCAAGAGTCAGATACTCAATTGACTGAGCCACCCAAGCACCCCAACTCAATATATATCTTCAAAAAAATGAAAGAATTGCACATCATGCGTGTGAAAAAATATATGGAAATACTTTCTTAAATATTAGCAGACATCAATGTGACTAACTTAGGGATAATTTTTTTCTTTTACTCCTTTTTCCTTTTTTCAAAAACGTGTAAGCATAGCAGTTTTCTCTTTATCTGTTTTTTAATATACATATAAACAACAGCACTTTTCACATTTGTTTTAGTCGTAAAAAGTCATGCAGTTTCACAGAACTCCCTGAAGGGCGCACACAAGGTGCCCGTGCTGTATTTATCCAGACCAGAGAAAAGAATGGCTTAAACTGGATAGGGCCAGAGGGACTGGAAACCGAAGACAAGATTCCATCAACAGGTTCCCTCCTGCTTTATCTAATGCCTCTGTTATCCTCCAAAAATTCACAGTATCTACCAAAAACCATACCTCACACACCCATCTTGATTGTTTTTTTTCTACCAATTCTGACTTGAAGTTAAACCCCATGTATCATTTTTATAAACAGTGATGCAGGTAGCCTGTGAAGTGTATAAAAAAGGTGTTGTGGCCAAAGAGAAATAGCATGAGTTTTACAAAGAAAGGGCACGGGAGGGCATAGCCTTTGGCATCAGGGACGTGGTTTGACTTATGTGTCCCTGAGCAAGGCATCGACCTACACATTTACATGCAGTGAGCGTGAGTATCTATCACCTATGGAGAGCTGTATGCTGCCTGGGGTCATCAGCGCTGCTTCAAATATCCTCTTAACCCTTTTTTCTGTTTACCATTGACAAATGTCTGAAAACTTCCTTCTTTTTTTTTTTTTTTAATTTTTTAAGGTTTTTATTTATTTCTAGAGAGAGAGAGAGACAGTGTGAGCAGGGAGGGTCAGAGAGAGATGGAGTCACAGACTCTGAAACAGGCTCCAGGCTCTGAGCTGGCAGTCAGCACAGAGCCCGACGCGGGGCTCGAACCCACGAACCGCGAGATCATGACCTAAGCGAAAGCCGGACGCTTAACCGACTAAGCCACCCAGGCACCCCTGAAAACTCCCTTCTTAATGAGTCCTTAAGCAATTCTTTCCTTTCACTCTTAACGTTAAATCTTTACCTTACTCTCTCTTGATTATCTCAATAAATCCATTCATTGAGTCACCCTACTTGCCCACACATAAGCGGCTATCTTATATGTAAGTCCTCACCAAGGCTTTCATATTGTGAAATGACTCTCAATTACTTAGCCTGGAACAGCAGTGAATTGTCCGGGAAGATGCGATAGCCTCTATCAATGGTCTCTATCAGTGGCAATGTCACGGGCTTACAGAAGCCACCAGATGGAGTAAATTTTTTTTTTTTAAGACAAGTAAGTTTAACACAAATTTCATCATGTTTCTGTTGGTTTGATCTTACAGTGACAAGTGTTGGATATTAAAGAAAAGACTCTTAACAATCACTTTTAAAAGCAGAAAATAAGTGGTTACCTTGTAGGGATAATAAAAATACAACAGAACAAATGAAGAAACCAGGAAATGGGAAGTTTTGGGGAGGGATAAATCTTCCAGTGACAGCAGCATACACATTTTTAACAAGTGCTCTATCTCAGACAACTTAGATTGAATTAAAGGCAATCTGCTCGAAAAACTGTGCACCTAATAATGGTAAAGACCCTTGTGATGAAAAATACATGAAAAGGGGTTGAAAAAACGATTTCATGGAAATTGAGAGAATAAAAAAAGCCATGTTCCTAAATTAAATCACCATTTTATATATGTGTTTGTAAAACGTGTGTTGTGACAACCTTCAATAAATTAAAGAGTTTAAGGACACCTCCACGGCTCAGTCAGTTAAGCGACTATCGATTTCAGCTCAGGTCATATCTCAAGGTTGTGAGGTCAAGCCCTGTGTTGGCTTTGCACTAACAGTGCAGAGTCTGCTTGGGATTCTCTCTGTGTCTGTCTGTCCCTCCCCTGCTTGCGCTCTCTCTCACTCTCACTCTCTCTCAAAATTCTCTCTCTCTCTCAAATCAATCAATCAATCAATCAATTAATTAAAGAGTTTAAGTAGACATTTGACCACTTCTGCTAAGTCTCCTTGCTACGCAGTAGATGAGTAAAGAGTATGAAGTGGGGATCTCCAAAACTACACTCCATCACTTATAGCCACTTTGACCTTGGGCAAGTTACTTAACTCTGCTTTGCATTAACGTCTCTTGTAACACAGGGATATAGTACTTATCCCATAGGATTATTCTGAGAATTGAATGAACTAGGTCCTCTGCATGGTAGCTCTCTAGGTATAGGCTTCAGAGAGCATTTTTGGTCTATTTCACTCTTTTGGCACTTATATACAAACTGTATATTTAGTTGCCTTTTCATTTATTTGTCACTGTCCAACTAAACTAGAAACAAAAGAGAACAGCAGTTAGGTGACACATTTGCAGATGGCCATTGTACTGCCACGGTCCCGTGCACAGTGACAGCACTCAGTAACCGTGTTGATTGATGACGTCTGATTCCTCACTAAGCACCTCGCTATTTTAAGAGTCATGTGTATCGCCGAGTTTTATAAATGCATCTCATCAATTATTTTACTAACCAGGTAAAACAACATGTTGCCAAACTTTGCAAATAACTCAGTGAGAATCTCAGACACTGTAATTTATCCTATGGCTGTCTTTTATCTGACTTAAATCAGTTGCCTCTTTCCAGTTGAATCAAAGTACTGATGCATTTCATGTGTGAACATTCCTGGCCTATCTCTTTTGATAATATATGCCTCTTCCCAGACAGGTCATATAAGGCAAGGAAATGGAATGGACTTTGGTCCTTCCTACATAGTATCTTTCATCAGAAACCAACCACTTCATCTGATGTCCAGTCAATGAGCAGGTCACAGGGCAAACAAAACTCATGAGTATCTGAAGGATGAGAGATTCAGAATCTATAAACTAAAGCTACTGGTCACTAGGAATTGTCACAGCCCAAATACCTTCCTCACTCTCTCTGTCAGTCACCTCTTTGCTTGGTTTCATTGCTCGAAGTATGTGTATTAACAATCACCTGAAGATAAAAAAATAGTCTGTTATATTCAAATACCTTACAGAGATATGCTGATAGAAGACAGGGAGGAAATAACTTAATAACTCAGTAAGAAAGTAATTCTTTTTTAAAAATGTTTTATTTATTTCTGAGAGAGAGACAGCATGAGCAGGGGAGGGTCAGAGAGAGAGAGGGAGATACAGAATCTGAAACAGGCTCCAGGCCCTGAGCTGGCAGCCAGCACAGAGCCCAACACGGGGCTCGAACCCATGAACTATGAGATCATGACCTGAGCCGAAGTCGGACGTTTAACTGAATGAGCCACCCAGGAACCTCCATAAGGAAGTAATTCTAACTGAAAACCTTTCTCTCCCCACCCCCACCTAAGAGGAAGGAACTCTCTCATGAATAAGAGAAAGGAAATGTCCTGCATTACCTGAGAAGAGGCGAATTGGCAAGGATACATCATGTGTTTCGGTGACACCCATGAGAACTGAGCAAGGCAGAACAGACATGACTAGATAACTACCATGAGGCAAAAATTCTATAGTAAAAAAGACATTGGCAAGCACATTAAAGAATTTTGCTCCTCTGCACAGCGAAGGAAACAATCAGCAAAACTATAAGGCAACCGATGGAATGAGAGATGATATTTGCAAATGACATTATCAGATAAAGGGTTAGTACCCAAAATCTATAAAGAACTTATCAAGCTCAATGCCCAAAAAACAAATAATCCAGTGAAGAAATGGGCAAAAGACATGAAAAGATACTTCTCCAAAGAAGACATCCAGATGGCAAACAGACACCTGAAAAAATCCTCAACATCACTCATCATCAGGGAAATACAAATCAAAACCACAGTGAGATACCACCTCACACCCGTCAGAATGGCTGACATTAACAACTCAGGCAACAGTAGACGTTGGTGAGGGTGCAGAGAAAGAGGATCTTTTGCACTGCTGGTGGGAATGGAAACTGGTGCAGCCACTCTGGAAAACAGTATGGAGGTTCCTCAAAAATTTAAAAATAGAACTACCCTACAACCCAGCAATTGCACTACTATGTATTTATCCAAGGGATACAGGGATACAAGGGGCACATGCACCCCAATGCTGATAGTAGTGCTATCAACAATAGCCAAAGTATGGAAAGAGCCCAAATGTCCACGGATGGATGAATGGATAAAGAAGATGTGGAGTGTGTGTGTGTGTGTGTGTGTGTGTGTGTGTGCGCGCACAATGGATTGTTACTCGGCAACTAAAAAGAATGAAATCTTGCCATTTGCAACTACATGGATGGAACTGGAGGGTATTATGCTAAGGGAAATTAGTCAGAGAAAGACAAGTATCATATGACTTCACTCATATGACGAATGTAAGAAACAAAACAGACAGACATAAGGGAAAGGAAGCAAACATAAAACAAAAAAAGGGAGGAAGACAAAACATAAGAGACTCTTAAATATAGAGGTCAAACTGAGGGTTGTTGGAGGGGTTGTGGGAGGGGGGATGGGCTAAAAGGGGCATTAAGGAATCTACTCCTGAAATCATTGTTGCACCATATGCTAACTTGGATGTAAATTAAATAATAAATTTAAAAAATGACTTTTATTTAATTTGAGCTTTATAAGATTTATGAGCTACACAATGATAAATTCCTCTGAGCCTCCATTTTCTCAACAAACGACAGTCACAGTGCCAATATGATGAGGTTATGCGTAGGAAACGAGATCGCCTCTCTGTTAGACATTAGCACAGTACCCAGTAGAAGCTAAGCCAACATCAATGCCCTCCCCTATTTCTTTCACGGAATGATAGGACTCTTCTGCCACAGGGGTTACTGGGATGACCGAACAAGCTAAGATATACAAAAAGAGCTTTGTGACATGTAAACCACCATCCTAAGATTCATTACGATTATTACGACTAGCACAAGGATTATGTCTGGTCAGCTGACAGGGATCTGTGTCTCCAAACTGAGCACGGAAGCAGCTGTAGTCAATGTCAGGTTGTAGACGATTGCTTCAGTATGGTACAAATTTCTCTGTCCTGGGAGTCGGGGACCCTGGGTTTGACTTCAGCCCTGACACTTAACACTTCTGAGGGCAGGTCACATCATAACCAACCTTGGTTTTGACATTTTATACAATGGAAATGATCATAATACCTATAATACCTACTCAACAGTAGTTACAGTATTTAAGCAAAGTAATGGAGGTGAAGTCCTTCTAAAATTGTAGGGAGGCAGCGGGGTCAGAGAAGGAGCTGGACTCTCAGATCAGAAGGCTCACAACTGCTTACCTTCTCTGAGCTTCTGTTTTTCTTTTCTTTATTTTTATTTTTTTAACGTATATTTTGAGAGACAGAGGGAGTCAGTGTGTGAGCGGGGGAGACGCAGGGAGAGACGGAGACAAATCATCTAAAACAGGCTCCAGGCTCTGGGTTGTCAGCACAGAGCCCGACGCAGGGCTGGAACCCACGAACTGCAAGATCATGACCTGAGCCGGAGTCAGACACTTAACCGACTCAACCAGCCAGAAGCCCCTGAGCCTGTTTTTCAGCCCTGCAAGATCAGCGCCTCAGGGTCATTGTGAGGATGACGGGAAGAAGCAGGTCAGTGCCTCTCGGACATTTCAGCCACATCCTGCTAAGAGCAGAGGAGTGACGTGTGCACCCGGGGGTACGAAGTGGAAAAGTGAAACGCGCCACTATAAGCATGAAATCTCCCCCTGGTTTTTCAGTTAATTGTTACACTTTATGCAAACAGTACGTTTTCCCGCCAACTGTGAGCAGTTAATTTTAAAACTCTTTTCCCCCCAAATCTTTCATTAATATTAATTTTCAAGGAAGAAACACAATGTTTACCCACGGATTTCAGATAATCCAGGGCACTGCCTCCTGGTTAAAAGAACAGAATATTGTAAGAAGGGTTGGCAGGGTTTGGATTACAGCAATTAGAGCATCACATGCACCCCCTCCAAATGGCCGCCATATTGTTCCTTGGAGAGGTTTCCTACCTCATTGACCAACTACACTTCCTCCTCCTCTCCATTCCCTGGGAGGACGCAACCCACAGGAGAGCTCTGTGACGCATACCATCCTTCCCGCTACCAATGGACTGCGGGTTCCTTTATAAGCTACACTCTTCCCAAAAAAGTTTGTTCAGGTTTCATTCTGAACATTTTAAGATTTTAATCTAGAATGCATCAAAATTGTTTTAGACTCAAATTATGTTGTGGCTAACTTGCAGATGATTTTCAACAGCGGCAGAAAATTAAACCTTGCATGGCCATGTCCCAAGTTACATAATCTAAGAGTGTTAAAAAAAAGGATTTACTGTTTTAAATAACTGTAAAAATTGCTATATCATCCTCCATGTTTAAAATATGTGCCTGGGGGGCGCCTGGGCGGCTTAGTCGGTTAAGCGTCTGACTTTCGCTTAGGTCATGATCTCGTGGTTCGTGGGTTCAAGCCCCGCGTCGGGCTCTGTGCTGACTGCCAGCTCAGAGCCTGGAGCCTGTTTCAGTCTGTGACTCCCTCTCTCTCTGACCCTCCCCTGCTCATGTTGTCTCTCTCTCTCTCTCCTAGAAATAAATAAAACATTAAAAAAATTTATAAAATATGTGCCTGGATTTAGGCTCCAGATGTAGTGGATAAGTTTAGGCTCTTGTCATCTTACAAATTAAATATATAGAAACACTTGGTCAAAACTGTAATTCTGCATTTCAGCGACTCAATTTTCTGTCCTAGCTCTAGCATTAAATCCATATATTCCTTGAAGACAGCCTCCATGCCTTCTTCAACTCTGTATCCTGACTATCACTTGGCGAGTAGTCTTGCCCATAATATGAGCTTGGAAATTTCTCTTTAATGCATGAAATATGGATCTGTCCATAAATGCCCTTTGAGATTGAATGGCTTAGTTTCACAAGAAACTTTGTGGGTACAGTGATTTAACCTGTTTGTAACCTTTATCACAAAGATTCTGGAATCAAATACATTTGTTTTTCTGAAGTTGTATGATTTATTGGAATTCTTTAGGTCTGGGTCATTCAAGGAAAAAGCCTATATATTAAAATTAGGAGAATCTTGTCTAATGAAAAGAAATTCTCACAGGCATTGTAAGAATTTTTGGATTTTCTATTAAAAAAAAACAGTAAATGTTTTCAACTAAACACATGTGAAAAACCAATTATCTCCTGTAACCAAATCTAGCATGTTCTCACAGGCTCCAAGTTGATTCAATGTGTGGCTTTTCATTATTCTGTTGTTCTCTATGGTAACAATGTGACCCATTAGTAGTAACCTATCAGTCTCTTTGTTCTTACTGGCCTTGGCTGGTGAAATCCGGGTTCATTATCTAAAATAATCAGAACCAGTGTGCCTGGCTGGCCGAGTCAGTAGAGCATGGGACTCTTCATCTCAGGGTCAGGAGTTCAATCCCACGTTGGGCATGGAGCCTATGTAAAAAATTTTTAAATAATCAGATATCTATATTATGATGTATTTATGATACAATTTCCCCTCTTCTATTTATTCTTTAAAACTGAAGTAATCTCTTCATCTCTGTTCCCCTCTTTGCTGACTGATAATGACTTGCTGGTTATTTTAACAGAAATAAGTTTGATTTAAATTGTGGAAAATAGTTCTAGAAAGAACGCTAACTAAATAAGAAATGACCCCTCGTAGCTATCACTCCAGGATTTCATAGCTTCTAAGTAGAAAATGTCTTTTAAAATTTTTTTGGACGTTTATTTATTTCTGAGAGACAGAGAGAGACAGAGCATGAGCAGGAAGGGGCAGAGAGAGAGGGAAACACAGAATTTGAAGCTGACTCCAGGCTCTGAGCTGTCAGCACAGAGCCTGACGCAGGGCTTGAGCCCACTAACCGTGATTTAATGACCTGAGCCAAAGTTGGACGCTTAACCACCTGAGCCACTCAGGTGCCCCCAAAATTCTTTATTTTAAAGAAAATACTCTATTAAAATATTTCATGCTATTACATAACTCATATTTTAAAAAGAAAGATGTTAGTTACTAGGGACGCTAAATTATATAGAATATATTTCAAATATTTCATAGTTTAGGTTGATATTTTCTTCTATTTTCCAAAGACCAAAAGTCAATTTTTAGATGTGCTAAAAGCAAAATGACTAAAAAAGTACTAATTGGAAATTATTTAGAGATGTCCATCAAAAACAAAACAAACAAAAAGTCTAAACAAGTATCAACCCCACTCTGGACACAAAAAAACCCCACCATTCCTGCCTCTCTTCCTACTAATACCAAAATGTAATTATCACTTCATCAACTTATGAAAAAATGTACTATTTCATTCTTTTTATCTGTGGGACCAGTATGTTTACAAACTATTAGTATTGTCGCTACTATATTCAAAGTTATAAATATTGTACAGTTATTATAAATAGCCGCAAGAGATCTCTCCAAATCCTATACAAAAGATTATTTAACCACTGACCACAGTGCAGTCCACTGAAATAGGGTTTGATTCTCTGCACACTCATTCCAAGAATGTGACCTTGGGTTAGAAATGTATTTGGGGCACCTGGATGGCTCAGTCTGTTGAATGTCTGACTCTTGATTTCAGCTCAGGTCATGATCTCACGGTTAGTGAGATCGAGCCCTGCATCAGGCTCTGCTCCATCTCTCACTGTCCCTTCCCTACTTGTGCTCTCTGTCTCTCTAAAAATAAATAAAAAGCATTTAAAAATATTTTTAAAAATGTATTCTAAGTGTGTATTATGCCACACTTTTTTTTTCAGGGCTGCCTCCTTACATCTTTATTGCTAAGGGATCAAGGACTTAAAATATATTTGATTATTTCTAAAATACCATTGAGAAAACAGTCCTGCTACCATCTAATAAAATGCATAGAAAAATGTAATTAATGTCAGCTTACAAGCTCAATTTTACAATGCTTGTACACCTAATCATTGGTCTTAATTTTATTTTTTTACTTTTTTTAAACATTTTTCTTTAATTTAAATTTTAGTTAGTTAACATACAGTGCAATATTGGTTTCAGGAGTAAAATTCAGTGACTCACCACTTCCATATGACACCCAGTGCTCATTCCAACAAGTGCCCCACTTAAGGCCCATCACCCATCTGGTCCATCCTCCACCCACCTCCCTCCATCAACCCTCAGTTTGTTCTCTATCATTAAGAGCCTCTTGTAGTTTGTTTCCCTCTCTCCTCTTCCCTCCCCTCACCCCATATGTTCATCTGTTTTGCTTCTTAAATTCCACCCATGAGCAAAATCATACGGTATTTGTCTTTCTCTGATTGACTTATTTTGCTTAGCATACTACACTCGAGCTCCATCGATGTCACCGCAATTATGCTGCACTTTAAAAGGTACAAAGATCTGAGGAGAAAAAAAAATGCTAATCTGAGGGTAATCAAATCAGGTAACAAATGATTATGGTGTAAGGTTTTGAGGAAATCACACTCCCCACATTTGCTTCATTGTGCATTTTCTTAGAGAGTTTGTTATCTTATGAATCATACCAATATGGATCTTTATGATGTTTATTTTACTCTGAATGAAAAAATATGCAGTAAATTGAGGACTATAGGATATGAGCTACAATTTCGCTGAGAGCAGATGAATGTGCAGAAGGAGAAGACTTTCCAGGGTAGGAAGATTCTAAGGCTGGGTCTACAGAAGGGCTCTGGGTATCGTGTGCCAGAATGAACAGAAAAGACAAGAATGAGCAAAATGCATGCTCTATACCTGCCTACAGTGCGTTTGAGGTGCAGTCACAGGAATGCTTCAAGTAAATAAAAGGGTGTAAGGGGTGGGGAGGAGAGAGAATGATAGGAGTCCAGTCACCTTAAGGGCAAAGCAAAAATTGTGAACACAGCCTAGGATAAACAGAGAACCCAGAAGAGCACGCACACACTGACAGAGCAGGCAAGTTTCAGAAGTTGAAGGTCTTTGTAAGAAGGGAGTGGTGAGTTGGGAATTCAGGGGCAGTGTAGAAGGTTAGACAGATATGGAACCGAGAGACAGAAAAGGACTGAGCGTAATTGGAGATCTCAGAGGCTGAGGAGTGTCCTGAAAGACTGCAGTCCAAAGGGTGGTCATTCTGTTCTGGCAATAGGAAACACACACAGCAAAGTCCACAGAGCCTGGGAAACTGAGCAACTTGTAAGGCCTGAAGAATTAATAAAGCTGATGCTGAAAAAACTAAAGATACAGGGGAAGCACAGATTCTGACCAAATGCTGCAATTATGGTATAAGGGACCACCTGGTGAGTTCGTTCTTACTGAAGACTCATTTTGGGCTTGTTGAAAATCAGCACATTCATACATAAATTTTATGTAAATTGCATATTTTAAAATGTTTCTTTTTTTATTGGGACAGAGAGAGAGGGAGAGCGTACATGCAAGCAGGGGAGGGGCAGAGGGAGAGAGAGAGAGAGAAAGAATCCCTAGTAGGCTCCACACTGTCAGTGCAGGGCCTGATGGAGACCTCAGTCTCACCAACTGTGAGATCATGACCTGAGCTGAAATCGAGTCAGATGCGTAACTGACTGAGCCACCCAGGTCCTCATAAAATGCATTTTAAAGCAATCAGGTCAACGGATCAAGATTTTTCCAAAAACAACTAAATGGGGGTGTCTTGGTGGCTCAGTCAGTTAAGCATTTACGACTTTGGCTCAGGTCATGATCTCGCACTCTGTGAGTTCGAGCCCCACATCGGGCTCTTTACTGACAGCTCAGAGCCTGGAGCCTGCTTTGGATTCTGTGTCTCCCTCTCTCTCTACTCCTCCCCTGCTCATGCCCTGTCTTTCTCTCTCTCTCTCTCTCAAAAATAAATAAACATTAAGAAAATTAAAAAAAAAACACACCAAATGACATCAGGCCAGGGATGTACAATTAACATATCACCCCTTTTTCTCCTAGGAGATGCTCTCAGGTTACAGTGACGGTCTCCAGTCCATCTGGCAGGGACACACACTGAGACACGGACAGCCACGAATAGGAAAGAGCTCCCTGAGCACCTTAGTCCCAGCCAGCCTTGCCATGTATACCTGTTATGGTTGCAAATGACTTTGATAAGCCAAATTGCCCAAATCTCACTTCCAGTTTTCAGGTGCAGTCTCTTAAGTACTCCCAATGCCATATTTCTGTGTTATCCAAGGGTTATAAAATAATGAGTAGGCAACCTGCATGTACAGTCACATTGTAATTACATTTTAATGACCACCGTGTGGAAGTGGACCATCATTTATCTTCTGTACCACATGGCCTGGGGAACAGAGTGTAGCTGGCCTGGCTGAGATCTATCACCACGGGTTTAAAGGAAACAGGAAGGCCTAGAGGGAGGAACTGAGGTCATCTGAGCTCTGACAGAATTTGATCTTAGCAATAAAGAACTATTGTTGAGTTTCTGGTCAGGCAATTTAAGGGAGCCATTAGATCTTGAACTCTGCAAGATTACAAATTATTTCTATAGGACTAAGCCTAAGTAGACAGACATTGTCAAGGTAAAACAGACAGGCTTTATTTTAAAAAAAAAGTCTTGCATCAATTTCTTTATTCAGCACTAACGTTACGTTTGCATCACTGCGTCTTATCTCCGACTCCTTCCTCGTCATCATTTTTATCAGTGTCTTTTGATGGAGGTGGAAAACACACAGAAAATTCTATCATATGATGCAGACCAGTTAAAAAAATGTACTGAGCAAGAGTCAAAATGCAAAACAAAACAAATACCTATAGGGCAAAACAATGAGCTTAATAGAACAGAATATTTAATTGGCAAGGAAATAACATGTTGGTGCTAACTACGTCACCTACGGTCTTGATCACACCACAGCTGCCCTCGTAAGGGGTCTCCCTCCAGCCACCTGGCCATCAGCTGTGTTTTGTCCAATGTAATACACTAGTTTGTATGCAGAGGATTTAAAGTTGGCCACTTGTTCCACATACCCTACCCACAGATCATCCCACGAGTTATGGGGAAAAAACAAGGAACAGAATCAGATCATAATTCTTTCTGGAATATACAAAAATCACATGACAATTCTAAGAAGAGCTAAAGTTGAAGGAAAGGAGCCATGCAAAAGAAGAAATCCTGTTCTTTGAGGGGCACCTGGATGGTTCTGTCGTCTAAGCACCCGACTTTAGCTCAGGTCATGATCTCACGGTTTGTGGGTTCGAGCCCTGCATCAGGCTCTGTGCTGACAGCTAGCTCAGAGCTGGAGCCTGTTTCAGATTATGTCTCCCTCTCTCACTTGCGCTGTTTCTCTCCCTCTCTCAAAAATAAACATTTAAAAAGTTTTTTTAAAAAAAGAAGAAGAAATGGTAATCTTAGAAAAGAAGCAGCTGCGAAGTAGATAGAGATGAAGAGAGTGACAGAAAAGCAGTCAGGGGACAAAGACAGCCATGTGCTGGTAACCGGTTAACGGGCAGGGCCGGGAAGAGATCTCTGATTTGCAGCATTTGACAAGTGGTTCATTTCCATGGTGCAAACACTCCCAGTCTGGACAAGTGAAAGCTCCCAGCATGAAGCCACTGAATGTGAACTTGGGAAGAAACGCCGCAGCAGCCCCCACCATGCCTCGGGGAAGGGGGAGTCCGGGAATTCCTGCCACGGAGCTCCTCAGACTTCTTGAATCTGTTTCCAGGCTCCATGAGGTTTTGCCTGACTGTCTTTACTCTTTGGGTACTGCCATTAAATTACGATCTCTCTCATTAACCCAAGTGAGTCCATACACAATAGAATTTTAAAAGTCCCTTGAAAAAAAATTTAACTCCAAAACAAAAAATAAATAAATAAAACAAAAAATAAAGGAAGCCCATGATGTGGAAGATTTCAGCAGCAGAAGCTAAAAACATTTAGGCGCTTTAGACTGGAGAATGCTGTCATGAATTCTCCATCTCTGTTTTACCTGCAGACGCTCAATTTCCAACTTCCTTAATTCGTTTACCTTTTTGATATTAATGGAAATGACAAAAGTGGCAAAAGTGTCTTTGGCTCTGCTCTTGCTGGGAAAGAACAGCAGCCACGAGGTCCTCCGTGCTGGTGCCTCCATGAGGAACTGGGACCTGGGGGCGGGCGGGCCAGGGCCCGGCTCTAGCCTCCTGTGTCTCTGCGGTCACACCGAGGATCTCAGGTCACCCCAGGCCAGCAGCAGCGTCACTGGGAACTCTGGGGACTCCCCTTCCCTTCCACACACCTACTAACTCGGCAGCTCCGGGCATGGAGCCCGATGGCGCCTGCCCTTCACAAGGCCTCCAGGAGACTCCGATGCACATTTAAGTTTGAGAACCTTTGCTCTAACACCTTGCGGCCTTCAATAGGCAACTTCGCATCACACCCTCCTGGGGTGGGGAACGCGAACTTGGGAGAAGACTTCTCGTTCTGGCGCCCTGACAGCCACCTCAGAGAGTCTGCAACAGGGACCACTTACTTCTACAGAATAATTGCTGTTATTAACAGTAGTAATTCCAATTCCACTGGCTTTCTGCTTGCTCACGTCTGCCTAATACACAGCCCTCACAGCCCTCCCCTCCCTCAGGGTCTCTCCCCACGTCTGGAAGTCTTGGAGGGTCTCATGTAAGTTTCTGAGAAGCACCCAACACCCAAGTGCTGGTACTGCATCCCCTTGGCTACGTCCACTGGCCCTGAAGCCACTTAGAAGATGCATGAGAGCTGCGGAACTTCCCAGTCACAGGGCCTGGAAAAGAGGCCGGAACCTTCCTCCTGAAGTTACGGTTTAGAAGTAGATGCACTGTCCGTATAGGAGGATTAGGAGGAACTTAACAGAGGACCATGGGGGAGAAGGGGGCAAATAGTGGGGGAAAGAGAGGGAGGCAAACCATGAGAGACTCTTGAATGATGAGAATAAACTGAGGGCTCATGGGTGTGGGGGGAGGGGGGAGATGGGCATGGAGGAGGGCACTTGTGGGGATGAGCACTGGGTGTTATATGGAAACAAACCTGACAATAAACTATGGGAGGAGGAGGAGGAGGAGGAGGAGGAGGAGGAGGAGGTGGTGCACTGGCTTTGTGCTGTTTACCGCAGATCAAAAGAAACGGGGGTGTTGAGAGGGTGCCTCCATGCACACTTCCCACGAGATTCAAGATGTCGATTGTTTTCTATGATTCTGCAAGTGTCTGGAGAGCTGACAGGGATGTTCAGGAGAGGGGACTATAGCTGCCCCCCCACCCTGTTCCCAGTCAGCTCCTGATGGCTGGGGAGTCTACGAGGTTATCCGACCTGCCGAAATGTGCACACTCTGTAAGGAGGGCTTACAAAGTGAAGAAATACCAAAAACAATCACTGTAGTCAGCAAATCTAGCGGCAGTGCTGGCGCGGGGTGGGGGTGGGGAGGGCGGTGGAATCTGAGGCGCCTGGTAAACCCCCTCTAGGAGATAAACAGTGTTGGAGAGTGAGGTTAGTTTCCTACGTCACCACGGTCACCATAAAAGGCCAAGCAATATTTTAATTTTCAACAGAAGATCATGAAAAGGGTGGATGGGCCCATCCGGCTGTTTTGTCCTTTTTGCAGAGTAATTATTTCAGCTTCCTCGAATGTGAACTTTGCTCAGAGGCAGCAGAGGCGAAGACACTGAAGGGAAAAGGGGTGTATACGTTCGTACCTCCGCCCCGTGCACGGATCGCTCGTCCAAGGAATTGTTTCCTAGCAGGATTCTTGCACACAGTTGTGACACCGAGGCTTCTCTCTTCAGGAAGCAACTTTATTTGGGCCGGCTCGGCTCAGTTGGGTGGTACCTGAAGAACCGAGGCCCGAACGCCATGTGGCGTAGTGTTTTATATATTTTCTACTTCTTCCTCTCCCAGGTGTGGTAACACACAAACACACAGTCTGATTAAGTGGTCTCATGTGACAAGGTCGTGAGGGCTGTTGTCCCCTACGTGTACACGTACAGCCAGGTCACCTTGAGGGCTTTTTCTCTCTCCTTAGGGAAGATACCCAACCACAGTTAACCACAGCTTCCCTATCAATTCAGCCAGAGTAGAATACACTTACCTTGGGCGTATTTATCCATGTTATAGGGACTATAATAAAACGGCATAAGAATTTATTTTAACTTTAATTCTAATCAAAACTATTTACACAGAAACTGATACGGTGACAATTCCTAAAAATTAGGAAACTTTGGAGATACGAAATAAATTTCATATATGTGCCATGAATAATATTAAATTTATTATTATAAAAATAAATTTCATATATTAAGAGAACTATCATACCCAGAAAAATATAAGTAGGCAAAATATAACTGATCCTGTTGAAATTTAGCCAGATGACTATAGTTTATCTCAGTATCTTTTCAGCACCAGTATCAAGGAAGTTTTTATTTTTATTTTTATTTTTTAATTTATTTCTAGGAGAGAGAGAGAGAGACAGCGTGAGCAGGGGAGGGTCAAGAGAGAGGGAGTCACAGACTGAAACCGGCTCCAGGCTCTGAGCTGGCAGTCAGCACAGAGCCGACGCGGGGCTCGAACCCACGAACCGCGAGATCATGACCTAAGCGAAAGTCGGACGCTTAACCGACTAAGCCACCCAGGTGCCCCATCAAGGAAGTTTTTAAAATTGAATCTCAAAAAGGCAATTTAACAGCCTAGCTTCTACCCAATGAATAGCTAAAAGAAGTTCAGCCTTTATTAGTGTACAATATAACATAGAGAAAGTCTTGTACAGCATTCTGTATCTTGTAGGTAAAAGAGCTACAGCGTAGACTGTAGGAAAGCTTCTCACTGAAAATTGCACTTGGCACTTTGAGAATATTGTCACCTCATGCTTCCCTTTGCTTCCAAGATAGAGCATATAAAAACACGGGCAGGAATGGAGGGAAGCCTTCTTTGGCCTCTGGTAGTCTCTAAGGCAAACATCAACATCGAGTCATAAACAGCAATATCCCAGTATTTAGAAAGAACAGCTCCCTTCGGTATTTTTTAAAAGATTTTTTAACAGCGATCTCGACACCCAACATGGGACTCGAACCTACAATCCCAAGATTAAGAGTCACATGCACTCCCAACTGAGACAGCCAGATGCCAGCCAGATGTCCCAGCTCCCTTAATTTTTGCCAAAGCTTATGTTAAAATGCTATCACCATGGACATTGCCATAATAGACACAGATTTTAAAAAATCAAATTCTAGAATCTGACGAGAAGCTATTAGAAAAAAATTTCTTTTCAGTCACAAGTTAATATTTATTTTTAAAATTGCAATGAACTCCTTTTTTGCGTTTGCGTTTTGATTTGTCCTTGAGTAAAGAAAGGGCATATTCAGACCAGAATCCGTGAAATTCAAACACTCTTAGAATAAAGTTGTATTTTTCTAGTTGGTAACAAAAACTAAGTATCTTTTGCTTAAACTGTGGCTAATGCCATGGTACCTCAGGGTATGAGACTTTTTTTTTTTTAACACCAAAAGGGGAAGAAAGTAAGTTGATACACAGTTCAGCTGCTGTCTTTCCTGTCTGAAAGCTCAGAGAAACAAAGGTAACATTGTCATTGTTTTATGATTTTAACTCTGCTGGAAAGCTTCTCTAGTAAGTTTCAACTGCAGGGGATGCATTTGATGAAAATCTTAAAAGCAACCGAGTGGTATAAACTGTTGACTTTTATCCTTCCCTATCATGAGTTGCTTATTCTTTGAAGGATCTTTACCTGGGACGCTTTTAACCGCCATTGTCATGTGAAGCCTCTTGGATCCAGAGATAAAACAAAATTAACTTTTCAAGGACACGGTGGTCTGGAAAGAGGAAAGTTATTTAGGAACTGCAGATACATTTAAAAATCTAATCAGGTCCCATACTGAACTTAAGTTTTGTGAACAGCCCCCTTCCTCCCTTATATCTATAGGGACGGTATGTGAAACTACAGAAAAAGAAAAAAGTCTCACATATCCTCACAAAACAGACCACCCACACCACTTCTTCCTTGGATTAGTTCTCTATCCATTTTCACATCAGTGAGTGTGCAACTTAATCGATTCTAAAAGCCAGGTATAGGTACTACCTATTTTCTAAGAATTTCTTAAGCTTTAAAATTTTTTTTTATTTTTTTTAAAAAATTTTTAAATTGTTTTAAATTTATTTTTAGGAAAGAGAGAGAGACAGCGTGAGCAGGGGAGGGTCAGAGAGAGAGGGAGACACAAACTCTGAAATAGGCTCCAGGCTCTGAGCTGGCAGTCAGCACAGAGCCCGACGCGGGGCCCGAACCCACGAACTGTGAGATCATGACCTAAGCGAAAGTCGGACGCTTAACCGACTAAGCCACCCAGGCGCCCCTATTTTTTATTTTTGAAAGAGACACAGACAGAGTGTGAGTGGGGGAGGGTTACAGAGAGAGAGGGAGACACAGAATCTGAAGCAGACTCCAAGCTGTCAGCAGAGAGCCCGCTGCGGAGCCTGAACTCACAGCCCACAAGATCACCACCTGAGCAGAAGTCAGAAGCTCAACCGGCTGAGCTACCCAGGTGCCCCCTCCCCTTAAGTTTAGGCGTTTTATGCTGTGCTGTGCAAATCATGGTATAGCTATGATTTTCATCTCGGTGGATATAAATTTCCCCTCGAAAGAAAGAATTTCTTCTTTTCAAAAACTTGTTTTACAGCTAGCATTACTCAACATTCACTTGTGGTATAAAACCCACGGAGAAGTAGTCTCTTCAATCAACAATTTGAGATTGTTAGTAACAGGTAGCCAACGTGGCATAACCCTGGCGTCTTCATATACCTGTAATCAGACCTACGTGTGTGAGTCTTCGCATGTGAATCACGGATGAGAGACTGAGGAGACCCAGGCTGTCATTCTCCTTACGGCAGATAGAACTATTAACGTCTGGAGAAGAACGTTAGTAACAATAAAAAGGTTTAATATAAATACAGAGCCAAGAGTAAGGCAAGAAGTTAGCCTCCTTCATGCATTTATTCAACCTATAATTATAAAGTGTCTACTCTGTAAAACGCTTCCTGATTACATCCATCGCGTAACTTTTTCCATTCCATCTCATTCTGTCCCTTCAAGTTGACTAGTACATTATTTTTTAATCAAATCTTAACCCTTTAACTTACTACTGAGGTGCCTTAATGGACTACTAATGGAGTCTTAACCGTTCTTCATCCTTGTAATTCCTTGAATATTAGCAGAGATGGAATGAAAGTTATTCAGTCCTGAGCCCTAACTTACACCATTTCTATCACTTCATATTACTGACTGGTGTGAGGGCCTCATGGGCACCTGTGTCTGAGCCCAGCTCCCATGCTCTGCTCCCCTTCCCAGAGCATTTTCAAACAAGAAGGCAAATATTTCTGGGCCACATGAATCAGATTATAAATGTCAAAAGGTTTCAATGAGAGGCTCAGTGAAAAAGAAACAAAAATGGACTGGGTGGCTCAGTCCGTTAAACGTGGGACTTTGGCTCAGGGACTTGAAGTCTGTTAGTTCGAGCCCCACATCAGGCTCTGTGCTGACAGCTCAGAGCCTGGAGCCTGCGTCAGATTCTGTGTCTCCCTCTCTCTCTGTCGAGGCCTCCCCTGCTCATGCTCTGTCTCTGAAAAATAAACAAACATTAAAAAAGGTATCTATAAAAACCAAATCATCTAACAGATATAGATTTTAGAGAACATAAACAATGTTCTGACTTCTAAGAGGAGATTAGACTAAAGAGCCCAGTTACTTGTGTGGCCAAGTTCATGACCGTTTTCTGGGTTCTCACTGCAGCAGATCTTCCATTACTGCACTCTGCTGTTCATGTCTACATAGAGAAAAATAGACCTACAGATGGAATAAGTTACATAAATTCTTAAAAAGAAAAAAAAATGAAGGTAGAGATTAGGTTAACTTTAATTTTTTTTAAATGTTTTTATTTTATTTCTAGGAGAGAGAGAGGCGTGAGCAGGGAAGGGTCAGAGAGAGAGGGAGTCACAGACTGAAACAGGCTCCAGGCTCTGAGCTGGCAGTCAGCACAGAGCCTGGCGCGGGGCTTGAACCCACGAACTGCGAGATCATGACCTGAGCGAAAGTCGGACGCTTAACCGACTAAACCACCCAGGCGCCCCGAGATTAGGTTGACTTTAAATGAAGACTAATTTTTCATGTTCTATTTGGGTTTCTGCTCTTCACATCACCATATTTGTCAATTCCAATTATTTAGCAAATTTTATATTCAAGAACATTCAATGTCCATATGGATGTTTTATTTTCTTTTTTCTATCTTTATTTCTTTCCCAGTCTCCTTCCTTCTGTATTTTTTTCTTTTTCTACTTTTTAAAAAGTATGTTTATTTATTTTGAAAGAGAGAGAGAGCACCAGCAGGGGAGAGGCAGAGAGAGGGAAACAGAGAATCCGAAGCAGGCTCCAGGCTCTGAGCTGTCAGCACAGAGCTGGATGTGAGGCCTAAGCCCATGAACCATCAGATGATGACCTGAGCCAAAGTCAGAGTCTTAAAAGACTGAGCCCCCTGGGCACCCCATCTCTCGCTCTATTTTAAGGTTATGGATGTCTTCTACCTCAGCAGTGTTCTCTGTCAAGAGAAAATAAGATGGTAAGACCAACTGGTCGGTAAACGGGATACAGACTCTGTGGGACATGATTACGTGAATGTATATTCTCCTTTGTCTTTTGTATTCAAGTTTTCACCTCAGATGGTGATGTCTCTGTGTATTCGTGGAAGTGCACAGGTCAGCTGTCTGATCAGCAACATGCACGGAGTAAACATGCTGAGCCTCCTCTTCCATCTCCTCTACTAGATTAGTTTTGGATTTAGGTCATAGTCTTGAGCACGGACAGCCTCCCTGTTATTCCTGTTAAAACCCGAAATACATACTTATTTCCTTCCTCTACCTCTACTCTCGGAATTAAGTGATCATAAAGTCTTCCTAATTTTTCTTATGAATAATGTTTCATTTTTTTCCTTCTTTTCCCTCTGTTCCTATGATTCCTGGATGATGGCAACAGACTTTTGATTGGTCTTTTTGGCCCCAAAGCCTCACCCCCATACTACTAAGATGAATTACCTAAATTACAGATCGGATGAGAAGCCTTCCATGGCACTTAAGAATCTGTCCAAGCTCCTTACTCTCTCATCCACAGGCCTCTCAGATCCTACTTTTCCAGCCTCAACCTTTCCATTCTCTTCCTCACCCCATTCCCACGTGAACCAAACATGAACATAAACATGGTTTATGTTATTCCCTCCTGCTGTCCTTTACCTGGTTAACTTCATACCGTTTTATCTGACTTACTTCTGGCATCACTTCCTCCAGGAAAGCCTTCATCTCAATCTGGAGTTAAATAATCTATCTTCTGAACTCTTAGATAATGCCTACCATTACTCTAATGACATAGAGTCAATATATTCAAAGTATTATTCATACAGCTGCTTCTCTTACAATTTTGAAAGCTCCTTTCTTAGAGTGAAAAGGTCTTCTTAAATATGGTAGGTACTTCCTGGAGGTGTATCTAATTCTCGAATCAGTTAAGTAATTAATAAGATGTCCTGAAAAAAAATGACCCGCAATGAAGATTTCTGAGAGAAAAGATTGCATGCAGACAAGGAAAAGGACAAGAAAGATTTCACAATGGCAGCGGCACTTGAGATGAACATCACAAAATGTGTGAAATCCAATAAGCAGCGTTCCATGAAAGGACGTGTCAGGAAAAGATGTCAAACACAGAACTGAGACACTGGTCAGGAATCATGATGTAGTTCAGCTTAGCAAAAATGAAACACGTGGTTGGTGTAAAACAACAGTGGAAGTTAAGGCCAGAACAAAAGGAGGAAGGATTTCTATCAGCAAACAGGAGATTTTGACCTATGTTCAATAAAAGTAAAAGCACTATCATTTATTCAACATGTACTTCGTGCTGTCCACTATTGTCACCTCTTTAAATGTGCCCATAAGTAATCCATGAGTAGGTATTATATATGTTTTACAGATAAGGAAACTAAGACTTATAGAAGGTAAGTGATTTATCCAAACCACACAGATAGTTGATATAAAAACAGGATTCAAAACCAGACAGTCTGCCAGCCTCTGCTCCTCCCCAACTTGTTCTCTCTCTCTTTGCCTCTCTCCCCCTCTCTCTCAAAATAAATAAATAAGTAAACTGAAAAGAAAAAACCAGGGGCACCTGGGTGGCTTAGTCGGTTAAGCGTCCGACTTTCGCTTAGGTCATGATCTCGCGGTTCGTGGGTTCGAGCCCCGCGTCGGGCTCTGTGCTGACTGCCAGCTCAGAGCCTGGAGCCTGTTTCAGTCTGTGACTCCCTCTCTCTCTGACCCTCCCCTGCTCACGCTGTCTCTCTCTCTCTCTCCTAGAAATAAATTAAAAAAAAAAACAAAACCGACTAGGCAGTCTGGCTGGGAAACTCACAGTCTTTAAAATGCCGAGAATTTTAAGTAGGGGCAAGAGAAACATAATCTAGAGATTGTTTTAATTTATTTTTGGCCAACTCAAACACCTGCTGCAAGTTCTGACTGTCTACTTGATTGATTGGTTGAAACCTAGATTCAATCATGGCGCAGAATGAATGAAGTTAAGGGGCCACCTTTTTTTTTTCTTTTTTCAGTAATGTAAAAAGATACAAATAATATAGAGGTTAAATAACCTCTTCTAGATTTTAATGAGTGACCCACCAACACACCCCCTAACTCTGTCTTCTATGAGCCCAGAAAGTGGTCACTTTATGAGGACACCTAGAAATACATAGGTAGGTGTCAGTGTTCTTGAAAAGTGCTATTTCCTGGGTAAAAGTACGAATAGGTTGCATGAACCAACAACTCAAGTTCTCACCATCTCGATCTACTCTGATCATCATGCCTCTTGTCCCTCACAGAATCTTAGGAGACATTCTCTACCCATTGGTTGAGGAAGGAAACATTTGACCTTGGCTTATATGTTGGAACCATGCAGAAGTGGGATGACAGAGCATTTCAGGGCCATCAGGGAGACCCCGATGGACAGTAGGGAAGGCTTATCCTCCCAGTGGGCATTAATTCTAGTAGAATTGGGGAACCGTCCTTCGGGGGGTGAGATACGCCTTACACTGTCATGAAGCAGAATATGCTGATCTCGCAAAGGCAAAATACACAGACCTGGAAGACAAGGAGTGAAAGTGGCATCTCTCCCTATTCTGTCTACCATCTCTCTCATAACACATTTGCTTCCAGCCCTAAAACTTAGAGATTCTAATACTATGAAACAGACTGACATTTCCCCAAGCCCAATTAGCCCCACTGCATGTTAACAAGAGAACACCTTGAATATCTATTTAGCACACACTGCCTAGTTTGCAACTATAAGTTCTAGTTTTCCACTACGTCTATATTTACAGTCACGTGATTATGTTCTAGCCAATGAAGTGTGAGCAAAATGATGTGTGCAACTTCCAGACCGAATCCTTTCAAAAGGAAAATGCTTGACTCTCACTTTTTTCCCCAAATTTGTATGAGCTCAAATTCACAGTTGTAACACAGGTGAGCCCCTTGTGACCGTGCAGACAAGACCCTAAGACATTACAGAACGACCCAACAGGATGAGATTGATGGGCCCCTGCATAATCCCATTAAAGTGAGATACTATTGGGTTCTAAGCCACCTGCCAACTCTCGACTCCTTTGAGAGGGAAATACTGTCTTGTCTGAGCCAATACATTTGGGGGCTACTCCTTCTTATCAGGTTAGCCTGTTGTAAAACAGTACCAGGAAGGGATGCTCTCAGTCAAGAAAATAAAAATGATCACACTGCCGTAGCAGAAAAGATCTGGTCATTTTGGGATCCACACATCACTGGACCAGCAGAGGGCAAGGTTAATCCGGGTGACTAACACAGCTTACGGGGAAAGAGAGTAGTTGCTGGATTGGACAGATAGGAAGGGATGTGTCTGGAAAACTGGGATCTTGTCTGCCTCAATCCGGCTGTGACCGTGAAGATCGGAGTCACCCGCAGAGAATAACCCTGATTCGCTTATGTGTTAGAGCTGAGGAAAAAGGGAGTGTAGAATGAATGGTTTAATAGTTAACTTTACGTGTCAACTCACTGGGGCCACAGGGTGCCCAGGTATTGGGCCAAGCGGTATTCTGAGTGTGCCCCTGTGAGGGTGTCGGGGATGAGACGATCATTGGAAGTGGTAGACTGAGTAAAGCAAATCTCACTCTCCACTGTGGGGGTGGTGAACAAAACAAAAGTCTGACTCTTCTGTGTTCTAAGAGGGGACTCTTCCTGCCTGCCTGTTGAACTGGGGCATAAGCATTTTCCAGACTTCAGACTCAGAGCAGGATGAGCTCTCCTTGGCTCTTGGGGCTGCGGCTGATGGACTGGAGCTTATGCCACTGGCTCTCGTGACTCACAGGCCTTCGGACTCGGACCAGAACTACAGGTCTTCTTTCCTGCGTCTCCAGCTTGGCGACTGCGCACGTTGGGGCCTCTCAGCCTCCATAATCATGTGAGCAAATTCCTTGTAACAATCTCTCCAGAGATTGTTACACACACACACACACACACACACACACACACTGACAGAACGTGATCCTATGGTTCTATTTCACCGGACAACCCTGGTTAACAGAGGGAGTGGGGAGAGGAGGCTGTGAACACTTGTTAAGTCCTCATGAAACTGGGTAGTAAAATGGGGCTTTAGAAACTACCACGGTCTCTTCATTGCTGTTAAGCATATAATATTCCTCCTTTATCCTTTTTCTCTTTTCCCTACTGCCTTAAAGAAGATCTTCAGTTGTGTCAACAGTGGTTGACGTTATAAGCTAGCCCACAGCTTACAGGATGGCAGGGGGGAAGGGTGTCACTCAGAAATGGACGTAGGGACCAAAGTGACTCTGGATCTCCCTTCTGGAGAGAGTATACTTTGTTATTAGTATGACGAAGAGCTGCATTTGGTCAGGTAAGAGCACATTTTTTTTCATCTCTTACTGTTTTTTGCACAAATTTAGGAATGGGAAGCAGGGAGTGTATAGTTACTGACTGGACCAAGAGTGTGGCAAATATATGAAGCGGCTTACTCAGCACCAATCCTATTACCCTTCTAGCCTCTCTTCCTGCATTGCCGGAGGTAAAAAATCGAAAACCACCTGCTTCTTCCAGACTGGCTGCAACCTATAGCTCTTAATGGTATTTAAGGTTTGCCAATGACTCATTCAAAATCTTGGTAAGATTTTAATTAATTTCTGAGTGCACCTGGTTAAGCGTCTGACTCTTGATTTCACCTCAAGTCATGATCTCACAGTTCGTGAGTTCGAGCCCCGTGTCAGAGTCTATTTTGACAGCATGGAACCTGCTTGAAATTCTCTGTCTCCCTCTCTCTCTCAAAAATAAACTTTAAAAAACTTTAAAACATTAATTTATGTGAGGAGATGCAGATCACCCATTTACCTGAGAGTTTAGGGTAGAACCCAGTGCTTCTGAGCTGTCATCTGGAGTGGTGCATGATGGATTCAACAGACAGACCTCCTGTCCTGGCAGCTGCTTGCTGATGGCAGATGCAGTGGTGTCCCTAGACAGCCACTGTGATGAGGTGTCATTCACAAATGCTTGCCTCTAAACTCTAGTTCCCGGGCTTCCATGAAAGTCATGTGTCTCTTAGATTGGTTTCTGCTTCTAAATTACCCAGGGGGTCTAGCACTCAGGGGTAGATAACAAGCAAATAGCTTTATGTTATTCTAAACAACTAAGATTGTTATTCTTACCACCTCTCCTTTTTGATAATTTATTTGAGGGGCACCTGGAAGCCTAAGTCGGTTAAGCATCTGACTCTTGATTTCTGCTCAGGTCATGATCTCACTGTTTGTGAAATCATGAAATCACTGTTTGAGCCCTGCATCGGGCTCTGTGCTGATAGTGCAGAGCCTGCTTGGAATTCTCTCTCTCCCTCTCTGTTCCTTCCCACTTGTGCTCTCTTGCTTTCTCTCAAAATAAATAAACTTTAAGAAATTGATAATTTACTTGACTATGAGCCAATATAACTGAGAAATCTTTAATGTCAAAATTTCTCCAAATCAAAAGTGTGAGGTATAGAACCCAAAAGAGAGATTAGAACTAGGGATTAAAAAAACAGAAGACGAGTAAGTGATTAAAGTTAGGAGAGTGGCTGTAAACACCAAAGAAGGCCACAGAGACAGGAGAGATGGCCCAGGTTGGAATTTTTGGAATAACAGAGGGGAAAAATTAACAGTAACAGATAAAAGAGTGAAAGATAGACGTCTATCAAAGTTATATAAAAAAAAAAACAAACAAGCAAATTCAGGGTGGTTGATTTCTGGGAAAGGGATGAAAGGCACAAGTGTTAAATATCGCCAGCTTATCAAGGAGAATGAAAAGGTACTGTCATTTGTGCTATTGGACAATCACATGTTACCCAGAGATTATGGACTGGCGGTTATGGAGTTAAGGTAGAAGGCAGATTACTGAGGGTTATTACTGAGGGTAAAAGATTCCTGAGGGTAGAGCAGACACTGAAGTAGTGAGGGTGGAAAAATGTTCTCGTTTGAAAGTTTTTATTTAAAAAGTGCACCACAGGCCAGTTCCCTGAGGACATAGCATAGCCAAATAAAAATCTCTATTTTCTTTTCTGTTTCTAAACAGGGGAGGTGTGTGCATGCGTACAGGCAAAGGAAAAGAGGTGAATGGGGAGAGAAAGGCTGAAGATGCATCCGAAAAGAGGATTATTTCACTTTATCTTATTTTTTAATGTTTATTTATTTATTTATTTATTTTTAATTCTTTTAAATTTATTTCTGAGAGACAGAGAGAGAGAGAGACAGAGACAGAGAGAGACAGACAGCATGAGTAGGGTAGGGTCAGAGAGAGAGGGAGACACAGAATCTGAAACAGGCTCCAGGCTCTGAACTAGCCATCAGCACAGAGCCCGACTTGGGGCTCGAACCCACGAACCGTGAGATCACGACCCGAGCTGAAGTCAGATACTTAACTGACTGAGCCACCCAGGCGCCCCGAATGTTTATTTATTTTTGACAGAGGACGAGAGCAGGGGGGAGGCAGAAGGAGGGACAGAGAATCAGGCTCTGTGCTCTCAGCGCAGAGCCCAAAGTGGGCTCCATCTCATGAATGGGGAGACGGTGACCTGAGCCAAAGTCAAGAATCAGATACTCAACTGACTGAGCCCCCCAAGTGCCCCGAAGAGAGGATAATTTTAAAAGGGTTCACAAATAAAAGCGAAAAATCAGGAGCAGGAGCTGATAGGTTACACACAGCGTAAGCAGAGATGAGAAATAATTATCCTTTCCAGCAAAACTTAACTTACTGTACAGGCTAAAATTAACTTAACCAAGTCACAGGATTGAAAATATGGCATTGGAGGGGGCACCTGGGTGGCTCAGTGGGTTAAACATCTGACTCTTGATTTCAGCTCAGGTCATGATCTCACAGTTCATGAGTTCTAGCCCTGTGTCAAGCCCTGCATTGAGTGTAGAGCCTGCCTGGGATTCTCTCTCTCTCTCTCTGCCTCTTCCCTGCTGGCTCCCTTTCTCTTTCTCTCTCAAAATAAATAAACATTTTAAAAAATTACAGCAGTGGTAATGTAGCCAATAAATTGTAGTAACTTTAGGGATCACATGGTAACTATACTTGTGGTAAGCATTTCATCATGTACAGTATTGTTGAATCACTAGGTCATCCAACGGAAAATAATATATTATTTGCCAAGGATACTTCTATTTGAAATTTTTTAAATGAATAAACATTTTTTAAAAACTTAAAAAAGAAATTTTAAGCATAAAAACTAAAGATAAAATAATCATAAAAAATAAAGTAACCAGCAAGTCTTAGGATTAAGTGTCTCTACTTTCTCTGTTCATCAAAAGGAATGCAGCTTCATAATTTTGTTGTTTATGTTACAATGATGCTGAGACACTGTGCCCCAGCATTTACATTCTGAGAGAACAAGAGTTCATTGCCACTGTAATTACAATTCAGAACAACTGTGTACCTTTCTGAAACACAGAATTGAAGAATACGGCAGTCAGAATGGACCTTGCGAGAGAATGCTGAATTCCTTACTCCTCATTTAAATTAAGGTTTTAAAAGAGGTCAGCCACAGTATCAGAATTCTAATTGAAAAACAGCCATAAAGAAAAAAAAGTTGTTTTCTCTCTCAAATACACTTCAAAAATAGTTCACCTAAAGTATGTGGTTCAAAGAGAATTGTCTAAGTCCACACGACTTAAGGTAATTGGCAACAAAACCTCCATTATGTGTGTTTGATGGAACTGATCTGGGCAAAATAGAATATATCTGATACTTCAAGGCCAAGTAAGATGAGAGTGACCTTTGTCTTAGGACATGACTTCCCTCTTTTTATCCTGAGTGACCTAGCTTGGTGACCCATACTGATTTCAACATGCATTCTTTCCCTTTACATCATTTTCACTTATTACTTTTAAGTGAGTGATTTAAAACATAACATGGTTTCTCATAAGGGTAAAAATACTCTGTGGATCATACTTTTGGGGCCTTGAGGACAAAGAAGCAATCGTGTTTCAGTTCCTTTGAGAACTCTTCCAAAGCCACAGTCTTAACTGAATTCTGTACGGCAAATCCAGAAATCAGAGCGGGAACAACAAACCACATATAAATAGACGCTGGGAAAGGCAGCTTCCGCACATGGTCTTTCAACCACCACTGAGTCTTGTAAGAATGGGCCTGGGACATATCCTACTGAGGCATCAGCAGCCCACACAGTATATACAGTATACATATTACTTCCTGTGGGCAGAGCATTCATGCCTTGTTTCAGGCTGAGTAAATGCGCTTTTGTTCTGCTTAAGTGTGTGTATATCATAAGGCACCTGACCGCCCCCACTACCACGTGTGTCCTCTGTGAGGAGGCGATAAGGTCCTTCCGTTGTGGCATGACGGGGGTGCACAAAGAAGAAGGGCCCTGTGTTGGCTGGAGACAGACACCTGCTGGCCGTGCGGCCTGATGGCCACTAGTAAAGCCTATTCTGTGTTGTCTCTTCTCTCAGTAAGTGAAGTGTGATTTCATCCAGTGCTTGACTGCACTGTGTTTTCCTTGGTGGCTTCAATACCCTGATGCAATGATCAGAGCGTTGGGACTTCTGTCCCCAGTGGCTGGCGTGCTGAGCTGTGTTATCCTCCATGGACCCGGGGCCCTCCCCTGGGACTGATAATCCAGTGCCCAGCACTCCTCCGCATGGTAAGACAGAGATTCAGAGAAAAGAAAGTGTCAGCATCCAGTGCTAGAAGGCATCTACTGGACAACCTTCAAGTAACCAGAAGCCTTTGTATCTTTGAAAGACAGACAATGGGCCAACTGGACATTTCATTAACAGTCTGGCATCTGAGATAGCATATCAGTGGCCATAGAAAGTACACTCAAGAGGCGTCAGGTTCTCTATTCATGGAAGTATACTTAGCACTCACTGGGAAAAAAATGTGCATCATTCCAGTGACGGGCAGCCTCTAAGATGGCATCAGTCTCCTGGTATTCATAACCTTGTATAAATTCTCCCCACCGCCACCCCCGCCAAGTGTGGCCTGGACTTAGTGACTTGCTTCTAAGTAACAGAATACAGTAAAAGTGATAGAACGCCGTCTCCTGAGGAAAGTGGTGGCTTCCGTTGTGGGGCCCCTTCTCGCTGAGGGAAGACAGCCGCCATGTTATAAAGTGATCTATGGAGAAGTACAGAACTGTCTCCACCCAACAGCCCGTGAGGACCTGAGACCCGTCAGTAGTGCGGTGGGTGGGCCTAGAAGCCAGTTCTCCCCACCCCCCACCATCTGGACTCGCCAGGAAGTGCAGCCCGTGAGAACCCTTGGTCGGGGATGCACAGGCAGCCCACACCCAGATGCCGGTCCCACCAGAATCTGTATGAGAATCAGTGTGTGTTTCCAGCTTCTAGGTTTGAGGACAGCTGGTTACACAACCAGAGATGGGTAACACAATCCCCAGATGCATTTTCCAGCTGCTTCGCTTTACTCTCTTTGCATTCATGCTGTATTTCATCTTCTGTTTTGTTTTGTTTTTTTAAAGCTAAAGAAATTGGTTCTGGATGACACCTCATGAGACTGTTTTAAAGGAGAGGTCTTAAAACCTCCTCAACTTTCATACAGAGTTTTTTGGATACTGTAATTTAAAAAAAAAAAGTATATGACAAGAAAAAAATTCACATTTAAAAATTTTAATTAAATTCAACTTAATAGAAATTGATAAAAGTAAAAATAGAAATTTTAAAGTTAGTAGAGACCAGTTGCTCACTAAATGACAACTGTCCATTATTTTCATGTGTTTGCTATGCAGTTAATACTTCTCTCCCTAGAGCACTTAAAACACAAAAGAAAGTGAGGCATGAACCAACCTACGCTGAACTCAAACTCAAAACTCAGAAGGCTGAAGAAAACGAGAGAGAGAGAGAGAGGGGGGAGAAAAGGAAGGAGGGAAGGGGGGGAGGAAGAGAGGAAGTATGGATTTTCTGGGGCTCTCATTGCCTGCGTGCTTCTCGGTTTCCATTACCCCAGGGGAGTGAGTGAGCAGGTTAGAAGAATCCTACAGTTAACTGACTTACGCTTCATACACAGAACCGCTGTCAGAAGGAGTGAGCATTGTACACACACTCATAAACCAGTGGCTCATCTCTGAAACAAGTCTCCCCATTTATGAATGTTCCTTTTTTTTTAAATTTTTTTTAATGTTTTTTATTTATTTCTAGGAGAGAGAGAGAGAGAGACAGCTTGAGCAGGGGAGGGTCAGAGAGAGAGGGAGTCACAGACTGAAACTGGCTCCAGGCTCTGAGCTGGCAGTCAGCGCAGAGCCCGACGCGGGGCTCGAACCCACGAACCGCGAGATCATGACCTGAGCGAAAGTCGGACGCTCAACCGACTAAGCCACCCGGGCGCCCCTGAATGTTCCTTTTTTTAATTTATACATTTATCCTTGAGAGAGAGAGAGAGAGTCAGTCCATGCAAGCACTTGAGCAGGGGAGGGGCAGAGAGACAGGGAGGGACAGAGAATCCCAAGCAGGCTCCACATTGTCAGCACAGAGCCTGACACAGGGCTCAAGCTCACAAACCGTGAGGTCATGACCTGAGCCGGAACCAGAAAGGGGACACTTAACCGACTGAGCCACCCAGGCACCCCTATGAATGTTCCTTTTAAAAAAAAACTATCAATTCTTAAGTTTGGCTATGAGAGAATACAAAAGAACAAATTCAATAGTGAAAAGTTCAGGGAGAAAATACAATGCGGCGTGAAACCAAGAAGCCTGAGAGCCTTAAAGGGTCCCGGGGAATAGATGCCCTGTTGTTTGTGTCTGGATCACGAGGTTAACTGCTTTATTCGGACTGGAAACGGATGGATCTGGCCCACGGAGTTAAAGGAGCTCGTCTGTGATTCCCGAAGAAAAGCTGCAGATATGCTTTCTTTCTTTCTCGGAAAGAGAGGGCAATTTCACAAAACAGAACAGAGGCTGCAGGAGCCAGGACAGGAGGGGGACCGCGCCTCCCTCCACCGCCCACGGTCCTCTTACCGACAGGGGCTCGAAACGTTCGCAGATGCCTCTCAAGTCATCCCCAAAAGAATAATCTGACACTTATTTTCCCCAAACTGTATGAAACATATAGAAATGGGTTCTATCCTAATCCCAACATAATTACTGGAATATTTTGTGGCTAATCAGAGCATGGGGACTGTGTTTATTACCGTGAATTTACAGAGTCAAGTATTTCAAAGCGTATTTTCACGTTCCATTATTTACTGCCATATTTTTGCACCTCTTCAAGGCTTTGTTCATTACCTGATTCTTACTAAGATACAAGGTAGAGTTCACACGTATGCATTGTTTTATACTAGTAATAAGCCTAGGAAGGAGAAGAGAATAGATAGCAAACAAAACACAACGAAAACAAAAGGTCTGGGGAGGAGGGGAGGTCAGCTGTTAACACAAGAAATTTTGTGCTTCAAAGTGAAATACTGAAGGTAGCTGCTAAACACTTTGTTTCTTGTCAAAAAAAAAAAAAAAAAGCTTTCCTCTACCAGAGCAGTATTACAAATAATACTTGCTAATAGCCTTATAATTTCTGAAGTGCTCTCCTATTTCTTTTAATCCTTACAAAAGCCGCGTGAGGCTTGAGATAAAACTATGTCTCCGACAGAGGAGGAAAGAAGGTCAAAAAGCAGAGTGACTTGTCTGTGAGTACCGCATTTTTCAATTTCAAATCTTGTTTCTGTTTCTTGGTGCATGCTGCCTATAATTAAACAGTTAAAGAATCTCCCGTGCTCAGGAGGGAAAACCACGGAGGCAGGTCATCACTACTAGGATCTCCGTCCCTTAAAACAGGCATCCCTGATACTTACCTTGCATTCAACTGCCATCACACGCCTAACACGGCAAGTAGGTGAAAAGGGAGAATAATTCCTCTGACTACAATACATAGGACAAATGTGTGTCTAGACAGCAGAAGAAACAGGTTTAGAAGAAACAGGGAAATGCCAGTAGATAAGGAAACAGAATCAGACAACTATATTCAGGAATAAGGGAATCTGGTCCTATTTTAATTTCCAGATATTGGGGGGGAAGTGGAAATACACTGTAATGATTTATTTTCAAATGAGATTGACACAAATAGGATGATGTGGAGATTTATAGTAAAAATAGAACCAGTGAGGGGCGCCTGGGCGGCTCAGTAGGTTAAGCATGTGACTTGCGCTCAGGCCATGATCTCGCGGTTTATGGGTTCGAGCCCTGCGTCGGGCTCTGTGCTGACAGCTCAGAGCCTAGAGCCTGCCTTGGATTCTGTGTCTCCTTTTCTCTCTACCTCTCCCCTGCTCGCTCGCTCTCCCTCTCAGAATAAACATTTTAATTTATTGTGAAAAATTATATTTTTACAAAAATATCCTATATAATAGAACTAATTTTTAAGGAAAATACAGTGTTGGTTTTTCTCTCTCACCGACAGGAAACCCGTGGGAGTCCTGGCTGTGATTTACCATGCACAGCAGAGCACACATATAAATGAGTATGCTGTTAAAGAAGACTGTATCAACTCTGTCTACTTTAGACAGGAGTCCTAAATATTAAGATATTAAGATCCTAAAGTTTTGGAAAATCCCAGCAAAGCTGCACAGAACACACAGCAAGAATAAAGTATTGTTGAAAGAAAGCAAATTAATTAAGCCACTTTAGTCTTGACCTGAATTCAGTGACAGGTCTGATATTCTGAATCTGTCCGGCAACAATATATATTCCACAACCGCTTGAAAAAGCTACGGGGCATAGTGATTTACAATAGTAGCTGCGAAAAAATGAAAACCCCACATTTTTACAGCTCAACAAAACTGGGCTTGGACAAGAGGGAACCTGAAACTCATTGGGATTCACACAGTGTTTCAGAAACACATCCCTAGGACCTCTTACAATCAATCCCGGACCTAACAGGCGGCCAGAACCAGAATCTCCACGCACAGGTAGGCGTGCGGCAGACTCCACGTACTTAAAATCCCAGGGGCTGCATACCAGTACTATTCCAGTGGGCATAGAATATTCCAGGGGGACATCTGGAGGAAACCGGTGGGCAGAGCACTACTGTCATCCAAGTCGGTGCCCTGAAAGTGTCAGTGCCTGGAGTAAAGTGTCACTACCCGTCTCTTTCTAAACTAATTCTACCCGCGTTTTCGCCAACAGGCTGAATGCAATTCAGGATGAACAGCCATCAATTAACGCTCATACCTTGTGCACAGTTAAGAGAGGGGAGGTCATTTTAGCTTTGTGACAGAAGAGATGCAATCCCGCCGGCGTGGAGCTTTATGAGTTTTAGGATGCCTCTTTTCCGTATTACCTGAATCGTATTTCAGGATGGCTGAGGCCTCCAAAGCTCGGCCTCCAATACCACAGGATGCACGCAGGGGCTCTTCCTAGCTAATTGTGAAAAATACTCTCTAATAGCTAGGTCAACTTCACAATTCTGTTCTTATTCTTTTCTTGGCCCCTAATATCTATTTATTCTTGAAATACTCGGGGACAGATCCAGCCACATCACTGTAAAAATTTTAGAAAGAAAAGAATACCTAACTTCTGTCCCTTTACCAGAAGGGGTTGTGACAGAACTTAACAGGAACAAAATTGGATAAGGGGCAACCCAGGCTGATAAAGGCAGTCTGATTCTCCATAGGCAGAGGCTTCTAAGTCTTCACACGGCGCGGAAGGGTATCAAAGTTTCCAGGCTGGATTCAGGAAATCCAGTTAACGTTGCCTTTTAGCCTGAACACATGGTTTGAATACAATAGATGGTTTTCATTTTTGTGTGATAAAGCCAGATGGTATTTTGGGATTTGACCCGACTATTCAGAAAAAAATTGTACATTCCCCATAAAAGTAAATGGATAGGCATTTTTTTCCATCATCAAATGAGATTTACTTTCAAAAATGGATTCAACATTTCATTCCCTAGATCACGTTATCTAATGTTTTCTTTTGTCTTTCTTCTTATCAAAAAGCCTTTATAATTTTATCGTCTATCACTGCAGAAGAAGTTATAATTTCAGGAAGTTATAAGCTATCATGGCGGTGACTGCCTGCGCCGTGGAGAGTTCCGTGCGCAAAAAGGTTATTGTATAATAACGATGGATTTGACAATGATGGATAATGAGTGCGAAATAATATTAATACTCAGCATCTTTGCCTCTTCTGGTACCCCTTTTCAGAAATCCCCAAGTTAAAGTTGTATAAATGCATTATTTCTATGTCTGTAACCAAATATCTATGACTTTACCTACACAGGCAGAGCACATGAAAGTTGCAAGCGGTTACCAAATCAGGCAAGTGATAAGAAATCTATCTAGACCCATCAGAAATGCTCTGCTTCTTTCCGTAAAGGAATTTTCCCTTCTGAACCAAACAGATGAAGGCCTGAACTCCTCACTTCCTTTTCATCAGCAGAGAGAATCTAATGGTGATGATGCTCAGCGGTGCATTGTGGCTGACACCACAATTCCCAGCCTGGTGCTACTGAGCGGGACTTCAGAAAGCACGTAGGTCACCATGTTTCCAAGCACTGAAGCTCAAGGATTTTGGACTTTTTTACAGATCAGAACTACCATGCAATGTTATTTTAGCGTTTTATGTTCATACCAAGTTGAATCTGTGTAGATTTTAAACAAGAAACTCTACCATGTGAACTCTGTTGCATGCTATCTGCTATAACGTTTTTTTAAAATATTTTCATTTATTTATTTTTTTAAATAATCTCTACACCCATTGTAGGGCTTGAACTCATGACCCTGAGTTCAACGCTATAATGACTGAGCCAGCCAGGCACCCCAGTGATGGTTTTGTTTCAACTGGGTACTTAGTCCCTTTATTCTCCTTCATATACCCAAAATAATATAAAATGTTATATATCATTCTCTAAAAACATGTCATACTCCGATACCTTCATGGATTTGGCCTGTCATTCTTTCTACTTGGATTGCTCTTTTCTGATTTTTACCCATATGTCTTTCAAGAATCAGTTCATCTGCTAACTCCTCAGTGATTACCTCAGGCAGACAGAATTTCCCCTTACTCTGGGCTTATACAGAATTTTGGGCCACACTTTAAATATGTATTGCTTGTTATATTTACTTAGTTCTTTTCGAGCTAATTATAGCAGGCCAGGGTAAGAGGACAAAAAAGGGATGTTAATATATTCTCTTATCACCAACAGGCACTCATGCACACCTAGAAATAAAAGTGTCCTGGCAATTGAGAGTGAGTTTACATGTGAGTATGTACTTCTTATTAAATGCCACTTCCTAAAAATTATGAAATTTTTAGGGAAATCCTAACTACAGCATTGCTTTTATGAACGTATGGGAAGCATAGGAAATCGCATTTTGTAGTTAAAACTGAAAACAACCAAAGTTCCCTTAAAACTCTATGAATACCAGAAACCATTAGCCAACATATGAAAATAAAAAGAAAGAAAATTCATCTTTCTGGTCCCCCACCTTCCCTAATCAGTAAACTTTTCAGTGTGCCTCGTGGTGAGAAAGTATAGGTAAAGAGGAAAGTCCAAGAAGTGCCTCGTATTTCTCTTTCAATTTCTGTCATCCCTTCTTGAGAGTCGAAATTGCCAGAGGAAGAGAGAAAATTCATCCGGTCGGCCTCTTATTTTGGGTGGTTTTGAAGTTTTCTTCTTTTCGTCATATTTTTCACATGTATCAAGTTTTCATTCTATGCACACTCTTTCTAATCCATAGCACACCACAGTACGATGATGTCTGCTTTGCTTTAAAGCAGAATTCTCTATTTTTCAAATCCTTGAGAGTTCACCTTATCTACATGAAACCCCTGCATCTTTTCATTGATTTATTCTTAAAATTGGTGTCTGAATTTTCTCCATGAATTTTAAAAGTTTTAAAATGATTTCTAAGCAAGAGATATGTTTGTTGTTTTTCCAAGGTATCTACTTTCCCAATGGTTTCCAGACTTTCACAGGTTGGGTCATCATCACGCGTGCTGGGCCTAAGGTTATCAGGCTTGATCCTGAAACAATGTAGCAGCGGCATAGTGGATTTTAGCTCTTAGCATCGAATCGAAAGGAAAATCTCTCATTTTATATTATCTAAACTGCTTAAATGTATTAATAATGATTCCAAATTTAATATGTACTTATTAACTTGTTCTTAGAGGGCTTTGTAGACATTCCCATGAAAAACACTATGCTAGGTTAGGGATCAGCCTGTAAAGTGCTGGACAGAAAATATTTAGGCTCAAATTACTAAAATATTTAATATACTACAGATAAATAAACAACTAACAGTATTAAAATATTTTAGTAAATATTTGGGACCCATACGGTCTGGGTCTCAACTACTCAGCTTGTCCATAGTATCATGGACAAGTAGCCACAGATAATATGTAAATAAATGAGTGTGGCTGTTTTCCAATAAAACCCAATTAACAGACACTGTAGTTTTAACCTCACATAATTTTTACATGTTTCAAAATCTCTTTCTTCTGATTTTTTATTCAAGTATTTAGAAATACAGGGGCAGCTGGGTGATTCGGTGGGTTAGACCTCCCACTCTTGATTTTGACTCAGGTCATAATCTCATGGTTTGTGGGTTCGAGTCATGTGTCTGCCTCTGCACTCAATGTGGACCCTGTTTGGAATTCTCAATCTCTCCTCCTCTCTCTTTCTCCCTCTCCCTCTCTCTCCCTCTTTCTCTCTCAAAATTAAAAAAAAATAAAGAAAGAAATGCATGGATTGATGGACTGTTAACTTATGGACTGTTCAAAAGCCTGGGGTTGATCTGATTTGGAGCGTAAATCACAGTTTGTCGACCCGGTTTTAAGGACATTAGGGAAATCAGATATGGTGTTTGTAACTAGTAGGAGAGAAATAATATATAGACAAAATAGTAAACTACAAGGTACTCTAAGAAATATAAGTTACCAGGAGATCTCAGAGAAGGGCATAAATAAAATTGCATAAAGTATCATCTTATGCATAATTCTATGGGTTCATATCAATGGAATATTTCTAGTAAAGATGTATATGTACTATTGACTTGGAGTAACTATATTCGTAGTGTCACCCATTAGAACTACCGAAGAATTCTCATTCTTTCTGCTAAATACAAGCTGGACAGAATCAAAATGAGTGAAGTTAATAAGAGAAACAACCCACAAGGGTACCATGTCGAAGAGGAAGAAGAGCACAGAGTAGGACATCAAAGCACACACACACCACGGTGGAAAACAGTCTCTTCAATCTAGCTTCTCAGCAAGGAATGAATATTAGAGCGGTATCAGAGTAACTAATGCAGGTGACATGAAATGCAAACCAGTAGAGTAATAGCCACACCACAATGAACCGGCTCTCAACAGTGTCCATAGATGGGCAGTGCTCCCCACCCTCCTCCAAATGATTCAACCTGTCAGATTTGAAGGAAAAGGACAGTTCAGTTGCAGGAAAATGCCTGATGGAAGAACCGGTCTGATCTGCACAGAGTGAGATGCCTAGCGCTGTTGAAAGAAATCTTGCTGAGGAAAATGGATTTGAATTATTTATGTTAACAACCACGTCAAAAGTCGATCTAACCACAACCTTTTTTGTTTTTCTCTCAGAAGTACCTATTACTGCTGACACTCAGTTGTGCAGTGCAAACATGGTTAATGAGTAATTTATTCACATACAATCATTTGCTGTATTAGGATATCTTTATTGAGGCTAATCCATGATGCTTTTCCTTTATCATAGATTTTGCCATCTTGAGATCTCAAATTTATTTTGGACAAATTGCTAGACGGAATAATGATAAAGGGCTTTACCTTAGTGAAAGTCAAAATCAAACTTTTTATAGACCAGTGTTTTTATTCCTCTCCATTTATAGTGGATTTATTTTCTTTTAATTTTCCTCTCTGTACTTGGTACTCCACCAAGGCTGGAAATTCTCCTCCATGCTGATGTGAAACTTTTGTTCAGACATTTATGAATTCTACACCTGTAAGCTTAGCCTGGTCTTTGCTTCCTTCCCCATCCCCACACTGGGAATGCCTTTGAGTTGTTCTCACGCTAGGGTTCTCCTTCAGCTGGTGCAAGCTTTTACACAACATGAGTAAACAGATCTTACAAAAGAATTTAATTGTCCAATTACTAGATGTTATAAAAGCCTAATTAGGGGGAATGGAGTATACCCAGTGACCTCATTCTTAAGAGGTCAACGGGGAGAAAAACATGTTTTCTGCTAGATGCAACCACTTGCAAAATCTTACATCAGCTCTGCAAAAGTACTTCCTTTCAAAAAAAGTTCTCCATAGAATTTTTTATTTTTCAGACAGAGAGAGAATGAGCTGGGGAAAAGAGGAGATGAGGAGAGAGAGAGACAGAGTGAGTGAGTGAGTGAGTGAAAGAGAGAGAGAGAGAGAGAGAGAGAGAGAGAGAGAGAGAGAGAGAGAATGCTAAGCAGGCTCCATGCTCAGCATAGAGCCCAAGCGGGCTCAATCCCACAACCCTGGGATCATGACCTAAGCAGAAATCAAGAGTTGGATGCTCAACTGACTGAGCCACCCAAGTGCCCCAGCTCTCTGTAGAATTTAGGGATTTAAAAAACCTGTAAATCAAACATGTTTCTCTTTCTAGGCTCTGTGTATCACCAGTTATTTGTTACATTTTATGATTATACACATTTGGCTTAGCTATGTTTGCCAATAAAATTCTTGCATTTCACAGATTCTTCCAGGAGAAAGTGGACTTTTGCTGTAAAGTACTTACTTACAGAATCTGGCTCCTAGAAAATTTTGTCTGGGTCCCCAGTACATGCCAAATTAACTTTACATTAAAGCCCTGGGGTTAAAAGGGGAAGAGGAAAGGACATAGCATTTATTGAGTTGTCACAGGGCACCAGGCCCCAGACCTTGAGTGTTTTATGTACATTTCAGCATTTGATCCTCTGACCCCAGTTAGGCAGATATCTAGATCATTTTACAGAAACTCAGAGATTAATTTTCCAAGGTTATTCAGCCACTCCCAGACAGTGTTGAGTCTGTTAGGTCCAAAGTCTACATGGACTTTGGAACATAAATAATATTCTAGTTATTAAATTGGAGGATGAGAAAAAAGGTCAGCTTTGATTTAAAAAAAAAAAGCTTAACAGTTTTGTTTTTTGGATTTTGTTTGCAAATTTTTTCTTTTCTTTTTACTGTCTTATTTATTTATTGAAAGAGAGAAAGAGTATGAACAGGGGAGGGACAGAGAGAGAGGGAGAGAGAATCCAAAGCAGGCTCCGTGCTCAGCACAGAGCCCAATGTTGGGATTGATCTCACAACCATGAGATCATGACCTGAGCTGAAATTGTAAGTCACACGCTTAACCCACTGAACCACCCAGGCACCCCTGCAAAATTTCTCTTTGCTGAAAACTCCACCCATCTTTCCAGGCCTAAATCAAATACCTCCTCTTCTACTCTCTTCCCTTTCTGAGTCATTAACCAGAAGTGATCTCTCTTTCCTAACACTTTCCATATGTTTTTCTCAGTATGACCAAGTCATTAATGTACGGTACTGACGATATCACACTAAATACCACAGAGTCCCTTTTTAGAGCCACAGACCACTCATATCTGTTTCTCTAGTTTAATGGCCATTATGTCAACTGATCTAATGTCTAGGGGTCTCCTGGCAAGATCTCAGACTGAATAAGAGCCCTTTATTATTGGTAATGTCTCTCCATATTCTAATTACTGTCTTTGTTAGCAAGCCCTTTGCTTAATTATAGACCCCAACAGTTAAAACCAGAAATAGACAGGACCGCTTACTTACCTCAAGCTATGACTGAAATCTATTCTTCTTGTTTCCCATCATGCTTCTTGAAGGCACTGACAAAGAGGTTTTGCCATGACCAGATCATTCCAATTGCAGGGCTGGAAAAGCCCTGATAGCAATGGAATGCCTAGTAGACCTCAAGCCATGTGCCCCTTTCCCCCTACCCATGATCATGCCCTAAACACTTTCCAACCCCTACCTATAATCACGGGCTCTCTGTCTTCTCTCTTGCAAGTGGCCCCCACCTTCCTCTGCTGCCAACCCCCAAAACAAATGTCTCCTTTTCTCTTTTCCAAGCCTTCGTCTCTTGAATCATTGGCTTCTCTTGCAATGAGTTTATCTGAATTTGTTTGGCAACCCCATTGGCAAACCCAGCCAGAAACCGCTGGTCAACTTGTCAAGCCCCCTTGGGTTGGGACAGAGCAGGTGGCCATGGCAGTGTGCCAGGGCTTACTCATTCATGGTCTCAGTTAGTTGCTGTGATAAATCAGTCACATCTTTAATCTTTCTCCCCACTCCCATGCCACACACAAAAAATGGCACTTAGAAAAGCTTGCTCAAGGGGTACCTGGGTGGCTCAGTCGGTTAAGCGTCCGACTTTGGCTCAGGTCATGATCTCACGGTTCGTGGGTTCGAGGCCCACGTTGGACTCTGTGCTGACAGCCAGCTCAGAGCCTGGAGCCTGTTTCAGATTCTGTGTCTCCCTCTCTCTCTGACCCTCCCCTGCTCACGCTGTCTCTCTCTTTCTCAGAAATTAATAAAACATTAAAAAATTTTTAAAAACAGAAAAAAAAGAAAAGCTTGCTCAAAACAATGATAACTTGATAAATATCACAGATACATGGGCTTCTAGTTCATGATATTAACCCATGCAAAATGCCCAACAGATGCGTGGGGCCAGAGAACGGGGTGCCTGGGTCCCCACTCCGTGAGGAGAGCCCCAGGCCAGGAGTAGGACCGGAGCAGCACAGGCTGCCTGGGCTGGCGGGAGCCCAAACAGCCTTCGGGTTTCTCTGTGTGACCAGAGCAGGTGGACAAAGGATGTAGCAGACATATGCAAGAAATGACCTAGACCCTAGACGTAGAGAACACTCAGCATGATGGGCGGCTCCTCTTGGCAGACAACCAACCCTACTGGCAAAGACATGAAGGTCAGCCCCCCCCCGCCCCAGCACCCTCTCCCAAGCCCCGTTACTCTCAAAGTTCCCAAAATATACACTCAGTCCTTGGATGGAAGGAACGGGAGAGTCGAAGAAGACCAGGACACATCTGCCAGGGAAAAGCAACTGACTCAAAGTGTAACTTTTGCTAAACAGAAAAACAAAAACACACATGGCTCATATGAGTTATGAGTACTTTATATGCCCACACTCAATTCTCAGAAAAAGTTATGATTCTTAACGTCAATTTACACAAGCGTAAACAGAGCCATTTTATAGGAAAGGAAACAGAGTCAAATAACTTGCCTTGAGCCAAACTGCAAATAAGTGGCAAAATTGGAATCTGACTCAGGTCGTATCAGTATTTATTATTAGCATCCCTAATAACGTCAACTACGTAGCTACCATGTTTTGCAAGGAGTAATTCATAGCAGTGTTTCCCAAACAATGACGATAAATTCCTAGTTCAGAAAACTAAAAAAATAAACACACACACACACACACACACTAGTATATTGTGATATGTATTATTATGATATCATAAAATATATATCATACTATATATGATAATATATAAGGTCATGAAAACATCAAAAACAATTGGCTGATGAAGTCTGTTTCCCTCTAAATTCATTAATTTAATTAGAAGCATATCCATGTGTTGTGTAGCATTCACTACAAAATTCAGAAGCCAATATAAAATGCCCATTATTGATATATTTTGTAGTGTTTTATAATAAGTATAATCCATACATTTTACTTTTTTAATGCATATAAAAAGGAATTAATAATACACCAATCTTTTTTATAACCTCTCAATAATCCACATAAGATTATGTTGAAAGATATGCTTTTATTTTTTTGCAGGAGAAGAAAGACATATCCTTTAATTAAAGCTCTATTTTTCAAATCAAGATGTGCTAGCTATTGTCATTGGCCATCTCTCGTTTAGAAAGGAAAAGAAGAAAACTCAGCTTTAGAGTCTGGAATTTTCTTCCAAATTTTTACTAAAGAAACTATATACACATGGATATGGATTTTTTTCTGAGTCAGCGATATCATTAGCAAAATTAGAACTAACCAGAATAAAAAATCTGCCCTTTATAATCATAAAACGCAAATCTAAAGCATGTCTCATTGTCACCAAATTGAATTAGAACTGCCTTCACTGCAAAACAATCTGAAATTTCAATTAACCTTGTATATTTTTGAACTCTTACTTCTGATGTTCTCTTCTTAACCTTTCCGTAGTTAATGATGCATAAGAATCATACTCTCCACACAAACTAAAATATAAATATACAGAAATCTCATTAAAAACCACTTGGTTGAGCTGTGGATTTGGACATTATTTAAGTTAAATCATAAGCCTGGGATTGAGAAGGAAAGTCGGATACCCATATCTCAGTAACTATACCCCAGTTCCCAATCATGGGGCTTGGTCTCTCAAGGAATTATAGAGAGTAAAGAAGGGAAATGAAGAAAGCAAGAAGGAGAAACCCAGATGTGATGTACAGTTGTTTCGTACGGCTTGGGCGGTTTTGGAGGAGTTTGGAGCAGAGCCAGTTACTGAGAACTACTGTGGCAGAACGCTCCCTAGGGATGATCAGGAAGAAGACATAGTCATCCGTGTGGGATTGTTTAGATATTTTTCAGAGGTACCTGAAAGCAGATGTCTCCTTTCCTTTCTGTGCCATTATTGTATATCTCATGCATGTCTGGTACCGTGAATGAAAACCCCAACACGAAACACTACAAGCAGTCCCTACGTTTTAAACAGGTTTAGATTCTAACCATGGTTTTATTTGGAGTTCAGAATTTGTTTTCTTACAGGAACATGGATATAAGTGGTGCTGAGGATCTACAAGCTAAGAAAAAAATCTATTTAAACCATTTTGTGAATAAAATATTGAAGATGTGCAACACAATTTTTTTTTTTTGGAGCAACAAAAATTTTAAGAAATACTCAAGCATCATAAAATAAGACAAATAGAAATATAGTAGGGATGCCTAGGTGACTCAGGCAGTTGAGCATCTGACTTCGGCTCAGGTCATGATCTCACGGGTTGAGTTCAAGCCCCACATCTGGCTCTGTGCTAACAGCTCAGAGCCTGGAGCCTGCTTTGGATTCTGTGTCTCCCTGTCTCTCTACCCCTCCCCAGCGCTCACTCGCACTCTCTCTCTCTCAAAAGTAAATAAACATTAAAAACTTAGAAATTAAAAAAATTTAAAAGGAAAATACAATAAACTCTTAAATACATAGGACTTTCCAAAATGGTACAATAGTCATAAATAAATAAAATAATGTATGAAACAAATTAATAGAGTAAATACATTTTATATGTTACTTTAATGACATTGTGGAGAAAAAGAATATTTATAATAGGTAAAATGAGAACTCTGTTGACAGTATTTTTTAAAAGCCTGTTCTATTAGAAGGGTTTAGATGCTCATTTTTTTCAGTTTCCATTTAACACTTATAAAATCCTCACCATGTGTGAGGGTCTCGGCTAGGTTTTGTGATAATACTAATCCTTAAGGAGCTCACATCTTGCCTAATAGCACTGTTTTCCATTCCCCCAAAATAATACCAATAAGAATACATTTTTAAAATTATTAAAAGATCAAAAAAGTAACTCGGTTTTCCCAAGTCTCTTGGTTCTTAAGTCCATAAAGGATTTATGCTTACTGTCTTTGTATTTCTACGATCATCTCTGAAATGACCTTCCTTTAAAGGCAGGCTACTCCATCCTAGTTTCTGTTTCTTAACTTTTTCCCCAAATAAACAAATATCATCTGAATTAAAAATGGGTTGAGTGATACCAAGCCATTAACACCAGTCAAGAGAATTAGAGAAATTGAATTAAGTGCATTTCTCAACTTCCTCTTTACACATTTCTGGGTTTCATGCAATGTGTTTATATTACTTTTGTAATTTTAAAAAGCACCAAATAGAGGAAAAACAAAAAGGGAATCTGCTGAAGCAGGGACCACCAACCTTAACTCTTCCAAACGTGCTTGCAATCACTTTACCAAAGACTGAATGTGGTGCCCTATGTAGCTGCCCACTTGGCCATTCACTTTCACAACGGGAGAAGAGAGCGGTGTGTGAAAATAGTGAGCTGCCTGCAGCGTGCGAAAATCTCTGTTGGTTGGTATATCCTCATCATGGATGTTGTCCCTGGCGTCTCCTAGCTAGTGCGTACTGACCTCTCTCTACCTGCAGAAACTGTTTTAAGAACTCAGTTAATGAACTCATGCAAGGTTGAGTTGCCATGCCTTGTATACAAAGGTGGTTTTTTTTCTTTTTTCTTCCTGTTTCAATTATTTTCTTATTTTCTGTTTGTTGCTCATATGCTGCAGAATTCACATTTTGTGGCTTAGAATCATTCTCACCAGAAAAGGATGCTGCCTATGGACACAGAATTTCTTTGATTTTTCTCACTACTTATAATTTTTTTTTAATTATTGTTCCTACATTTGTAGCATCATAATTATATCTATGTTCCTACAGGCACTTAATTCACTATAATAAATTCCTTTGTGCTTAAAATAGCCAGATGGGTTTCTGGTCACCAAACCAGTGCAAAATAGCTCTCACTCTGCTCTTTAAGCTTTTCACATTTAGTCATAGGGCTTCTCCAAGTTTTCTACTCTCTCAATGTAATTTCTCTTCACCTTAGAAAAGCAGAATAAAATGCAAAGTGTGCTGTTCTTGTGGCCAAATAGCAAGTTCAGAGTTCAGCTCTCCTCCTCATGAGCTACCTAACCCCTGAGTGTTCTCATTTACATTCTAACTCAGGAGAAAGATTTGCAGCATTTGCCCCGGAGCTGGAATGTAGCCATCTTGGACCTCTGTGAGAGCAACTGGGACCCCGCCTAAAGCCCAGTGTATGAAGATGTGTGGAAGGTCTGTGTCTATTACTGAAGTCCTGTGTATGCAGAGGTATCACTGGGCCCAGAAGGGAGAAGGTGGAAAGGAGACACAGGAATAAAGGTGGGCGGGGGGATGGAGGAGTATGGCCTTCAGGATACAGGGCAGGGATGACCACTGAGGCCATTCTCCTAAAAGAACGGTGGATACTGCTTTCCCAGTAGACAGGAATATAGCAAAGAATCCTAGCCCTGGAGCCAGCCAACTCACCTGAAAAGTCCAACCACATGGTTTAGATACCACTCAGTAAGTGGAACATAAAAACAGCAACACTGGGGGGCCTGGGGGGCTCAGTCAGTTAAGCGGTCAACATCAGCTCAGGTCATGATCTCTTGGTTCATGAGTTTGAGCCTCGCATTGGGCTCTGTGCTGACAGCTCAGAGCCGGAAGCCTGCTTTGGATTCTGTGTCTCCTTCTCTCTCTCTGCCCTTCCCCTGCTCATGCTCAGTCTCTCTCTCTCAAAAATAAACAAACATTAAAAAAAAATAGCAACCTAAGTAAGCAAATAAAAGCAGAATTCTCCTTGACAATTTCCAGAAGGAAAGTCTAAGGCTGCTTATAGAACAACAACAAAAGACTTTCAGATGAAGAATTCTAGAAGATACAATTCCTTAGTTGTAGGAATTCTTGATCCCAAATCTTGATCAGTCCTTTCATTCATTCAAAAAAAAAATATATTAATTGGAGAAGTAGTGACAGTCATACTACAAACTGGGTGAAAGACATTTTGGTGAATAAGACAAAGTGTCCATCTTGGCGAAGCTAACATTCTTCCCAAGGAGAGCGACCCTAAACAAGTAAAGACAGAAGTAGCATAACATCATATAAGTGTTAAAAATACAGAATGTAAAGAACAGGGAGTGGCTAAGTAGGTTGGTCGAGGAAAATGGATGTGTAAGGTTAACATCTGAGCAGAGATCTAAATTGTGGAAGAGTCGATTATCCAAAAATCTGGGAGAAGAATAATCTATGTCTAGGGGCAGAAATGAGCTCAGTATTCAAAATACAGCAAGAAGGCAAGTGGAGTTGAAGTGGGCAGAGGGGAGGGGGAGGGAGAGAGAGAGGAGATGGGATGAAAGAGAAGGAATTTTCAATCTTGGGTGAACATTAGAATCTACTTGGGGAGCTGTTAAATGCCATTTGCCCAGATGAGTTAATATTTTTAAACTTTCGCGATGTGCAGTCAAGATTGATAATCTAGAGATTTCTTGGCCAAAAAGGATTTGGGTCAAGGTTTAAGAGTCTCATGCTCTACTGACTGAACTAGCCAGGCAGGCCTAGGTGTAAAGAGAAGCCCCAGGTAGCTTTTGTTTTGTTTGGTTCTGTTTTTTTAATAGTTGAATGTCATTATCGAGTTCATATTTACCAAAGACAATTCTATCTGCTTTTGTTTGGTTTGATTCTGTTTTCTAATATCTGAATGTCATTATCGAGTTTATATTTACCAAAGACAATGGCAGACTGCAGAAACGGGTCCAAAGCAGCAGTAATTGTACGAAGCAGAAACGCCTACTAATGGGCTGCTGAGGCCAAGGTAGGGGAGAAGGAAGATGGCCGGAAAGAGAAGGGCGAGTAGATTAAGGACTACGTGGAGAAGTAGTAGAAGGACTCAGTCGACTGAGTGTCTGACTCTTGATTCTGGCTCAGGTCATGATCTCCTGGTTTGTGAGGAGCGTTGGGCTCTGCACTGACAGTGTGGAGCCTGCTTGATTCTCTCTCCCCCTCTCTCTCTGACACTGCCCCTTCAACATAAATAAATAACCATTAAAGACAAGAGAGAGAGTCACTAGGACTTGCGGATGGATTGCAGATGGCTTTGAGGGAAGAAAATCAAGGCTGAATCCCAGGTTTATAGTCTGAGCAACTGGAGGAAGAGGAGGCCACTTTCTGAGTTAGGTTGAAAGGCTTTCTAGGCTTTGAGCTACATCAGCTTTGAGCCCTAGACCACACAAAAAAACAAAGAAACGTTTCCAACTCATTATGTCTGATCAAATGCAGTTCCTAAGCCTACGGACACATAATTCACACTGCTTTTCCTTCCTCCCCTTGAAGGTAAGGCTCATAGCAGAGCTGGTATTGCTCAGCGATGCTATATGACAAAGAAGATTTGCATTTTTTTGTGTTTTTGGTTTTTAAAATTTGTTTTTGTTTTTGTAGGGAAGAGCTGGAAATTGTTGCAGGTCATGACAGAAATATTCTGAATGGTTCATCTTATACTTTCCGGGGGAGAGAATTTGAGCTCACAGTGAGCTTATGGTAAAATTGTTTTTTTGTACATGTCTGCCTCTGGCCTAATCCCATTAGACCCTTACACTTATATTTTATTGGAATCCAACTCCTGGCATAGCTCTATAACTTGGTTTTGCTTTCTTGGCAAGGCAGAAATTTTACTGGAAAGCTAGAGTGCCATATCCAATGACCAAGGAAACAATTCATAAATCAAGAGGCTTTAAGTAGATGTTTTTCTATTGCTAGTTAATTTCCCTTTAGGGAGATATGCAGATATCTGTGAAACGGACAAATGTATTTTATTTGGCATGCCTTGTCGAAGAGCAATGAGTCATGGGTATAAACACCATAGAATTAAGTGCTAAAGTCTACCAGAGAATTGTGTAGCCAAATCAGTAGCTAGCTACTGATCAGCTAGCTCCCAAACTGGAAACAATGTAAGTAATACCACAATGGATAAATTATAGAACAGTGTTTACATACCAATGAGCACGGAAAATCTATGGCTTCCTGCAATGATGCAGATGAGTCTGCCAGGCGTGGGTATTGGAAAAAAAAAAAAAAAGCTAGACACAGGAGCATACACAGAATACTGTATGGATTCATTTGTACAAAGTTCCAAAACAGGCAACCTCTTCGACAACGACAGAGATCACAATGGGGCTTATTTTTGGAAGGAGGTACGAACTGATAAGGACAGCTACTGGGAATGTTCTACACCTTGATCTAGGTTGTAGTGATATGGATGCCTTTTTCCATGTAAAAATTCACCAAGTTATACATCCCATATTTATGCACTTATGCATGTACATAAATGTATATATGACATACTTACAAGTCTTTTGTAGAAATATGTAGAAGCTATACCAGATATAATTTATATGGCTCAATAAAAACAAATGGAAAATGATAATAATGGTTCTAATATAAGATTAGCCAGGATATCATTAGAAGAAAAAAATAAAACAAGTGTCAAAGAGTTTGGCTTCATGTACAGATTTTTCTGAAGACACTTCATCATAAGCATATCAAGTTGCATATCAACACAACCAAATCAAGTATCCATAAAATAAGACCTAGGTCCAGGAGTGATATTAAAATTATTTAATTCTTCTTCATCAGCATTAGTTAGTTAGAATGGATACCTGACTATTTAGAGGAGACGTCAACTATTATGATAGAAGAGTATGTCTTGCCCAAACATCTCCTCTGCCTTTTATGAAGATGGTGAATGAATCCACCAAAGAAGATGAAATTCACACCCAGAAATGAAACTTCCTACAATCAGCACTACACAGGTCTACACAACAAACTGTGAAGTGTATACAGTGGCCTCAAAAGCAGGTAGACAGAGTTCAGGGTACATAGTCTTAACCACTCGTCCCTCCTTGTTGTGCACCAAGACACCAGGAATAAGAATTTGACTTCTGTCTTCCCTTAGTCATAAATCTTAGTCTTTTCTTGTGCTTTCTCAGATTCATTTTTCTAATGTTTTTATTTATTATTGAAAGAGAGAGAGGGAGACAGCGCGAGCATGGGAGGATCAGCCAGAGAGAGGGTGACACAGAATCTGAAGACAGCTTCCAGGCTCTGAGACTAGCTGTCAGCAAAGAGCCCCACGCGGGGCTCGAACCCACAAACTGTGAGATCATGACCTGAGCTGAAGTCAGATGCTTAATCAACTGAGCCACCAAGGTGCCCCCTCGAATTCACTTTTTAAGCATGAGTCTATATCAACTAATGGATATGAAACGTTTGTTCTACTTGGGCCCTGGTTATGATGAAACGGTGCTTAGCTCTGAATTTCCAACCAGAGTTCCGGATGTCTAATTTCTTAAAGGAATTGCATTTTTCAGGGTAATATGGTGGGAGGCTTGGGCTTTCAAAACCACTGTGATGGGAAGAGTCACCTGTAACACACTCAAGTGTCCAGTGTCATGACACTTCCTAGATGTCACTATTAATTAATCTCTTCTGCACTGCAAACAGTGGCTCCAATGGATACTATTTAATCACTTCATGCCCAATATTGAATATGTCATACCTACATTCATGTGTTCATGGAATGAGTTTTTAAGGTCATCTCTTCCATTCCCAGCTCTTGAAACTATTACATTTACTTCATGTCAGATAAAAGAGGCTGTTTATAATTTTAAAAAGGGCAACTTCTATTCTAATCTCTAAGATTGAATAACCTCATTGTCAAGAAATGTTTCATACCTAAATAACCTAATCCTTTATTAGGTTTCATGCTAACCAGAATTTTTTTCCAAATTCTCCTCAATAATTAATGAACTTCAAACTTCACCAAACCTGAAAGTGAAGAATGTTGGAAGATGGTACAAAATTGTAGTGACCTAGAATGAATTATTAAAGTAATGATAGTTTTTCAAAGAAAAATTTATTAAAATAAAATGAGTTAAAGTATATGCATATTTGAGATTTGGTCACAGTGTTGCAAAGTCATATCTCTGTATTTTTTTAAAAAAATAAGCAGGGGCACCTGTGTAGCTCAGTCAGTTAAGCATCCAACTCTTGGTTTTGGCTCAAGGCATGATCTCATAGGTCCCTGAGTTCAAGCCCCACGTCAGGCTCTGTGCTGGTGGTGCAGAGCCTGCTTAGGATTCTCTCTCCCTCTCTCTCTACCCCTCCCTCCTCACTCATGTGCTCTCTCTCTCTCTAAAAAATAATAATAAACTTAAAAAATAAAATACTAAGAAATAGGCAAAAACGATGAAGTGATCCTTTATGCTCCTCAGAGCGCTATTTTACCAACTGCGTAACTTTTGTAACCATAAACAGGCCTAGACATTGTGTAAAGTTCAATTAATAGCAACATGATGATTACAGAGTTAGCATGTCATGGATCAGCATGTCTAAGATGGAGGAGTCCTTCATAAAATTTATTATTTGCATAAATGTCAAGTAAGTGTTTTCAGACAATTTAGCTTTTGCCCCAAACTTTCTTTTGCTCCTCTTTCCAAATGAGTGGCAACAAAGTGATTGTATATACTTTGTTAAATGTCTAGCTTCATATCTTTCCCTCGGAGGATCACGTCTTTTACCACATTGTAATCTTGATGTTTACAATTGTTCCTAGAGAAAATATGTGATTTGTCTTAACCTCAACTACTACTTGGCTAGAGGCTTCTAACTCATGAACAGATTAACCCTTGAATAACTAACTCCTGTTTGATAAGCTTTAATGGAGTTGGAAGATGCCTTTGGCTCTCTTCGCCAACCCACATAGTTTCTAAGCTTTCACAAGTACCCTTGGCCTACGTGATTGATTAACTAACCTTTCTTTGTATATCGCCAGATGATGCATTATTTCTTAGAAAGAACAGAACACTTCATGTCACAAAACAGAAACCAGACCTAGGACAACCTCCGGACACAAATGAACCAGATCCTGTGCACAGCCTCAGAGCCCTGGGATAACATCAGTGGGCGGCACCACTGGATCTGCACGGAATCAAGAAATGTTACAGACCACTGTACTCCCTTCACTGATTAACTTGCCCTAAACACCTTTAAAAATCCTTGGGCCAGGCAGCAACCTTAAAGTTGGCCTTTAGAAAAAGGTCTGCCTTCTCCCCAGTTGGGCCAGCCTCTTGAAGAAAGCTCATAAGCCTTTCAAACTAAAACTCATCTCTTAAGTGACAGGCAGCCAAACTTGGATTTTGGTAACAAGTTCACCTCATGCGCAAGAAATTGAAAGTGCATTGGAAAACACCACCATTCAGCTCTTAAATGATGCTGATAATGCTGCTTTCCCAATGGTTATGTAGCCATCTTTAGTGCGTATGTTTGTCAATACCACAGCCCTTATAATCGAGTTGCATCAGTTTACAGGGTAGGGGACACGGTACATCTGATGGTCAAGTTAAATAGAATCACAGAAGTGGAAGGACCTTAGTGATCCAGTTAACATTTAATAGGTGCCTGAGTTGTGATAAGTAGGACGAGGTGACTCTCTAGGACTTTGATCTATTTCACACAATCCTGGAAAGATTTATTTACGTCTACGCCAGAGCTGCCTCTTTGTAAGCAAAATACATTTCCTCTTGTCCTAGCTTTGGGGCACACAAGTTTGTGGAAACTTTTGTCCTTCATTTTTCAGAACTTTTTAAGATGTGTTTAATTATAACTTAGGTAGCCTTCCTATTCACAACCACTCTCTTCTCTATGCTCCAGTACCTATTTTAGTAACTAACGATTTAGTAGCTAAATGATTCTGTTGCCTTTTACTTCATTATCTTCCAAATTACTCTCCTCAAGTTCTGTGCAAAATATGAAAGGGCTTAAAAAATAAAACTTGGCTAAGTCGGGACAAATGAAAGCACAACAGGGGCACCTGGGTGGGTCAGTCAACTAAGTGCCCAACTCTTTTGATGTTGGCTCAGATCATGATCTCACCGTTGATGAGATTGAGCCCTGTGTCAGGCACTGCGGTGACACTGTGAAGACTACTTGGGATTCTCTCTCTCGATCTGCCCCTCTCCCTGGTCACATGCTCTCTCTTTCTCTCTCTCTCTCTCAAAATAAATGTTTAAAAACAACAACAACAAATTCCCTCTACTGTAGAGGGTCTGACCCTACAACATGTCCTTTCATACAAATGTCAAACCTTCTAGGGTCATTTCTACCACTACTCATTTTTTCCCAGATAGTTTCACAATACAACATAGGGATTATATAAATATCTATATTCATTTCAAGTATTTTAAAAATTCACTCAATCAAGAGATTCTTGCCCATCTCCTATTTTCGAAAGAAGTAATTCACATAAAGTAAAAAGCCAAATTCACTAAATTTTCCTTATGCTTTTCCCGCTCACTCAATCATCTTTTTGTTGCAAAGAAGGCTATTTACCATCTTTACCATCACTAGACAGTTTGTAGGCATCCTGGTGATTTTGGTGAAATTAATTTTCTAAGTCACATAATGAAACCTCTAACACCACGTAGAGGTAATTTTCAGTTATCATTTGTCTACACTGCAAGGTACCAAAGCATGAAATAAAATTATTTTTTAAAGTATTCAAAATGAAAAGAGCAGAGTCTAAAATTTAACAACTGTCCACAGTTTAAATTTGAAAATAAGACATGTAGTGTTTCAAATCTCTGTAAATTTAGAACTTTTGTAAATTTCCTATTCTCCTTGCTATTATTCCTTTTTGTCTCATATTTCTACCATGCCAATGCCAGCCCTTCATGCTCCACGGAGTTCCTTAAAATGCTACTATCAGCCCCATTTAGTCCAGGGAATGGGGCATAGAGTGCGGTACTTGTAGAATTTGAGGGATGGATTTCTTTATTTGGTATTCAAAATATTTAGTATGGTTTTAAAATGCATATTTTTGAGAAATCACTAGTGACTCTATAATCCTGACATCAATTCTATTTATTAATTTTATTTTTTATTTTTGACAGAGAGAGAGAAACTGAGCAAGAATGGGGGAGGGGCAGAGAGAGAGAGAAACAGAATCTGAAGCAGGCTCCCGGCTCTGAGCTATCAGCACAGAGCCCTATTCTGGGCTCAGACTCATGAACAATGAGATCATGACCTGAGCCCAAGTCAGGTGTTCAACCGACTGAGCCACCCAAGGGCCCCTTGACATCAGTTCTAAAATTCTTTTCTGTTTAAATTCTTTCCCCAACAAACATATGCAAAGGGGATTATAAATGAATTATAACAGTATCTTTTCACTGGTTTATCTTAGATATTTAGAAACGAGTCATCTTTTTAATGTTTATTTTTGAGAGAGAGAGTGCAAGTGGGGGAGGAGCAGAGACAGACAGAGACACAGAAACACAGAAGCTGAATCCCAAGCACGCTCCAGGCTCTGAGCTGTCAGCACAGAGCCCAACACAGGGCTTGAACCCACGAACCATGAGACCTGAGCCGAAGTCAGACCACCTGAGCCACCCAGGCATCCCTAGAAACAAGTCTTGAATTTAAATCCCTACTATTAAACTCTGTATTTAGAATCACAAGGAAAGCAAACCAGCACACCTGAGTACTCTGTGATGATCAATTTCTGCGTCAACCGGACTAGCCTCACGGATTCCGGGACCCTGGTAAAACATTGTTTCTGGGTGTTTCTGTGAGGGTGCTTCCGGAGGAAGTCAGCATTTGGTTTAGTAGGACTAAAAGACCCACACGGGCAGCTTTGTTGAGTCTGTGGAGAGACAAAGAGAACAGGAAAGAGGAGAAAGGGCAAATTCTCTCTTTCTTCTTGAGCCGGGACGTCGGTCTCCTCCTGCTCTCCCATCTCAGAGCTCCTGGTGCTCAGCCTTTGACCTCAGATGGGAGGGCTCTCACGGGTGCATCGGGCTCTCTGGACTTCAGACTAGTACTGAATTTACCCCTCTGGCTTTCCTGGGCTCTGCTGTTTGCCGACTGCATACTGTGGGATTTTTCAGCTTCCAGAACCACGTGAGCCAATGCCTATGATAAATCACCTGTTACCTCTATCTACCTGTCTGTATCCTCACGGCTCTGTTTGCCGGGAGAACCCTGATTAATGTATACGCACTGGATATGTGCATTGATACGCTCCTCCCTGCGTTCTGGTTACTCACACCAGCCTACGGAAGAGTTTCACCAAACACGTTTTGAAAAGAAAAGAAAATGAATAATTTCTCTACACACGCCCACATTCACTTCTTTTTCTGTGTTTAAATTAGCAATTGTGTTGGGGCGTCTGGGTGGCTTAGTCGGTTGAGTGTGCTGAGGTCGTGATCTTGGTTCGTGAGTTTGTGCCCCGTGTTGGTCTCTGAGCTGACGGCTCAGAGCCTGGAGCCTGCTTCGGATTCTGTGTCTCCCTCTCCCTCTCCTTGCTCATGCTCTGTCTCTCTGTCTCTCTCTCTCAAAAATAAATAAACATTGAGAAAATTTTTTTTAAAAAAATTAGCAACTGTGGCTCCCAGAGGAAAGTTCCATCTAGAGAGAAATGGTGAGTTTTTCCAATTAGAAGACAGGGACTAGAATAAGGTGTATTTGTTTTCAAGCAAGAGGAAGCCATTTTATCTGGATGCCAGCTAAATTATTTGACAGCAAGTGTACATGAATATATACCATAGCTCTATCCTGGTCAGTAATGAATACATACCAGTGTCATTTGCTTTGGATAAAATGATCTATGAGGCATTGACTAAGTAAAATGTTGCCATAAGTTACAGTGAAAGTCTGTTTCTTTGAAGATGTTAAAACGTGATAGAGATTAATTCCATAATATAGGTAGTTATACACAGAAATGCCTGAAGATACGGAGTAGTCTAATTTTTCAAGGTCTTTTCCTTTCTCAAGATTTCATGATTAACCACACTCACAAGAGGTCAAGGCGGCATTTTAAGATGCTCCCCTTGCAAACAGTTGGAACTGGGAGAGAGGTATGCCTGGACACAGCAAGGACTACTGTGAAAAATGTCGCTTTCTCCCACCTCACGTGGCTACAGACAGAACAACTCGGCAAATGAGGCTAATCACCACCTTTGCTGTCAGAGTCAGCCTCTCCGGATCACCTGGCCCTTCCTCTCACTGCTCAGAGAGGTGAAGAAAGTTCGTCCTACCGCAGGGAGAATTTGTGTCCCTGGACGTAGATAATCTGAAGAAGCTTGAGCAGCTTCATTCTCTTTGGCTCTTTTGCTTTATTTCACACAAAGAAAATGAAATGACGAGCAGTTTTTTGTTTGCCTTTAGTTTGGCCCGTGCTATAAGTGAAAGTGTAGAACCAATCAATGACACCTCTGGCTAAAATTTATTTCTGAGCAATGTCCCAAAGGAGCGATTTCTGAAGAATAATAGGCAGCCTTCAATTTACTTTATCACAGCTGGATATGAAGTTAAATCCCCGGCTGGAATTTAACCACCCAGAACCGAGCACCAGATGGCTTCTCTGCACCTCAACCCGACAGCTGTGTCCTGATATGCACAGCTGGTCTTCACATTCGAATGACAATATTTAAATGATAACATTATGTAATGCAGAAAAATGTGTTTGGGTAGCACGGGTCTTGAAAACTAGATTGCACAGTTGCTCTTAATAGTAGAGGCACAGGCTCAACGGTGAATTCACAGTCCGTCTATCTCTTGGCTGGAGATAATGGCAACATTCCTGTGCCATCCATATTGTACTGCTCTCTGCCCCCTCTCCCGGGTGCTCACCGTGTTAGATTTTCCCTCACATAAAAATAAGCACAGCACAGTTCTTGTTGTGAAACTGGAGACTTCTAAAATTTTGCGATAATTGATAGATACTGCATTCTGCCAAAGTGGAGAAATTAAAAGGCACTTGGAAGAAAGCAGCTGCTGTAGAAATTCTTCAACAATTTGGGGGTTTTCCTATTCATTTCCTCGTTGAGTCACAAACATCACTGGATGACAAACATAACAAAATTAATACCAAGATTCAGCGCTTCGAATGAACAAAGAAACAAAAAACTGCAGGAAGGGCAGCCCTCAAGGAAAACATGTCAATACGATTCAGACATGAATGAAAAATCTGACATAGTTGAAGTGAGTGATGAATGAATGATGTGCAAGCCTTTAACTCATAAGATATACAGAGGTGAGGGGCGCCTGGGTGGCTCAGTCGGTTAAGCGTCCAACTTCGGCTCAGATCATTATCTCACAGTTCGTGGGTTCGAACCCCGCGTTGGGCTCTGTGCTGACAGCTAATTCAGAGCCTGGAGCCTGTTTCAGATTCTGTATTTTGCTCTCTCTCTCTGACCCTCCCCTGCTCATGCTGTCTCTTTCTCAGAAATAAATAAAACATTAAAAAAAAAAAGATATATAGATGTGAGTTTTCTATTTTCACAGTTTGACCGAGGCTCCCCGTGGTGCTGTGCAAACTTTGACGAATGTGTGCCTCACCCCAGTGACGCAGAGGAAATGCATCCTTAATATATACCCAAACTAGCTGCGGATACAAGAAAAGCAAAATGTTTGTTGAGTAGTAGGGAGACCCGGATATCTATCTCCCTGTGACTTTCAGCCACTCAACTGCTATAAACTTGAGTTCCTTCACCTGCAAAATGGGGGCCGTTGACAAGATGGCCTGTGTGAGCACATTCTGTAAATGTCTATGAAACAGAAGAAGGTGCGGTGGGCATCGTCGCTGCTCTGGGCCCCCCCACAGCACCCCCTCCCTCGCCTCTGTGCTGAGTGAGCTGAAATAGACGATGGAGGCGTGCCAGGCAGAGGCCTGCAGGCCACCCTCAGAACTGACCAAGCCTAAGGCAGAGGAAGTCCCTTACTTTGAGAGTCAGACGGGCTTCCACGCAGTAAACCTAGATTTGGCCAAACTTAACCCAGCCAGGCAGGAACGAGCAGGGGCAAAGACCGGGGCACTCCACAGGGTGAAGCGCACAGGTGAGCCCGTCCACTGCAGTCTCACCAAATTTGTCACCAGAAAAGCCATTTGGGGCAAAGGAGTAGAGAGGCCGAGGATTCAGTGAATACCCTCAAAAGGAAGGGAAATGGAGCAGTTAAGAAAAAAGGATCCCTCCCTAGTTTCGCTCAGCTTTTCGTTCTCTTCCTCCAGGGGGCTTCCACACTGTGTGGTCAGCCAGGGACTGGAGCCCTCTCTGCAGCTTCTGCCCACGTGAAGTCCATCCCTCAACACCGGACATTGCTCCTGGGAGTATCTTCCTGAGACCACGGTCAGCAAGACAGAGGTCACCCTCGGAAGACTCACAAGACGCATCAGTGCGTCATGGCAATTAAATCAATGCCAAGGTCACTCTATCCAAAGTCAAAAATGTATTCCTTATCTCATTTGTCACCCTGACTTATGTCCGGTCACAGGTATGAAAGAACTAGAGAAACCTCAGTGACAAGCCTAAGTCCCTTCTTCCCCTCACAGCACACACCAAACCCGAGCAAGCCTGCACATCCTTCCTTCAAAGCCTACAATCTCACCACCACTTGTCACCTTCACCTGTACCCGCAGCCCTTCGGATGATCTGCTTCCTTTTCCTCTGGACCCTTCGCTGGCTCTTCAACGTACAGTCTGTGAGTTTGGTGCTTTAGGGAAGTTCCAACAGTAGGAATTTGTCTGTTCACCACTGTATCTATAACACATAGAAACATGTCTGACACAGAGGAAGCAGCCAATAAACGCTTCTGAAAAGAAGAAAGTGAGGAAGGAGAAGGGGGTAGAGTGGGGATAGGGGAAGAGGGACATAATGGAGGGGGGGGAGGAGAGAAAGAAGAAAGAAGTAATGAGGAAAGGAAAGAAAAAGGAAGGTGTCAACCACTGAGATTGCTAAGGCTAAGGACACCCCAGGTTGTAAGTCTCCTTTCCTTCACTCTGAGGACTGAATCTGCCTTTAAAACCCCAGAACGCACCACTCAGCAGTATGTGAAAGCACTGTTGTAATTTATTACAATCTCCTTATTTTTGAACTCTCTAGCCTTGGACTTCTCTAGCACTCTGCCTTCGCTAGGATTTCCAGTCTCTCAAAACCTTCCACTGACCGTGTGTCCTTTCCATCACACACACACACACACACACACACACACACACACGCACATGCACACACTCCCAGGGTTCAGGAGCTCAGTGGATTTTGCCATTATCAGCAATACCCACAAATTTCCCATCAAACCAAGTAGACTCTCTCCCCAACGAAGGATAATTCTCACTTTCTACATTATAATTGAGGCACCTTGAAATGATACTGGAGAAACGCAAAAGACCGTGGTAATTAGGAGTCACTAATATCTGGCTATTTGATTTAAAAGCGGATCTTTGTTTATGTTCCACAGTCTTCTTGCTCAATTATTACCATCTTTATGACCATCTTCCCGTAATGAATCCTCCAAAATCCCTCACCAATTTCTCTTCACCAATTCCATTTCTAATGGAATGCTCTAATCTTGGCAGGTGATTTCCACTACTCCTAGAAAAGATCAGGATTATCAGGCAGTAAGTCTCCTATTTTCCTTTAATCTCTTATTCTCAAAAATAACCATCTTTTTATCCCGGAGGTAGAATTGCCCTTTTCCTCTCAATCTCCCACTGAGCAGCAGTCATAATTCTGCTGTTGAATGAGGTGTCTTTGATCCTTGAGATCTAAATAACATGGGCTCAAATTCCATATTGACACTCTGCTAAAGTCTAAAGTCCTTCAAAAAGTTTCTAGAAATTTAGAAAGGTCTTGAGTTCCCAAGGCTGCCTCAGTATCTGACCTCTTGCTGTATGTATCGTTCCTATTATGTACTGTAAGGAACCAGAAGTGACATCCAAACTTCAAAACAAAACAAAAAAAGGAAAGAAAAGGAAAAACGAAGTTGCTGAGCATTGTAAGGCTGAGCAAAACGGCCGAATGACATCATTGTGGCCAATGAGAATGAATCCATATTCTGCTGACAGTATCGGGGAATGATTTTGCTTTCCTGCTAAAAAGGGTAGGTGTTCTATCTCAGACCTTGACTTGGCTTGAATGTGCTATGTCTGGAGCCACCGTAGCTGTCTTGTGACCAGAAGGAAACAAATAAATTCTGACATTTTAGCGCTACTGAACTAACACCAAAAGTTTTACTCTTACGGTTTTGTGCACGCACACGCACATACACACACACTCTCTCTCTCTCTTCTTTTAAGCCACCACTAAGTTTTCTCTTATTCGATACTGCAAGCACTTAAAGAGGATGCAAAATTTTAGAATCACAGTTACCATAACTCTAAACCTATGAATTTCAGACTCCAAAGATGTGTGATCTAAGCCTTCGTTACAAGAGTCATCTGGTCATTAGGGCACCTGAGCCAGCAAGTCCCATCAGGGCTTTGAGATGCAAGGAAAATTATAAAGATGGTGGGGCGGGTCGAAAACTCCTTCCTCAGAGTGACACCTCGTGCGATATCATGTCCTCAAACCACCCGACTCCTTGAATTTCAAGACCTCCCTAATCTCCACATCTGCCCTGACTCTTAGGAAACCCAACTATTAGTAACAGATGGAACTCGCTGCTCACCCACCTGAGCTGTGCAACAGCCCTGAATTCCCACCGTTGACCTTCACTCATGATCCAGCATGACAACCATTTGAATTGCTACAGCCGACTGTATAAACTCAGTGTAACGTCTGACAGATAAACTCTGATGAATTATTTATACATACAGACCTACAATTTAAAAGGCAGTAGAAAACAACACATTTTTGTTCAGCCAGAACTGAATCTTACACATCCACTAAAAGTGATGCTGTATGAGCAGTTAGGGGTTTTCGGGGATGCTCAAAATATACATTTGTTGGCATGAGGAGTGATGATATGGTTGTTCATTTCATGCAAAATTCTTTAAGCTGCCTATTTATGTGCTTTTCTAGATTTATACTGTATTTCACAATATAAGGGGTTTAAAACAGCAGAAACAATATTAGTGAAAAGCAAAGAGGTTAAAGATAAAAATCCAGGTTACACAACAATGTGCACAATGTTAAAATTTTTCTCCAAAGAGACAGAGTCAAAATGTTAAGAGGTATGTGATCTTCTATAAGGCTGAGCTTATAGAAGTCTGAGCTTATAGAAGTCTAAGTACATATAGACTGATGAAGAAGAAGAACAACAACGTTTCTATAAAATGAAAAAAATAAATACTAAGTCATATGTAAAATAATCTTCATCTGAACCACTGGGAAATAACAGCCTAGTTGGATAGTTACACACAAGAAACATTTGTTCACTGTTATTGTATTTCTCCCTTTAAGTTATGATCAACATCAGGCTTATTTTAAACAGTGACAGGACTCCATAACAATGACATACTATCCCAAAGTTTAGTTTAGGATTTTGCATTGATTGTTATATTTCTTCATTAGAATAACCTGTGACTCTAGTTAACAATGTGTCATGGTGATTTTTAACATGGCAGGAAGACATCATGAAGCGTGTTCTGTTGCCCTAGGCTTTTATTATTATAATAGACTACATTTGTGAAGGCATCATGTTATAAAGGACTTTCATAAAGAACAGATTACACTATGTAACATGATGTACTGTATCTTTGTTATGATACCTTTACTGTAGCGCTGGCCAGTGTTAATATTACAAATGGAAAATACACTGTATACAGTTTCTTTTGAGAAGAAGTCACTTAATAGGTCAATATTCCACTCTGCGGCCTTATAAGTCACCAACATATCCTTTAAAGGTTAAAAAGTCAAAAACAAGTTTCTGACTTGAATCTGTCATTGATGTGACAAATAGCTTCAGGGTCATTAACCAGAAAAAAAAAAAAAAACATTTCAGAAAGGGAGAATACTTTTCTTTTCTCATTTAGAGAATAACCTTTCTTCTGTATAACGAGACACAGCCTAATTTCATCCAGAATGTACGATCAGGGGGTAACGTCAAGCGCTCGCAGATTAACGTAAAAATGGATTTAAATTAGGAACACAGCACCACAACCCTCTAAGATTAGCAGCGATCATGACTCATAGTTTGCGAACCAGGCAAGGGCAAATGCCAATCAAACAAATAACTTGTATTTAGGTAACCCAGGTTCAGTGGCAAGTTTCTGAAAAAGAAATTTTTATTTCAAGGCCAAGTCACGCTTACAGCTTTGAACAAGTAGCAAAACACGGGCATGTTTCTCAAATGGATTTCACAGCATCAGTGCAAAAGCCGGAGGGGATGGCTTAGCTGTTTAAGCCTCAGATTGGAAATACCGAGACTCCCCGCAACTACAGCGTTAAATCCTCTGTGGAACCACAGCTTCAAATGCTATCAGGAGAGACTCAACTCTTCATCCCTCTGAGGCTGATAAATTGAAAGCCATGAAGTTTAGGCGAAATGGAGGGGAGCCTGCAGCCTGCTGCATCACCTCCCTCCTCACCCCACACAGGAGAACTCTATTTGTAATATCACTTAGGGATCCATTTGAGGCTATCTCCCTGGGAGGACTTGGGGATGGTGTTTCAAGACATTCAGAAATCGGACAACCCTGCAGTGGACCATGTTTATTAACATGTAAACTAAAGTTTAGGCAGCTCAAAGGAGATGGACAACTTTATTTTTAATTCCCACTTATTTAAGACAGCTGAGGAAATTCAAAGCACTTACTTTAAAATGCATTATAGGTACCTGGCCTACTCTTTATAATTCCTGTAGAAGTTTCTGGACCTTAAATTGATTTCTTTTTGCTGCTTTGTACATTTCTAGACTGACCCCTCCCTGACATCATTTGATGGATGCTGGGTAAATGCCAGTGAAACAAAAGGGTTTTACTCAATCTGCATATTACTCTGCCATTCTCTCATTCTCTACCTCACTCGCAAAACTCTGTAAGGTAAAGAAGAACACGCTTATGTTCTCCGTGTTTCGGATAAAGAAACAAGTGTGCATCAGGAAGATTAGATGGGTAAACCACGACCCAGAGGTTATTGTCCTACGTTTTAAAATCCACAGCTTGAGAATCTCCCTGAGATTCTATTCTATCCTATCAAGAGTTTTAAGTAAGTTCTATTTAGGAACATAAACATCCTACCAAAGGAAATTATGTAATACAGTCTACTATTAATAAAAATAATCTATAACTGATTTCTATCAGTAATGCTACAAATCTCTGCTGTTATGCATAATGAATGATTTAAGAGAATGAAAAACCAGAGAGGATGCTGGGAAAGTCCTGAACCATTTTTTCCCCCAAGGTCCACTACCTGCTTGATCAGCAGATGTCTCTTTTCATTGAAATTTACCCCAAAGTAAAGCATAAGTATCTAGTTATACAAAGACTGACGAGTAACATGAGAGGCCTCCTAAGACTAAAATTCAAAGTATCCTCCAAATGTTAGTCAAAGAAAAATTAATCCAGAAGGAGAGCAAATACCCGGATTATGTTACCATCTTTAAGATAGAGCTGCAGACAGGACTTTAAGTTTAGGTTCACTGGATGGTGGACCCAGTGGGTATTTTAATAGATACTAAAACGTCACCAAATAAGTCTGATTCCTTTGAGGTGGCCATTTTATTTTAAATATAAACATCCTTGGGGAAACTGACGTATTGAAAGCTTTTCTCAGACATTCCCACTAAAGTATAATTTAGCAGTGTTGCATTTCTCTGATGGGAATTCTGATTCCAAGTGGCGAGAGAGGAATATTGGAAAAAAGGGTGGACACAGCGGAGGTAATAAAGTTCAAGCTCTTTCAGCTAGAAGAAATATAAATGCCTTAAGAACAAAGGAGGGGCGACCAGGAGCAGTGGACACTGTGACCAAATTCGCATGTATTATGTAACACAATTTTTGTCTGAAGTCATGTTCTGGCTCCTGGTGTGTGAAAAGCACGAAGGTTCAGTTCAGGTACTAATGAGAATTAATTCAATGCATGATATGTTTTCCTTGCTTTTTATCGTCTTTTGTCCCCTCTTTTAAATTTCCCATGGCACTAGTTTATGCTGATTATACCAGCACAGATGACCTGTTCCTCCTCTGAAATCCCATGGGAGAAGAGAGCCTGGGTGGCTCAGTTGGTTACATGACTGATTTCAGCTCAGATCATGATCTCAAGGTTCGTGAGTTCGAGCCCTGCGTTGGGCTCTGTGCTGACAGCTCAGAGCCTGGAACCTGCTTCAGATTCTGCATCTCCCTCTCTCTCTCTGCCCCTCCCCCACTCACACTCTGCCTCTCTCTCTCTCTCTCAAAAATAAACATTAAAAAATTAAAACAAAAAATCCCTAAAATCCCATAGGAGAAATTTACAATTCTCTTCAAGTGCACCTACTTTCAATAACAGCACTTCCCTACCTTTTGCTAATTCTTCCAGGCTTTTTTGTGGTGTTTAAATTGTGTCTTTTATTTTATAGCAATGAAGCCTTGAAGATTTGGAAACCACACAACTCCCACTAAGTTATATTTTTAAAAGCCTGGATACATTTGTAAAAACGGGTGTCAGAAGTAATTGATCACGTGGCTTCCTGTAGCAACAGAATCAGGCATTCCAGACCCCAAAGGGATCACTGGTTCATGCTGGCCCCTGCGGCCGGACAACCACATTACCGAACTGAGCCATCTCTACCAGGAATGTTGCTAAAAACAAGGCAACGGTCTGAAAATGGAGTTGCTTATGCTGAGGCCTATGTCCCCCAGACAAGACTTAATTACAGTGTTGAGTCTCCCAGAAACAGAACCTGAAGCCAGTCTATCAGGAATCTCCTGATGAGCACTGGTCAGGTAAGCTTCCTGATGGAGTCCTACCAACCCCCAGGGAGAAAGCAACGTTGGAGTAATTAACCCACTTTTTGGATTAGGTAACTTCCTTGTTCCCATCCCGCTCTCCCTAGTGGTGTCTTTCATTTTACAGCTTTGTGGAGCTCCTTTCTGTCTGCCTGATCGATGCTGCCCAATTTGAATCCATTTTCCTTAGATGTACTCTTTTTTTTAAAAAAATGTTTTATTTATTTCTAGGAGAGAGAGAGAGAGAGAGACAGCATGAGCAGGGGAGCGTCAGAGAGAGAGGGAGTCACAGACCGAAACAGGCTCCAGGCTCTGAGCTGGCAGTCAGCACAGAGCCCGACGCGGGGCTCGAACCCACGAACCGCGAGATCATGACCTAAGCGAAAGTCAGACGCTTAACCGACTAAGCCACCCAGGTGCCCCTCCTTAATGTACTCTTAACCTTCTCAGCATAACTCAATTTCTCTCCTAACAGGTCTGGAGCCAGAGAGAGAACTGGGGGAGCAAAAAGCAACCAGGTGAAGGTACCTGTGAGCCCCGGGAGCTCGCTGCCTTCCCGCTGCCTCTGGGGGTGCAGGGCGGGTGCCCGGACCAGCAGCGTCTGCATCAGGAGCTTTCAGACGTCATCTGCCGGTTTCATCCCCGCTCAGGCCTGACCTGCGGGCTGCACCGGTTCTGGCTTAGAACCCAGGCTGGGCGCTTCTTACTCACCGGACCGGGTCCCACTCGGACACTGAGCTGGGTCCTAAACTGGCCGGAGTGGACTGGGTCTGGCATAAGCTAGGCCAGGTCCAGGGTGAGGCGTTGGGCGAATAAAATTTTAACTCTCAGCAAGCGGGTTAAATTTACCAGAAATAATCTTGAATTACAGTGGCCACAATGGAGAACTTTAAATCACTTTAGATGAACTTATCCATTTAGGAGGTGCCCTAGAATACAAGGGGTCTTGGTGAAGCACTGTTGTAAGGGGGGGGAGGAAGGAAAATTATTCTTCCTCCTCTACAGTTTTTGGGGACCAGGAGGAAACTGGCTGGGACAGCCCGCTCCCTCTGCAGCCTACAAACAGGATCCTGGGGAAACTGTCAGAGACTGGCAAGTGGCTAGAATGCTTACCAGAGTCAGCTCTCCCCGATCTCCATCTGTGGTGTCTGTGGTTTACAGAGGAAGGTAAAAGCCCACTTTGCCCCTTCCTTTCCCAATTCAGATTGGCAGGCAAAAAAACATTTAAAGAATTAGATCTTTGAATGGTGACACGTGAACTTGCTTTTAGAGAGCCTCTGGCTGTCAATCCTTTCTCTCCCGGGGACAGCTGTTGACTTCTTAGTGTCATTGTGTGTCTGGAGAACTTGGCTTGGCACCTGTCAGAATCAGGCTTCCAGAAATACGGTCGTGCAAAAGTGTGCATTGCACTTTATTTGTGGCTGTGCCTACTGATTGCTGCTGTCTGCTCTCAGGAAAGTTATCTTTCTTTCGGTTATCTCTCAGAGCGGCTCTGATCTTGGGAGGGTAGGAACCTTTGCACCATCTCCGAGGATGCCCTTCTACGCAAGGGGTTGTTCAATATGCTCAGGGAGCATTTACTATTTGTCTCACCTGAAGTCTGGTAAGATATTCAAAAGGATTCTTTTTAACGTCAGAAGGTGGCCAAATTGGAAATTGATAGAGCTTGATAAAAACTGTTTCAGGTGGGGCGCCTGGGTGGCTTCGTAGGCTAAGCCTCTTGGTCTCGCTGAGGTCACCATCTCACGTGTTGGGGGGTTGCACCCTGCTTCCGGCTCTGTGCTGATGGTACAGAATCAGCTGGTGGTACAGAATGCTTGGGATCTCTCTCTCTCTCTCTCTCTCTCTCTCTCTCTCTCTCAGCTCTTCCCCGGCTCATGCTTGCATGTGCACCTAAGTTCTCTCTCTCTCTCTCTCAAAATAAATAAACTTTACAAAAAGAAGTTTTTAAGGCCTTGTCCCCTCAGCTAAAATGAAGCTATGTGCCCAAAGGGAAAGAAGAACCATCCTGAAGTGTTTGTAGAAGGATTTACTAAAGATCGCAGACACGCAGCTCTGAAGCTGGAACACAGGAATGTTGTGATTTCCGTCTCCGCCGAAAACACTCTCCCTGATGTAAACATGCAGACTGGCCATGTCGGCTTTGAAGGGGCCAGTCCACCAGGCGACCCCATTCAGGATGCAACTCCAGCCTCTGAGGAATTCAGTACAGCGGCACCTGCCTCACAAATCGAGTCTGGCACGAAATGCAGCTCTAGAAACAACTCAGAGGCCACCTGTGCCTTTTCTCAACCCCCCAAACTCCCCTACTCGCTCAAAAGCTGTAAGTAAAAGTTTACGAAGGAACTTTTCAACAATGTATTTCATAGGATGTCTACTTAAACATCGTTTTCAAACCCTGTAGCATTTTCAGTTTCCCTTGTAACCCTGTGAGTCTGCCTTCCGCGTTCTTCCAACACGTAATCAGCACCCACGGGCGTCGGGCAGCAGGTGGGGGCCCTGGGAAGGGAGCCCTTGTCGCCCGGGCGCCGGGAGGGGCTGGTCCCGAGGGCACGTCCCGCGGAGAGGGGCGGTCTCAGCAAGCGTGCTTCACCCCGACCGCATAACCTCCGCACGCCTCTGAGGCCAGGGATCCCGCCCTACGTTTTGCATCCGGAAAAGCGTCGACTTCAGCTTCCAATTTAAAAAATAAAGCAAACGAAAATGTCCCCAGGGCCATGCAACCCGGGGCTGCGTCATCTCATACTGATTTTTCAATACAGGGCTCCGTCGGCCTTTACCACCGGGGAGGCAATAATTCGGTTAAGTCTGGCAGAGAAAACAGATCTGCGTACGACCCGCAGAGGCCCCTCGCCCGGAGCCAGAAGCCCGCGGCTGCGGCGGTCCCGCGGCGGCCGGGTCTCGCGAGGCTACAGGGAGCGCCGCGCGCGGCCCCGAGGGAGCGGCCGAGGCGCGCGGCGGGCTGGGCGGCCGTCCGAGCGCGTGTCCGCGGGGCGCGCGGCCATGGCGCGGAAGTGGGGCCTGGTGCTGCTCGCGGCGCGGCTGCTGCTCGGCGCGGGCGTGGCGCGCAGCTGCGGCCCTCTCTGCGGCCCTCTGCCCCTGGTGCTCAACACCTGGCCTTTCAGGAACGCGACCGAGGCAGGTGCGCGGCGGCGGGGGCGGCGGGGGCGGGGGCGGGGCCGCGGCCTGACCCCGCACGGCGCCCTCCCTGCCGCTGCTGCCTTTTAGAGGCGCGCTTGAACCCGCCTGTGCCCGCCCCGGGCCCGCACGCCCCCCGCCCGGCCGCTGCCCGCCGCGCAGTGCTTGGGGCCCTTGTGCAGGGACCCCTCGGGGCGCCTGCGCGGGCTTGCACACATCCATTCTGCCGTCCCGGGGGCGAGGGGGCGGTGGAGGGAGGGGGAGGGGGAGGTGGAGGAGGCACGTAGAGGGGAGGGGTGAGGGGGCAGGTGGGAGGGAGGGTGAGGGGGCGGTGGAGGAGGAGGGGGCGGTGGAGGGAGGGTGGAGAGGGGGGCGGTGGAGGGAGGGGCGAGGGGGCGGTGGGAGGGAGAGGGGCGAGGGGGGCGGTGGAGGGAGGGGGCACGCAGAGGGAGGGGTGAGGGGGTGGCAGTGGAGGGAGGGTGAGGGGGGCGGTGGAGGAGGAGGGGGCGGTGGAGGGAGGGTGGGGGCAGGTGGAGGGAGGGGGTGAGGGGGCGTGGAGGGAGGGGCGAGAGGGGGGCGGTGGACGGGAGGGGCGAGGGGGCGGTGGGAGGGAGGGGTGGGGGGGGCAGGGTGGAGGGAGGGGTGAGGGGGGCGGGGTGGAGGAGGAGGGGGCGGTGGAGGGAGGTGGGGGCAGGTGGAGGGGAGGGGCGAGGGGGCGGTGGAGGGAGGGGCGAGGGGGGCGGTGGAGGGAGGGACGAGGGGCCAGGTGGAAGGAGGGGGCGAGGGGGGTGGAGGAATGGGGGCAGGGAGGGGGAGGGAGGGGGAGGGGGCGGTGGAGGGGGGGCGGGCTGTCTCTGGTCCGCCGCCCCACCTCTCCTTCCTGGCCCCTCCGGTCTCCCCAGTACCCTGAGCTCAACGGCCGCTTTGCAAACGGCCATTGGTTTCGCATACACACCGTTAGTACGCTTACGTTTGCTGTTCCTGCTGACGTTGTGTGTTCGGCGCCCGCAGTGCAGGGTGTCAGTGTGCTTGGCCACCCCACTTCCCGTGCCTGAGCCCTACCTCTTGAGATTTTAACTCCTGGAAACATGCCATTTTGGTTTTGTTTCCTTGAAAGCTTTCTAAGTGATTTTGATTCGCGGCTAAGTGTGCGAAGCACTAAACTCACCTCTTTCAAGAAGCCTTCCTTGATTTACTGCCCTTATGAACGCCCGGTCTGAGTGAGCTGCCTATCTGCTGCGCTTTCATTCAATCCTGTACATACCATGATCTTGTCATGTGTTTACTGAATTGTGTATATTTGCCTCATTCGTTCCCAAGACCTGCTGCCCCAGGAGTAATTTCAGACTCCTTTTCCCCCATCTGAGGCTGCCGGTACAACTCACTGGGGCAGAACTGGCTCCAGAACTTGGTGGAGTGAAGGTTGGGTGGGAGAGGCAGGTGCATATTGTTCAGAAAAGATGGAAACAGGCCGTGAGAAGGAAAGTCCCAGCTTGAGGCCAAAATGAGACAGAAAAGAAAGTGCGGGGTGGGGGTGGGGGGCATATAGGTGTTCCCTGCAGTGAAAGGGGGATCTTCTTGAAACTTGTTTCAATCCTGTAGATCCAGTACTAATACTTAAAATTACCAGTAGTACCTCCTTCCCTTCAAATAATTGTTTTTATTAGTAAAGACCGTGACCGTGGAAGATTCGCTCCCCCTTGCCAATGTATGGGGTTCCACCCAACAAAGTAGTGCCAACATGGCTTGAGAACTCTGTTCCCAGTGTGTGACCTTGAACAAGTCCCTTAACCTGTCTCGGTCTGTTTCCTCCTACTTAAAATGAGGACGCTAACTGTACAGTACTTACCTGAAAAGCTATTGTGCAGATTAAATGCATTAAACCATGTGAAGCCCCGGTTGTCATTATTTGCTCTTCTGCAGTGGGTATTGAGAGTTGCAGTGATTGATGTTACCTCAATAAAAGTCCGAGTTGTGTATATTTTTAACCATCTAATGATACAGAAGAAATTTATAAGCCTATGCTCTAATGAACTTCCAATTTAACTGCCTTTTACTGGCTTCAATTATAAAACTGACGAAGAGAAGACATTTCTTACACAGCACAGAAATATTAGTGGGTAAAAAAAAATCTCGCTTTACACCAATAGTGTTTAAATTCTTCACAGTAAATAGTTGCATTGTATAATTTTGTCTATATCACTCTTTTTTTAGCACTTAATAAAGTAAAAATCTGTTTAAGGGTAAACATGAAACTGTACTTTTTGATGAGTGCTCAAAACATTTCTGGTTTGTTGCATTTGGCATTCACTAAAAATCAATATATAAACCAGCACTACTGGCATTTGATTAACAGCGTGGAGGACGTTAGCATCTGGAGGCTCTCCCTTGGATGCCGTTGAGCAGGGCTGTGCCGTGTGTGAGAGGCAACAGTGTGACGGTACCGTGGGCTTTGGAGGGAGTCCTGATGAGCTCGGCGAGACCACGCTGGATGCCATGATCATGGACGGGTAAGAAATCTCCACTTCGCCCCATGCTGAGTTATACTGATCAGCCTTCTACTGAGAGCAAGATGGACAAATGTGTAAGCTTCATCAGGAAAGAACCCCTAGCTTATGGTACCTGGCCTTTCCAAACACAAGTTAAGAGAAAATCATCAGAATAATAGAAATATTACATGGATGCCGTAGGCAGTCTCCTGAGAACACAGAAGATCCCACACTGTGGAGACACATCTCTGATGTGGTAAATAATCACCTACCTGCCATCCATGTACCCTGTGGTTTGCATGACCTGAAGATTTAAACTATTTTTAGAAGCCACGTTTAAAAGTCAGGAGGGGGGCACCTGAGCAGCTCAGTCAGCTGAGGGTCTGACTTCTGCTCGGGTCACGATCTCCTGGTTTGTGAATTCAAGCCCCCCATCAGGCTCGTGGCTGTCAGCGCAGAGCCTGCATTGGAGCCTCTGCCCCTCTCGCGCTCGCTCAAAAGTAAATAAAATATTAAAAAAAAAAAAAGCCAAGAGGAACTTGGCACTGTGGTGCTGTTGGAGTATGTGGTAGATTGCTTTGCTATTTGTTCCTTAATTTATCTGATCGTGGGAATTTGTATGAACTTCATGGATGTGGTATCATGTTTCGGTTAAGACAGTTTTTATCCTACAAAGCCATTGCTTGGAGTAAATCAATGTTGTTTTTATCAGTGAACCTGAGAAAGTACCTTCATAAGTCTTACTGTGCTTCTTTTCTCGCAGCACTACAATGAACGTGGGAGCAGTGGGAGATCTCAGACGAATTAAAAATGCTATCGGTGTGGCACGGAAAGTTCTGGAACATACAACACACACGCTTTTGGTGGGAGAGTCAGGTATATCTTACCTACACTCGAGCTTTATCTAGTCCTTTGTCTACATTCTTCACTGTGAAAATATAAAATAGTAGGTAAAAGCCAACCCAAGGTCACATTCCAGCTGTTTTAGTTAATGCCTCTTTATCCTCAGGTAAGTTACTTCTAAATTCAACTTTATTCATCTGCGAAATAGGATTGTAAAAAACTAGTTCGTTGTCTGTGGAGAGATCATTGCTGGACGGAAATATTGAGTCCACATCGTTTCTCTTCCTGAACGACTTGCACAGAGAATTCTTAGCGTCAGAAGATGGGCACCGGCGTATTTTTGCTATGGTCGTGTCCCTTGCTTGAATGTCTTCCAAGTTATATGTCAAAACTCATACAGTGATCTATAATCAAAAATACTTTTTTAATTCTTAAAACATTTTTTGTTTATTTTTATTTATTTTGATGAGATATAGAGAGCAAGGGGGGAGGGGCAGAGAGAAAGGGAGACAGAATCCGAAGCAGACTCCAGCCTCTGAGCTGTCCGCACAGAGCCCGACGTGCGGCTCGAACTCATGAATGTGAGATTATGACCCGAGCCCCAGTCAGACACTTAACCGACGGAGCCACCCAGGCACCCTGAAAAATCCTTTTTTTTTTTTTTAATGTTTTTATTTATTTCTAGAGAGAGAGAGAGAGAGAGACAGCGTGAGCAGGGAGGGTCAGAGAGAGGGGGAGTCACAGACTGAAACAGGCTCCAGGCTCTGAGCTGGCAGTCAGCACAGAGCCCGACGCGGGGCCCGAACCCACGAACCGCAAGATCATGACCTAAGCGAAAGTCGGACACTTAACCGACTAAGCCACCCAGGCGCCCCGAAAAATACTTTTTTAATGTTGTACGAGCTAATAACTCCAGTAGGCATCCTTCAGTTTTGCTGAAAGCCAGAACTAGAAACTGCCTGACAAACAGAAAGACCCACTACTCACGCATGGAATCCAGTTGGCCCTTTGGGGTCTCAACACTGACACGGTACCCTAGTTAGAAAGGGAAGATTCTTTGTCAGGGAGCGGCGTGCTTTTCCTTTGGTGATGTACAGGAAGGGGGGTGGTGAAGGGGCTGGAAAGGAGAAGCGTACGCATTCCAGGGTTCTCAGGAAGATCAGATGTAGAAAGAACACGTGGCAGTTGAAAGTGCCTTAACACCGTTCCCGTCTGAATATTCCTCTGAACGCCTTTGTGCGCCCCCGGGAAGGGATATCCCGCTTAAGAGACCGCTAGCCGAGAAGGCTTCCTGTTCGTGTATTTTGTTTAGAAAACAGTGCTTAACTAATTTACTTTTTCCTTCTCTTCTTAATCTCCAGCCACCAAGTTTGCTGAAAGCATGGGGTTTATCAGTGAGGATTTATCTACCAAGACTTCCCGAGCCCTTCATTCGGATTGGCTTGCTCGGAATTGCCAGCCAAATTATTGGAGGGTACGTAGACTTCATTCTTACAGGTAAATCATTAGCAAAGACTCACTGACAGCCCGTCTGCTCTCTCTTGCCTACAGTGCTGGTTATCACTCTGGTAGCTCTTTAGAAACAACGACTGAAGGGGACTCTTCAGTGCATGGATGCTCACGAACGTTCCTTAGCTGCTCCGCATGCACAACCCTGGTGGAAAACTCCTGGGTCCTTGCAGTAGCTTCCACACTGACAGATGTGCTGCAGGAAGGGGGGTGTCCTCGGTCAGACCTGCTCTGCTTGTATTTCCTAGTGACAATAGGTCTAAAAAAAAGTCTAAAAAAAAAATCAGAGTTTGGAAAACATTCGTCTAGAGTATGTCTTACATTTTGGCTGTGTGGAAGATACCCACTCTCTTGCCCCTTATTTGACTGGACCTCTACGATTCGGTGTCTAGTGTGCCAATGCTGGGTAACTTCTCCTCACTTCACTGGGACATTTAGCACAAATCAGGCTCTCTTTGCCATCCAGAACCCTTCTGTGGACCGTCGTCTCATCTGTTTCTTCCCCCAAATCCTAATTGCCTATAAGTGACTAAGGAGTCTCTGAGCTTAGCATCTGAAAGCGGCGAATGTATAAAACCAGGTCAGGGGAGGCACAGAGTGCAGTAATGAGTAAGACAGGTAGTAGGTTTCTTGATGAAATACTAATCCACATACACAGCCTAAATTTATGAATTCAAATTATTTTCTTGTGTCTTTATGATTCAGTTTACAAGTACAACTTAGAATATGTTCTCCTGAACCTAGCTTTGAAATAAAGTTTTTTTTTTTTTTTTTAAATTTAAAGTTTATTTATTAGAGAGAGAATGAGAGAGAGAATATCCCACAGCAAGCTTCGCACTATCATCACGGAGCCTGATGCGGGGCTTGATTTCATGACCATGAGATCATGACCTGAGGCTAAATCAAGAATCAGATTCTCAACTGTCTGAGCTGCCAGGCACCCCAGAAATAAAGAATGTTTTTATTTTTTTTTTTAATTTATTTCTGAGAGAGAGAGAGACAGCATGAGCAGGGGAGGGTCAGAGAGAGGGAGACAGAATCCGAAACAGGCTCCAGGCTCTGAGCTGGCTGTCAGCACAGAGAACAACGCGGGGCTCGAACCCACGAACCGCGAGGTCATGACCTGAGCCGAAGTCAGACGCCTAACCAACTGAGCCATCCAGGTGCCCCGAAGAACATTTTTAAAATAGATTCTCCTTTAAATCTCAGAATTCTTCATTGGCCAGGGAACAAATGCTGAAATTTAAAGGTCAGGCTGTGTACCTGATTCCTTTGAGGATTAAGATCTAATACAAAAATCTTCATTTATATCTGCCATTGTGCTGAGAACTTTAGCCACATATAGAGAGAGATGAGGGACCGTTTCCAGATATAGATGTCTATTATTCTGTGTTATGTAATTCTGAGACAAGACTCGGTATTAAATACAATTATATCCATCTGTTTACATAAATAGACTTAGCTAATCTTTGGTTTTTAATTCATAGCTTTCCATTACTAGACATCTTCTTGTTTTCTTGCTAATGTTTAGTCATTGTACGGAACTGCTTGCCAATTTCTAAAATGAACCTTTCTAAAAAATAAAACTTAATTCTTGTTTGCAGAATGTTGTACCAGATGCTTCAAAATACTGTGGACCTTACAAACCACCTAGTATCTTAAAGCAAGATGGCCCTACCTATAAAGAAACAGGAGAGAATTACGGTCATGATACAATTGGTAATTTGCCTTTTCATATAATTTTTATGGTTAAAGTTCAACCATTTTTTACAATTTTACTTTAGAGAGAGACCATGTGAACTGGGGAGGGGTCAAAGGAATAAAGAGAAAGAATTTTAAGCAGACCCCACGCTCATCTCGGAGCCCAGTGCAGGTCTCAATCCCACGACCCTGGGATCATGACCTGAGCTGAAATCAAGAGTTGGAGGCTTAACCGACTGAGTCACCCAGGCGTCCCGAAGTTCGGCCATTTTTAATTGCCTTCCCATTGTTCTTAACTCCTTTATCCCGATTGACATGCCACAAGGTGATTTTAACTGGTTTACCTGCTAAGTACGGCGATAAATACACACGTGCACATGCGGACAGACACACACACACACACACACACACTTCACTGCATCTATATACATTTGGTAAATTACTTTATACAAGGCCCCTTACAGCTAGTGATTATCCACTTGTAGATTTTTAAATCTGTATTTGATATTTAGTTGTTGGGTTTTCTTTTAGTTTTTATTCATTTATTTAAGTAATCTCCATATCCAACACGGGGCTCGAAATCAGGACTTTTGACTCAAGAGTTGTGTTTTCTTCTGACCAAGCCAGTCAGGTGCCTCTGTTTGATGTGTAGTTAGTTCTTCAATACTTTTACGCTGTTTGCCATATTTGAGCTATTATGTTGAAAATTTCCCTTGTCCTATATCAGTGATTTTTTTAATTACCTTTGAAAGGTGACTGAGTAATCTGAAGTAAGGGTATGGAAAGTCTAGGCTCTGAAACAGCACAAATGACCCAGTTGCTGTAAGTTTCAGTACTCCCAAGCCTCCTAATTCCTTCTGCCGGAAATTAATGAGTGGGGATATTTATATTACAAACAGCTCAAATGTTTCTTTGTCTTTGAGGGAAACCTCAGAGTTGATACCTACAATGATTTTTTTTTAACTTCTAGGCATGGTTGTCATCCATGAAATGGGGCGTACTGCTGCCGGTACTTCTACAAATGGTATAAAATTCAAAATACATGGGTTAGTGTTTCTGAAAGAACGTATCTCGCCAGTATGTGTTGAGTATAAACCAGTGTGCGCAAGGCGCTAATGGGAGATGCCAAACATAAGCACAACCCTCCCCTCACAGCTGAGATAAGTAAGTGTGAAAGAAAATAAGTTAGTACGTGCTACGTGCCACAGGAGTGGGCGTCCCAGCCACCAGGAACGGCAGCGGCGGTCTGAGGAAGCGGGGCAGTCAGCTGGGGAGGCCAGATGAGCGCGAGCCTTGCGAGGGGAAGAGCACTTGGAGCAGAGCACGCTCACGTCCCTCAGGCTGGGAGAGAAATCTCATGTATGTCGGGTCCCAGGGAGGAGGACGAGCCAGAGTTCACAGGGTCCTGGGTCAGTTTAAAGATTTCTGGATTTTGTCTTAAAGGAGAAGAAGAAAGACTGAAGGTTTGTTACAAGGGTAATCCTTGGTCAGATTCTGGCACATCAGATAGAAGGCAGGAGTAGATTACAGATGAGGAAAGCCAATTTGAACCTGTGGAGATAATCCGGAAATCTGATGATAAAGGACAGTAGTAATTGAACAGTCACCGTGAATCTGTGCCATCTTGATATATAACCAGCCGGTATCCAGTTCTTACATAATTAGGTTTGGGGAAACCTTAGCTGAAAGACTGATGAAAATCTTTGATCTCTGTGTTCTGATGAAGAACTGGCTTAAAACAATACCGAGTGCTAAGTAGAAATATTGTGGAACCTCTCATAAAATACTGTTTCCATTTCACGCTTGGTGTCCTCTCCTCAATTATTGTGCTGTGTCCTTCCAAAGTCGAGTAGGAGATTCACCAATACCTGGAGCTGGCGCCTATGCGGACGATGCCGCCGGAGCCGCCGCGGCCACCGGGGATGGGGACATCCTGATGCGCTTTCTGCCAAGGTGCGGCCCCTCGCATACGTGACCCTTGGAGATCCTTAGAGGAGATGTTGTCTGTCGAGACAGAAAGTAATGGTTTGTGCCACGCAGTCTGATTTTGTGGGCACCAGAGCTGCTTAGAAATTGTGCGTCCGCCCTCTCCACCTATCATTTTGGATGATGATAATTCAAATTAAGTAATCATTGTCCTCTGAAATAGAATATTTCTTGCTTTACTTCACAGATGAGAACACTTATGATGCATTTAAGTAATTTATGTAAGGCCACTGAGTAAAGGAGGGGTGATAATTGGTGATAAAAGAGGGCAAGCTAGTCACCATGTGCAATTAATTACTGAAAGATGATCATTACGACTAGATGTTTTGCACATGCCCGTTATTTCCCCCACTGCTTGTAGCCCCATTTCCCGTTTCGATAGAACCTCTCTTTTTTATGACTTCTGGCCGTTGTTACTGAGTAGCACTTATTCACCCAGAGCCAAAGATAATAGTCCTCATCTGACGTTAAGGGACAGATTAGTTGAAAAGGTAGACACTGGGTCAAGGTTTACTTCCGTTCATGCTGGCGCTTTCACAGGAGCTTCTGACTTCCCTTTATGTATTTTGCCACACGTGACAGCTTTGACGGTTTTAGGTTTCGGGTTTCTAACTTCAGGTTAACACACGTGGACTTAGCTCCTTCTGTGAGGCTGACGTTTGGCCTCTGTTTAAACCAGCTACCAAGCTGTAGAGTACATGAGAATGGGAGAAGATCCAGCCCTAGCCTGCCGGAAAGTGATTTCAAGGATTCAGAAGTATTTTCCAAACTTCTTTGGGGCTGTGATATGTGCCAATGTGACCGGAAGTTATGGTAAGTTTTATTTGGAATTCGTATTGGGGCGAAGTTGTAAACGTTGTTGAAAACATACACTTAAAAATACTGTAGTGTTTTTCTGCTCCAATAGAGTGGCAACAGGGACTGTGTTGGGTAGGCACTGGGTAAATGTTAACTGTTGACCTGTCAAGACGCCCAGAGTGCTTGAGTACACCTTAAACCGCCTCTTTGGTTGACCACTGGTGGTTAGGACCCCATCTTTGGCTCTTAGTTCGTATCTTTGACATTGGTCCTACGTCAGGGTTGAGCTGTAGCTCCAGTACGTGCCAAGAAGGGCTAACTCTAGTCAAATGATTTTATTAATTCGAGGTCGATAGGGACAAATGATCTTCCCTGCTTCTTTTCCATTCATTATATTAATGTCTCAGTCACTTAGACCTTCTTGGGGCTCCAAGGTACAAAATGCATTACTAATTAGTAAACCGAAGAAGTTGGCCGAATTATTTTTGCACAGCATTGGAGTCCTGTCCTTTGCTTCATTTACTTTCTGGATGAGCCTGTCACAGTTTCAAAGTGCTTCAAGATCACCTACTGCTGCCTCTCATTAGTGCATTTTCAGATGGAGAAGAGATACGGCGTACTGATCAATATAACTTATTAGGTTAGACTGCTTATTATTGTTCTTTGATCTTTTCCTTCCCACAGTTCTGTATTTGAAAAACTTGTTTGAGGAATTCCTAATTCTTTTTTAAGTACCGAGATACCAAAGTCGATAGACGTTGTGGGGGGCGGGGGAGAAGGCTTCATGTTTAAAAGTAAGTTGGTTTGATTGATTCCGTCTTAAGAAATAAACCTGAGAAGGCTCAGAGTTGGATTTAACAAGATGTAAAAATGACATGAGATCACTGTAGATGAATTTAAAATGGACTCGTTCCTTAAATTATTGGCCTTAGAAGGGTCCCGTGCAAGGTGTTTGCGGGGTGGGAGGGGAAGAAACCCCCCACTGTCATAGGAATAGGGAGTCAGTGAGGAGGACTGGATTAGTGGCAAAGAGCTTGTCTCCCTTGCTGTGGGAACAGAAAAGTAGAGAAGAACAGGGACCGAGGGAAGGAAGGATTAGGGATGGCTGACGGTCACGTCCCAGTGGCTAGGGAAAGAAGGTCTGTAGCCCTTGCCTACGAGAAAGTAGTTTTGTCAAGAACAGGATCTACAAACAGAGTAAAGTAACAGCAATGACAGCGATGACATGCGTGCATAGAGCCAGAACTCCGCCTGGATACCGAGGTTCAAAGAGATGGCTTTCCCACTGCCCTTCCTTCCTCCCCTGGGGCGCCCCCCGGCTGGTCAGTACACTCGTGTGCTCTGGGTGGCTCTGCTCACCTCGGGTTCACGACAGCCGACGGCGAGGCCAGGAGGCTATAGTGGGGATTGGCTGCAATGTGTGCATTCTCTACTCACCCACGTAACTTCCTCTTTTCTTGGCCCCAGGTGCCGCTTGCGGTAAACTTCCAACGTTTACTCAGTTCCGTTTCATGGTTTATAATTCCCTAAAAAATCAGCCAAGTGAAGAAACAGTAGACTGCATCTAATCCATCTTGTCTGTCAGCGTCTATATTTAAAGAAGAAAGAAACAGAGGCTGCAGAGGTTACTCACCATCCTCTATCAGGTGCCTCATGTAGTCTACCTTCTTTGTGTGAAATAAGCAAATAAGCACAAGAATAAATGTGTGCTGAATTAGCACTTGCGCTTTCTATATCGGAAATGTTTTTTATGATGTCCTTTTATCTCAGCTTTGTATAACCCCTGAACATGAATATGTATGTGTGTATTTCCTGTATGTTTAAATTTTAAGTGATCTTTGGATTTCTGCTGAATGTTTCAAGACATTGCAACTCCAGGGATTAATTTCCCGAGTGATATATTAAGGCCAAAAGGAATAATGTGTATTTGGATACTTACAATTAGAGTATCCAAGTTTTTAGAGCCAGTGAGTCTAAACGTGACAGTGAGTCACAGCCTCATTAGTCCTGGGGGCGCCTGGGTGGCTCAGTCGGTTAAGCGTCCGACTTTGGCTCAGGCCAAGATCTCACAGTTGGTGAGTTCGAGCCCCTTGTCAGGCTCTGTGCTGACTGACAGCTCAGAACCCAGAGCCTGATTCGGATTCTGTGTCTCCTTCTCTCTCTTAATCCTCCCCTACTCGCACTCTCTCTCTCTCAAAACTAAATAATAAACATTAAAAAAAACAACAACAGCATGATTAGTCCTGATTCATTTTCATCACCATAGAGTGACGGGCCTCTTATCACTGATTCTCAGTTTTACACGATGCTCCCTACTGACTTGAGGGAGAAAGAATGCTGTTAATAAGAAAGATGCTGTTTGTTTTGCACGTATTCAAAAACATGGGCAATCTTCCGAGGAGCAGTTGTGTTCATTTGTTTTTGTTTTTGTTTTTTTTTTTTGTCCCCTCTGATGGATTTCTCAGTGTGTGAAGTTTCTTCATCATAAAAATCTCCAGTTTTATAGCCACTGACACCTAGTATGATAACTTTTTTCGAAAAATGTTTTTGGGCACTTGATGGATACTCTGGTGTGACTCATCTCATGTGCAGAGGTTGGTGACAACACTTAGAAATGGGTAGCGGGGGCACTTGGGTGGCTCAGTCGGTTGAGCATCTGACTTCGGCTCAGGTCATGATCTCACGGTTTGGGGGTTTGAGCCCTGTGTCAAGCTCTATGCTGACAGCTTGAAGCCTGGAGCCTGTTTCAGATTCTGTGTCTCCCTCTCTCTCTGCCCCTCCCCAACTCAAACTCTCACTCTCTATCTTTCCTACCCCCTCAAAAATAAACATTAAAAATTTAAAAAAAAAAAAAAGGAAAAGAAAAAAATTTTTTTAAAAAAGGGAAAGAAATAGGGAGTAAAGTGGCATCTAGCTTGGTACCGTTTTCCTCAGCGCACAGTCAGCTCTCTGGCCAGGTGTAGGCCTGTCTTCCTAGCATCATCTTTTCCTTCAAAATCCTTCTCTTTTACATCAGGAGTCACTCCTAAACCTGTGTGTACAATACCCTCCTCAAAGCCTCGTATATCTGCCCTGATTGTTTTCTACGCTCATCGTAATATTCAACATTCGTTATAATTTCAGCCTAGACACCTGAGGTTTTCCAGATGCTTTCAGGTCACCTGTTCTGGGACCTTGTTGTGTGGAATTGCCTGGAGGACCTCCTCACAGACGCCCTTAGCTCCAGCTCTGAGACCCTGACTAGGGCCGTCCTGAACCCGTCTGCCATGAGGACCTCTGTGTGACCTGAAGACTTGTGGAGTGCAGCCCCCTGCCCCAACACACACACACACACACACACACACTCACACTCACACTCTTTATTTTTGTATAGCCACACCCTAAAGCACCCTAAAGTACCTCCTTGGGGCAGAACATCTTTGATCTGCTCTGGAGGTGGGACCACGATGCTCAGGCATTTCCTCCCCGTGACCCCCAGCCTGTAGGGCTTTACAAAGCAGGCTTTACAGGAGGCGGGGTTATGGACCTCTACTCCTCTTGCAGCTTCCCAGGACACGCTTCTGTCCCTAAGTCCCCTCAGTAAGCCATCTCCTGTTAAACTGGACTTGCCAGCCTTTTTCCTCGGTCGCAGGGCTGCTTCTGCCTTTGGATGTCATTTCGCAAATACCTCCTTTTCACGGAAGCCCACCAACCCAGAGTCTTCACAAATGAAACTCTGCAATCTGGAATTAGCAGCTACGACGGGGGCTGGGACACTAACAGAGAAATAACCCTACAGCTTTATACTCCCAGAGCAGAAGAGAAAATCTTAACTTTTGACTGTTCTCATGACGTATGCCGATTTGCTAAAATCTGCCACCAGGCCTTGGAACAGGGAAAGAACACTGGATTCACACTTGCAGAATGTTTATGTTAAGGTAGGATCCCTGTTTTGCATGGTGGCTATCTGTTCATATTTGAGGTAGCCAGGTACTGGCAGAAAAATTAGAAGTCTTTATGGCCTGTCATTCCCCGGCAAATTAGGAGTTTAGCTGATAAAAACAACCCACTTATGGTTTTTAAAAAAAAATTTTTTATAGTTTATTTTTGAGACAGAGATAGAGCACAAGCAGGGGAGGGGCAGGGAGAGAGGGAGACATAGAATCCGAAGCAGGCAACAGGCTCTGAGCTGTCAGCACAGAGCCTGATGTGGGGCTCGAACTCCCGAACTGCGAGATCATGACCTGAGCCGAAGTCAGATGCTTAACCGACTGAGCCACCCAGGTGCCCCCCCTCCACTTATGTTTTTAAAAAGTATTTTTTCAGGGCACCTGGGTGGCTCAGTCAATTAAGTGGCCGACTTGGGCTCCGATCTTGATCTCATGGTTTGCGAGTCCAAGCCCCATGTCAGGCTCTGCGCAGAGCCCGCGTCAGATCCTCTGCCTCCCTCTTTCTGCATCTCCGGCCACTCTCTCTCTCTCCGTCTCAAAAATAAACATTAAAAAAAAAGTATTTTATTTCACTCCCATTCTTCCTGATGGAGATAATTTCCCTGTATATCTAATGTAGGAAGACAGAAATGGAATTAGCTCTGGAAACCCTATTTTTAAGTTCTAGATTTGAATACCGTATTATTTCAGTGCTGCAGATGCATTGTCTCTTCTTTTGAAAAGCTACAAATGCTTATTGTCCCTGGTGACGAGGTACAGAGAGGGAGCTCACCTCTTTGGTGAGTGCGGTTTGGTTCCAACGATGACATTCTGGAAAAGGCACAGGGATGGGGCGGTAGGGAGGTGAGTGGTGGCCAGGGCTCCAGGAGGAGGGCGGGATGCATCCGCGGATCGCGGGGGATTTCAGGGCAGTGAGACTACTCCCCGTGATACAGATGGACACGTCACTCACATGTGTCCCACACTGCAGAACATACACCACCAAGGGAGACCCTCAGGGAAACTACTGGACTTTGGGTGACAGACCTGTGTCCACGTAGGTTGGTGAGGTGTAGCAAATGTCCGTCCTGCTGCAAATGCTGATGGTAGTATCAGAGGGAAAGGTCAGGACTTTAGGTCCCTGGGTGGGGAAAAACACCTATTTGGGAACCATGCTGGGAGTGTCTGACCACAGCAAACCCCCTCAGGCAGTAAGATTCCTCTTAAGAATGTAACAGACCCGGGGGCGCTTGGGTGGCTCCGTCGGTTAAGCCTCCAGCTTCAGCTCAGGTCATGATCTCATGGTTCGTGGGTTCGAGCCCCACATCAGGCCCCATGCTGACAGCTCAGAGCCCAGAACCTGCTTTGGATTCTGTGACTCCCTCTCTCTCTGACCCTCCCCTGCTCATACTGTCTCTCTCTCCCCCTCTTTCAGAAATAAATAAAACATTAAAAAAAGAGAAAAAAGAATGTAACAGACCCCACCCATTCCCCCACAGGTTCCCCTCAGGAATTTGACAAAACACCTGACTAAAAAAAAAAAAAAGGAGTAGACCATAAAACATAACCCACCAAACTTATAACCCCAAGGAAGGGTATGGCCACAGACCAGCCCTCATACAATGGAATCAAGCCATTCAGGAATGGGCAACCCGGCACCTAGAGCTATCCAGCTCGTAAGGGTGGGACCCGAGAAGGAAAGAGAAGGAAGGGAAGGGGGCGCTGACCTTACAGACCGAGGACCCTTGCCTGCAGTTGCAGGCATTCACCTTCAAAGCCCCCTCCCTGTAAAGAGAGCTTTCCTGCGAGTCTTACTTTCTGATCTTAGACCCTCATAAACTTTTCTCAGCTGCTCATTCTGTGTCCACCTCTTCATTCTTTGAAGCAGTGAGATGACGAACCCCGGGTGTTGGGGTAAAACATCCTGCAACAGTCGGGAAGCTGGGCCTGTGTGGGGACAGCTATAGTTTCTGCTCAGTTTGGCTATGAACCTAAAACTGCTCTAAAAGGAAAAAAAGCATATATTACTTTTTATAACAAGGAAGAAGGCTCAAGTATTGAAGGTCATGCATGTGGCTATATGCTGGAGTATTATAATAGCCTGCATCGGGGCACAGCCTGGCTCAGTCGGTCAAGCGTCCAACTTCGGCTCAGGTCACGATCTCGCAGTTCATGGGTTCGAGCCCCCGCACTGGGCTCTGTGCTGACAGCTCAGAGCCTGGAGCCTGCTTTGGATTCTGTGTCTCCCTCTCTCTCTGCCCCTCCCCTGCTTACGTTCTGTCTCTGTCTCTCAAAAATAAATATAAGGTTAGAAAAAAATTTAAGAATAAGTAAATAAATGCCACACTGATTCAGCATTTAACAATACTAAATACTTTTATGTGTGGCGTCGTTTTATTCTACCAAAAGCCACTAAAGAAGATAATCCTAGTGTTCTGAGTTTTGGTATTTTACACGCAATAGCCTCTCAGGCAGGCAAGGTGCTGCCTTCTGTGCCGGACTATCTTTGCAAGAAGGTTTCTAAAGCAAAAACCTCAATTGAGAGAGTGTCCCTTTCCCTGACAAGGGGCAATGTGTTTGCTGTGCAGCTTAGTAAAAAGAACTGCTTTTTTTTTTTCTTTTTTTTAAGACAAATGTCAGGCAGATTTGCTTGCAACCTCCTTATAAACATGTGGGTGTCCTGAGCTTGAGCTTCCTCGGCTACGATGCAGCCTCGCTGTGGGCCGTACCCACCCGAGCCCACGCTCTGTGCCCCCACACGCCCAGAACAGCAGGGACCAGAACAGGAAGATCATGCTGTTTGCTGTGTAAGCAAGGAAGTCCATTGTCTCTGACCCAGTATCTCCTAGCTTCTGCCAGCTTCCATGAAATGAGCGGGCTAACTTCTTATCTGGCAAGGAGGATGAAATCCCCAACTCTTCACAATTCTTGGCACTGTCAACAGCTATTAGTCAGAAAGCCCTTTTTTGTAATTATTCCCTGTCTGTTGTCTATATGAGGTAAACCACAGTTGACGTCCACGCAAGTTGGAGGTAAGACCAAACAAGGACTGTAGTTTCACAAGTGCAGATTCTTCAGAGTCTGTTTTACAAAGGACAAAGGCAACCCTCTAGAGCTGTTCACACGATAAATGTTGAATTGGTTGTGATAAAATTTCAAAAAGATTCCTTATTCTATTCAGGAATCCCATCTGAAACCCTAGGTAGATATTATCATTTCTTTAAATAAAATCGTCAAAGGGACAGTAACTAATATGATTCAAATTATAACAAGGTGTACAACTAAATAATACATACCAAATAATGGATAAATAAATGATACTTAAAGTGTCCTTCTCTGTTCAGATTGTTAGAGGTTTTCACGTATTCTTCTGGGATACTGACCGAAAGGCACTAGAAATATGCATGTATGCTAGATACACATAAACAAAATGAGACACATCTATTTCCAACACCAGCACTCACTCGAGTGACTCCTTTTGGTTTCAGAAGGCAAATAATAGGCATAATGTGTTTTTAATTGAGATATTATACAGACTGTAATATACTTTTAAAGCCCATCATTTTTCATTGTTGAACTTCTTTTTAAAGTGTCATTACATCTGATGCTTGGTGATTGAATTGGGAGCTAAGGACATAATTGAAGTCATTTAGTATCTTAATAGTTTCATTAAATTCATTTGAATAAAAACTGATGACATATAAATATATATCTTAATTGGATGCTAATTATGAAGATAAATTAAGGCCTCTTTATGTCACTTTACTGGTCAATTTTTAAAAAGATTCCAAGGCCTTTGAAAAAGCTTCTAAAAAGGCATATTTAAAAATTTTGCTTGTTTTCTTGAATATTATGCTGTGTAGGATTACTCAGTGCAATTCCAACCCGTCATAGGGAGTTGAAATCAGATAATGAGGTCTATAAAAAATAGGAATTGTTTATGGTTCATCGTGTCGTATGATATTTTCTTACCCAACCCAGGCTCGGCAATGGAGCACCCTATTTTAGTATTTGGAGAGAGCAAACCAATTTGAAGAGTAAAATAATTACCACATTCATAAAAGTATGTAATGGAAGTTAAAGCTGCCATGTTCAACTTATTTGCTTCTGAGTTAAAGGGACAGGGAGTTATTTATAGTTCTAATGCATGGACAGTGCACTAAACAAAACAAAACAAAACAACCCACGTCAACTGATTTAAACTTGCGACCTTTCTATGCAGTGCATTAGATGCGGCTGCTCACTTATTTTCTTGAATTAAAATTTGGTTCCTATAATATGGATGGTGACATAATATTTATGAGAAAATTGGATCTTAGCATGGATGTAGAAAAACAAAGTCCCTTTCAGCAATCTATCTCTGTTTCTTTCTAACTTATGCAAAACCCTTAACCACCATTGATGTCAAAATACTTCTTTCTGTCCCAAAATAAAACCAAGATCCTTCGTCTTCCTTTCTTGCTCTGCTCATTGTAATTAAGGCCAAATGAAAATTAAACCAAAGATGAGTTCAGAAAAAAAGCAAATATCAGACAATCGAAGCTCACTCAATTCAGTCCTAATGAGGCTAAAGCAGTGTCGTAGTACATCCCACTGGCACCAGTGTAGCCCACTGCTCAGTGATAGATACCTTGCCATCAGCCATGGTGGGAGTATGCATATGACCCGTGTCGGCAAACATTACTAATTAGGACTTGTCTTTCCCTCAGGAGAAACAGTTTACTAGCACACCATTGTGCAGAAGCATTGTGAGATACTGTAGCATGTGCATTACACACACAGACACACACACACACAATCTTAGAGGATCTCTGGAACTTGATGGTTTGGGTTCACACCCTGCCTCTCGCACTTACTAGCTGCGAACCGTTGAAAATTTACTTATCGTCTTAGTGCCTGTAAAATGGGAATGATGACAATAATAGTAACTACCTCATAAGACTGTTTTGTGGGGGGCTCATCTCAAGTATCTAGTGCCACACACACAAGGTGCTCAGTAAATGTTGGCTGAGATTATTGTTGTTCTCCAGACCAGAGAAAGAAATTGGACTCTGAGTAATAACTTTGAGCAACTGTATCTGATATGGGTCCTGTATTCCCGCTAGCCACCATTTGTATCACGTTGGGCTCCTCACCCCCCGATTCCCTTCCCTCCATGCTGCTGCTAGACACTGTGCTAACACGCCGCCGCTGTGTCAGGCCTGGGCCTGGGGTGGCCAGGACGGCCCTCGCGCACACCTACAAACTCTCCCTCCTCGCCCCCACTGCATCCCCCCTGCAAGCAAAGAAACCCAGGGCAGGAAGCGCCTCACTGATACATGTTCCTGAGCCCACTTACTTACCTGTGAAATTTCACTTGTTCATGATTGATTGATTTCTCCACTGCTGCCTGTTATTCAAAGACTGGCTTCCCATACCCTCTTCACGTGTAAGACCTTTTCAGGAGCTTACAAGTCAAGATGCTCGACTAAACACAGGTGCTTACTTCCTCTCCCTCTACTGCTTCAAAACGACTTAAAAAAAGAAGAGAAAGAAAAAGAAGGTCACACTGTCAAAGGAAATGCAAGCGGACAAGTGGAAGAGTTTTCGAAAATTTGGAAGACGGAAGAGAGATGTCAAAAATGTAGAGTGAAGGTTATATGCAGATCTGGTGTAGAAGGATGGATGGGCTCCTCAAACTCTAGAAAGAGGAAGACATCAGAAAGGTCAGAGCAAATCCACATAATGTAGAGTTAAAAACAAGGGGACAAACACAGACCCCTCCACACACACGCCCTGCCACACAGACACGCACCCCATTCCCAGGCTGCCAACCAGGGGTTTAACCTGTGCAGATTAGTAAAAGGAAGCCTCACTTAAAAGGGAGGAGGCCACAAGGCAGAGCCCTCATGTCTTACCCCTCCTCATCAAGTGCAGACCCAACAAGAAGAGAGGACCCTGTGAGCTGAAGCTACTTTACCACCCCGGCAGGAAGAATAAAGGTTTTATTCCCCGCCCCACCTCCACCCCGCCAAAATGAGAGGCTGTCACGACTCTACCAATGAGAAGCCGCTACACTTGGGCTACACAACTTACCAAGAAAGACCAAGGGCTATAATAAAGATCGACACAAACACATAAGATTCAGGATCGTACTTTGGATGAGTCTTATTGTAAGAAGTTGCTTCAGGATCAGGGCGTCTGGGTGGCTCAGTTGGTTAAGCATCAGACTTAGGCTCAGGTCATGATCTTGTGGTTTATGGGTTCAAGCCTGACATCGGGTTCTCTGCTGTCAGCACAGAATCCAGTTTTGGATCCTCTGTCTCCCGGGCTCTCTGCCCCTCCCCTGCTTGTGCGTGTGTGCTCTCTCTCTCGGCCTCAAAAATAAACACTTAAAAAAAGATGATGAGGAAGAAATTGCTTCAGGATCTAGTCCAGCGAGGTGAGCATGAAGTTTGGAAGGGAAGAGATGAAGGTTCATGGAGACAATGGTTTGCAATTTAAGGGATCAGTGGTATCAGTAATAGAGCAGGCCAGACCTGGCTTGTGACCGCATCTGAGGCTACAGTAAAGTTTATCAGAAAAAGGAAAATAAAAGCAAGAGAGAGGTGTGCCTGGGTGGGCCAGTTGATTGAGCATCTGGCTCTCAATTTTGCCTCAGATCATGATCCCACGGTTGTGGATTGAACCCCACTGAACATTGCATGTTCTACCTCTTTCTCTCTCTTTCTCTCTTTCCTTCTGTACCTCACTCCCACTCGTGCTCCCTTTCTAAAATAAAGTAAAAGTAAAATAAATAAAAGCAAGAGAAGAGGAAGGGATGGAAGGAAGAAGAGAGAGAGAGAGAGAGAGAGAGAGAGAGAAGCAGGGACAGCAGAAAGAAGGGAAGGAGAAAGTTAAGAGAAAGAAAAACTTCAGGAGAAACAACCCTGAGAGAATCATGGTGCATAGAGAATGTCTCTTGGCTCAGCAAATAATGATTAGAGCCTGAAGATGGGAGATAAAAGAGACCATACACTTCATGCCCTTCAAGTTCCTGAATGATACAGAAATGTAGCCAAAGAGGCCGGACCCATGCAGCTACTTTCCATTCCTTTTTTTTTTTTTTTTAATGTTTTATTTATTTCTAGGAGAGAGAGAGAGACAGCGTGAGCAGTGGAGGGCCAGAGAGAGAGGGAGGTACAGAATCTGAAGCAGGCTCCAGGCTCCGAGCTGGCAGTCAGCACAGAGCCCGACGCGGGGCTCGAACCCACGAACCGCGAGATCATGACCTAAGCGAAAGTCGGACGCTTTACCGACTAAGCCACCCAGGCGCCCCGGCTACTTTCCATTCCTAAGAGGGGCAAGCGGCTGCCAGTGACGGCCTCCCACAAAGGCAGACTGTGTCTGAATGAGAGGCATCGTGTTCTCCACTGAAGTCTTCTGACAGTCAGGATTCCTCTCACCGTTTGGTAGGAAATGCCACATCTCGGAATGGGCTAAAAAGCAGCCAGTGCCAGATGCCTCGGGCTTACTTCTGCTGCCCCTGAACTGCCTCTCCATCTAAGGATGGAATTACACAAGCACTGGGGTTGATTTTCAGCTATTAGAATCATCAGTTAAGCCTTACCTTTTCCTTCCTCAATACGCGTGCACACACACACACACACACATACACACCCCTTGAACGAACTTGTGGGCAGAAGCTAGTGTGAGGGGTGGAATCATCATCTCAGCTACTGGAATTCCACACAAATTTAATATGGTTAAAGATGAGACTAACTATACTTGCATACGTGTGTCACAGTACAATTAAGTATAAATAACAGAAGAGGGAGATGGAATGGGAGAAAAAGATCAAGTAAAGGAGGGGGAGATGAATAGTCTCATCTCACAAAGGAGAACATCAGAAGACTATCGATAGGAAATTAAACAAGAAACAAAGACATACATGTTTATAGGTAACCAAGAAAGAAGCTATACTATCACCGCAGCGATATAACTACAGTGAGAGATATACAATCTGCATCATCTACATCTGATTAATCAGAGAAGAGGCAGGAACATCACACTTCCCCTTAGGGACGTGGAGGTAACCACCACTGGGTGTAGAAACAGGACACAGGAAGATCAGTGATGCTTCCATGATAAGACTTCCCCTGCTAGAATCTTTAAAGACTATTTCTATTTAGCTCTAGCTCTCTCTCTTTTTGATAACATATGAAGGGAAGCTCATTAAAGTTCACTTGTAAATATAAAACATGGTTTGCAGGATTCTAGTTTTAAAAATGAAACACACACACAAAAATGAAATACACGTACGAGATCCCCGAGTCGATCTCCCATATTTTTGAGATGAATAACCTGCGCTTAAGAGAGAAGTGACTCATAATTTAGAGAGAAGTCCACACAACTAGTCAGTGTCAAGCACATGTCACCTATCTTTACCTCTGACATCCAGGCTTATCCCGCAAATCCTGCAGTTAATTCTGTTCTGCGGAAATCAGGTATTTCATTTTTGTTTCCCTTCTTCAGCAATAGCAGTAAATTATAAGGTTCTCAAATTCTAAATCAGATAGGAGACCAGATAACCTCCAATATCTTTATGAGATTCTTAAGAAATTAGATCATAGGTAAACTGATAACCCCAAGTGTCCACACTCTCTAATAAATTATGCTGTGTTCATTCAGTATTCCATGTTCTTGGTGGGTTACTAGGTGATATAGTTCAGGCCACTGTAACGAATGACCCTAGAATGGGTGGCTTAAACAAGTCCCTGTTTCTCACAGTTCTGGATGGTGGGAAGTTCAAGGTAGAGGTGCCCACAGATGGCGTCCAGGTTCCTGTTGGCCTCTCACAGGGAGGACAGAAGAGCGGAAGCAGGCTCTCTTGTGGCTCTTTCATGGGTATTAACACCTTAATTAATTAAGTCGAACCTTCACGATGTCATCTAATCCCGGTTACTTCCAAAAGGTTCAGCTTCCCAATACCATTAAATTGGGGACTAGATTTCAACATATGAATTCTAACAGCGGGAAGACACACTTGGTCCACAACACTAGGCTTCTGAAAATGTAAGTTGTATGCAAAAGTACAGATATGGGAAATAAATGCCCTGAATCTCTGATTCTGATATTCGGAGGCACAGAGGACAAGCCTATATTTTGAACTGTAATTATAGAACCTAAGGCCACTTATTAGGGATTATTACTCTTGGGGTAATTAAATACACACACACACACACACACACACACACACACACACACACACACACACATCTTGGAAGATAATTTGTCTGAATTATCTGATATTCTTGGCAGTTTAAAGTAATATGCAAAAAAAAAAACCATGATAATATTTACCTATTTACCTCTTTGGCCAGTTTTGGTTCATTTTAAAAACATTTATCAATATTTATGTATTTATTTTAAAAGCAAGCAAGAAAGAGAGAGCACGAGCAGGGGAGGGGCAGAGAAAGAGGATCCCAAGAAGGACGGAGCCCAGCACGGAGCCTGACTCAGGCTCAATCCCAGTGAAACCACAACCTGAGCCAGAATCAAGACGCTCAACTAACTGAGTCAACTGGGTGCCCCTCATTTTATAAAAGTAGAGATAGCTCCCTCAGGGGCCTCGCTGATCCACATGTTGGTATTGGAAGTGAATGAAGAGCAGAAACACCAGAAACACATAATCATCTGATTTTCTACAACTACATGGAGATACTTCACCACCACACCACCCCCAGTTCCCTAGAAGATCCTACCTGTCATTAGAGGAATTAATCATCAAGAGGAGACACAAACTGTACTGTTTAGAAATATCCAAACTAAGCAAAGCTATAGAGGAGTTTAGGCTGAACTCGCCTTTCTGAAATAATTAGAATCTCTACTCGTTTGGCTTAGACACCAACCTACACCGCAATGGTGACCCGGGCTTCAAAGGTCTGCCTGGAGCTGGTTGAGGCCTTTGCCGATTCTGCACAATAGCCCAGCCCTGCTTCCTTCCTTATCCTTCTGGGAGCTGTGGGGGCTGCCTGCTAAGTCTGGACACATGCTCTCCAGTTTGTCGGCGTCCACCCAGATCTACGTATTCCTTCGTGTTACTTGCCTGGCCACGGGCTTTTGAGCTTCCGATCCCCTCTGTGGAGGAACTGTAGTGGTGTCCTTTACAAATGGCCTCCTTCCAGGCTTTGAACTGCTGTACCTGAGTTACACTAAAAAAGCATCAACTCAAAGTCAGAACACGAAGGTTCGACTCCAGAATTCCATACAGAAGGGAAGGACAGCAATGGAACAAAAAAAAACTGGGCTCAGGTCGTTCTTCTAACTGAGCTGCAGAGCAAATATGTGCATGTTTTTGGGTCTGCCTTGGGGGGGCTGATGGGTAATAGTGGGGTGCCCTTCACACCATCGTTTGGCATTGACCCCTGCTCAAACTCAGCTCTGCCAAGATCTAAGTATGTGTTCTTGGACTTTCAATGTCTATGCCTTAGGTTTCCACAACAGAACCCATGAGGGTATACTAGAGGCTGGCTACCCTGAGTCCAGCCCCCAAAACAAACACCATCCGCATGATCTGGGAGCTAATAAAAAGCATCTAGGAGCGCGGGTCTCACTGGAGATCCTGGGACTCAGCACCTATATGTTCACAAGACCCTCAGCTGATTTATGTGCGCATTAGAATTTGAGCAACAGTCAGCTAGATATGCCAAGTTCCCTCCGTGATGAGTCAGCCTCATGAATTTGAGAGATCACAACACTGGGATTTGAGAGCCTGAAATTGGAACTCTTTTTCTGCTACCATAGTATCTATGTGCCATTGGAGAAATGACTGGACTTCCTCACATCTGCCAAATTAGGGATATTAATACATGCTTTATGAGGCTGATGTGGTGATGATAAATTATGAAGCACCTACCACAATGCCTGGTATATGCTAGGAACTGAACACATTTTAATTCTCCTTCCTTGCCAGCTCTCTCCTGCAGAACCACTATTTTGTGAATCTGTGGTATCTTATTTCCTGCCAGAGACTCATTTCCTACCACCAAGGCCCCCAACTTCAGAAGAAAATAAAGTATCAGATCTTGCAAAAGTCACATAAAATTCTAAAAGCTAGGGGCGCCTAGGTGGCTCAGTTGGTTGGGTGTCCGACTTCAGCTCAGGTCATGATCTCACGGTTCGTGGGTTCGCGCCCCGTGTCGGGCTCTGTGCTGACAGCTCAGAGCCTGCAGCTGCTTCGAATTCTGTGTCTCCCTCTCTTTCTGACCCTCCCCTGCTCACACTGCCTCTCTTTCTCTCAGAAATAAATAAAACATTAAAAACATTTTTTTAAAAAAAATTCTAAAAGCTAATAGTTACCAGGTGGCAGCAAGTGGAATTAACCCAAGCCTTGATAGGCAATATCTCTTAGACATAAACCAACCGGCTTCTCCCTCCACTACTGTCAGTTCAGCTAAGAGACAATCAAGCAAACATTTTTGTTTGTCAAATTATCAAATTGATGCCGTGGCGTGGGGGCCGGATGTGTGGGTCCCTGGTGTGCTGTCTCAAAACAGGGCAATTGTTGACCCAATTACCTCGTATTTGTTTTTAGTCTTTCGAAGTAACCCTGCAGAAATCTGTTTATTCTTAAGAGTTGTTTGGGGAGAGAAATGTCTCCCAAGGTATCCTTTTGAAGGCTGTTCCAGTGTATTCTGAGGTGATATGCTTTGTCTTTTACTGAATACGTTATTATTCAAAAATGCTCACTTATCTTTTACACCCTTCATTTTGAATTCCACTACAATGTGGCTTTTCTGTGAATCTTTTATGAACAAGGTCTGGTGGGTCCTTTTTAATTGGCTAAGGATGATCAGCAGAGAGCACTGTCAGAACTCGAGACAGTATTTCTTTTGAAAATCATGGCACCAAACTTTTCCTGGGATGAGATGTCTGGATGTGGGTAAGAACCCACCGTGCTCTCCTGCCTGCAAGTGCTACCTGAGCCTGACTTGTCAAAACAAGAAGAGCTTTCAAGTCCTCCACTGATAGTCAGATTCCAGAAGGGCTTTGTTTTTCAACACTGAATTATTTGTGTTATGCTTCTGACGAAAGGGGTTCAAAGAAGGAAGGGGATTGGAGATCTTTGCTAAGAAAATATTCTTGTAGCGATTCTTCCATGAAAAGACTAAGTGGAAGAATCAAATAGAAAATCTTCTGAAAGTTTCTCTTCTGTCATCTTGCAAATCTGGACACAACTTCATTACCCGGTGTGAAGGAGGAAGCATAAACACACACAGGCACCCACCCGTTGCACGGACACCAGGTCTTGCTCTCCCCCCACCCCTTTGGGTTATTGTCTATCTCAGAGCACTCACGCTTGAGTACATACTGGCCTCGTCCAAAAATCTTCCTCTGCTCTCTACCTTCCATTCCTTCCCCAAATCTGTGAATATATTCTCAATCCTTTCTCAGCTTATATCACAACACACACAGATGCTTCCCAGGTTTTGCTGTGTACCTTCGGATGGTCCCACTGGCTAGTACGTCTAGAATGCCATTTGCAATTCAAGGTGTTCTTCAATACCGTAATAAACTTGGAAGTGACACTACAGTCAATATTAGCGTGTACATTTTAATTATAAACTTTCTATGCTATCATACTTACACATTAACAGAACTACCTTTTGTCTGATGGGTAAATGTCATTTATTGAGCACAGACATGAAAGGTAACCTTCTGGGGGGAAAAAGAATGCAGCTATTTTTACACTGCTTTTAAAATCATTTTTAAGAAAAACTGGTATTCAAAATCAAGAGTAAAGTAAAAGTTAAAACTTGGGCAATATTCTGAATGACTTCCTAAGTTAAAGTCAGGGAACGCAAGCGGATTCTAGGATCACTCTAAGTTGGACATCATCCAGAAGATTCATTTCCTGCCAAGGTGTCGAGGGAGGTATTCCAGACCTATCACTGCATCAGCAATTTCTCGATTCTCTATTGTTTTTGGTTCACCACTCTATTTCTCATCAGTATTCCACTGGACACAACAGCCCTCTACTGTTTAAGACATTTAGGGTTTTTGTTTTTTGTTTTTGGCCAGCTTTGAGAAGTTGTTTTGGACTGGCATAATGGGTCATCAGGACCACACTTCATTATATTACGTTTAACCGCGCCTTAATCTTATTTGGGATTTACGATGCACTTACAGATGTTATGATACATATTGTTCTTGGACTTTAGAAAAACTGCTCACAGTCCTCTGTATCTTCGGGAAATCCTATCCTAGCATACCTAGATATATGTCTTCCCTAAACCTGCCTTCATTCGGGCAAGTCCTAGTCAGTGGTTAATAAGTAGGGCTTTCCCACAGAAAGCCTTTGCCGCATCAGAAAGAAATTTTATACAGAGTATGGAGCCAGTGCTGTCCACTCTAAACACAGACACCTTCCTGGGAGTCCCTTTCCCTTCTTTTTGAGATTCTGATCTGCTTTGGGAGAAAGGCTCATGGGGTCAGGGATAGTTGAAAGACCATGCACAGGGGACAGTTTTTATATCTCTCCTTCACCTAGGAGATTTTTCATAAGCCTGCTCAGAACCTCTCTGCTTGGCATGCAATACAGAAATAATGGGGTAAGTCTCTCATAAATTGAATTGATCTGACCATGGATTTGAAGTTACTGCCTTTCCCACTGAGTTGAAGCCAAATAGAGTTGCCTGCCCAGCTGGCTTTGATCAGTACCACGATACTTTCCTCTCTCTGACTGAAATGCATCCAGTCCGTAGCATGGGTTTTATTCAATGTTCTTGTTCACTTCACTGGAAATGCTTTAACTCTGGCACCTGCTGGCTGTGAAAGTGATTAGGATTTCATGGGACCAGAGCATTTCATTTCTAGGAAGACACACCACGGCCCATAAATTAATACAGGATTATGCTTCAGCATTTACTCTGCAGGCTTGTTTTGAACTGAAAAGGAAAGGCAATTGAAGGATGAGGAAAAAAAGGAGATGATCAGATGAAAAGTGAACAGTTGCACAAAACCTGACAATATGCATTAGCATAAGCGCTTTCTTAGGAGGAAACCAAGAAACGTGCACCGCTGTGTGCCGTTGATGCTGACAAGCATCATTCCTTCCTCTCAGAACCTGGCTCATCCTTGCTATGGAAAACATCTTGCCCTCTGCCAGGAGGTAGACGGGTCATCTTCAATCCCTCTGCAGGTCAGAGCCACCACGGCAGCCCCCAAGCATCTGTGTCTAGCTTTTGGGGCATCCCCACCTGGTGCCACATGTAGGAACATCAGAGCCTCCCGGCCAGCACACCCCAAGCTGAGTGCCAACATCCAGAGGAGCGGGAGAATGGCCCCACCAAGCTTCCTCTTAAGTCTTATTCCCCTAAAGAGTTAAAGGTAATAAAAAACATTGTTGTGACGCACAGCAGCCCAGGAGCCAGATTCAGCCCCCTGCTGGGTTTTGTATGGCCTGTGAGCTAAGGATGGCTCTCACATTATTAAATGGTTGCCAATAACCAAAATAACAACAGCGTTTTGTGACATGAGGAAATCGTATGAAGTTTAGGGGTCCTGTACAGTCTTCTGGAACACAGCCACGCTCATCTGTTTACGTGCCGTCGCTGTCTGAGTTTAGGCTCCAAGAGATCTCTAAAATATTTACCGTGCGACCCTTTACAGAAAAAGTTTAATTTCCATTTTATTATTCTCAACGTTTATTTACTTACTTTTTGAAAAAGAGAGAGAGAGTGTGTGTGTGTACGAGCAGGGGACAGTCAAAGAGAGAGGAGAGAGAGAGAATCCCAAGTAGGCTCTGCACTGTCAACACAGAGCCCAGCATGGGGCTCGAACTCATGAACCTGTGAGATGCTGACCTAAGCCAAAACCAAGAGTCAGACACTTAACTGAATCAGCCATCCAGGTGCCCCTTCACTTCTGTTTTAAATCACTAAGTTTTGCATTACGTTGTCACATGTCAATATGGATTTTGCTAACGGAATGCCTAAGAAACACACTTCTATGTAATAGCTGATCTCTCAGCCACATACCTACATAGTTAAAACTTAAGAGGAAGCTAACAACTAAGAAAACAAAAAACAAAACAAAGCAAAAAAAAAAAAAAACCTTCCTGAATATATCTCCCATCTATTGCATACAAATGGAAACATTTTATTCCACTGGGGAACACGATGGATGTAACATTTTGCAGACTCCTACCATATTCGCTCTGGGCCATGGCGATGCAACCGTAAGCAAAAACCCATAAAAACTGTGTCCTCCTGGAGCTGACAGTCAAATGAAGAAGAAAGACAGTGATCAACTAATTCCACAACACTATGTGCAGTAGGCTTATCAAAATAATTGCAGAGAGTACTCGATCATTATTCCAGGAAAATCTGACCTCGCCTGAATGACAGCTAAGTTTCCCCAAAGATGCGACATGTAAGGCAGTGTCATAATGGTGAGTTCTAGTTAATTGGACAAAACAGGAGGGTGGGGAGTGCTGAGGAAAGTAGCATCTTCCAGACTTTGGGAGCATGGGACATTTGAGAAACTGGGAGATGGGTGTGAGTGGTGATGAAGAGGGGCCCAAGATTGCGGGTCTTTGTGCACCGTCTTCCTTGTTTTCATTTTTATCTTAAGAATCATTGAAGTATTTTAAGCAAGAGACATGGGGAAAGAGAAGGTCCTTGGTTTAACGTTGAATGTTGTCGGATTCATGTCTGCATCTGTGAGAAAAACAGGTGGCACAAGGCAGGGGGTCAGGCCCAGAATGGAGGAGAGAGGCTGGTGGTGACCAGTGGTGGGGACGTAAAAACAAAATCATCTCACGACCCAGAAATGCCCTCCATGAAGTTAGCAGAGGAAGAAACCCTTCTTATTGAGGAAGCATTGAACCACAGTGGGCCGCACGTCTCAGGCAATCCGCTGCGTAGTCGCCGACACAGAAAGCCATCTCACTCCTGTCTACACTGTTCCCAGGCACCTGCCATCGGTCCTGAGAGAACAGGACCCCCGCGGGCTTCACCAAGCCCCGGGAAGATTCCGGTTGCATGGAAGACAGCCAAGATCAGGGGCGCCTGGGTGGCTGAGGCAGTTAAGCATCCGACTTCAGCTCAGGTCATGATCTCATGGTTTGTGGGTTCGAGCCCCACATCAGGCTCTGTGCTGATGGCTCAGAGCCTGTTTCAGATTCTGTGTCTCCCTCTCTCTCTGCCCCTTCCCCACTCATTCTGTCTCTCAAAACTGAATAAACGCTAAAAAAAAAATTCAAAAATAAAAAAAAAGACAGCTAAGATCATCACCCTGGCAGTCACCAGGAGGACCTGCCCACTGCGGCCTGGTGGAGGCCCCACAGGGCGATCTGCCGCGTGCCCCCTCCGTGGGTGCGGTGAAAGGGCCCATCCCCTCCTCACAGGGGAGGGTTGGCCAGGTGTCGTATGACGCACACATTTTAGGTGAAGACATACGAACACTCATGGGACCTAAGACAAGGAACGACAGTCCCACTGGAGACGTTAAGCCCCGCCCAGCTGTGCGGGCCCTGATGTCGGAGGAAACGTCCAGGCCCCAGGCTGGTTCTGTGCTGCCGGAGGCTGGGCGTCTGAGCCTGCCTTTCCCACCACCAGCCGAGCCCACACAACCCATTACACCTGCGTTCTCAGGAGACGTAACTAGAGCTTAAGTGAGAGGACCTTCCAGCACCTGTGGCTCCAGAGTCCAGCCTCACTTTACCAGGTAACTGGAGGGGGGACCATCTATGCCAGCTAACTGGCTTAATCCAGAGGTGGGGGGGAAACCTTCTCGTATCTTTTTGACAGGGTCCTTGTGCAGTTGGAAGCAGGCACCCCCTAAAATTCTGTTCCTCCTTCTCACACAAAGCTGGAGATGGGGCGCTAGTCTCTCTAGATGCTTACATGTCACAGATGGTTCCCAAGTCCTTTAGGAAGACATTTCTGGGTCACGAAATTGACCAAAGGTCTGTCAAGTTTTCAAAAGAGTCTACGCGTTTCAAACAGAAGACCAAGGGCTTAGAAGTTGTCTGAGGGAAGTGCTCTGGGGGAAAAGCAGGGAAGAATCTCTTGAAGAGGAGAAGGAGCCTGTTGGTTTTCATTTGTTTCCCTCCTCACCCCTGTGCAAGGGAAAACCGTGCATCTCTAAAAGGGTGGAGTGTGGGGGAAGAATCACATCCACTCAGTTTAGAAGAAACCAGACAAGCCAGACGTGAGCAGATGAGAAGTGCGGCCTAGGGAACAGGAGGAGGGTGCCTACGCCGGTAATGCTTCGGGTGACACGCTCCTACCTCTGGAAGCTTCTCAGATTTCTCTTCTTTTTTTTTTTTAAATTTTTTTTAATTTGTTTTTAATGTTTTATTTATTTCTAGGAGAGAGAGAGACAGTGTGAGCAGGGGAGGGTCAGAGAGAGAGGGAGTCACAGACTGAAACAGGCTCCAGGCTCTGAGCTGGCAGTCAGCACAGAGCCCGACGCGGGGCCCGAACCCACGAACCGCGAGATCATGACCTAAGCGAAAGTCGGACGCTTAACCGACTAAGCCACCCAGGCTCCCCAATCAGATTTCTCTTCTTAGGCCTCTACCTTGGGTATCTGTCTTCCGGCGAGCCCTGGCCTGGCCTTTCCATCCTCCACACTTTTCCTCAGCTCTCACCCACTCATTATGGCTCCAAGCCTCAGCTACAAGCCGGTGACTCTTGATCTGTTCCTCCTGCCTTCCATGTCTCTCTCTGCACCCCGACCCCCCAAACTTGGACTCAGAGACAAACATACCTACTGGCACACTCAACTGCGAGTTCAAAATCATTCCACACTCATCAGCTACGTGCGGAACTCACTGTTCTCATCAAATACGTTCCTTCCTCCATGATTCCTGTCTCAGGGGAGGAAAACACCATTCACCCAATTGTTCAAGACCTTGATATGCTCTTGTCTGTCACCAAATACGGAATCAATCCAATTTATCTCCTAAATATTTCACATCCATACATGTCTCTCCTGACCGAAACTGATCGGCAACTCCTTGGATTGGCCATCACTTTCTCTCATGGACATTATTCCGAAAACTACCTAACTGATCTTCCAACTTCTACTCATGGTTCTTTTAAGATACATTCTCCAAAACTCAGCCAGAGTGAATTACAATAACCTGAATGTGAGAACAGATATAATTTTTTCACAATGACATTGGTGTTAGACTAGAGTGCTAATGTTTAACATGGTTTGAAATGACAAGTCCTTGAAGAAACAGAAGAGTGACTTTCCTCTGGGAGTTCAGCAGCCTGGATGCTGACACTTTGCTAAGGGCAAACGGCAATCTTGGCCGACGGGCCAGGATCCTGTGAGATGTCTTTAGCATATGAAAATCCCTTTGGAGGGGCCCCTGGGTGGTTCAGTCGGTTAAGCTTCCGACTTGAGCTCAGGTCATGATCTCATGGTCCGTGGGTTTGAGCCTCGCGTCGGGCTCTGTGCTGACAGCTCAGAGCCTGGAGGCTGTTTCAGATTCTGTGTCTCCCTCTCTCTCTGACCCTCCCTGCTCACACACTCTCTCTCTCTCTTTCTCAGAAATAAATTAAAAAGTTAAAATTTTTTTCTTAAAAATCCCTTTGGAAACTTCCTTTATCTCTACCCACCCTCCGCCTCTCCAAGATCTATGTTAGTAATTATTCTCAAAAGCATATGGGCCACTGATATATGTCTGAAGGGTCCCATGACTGAGGTTTTACCAGAAAGTACTAAATGACCTTATCCTGACAACAGCTAGCCCCTCAATGTCCTGGAATCCTTATTTCCAAATTCCCTGAAGGCCTGTGCTGTCCCTAACCACCAGCCCCCCCAACCTGAAGGTATATAATGAGCCACCCCTCACCACCTCAGGGGGACTCTTTCTGCCCGTGGGTCCTGTCCCCAGGCTTTCCTAAAACCCCCGTTTTGCACTGAAGACCTCTCAAGAATTCTTTCCTGGTCATCGCTCCAAGCCCCAATATTTCCGCATCAATATGGGCACTATTTCAGTGTTAACTACCATCTTCTCAGTTCTGATGTAATGCTTTGATCTTAGTAGGGAATCAATAGATATTTTCATATAAAAGAGAAGGAAGGAAGCAATAAAACTCTTAGAGCAGCATTGGAAATGGCCATCAGGGAATTGTGCAAAAGTAGAGGATGTTGTGGTAGCTGAGACAGATGATGAGGCTGATTTAAAGTTTAAAAAGCAGGGCGAAGGCAGGCTTCCTAACTACTCTCAGTACCTGGAGGCAAATAGATCTTGCTTTCTTGCTTGAAGCTAGAAGTAGCATTAATGATATTAAAGCTTTCATAATAAAAGCACATTCATTAGTGACAAAAACTGGTCTTTGTTTACATCGGTGTACGGCAGTTTAGAAGTGAGATGTGACAGACTGTGAATCAGTTTGCAGTAATTCATGGCTCGGGTGTTTTTGTGAAAGTATGACAGGAAACAGGAAGCCATCTTGACAGGAGATGGGATTCTGACCCCAGCCCGTAAAATCTTAAGTTTCAAGTTTCCTTGTGCAAACCTTTTTGCTGGATTTTCCCCCATTAAGTACTTTCGTATCAAACTGGAAAATAAAATAAAGGAATCTGAGCCTTCTCTTTTATTTAACTCATGGACGCTTATGGATCCATTTCATTTTTTTCTAATGTTATTTATGTATTTATTTATTTCTGAGAGAGAGAGAGAGAGACAGTGTGAGCAGGGGAGGGTCAGAGAGAGAGAGGGAGACACAGATTCTGAAACAGGCTCCAGGCTCTGAGCTGTCAGCACAGAGCCCGACACGGGGCTCGAACCCACAAACCGCGAGATCATGACCTGAGCCGAAATCGGATGCTTAACCGACTAAGCCACCCAGGCGCCCCAGTGGGTCCATTTCAGAATGTAACTACGTCTTCCCTTACTCAGCCAGGTATGAAACGGCAATGTCAGGATGGGGTGAACTTAGGGACGTCCCCTGCTACCCCATCTCACCAGCCCTGTGGCATTGTGCCGCCCTGCAAGAAGGGACTTTCTTCCCATGGTGGCTGCTAGCCCAGTGGGAACTGGTATCCTTTCTCTCCAGTGACGAGAAGAGCATGCCAAACATGTTAGTACAGTTAGTAGATGTACCCAAGTCAGGGACTTCCTGTCGGGAGACAGAGAGACACAGGGATGGAAAGAAGAGAAGGAAAGACATATCTGGTGGGGATTTTCCTCAGCAGAATAATTGTACCTTCAAAGATTTCACTCAGCAAAATAACCATACCTTCAGAGATTCACATCTTGAAGTGCATAAACAAAAATAATACGTTTGTCAAGTCAGACTTCTTTTTTTCTTCTTTGGTCTTCTGCTCAGGGAAATTTCTATAATCAGGTGGTTTGTTTCTGTCTAATGTATAGGAATCTTTGCTTCGGGGCATTAGGAAGATGGGGGTGTGTGGATACAGCTATGTTAAGATTTTGCCCAGGTCTGTTTTGCTCCCTGATTAACAACGTGGCTAAGGGATGTTGCTTTCTACACAACTGATGTGAAAATCGTTGTTCTTTCTTGCATGTGAAATCACTTTCCTGAAACTTTAGCTCTGCTAGACCAAAGTCTTAGCTTTGTACTTCAGCTCAGCTGAATTTATTAGAGAGTATACTCTCCTGCAGAGAGCATCGTGTCCTTACTTGGAGGCTGGGACAAGTTTGTCACAGTTTTCTTTCCTATAGCTTCCACTCAGGTTAGCTATGAAAGCACATTACGCCCCTGAACGGCGGATGTGGCAGGTTCTTACAGCCTTGTGAACAAATCTACCATTTTTGTTTGGGCTGCTGAGTCAGGGAATTGACATTCTACTGTTGTGCTTTTAAAAGTATTTGCTATAACTTCATTTTTTTTTTCCCTCTGACAGCTGAAGCAGAAAGGTGGATTAGCTTTCTTGATTCCAATTATCTTCCCTGTAGTATATTGCTGATACGCGACTGTGTCAGATAACTTATGTGAAGTAGAAGAAAATGTCACCTAGTAAATGTGACAGAGTTTGAGCGAAGGCTTGAAAGGTATTTCTTGTCACTGGTGGGGCTCCAGAACTTTTTGAAAGACAAGTAGAATTCTCTTGAAATACCTGAATTAGATTCTTTTCTGCCAAATTTGCTGAAAGATTACCATGCAAATGTCAACTTTTGTTTTTAGAAAAGACATAAATTGAGATCGTGTGTCTTGTGCTCTACCTGACTTCTTTCTACACTTGAGTGTGAGATTGGAAGGTGTTCTTCATGGCCGTGAATCTTCCTCTGTTGTTTTGTTTTGTTTTTTCATATTCTCAGATAGGAGGTCATATCCCAGAAAGACCGGGTTCTCACTGCCTTAAGGAGAGATCTGAGACAATGACTGGTTAATATCTGGTGCCAACGTGGGTCTTTGTGTTTATGCTTTTATGTCTTGAGGTGATGAGAGGAGGCTGAAGTGCCTGTGTGCTCATTCAAAGCCTTAAAAATTTTTATTTTAATGTTTATTTATGCCAGAGAGAGAGAGAAGGGGGGAGGGGCAGAGAGAGAGAGAGGGAGACATAGGATCTGAAGCAGGCTCCAGGCTCTGAGCTGTTAGCACAGACCCCGATGTGGGGCTCGAACTCACCTACTGAGAGATCATGACCTGAACCCAAGTCAGATGCTCCACTGAGCCCCCAGGCCCCCCACGCCTTCTGATTACACAGAACTGCCTGCAATTTCTGACTTTGCTTATTTGTGTCAGAATAGCTTATTATTATGTTTTAAATGTACAACTTTTCTTGTTTTTGCTGATGAATCACCTTTATCTTTTTACCAAGTTGAGAGAATTTGAATCAGAGTTAAAATATAAAGCACTGCCCATAGTTTTGAGACAAGGACACCAGACAAATCCCGGATACTTTGTAGGAGGAATAAACCGCTTCCAGAAGTCAGATTAAAGAGGAAACTGGGGGTAACTGGCTTACACAGACAAGGCAGAAAGGGGCAGTGGGAACTTAAACTCGAGTTCTTTGCCTTATGGACCTGATCATGGAGACTCTGGGTGCCATCAGGATATCACTGTGCTATAAAGCCACTGAACAAAATGTGGTGGTGGAAGCCAGGCTCTCTGCTAATTCTTCACAGAATGAAAAGCAAGGACGAGAAATGTATCTGACCTGCCACAGGCGATCATGACTTCCACGAGGCAGGACTGCAGATCGCTGGATTTGTTCACTGTTTTCCACCAAAAAACTTCCGAGTCATTTCAGCACCATATTGAACATAGTCTTTTCTCCTTTCTTGACAGATGTAGTCCTACAAAACATCAATAACCTTAGGCCCTCACTCTCATTTAGCTGATCACTAGCATTCCAACACAAGCAACACATTGTAATAGCGACCTCTGGTCCCCAACGTTCTTCAGCTCAGTCCTTGAGCATCACCAGAAAGAGAAAACCCCTGACCATTCTCATAACATCTCCCACTGAGCAACCAGCCACCTCACCCAACTGAGCCATCCCCACGCCCCTTACTGGAGCCACGAAGAGACGGGAGAGCAATTTTATCACTAGGCTGATAGCGAGTGAGCAGAAATGGGAGAGGACGCGGGGTGAGTAGGGAGCAGGAAACAGAGCAGGAAACCAATGGTACTTCCTCTAATATTTCCAACAGACCTGGGAAAAAAAGTAAATAGGAGAAAGCAAGCATGCAGAGCATCGAAGAAAGCCTTGCCGATGCTTAAGTAACTTTCTCTCTATGTGTTGGCTGGCTGACGTTTCCCCTTAAAAACACCCTTCTCTGTCCTTCACAGCACACCTCAGGCTCTGAGTAACCAGGTTTGATCCGCAAGATGAATTAAGAAAACCCTGGGGACACAGAGGGAAACAGACAGTTATCTACAGAGAGATGGATTACACCTCCAACTTGCAAATGTGTGGCTCCTTTCTAGGTCAGCTCTTGTGCAGACAGGACTCGCCTGCTCCCCGATTTTTTCCTTCAGGAAATGTGCTGCTGTTGAAAATGTGAAATGAGCAGGAATGTAGGAACAGGTGAGGGAGAAGAGTGTGTATTTATTAGAAATAATACTAGAAAAAAAATCCATGTATTCTTTGGTAAGAGGGATATGTGTATATTTTCCTGGGAACGTTTACTGGATTTCTGCCCAGGTTCAGAAAAGTCAACTAATCCAAAACTTGAGGTGGCCCCCACATAAAGTGAAATTCCACGTAACTAAATTTCGCTGGGTGTAGCCCAAGCACTAAACACAACAGGTTTCATTTATTTTCTGAAACTGTCCTTAGAAAATTAAAACTTGCCTTTAAAATATGAGAGTCAATAGATGCTGGTGAGGATGTGGAGAAATGGGGACCCTCTTATACTGATGGTGGGAATGCAAAGTGGTGCAACCGCTCTGGAAAACAGTGTGGAGGTTCCTCAAAACATTAACAACATAACTCCCCTAGGACCCAGCAATAGCACTGCTAGGAATTTACCCAAGGGATCCAGGAGTGCTGATGCATAGGGGCACATGGACCTCAATGTTCATAGCAGGACTCTCAACAATAGCTAAATCATGGAAAGAGCCTAAGTGTCCATCAATGGACGAATGGATCAAGAAGATGTCGTTTATCTATACAATGGAATACTACATGGTACTGAGAAAGAAGGAAATCTGGCCATTTGTAGCAACGTGGATGGAACTTGAAGGTGTTATGCTGAGTGAAATAAGTCAGGCAGAGAAAGACAGATACCATGTTTTCACTCATATGTGGAATAGGAGAAACTTAACAGAGGACCATGGGGGAGAGGTAGGGGAAAACACAGTTAAGGAGAGGGAGGGAGGCAAACCATAAGAGACTCTTAAATACTGAGAAGAAACTGAGGGTTGATGGGATGGGGGAGGGGAAAATGGGTGATGGGCATGGAGGAGGGCACTTGTTGGGATGAGCGCCGGGTGTTATAACCAACCTGACAATAAACTATAATTAAAAAAATAAACTTTCCAATAAATAAATAAATAAGGGAATAAATAAATAAATACAAAGAGAGAGTCAGTGGTCCTGCGATCTCGCTCTGCCTCTATCATTACTTTCTATGTGTTGAGCAGACAAACATATGCACAACACGTTATACGTACGCACCACATGGTTGTGAGCAAACACCACATCCAAGTTGCCGGAGGCCGTGGGTGGGAAGGGAGGCCAAAGAGAAGATGGTTTATGATGAGTGCAGGGCTGAGGTATCCAAGGGTGGCCAGAAAAAACTCTATACTCAGGAAGATTGATTTGTTTTTGTTTTTTTTCCTGAGTGGCGATGAGAAAGAGGAAGTGTCCATATGAAGAGTACAAACGCGATGCACCATTCACCACCAGCTTGAATGGAAAGCAGGTGGCATCGCCAGGAGGGTGAGAAGTCAGGCATCTCTCCTTTGTCCTAAGTAACGTATGAGTCTAGAAAATGGTAAATTCCTGCCGGGCCAGAGAAACAGCCCTTCCCTTTCCAGGCAGCCTTTCAGGACAGTGAGAATTATCTAAGGGGACAGCCCCAGTTTCTCTGCAAGAGACTGCCAAAAAGGAAATTTAGCTGAATATATTTATACTTCTGAGAAATATAGTCTGAAGAATGCAGCCTTCATCTCTTGAAAGACCATGGAAAATGTCAATGATTTAAAGAGTGCACTCCAATGCCACATCAAGGGCCTTGCCTGCGAGAAACAGCTCATTTACAATCTGAGGAAAACAGTCAGAAATAAAATGTGGGAATGCAGCTTTAAAGACATCTTACCAGTTGATTCTTGATGGGACTGATGTTAAAAAGTTCTCACATTAGTGATATTTATCACAATAGCACAATATGAAAGCATCAAGGTCACTTTCCAAATAGCATGTTGCTTTCCAGAAGTGTAAATATGACTGAGTATCTAGAAACTGCCTAACCGTGGTGTTATCATAAATTCTAATGATAAATGACTTTCAGGCAGTCCTAAACATCTCACAATGGGCTCTCATAATACTGAGGGAAAATTTTGTGATGAATACAAATCACCCCTAAAACCCATAATACATCAAGCTGAGTAATATCATAATGAGAGGGGAGAGAAAATGAAACTTTGAATAGGCATACGCTTTTATGTACTTTGATTGGATTTGTATTTGTTCTGCCCACTCCCTCAGTCCAACAATAAATATTATTGTGGAAAATAAGAAAATCTCTTAAACCTCTCTTTGAAAATGTGAATTGGAAACCAAAAAAAAAAACCAAATATAACATTGCTATTGTAAGATATTTACATTTTAATCTTTGCTTATTGGGTCTGGTATAACGATAATGCTTGAACACATGCTCCCTTCTGAAAGGACGTTTCCATAGATTCTCCTTTAAACCTTATAATAAGGGGTAGGAACTTTGGTTCTTTGCCAATTGCATATTAGCCTTACAACTACCTACCTATGATGCACATGAGTTAATTTGGGCTGCTGTTCTGGTTAATATAGCTGTGTAGAAAATGAACCCCAAACCTTGAGGGATTTCATTCTGCTCATGACTTTGTGCGTCAGAAGCACAGGAAGGGCAGGGCTGGGCCAGTGTTACTGGAGATCCCTGAAGCCGGTTTGGTCCGGATGTCCCCTGGGGCTTCAGTTGTGGGGGTAGGGGGGAGTCCGCTGGGTGAGGCGCACCAGAGGGTCACTCTGGTGGCTACACTGGACACTGGCTGTTGGCTGGGTATTAGTGGGGGTTCTCTCTCTGGAGCCCCCCAAATATGCCTCTCCACTGTGGTATCTCAGTGAGGCAGGACTGTTTCTATGAAGTCTGACTTCCCTCAGAAAGAGTCACACAAAAAATGGGGAAGAAGGGACAGTCTTTTCTGATTTAACTCGGGAGATGACATGGGACTCGGAGCACATTTGTTAAGGCAGTCTCAAACTCTCTTCTGGGTCAGGAGTATCAAGTAATTTGCAGCCTTTTATTATAAACCAGCACAGTCCCCAAGGTCACTCTTCCCCTCCGATATCATTTGAGTCAATATACCTCACCTAAGTTTATGATAAATTTTCTCATAAAACTAAAAAAAAGTCATTAAACCAATCCATTTCTTTGCAGGTAAGATACGTTCTAAGCAGTTCCACTGAGTAATTTTAAGATAAGACACCTGCTTAATTTGCTTTTTATGTTCCAAATAAAACAATTTTGACTAAGCAGATGCCATTCTAAAATCGGTCAAGTCCATATAGAGTTACAATAGCAGAAAGTGATAATTCCAGAAAAGAGAAAACAGGATCACAGAGCAGGCTCTTAGGTACTCCTGTTGCTCAGTAAGACAGCTCAGTGATTTCCTGTGGCTTATAAAATAGTTACTTTTTAAAGTAATGACAGTTCAGGGGCACGTGGGTGGCTCAGTCGGTTGAGTATCTAACTTTGACTCAGGTCGTGATCTCATGGTTCCTGAGTTCGAGCCCCACGTCCAGGTCTGTGCTGGCAGCTCAGAGCCTGGAGCCTGCTTCAGATTCTATGTCTCCCTTTCTCTCTCTGCCCCTCCCCTGCTCACGCTGTCTCTCTCTTTCTCAAAAATAAATAAATCAACATTAAAAAAATAAATAAAAATCAATGACAGTTCAGTTCTTCTAAACCTGAGTAGGTTCAGTTCTTCTAAAATAGCTCACCTGGCTGCACTTCAAGCCTTCCCTTAACTGATGTTACTAGGCAGGGAACTGTATGATCCATCTCAGTGTGCGTGGGAGCCGATACAACGTCTTCCGGACGATGGTACACACACACAACAGGCCACTTCATGTATCAATCATTCCTTAATTTCAGCCACGCTGCTTAGAAATGATAAATGGGAAACACCGGTGCAATTAAATATAAGATTTATAACTTGGTCCTATGCACTGGTTTATATTTATGTTCCCTGTCACAGTTTTTGCAATGTTTCCCCAGATTTGGACGCTTTGGATCCTCACAGCATCACTGTAAGGTCGACAGGATGAGTGTTTCCATTCACACTTTCATGGTAACTATATAAGATTCATAAAGGCCAAGGGACCCACCCACACAGCCCCTCTGTGTTGGTGAAGGGAGTTCAAGGCTGGGGTGTGATTCATCCAGTTCTCTTTTCCACCAAACTACTCCCAGAAGAAGAGAAATCAGACATTGCGAAAGGGAGATTTTGCTGGGTTGGTTATGCGGCTAGTGTAGGTGAGAGCTGCATGAACTGCCCTGGTTATTTGGAAAACCAAAGGTGTTTCAGGACAGAAAACGTGTGGTCAACTAAGTGGGAGACACAAAACACAACAAAACACACATCAGCCCAAGCGCCGCAGAATATTCAAATAACTGCTGATGTACCTTCGAGTCTCCATCAAGACTTCTCTGTGTTCCACTCTTATTTTTCCACTTTTCCTCCCGAATTGTCTGCATCTGATGAGTAACTTCTTTCCGTTCTTGAGTTTAGAAGACGATTTTCTTCGTTAACACAGGCTCCGAGGAAGAAATGGAATGCCTACAAGATATGATTGCAAATATGTGAAAGTACTCTAGTGAAAGAAATATATAAAAATAGATATTGGTGTGGTAGGGCTCTTGGGAGATATACTGTTGTTTTTCATGTTATTTAACATATTGTATTTTCAATTTAAAAAGAAACCTGGCTCACTCCTCACAGTCAAAGCAGTAAGGAAAGCAATGGCATGGAGAATCTGGGGAGCATGAAGGGATGTATACATGCACTGTTTCCTAAATGACGCTTTGCGAGTTCTGCTCTACTCTGTATTTTTGATGACCTTTTACAAGCAGGTGGTGGAAGAGTGGATTGCACATGTCTCTAATGTTGATTCAATTCAAGTGAGTGTAAGTTTGAGTCTGCAAACCTCTGTGTGCTAAGAAATCTTATTTACTGGAAGACAAATTAAATTAGTCTGAGCCCCATTCTGACAGCCTGGCGGGGACTTCTATTCCAGTCACTATTGGTATCCTTCTGTTCCAAGGTCCTGGGGTGCCTGGGGTGTATGCAGACTCACCCCAAGCTGATGGGGGTGCTCTTGTCACCAATGGTTTGGATGCCTCAAATATGTTCATGCTCCAGACCCACGTGATTCCCCCCAGGATCAGCTTTGTTGCTGATGGGTCCTCCATGGTGTCCGACAAGGTGTGTGACCAGGACCAGAGTCCAGTCTCTCTAAGCTGCCCCTGGGGGTGCCTCCTTCCGGATCACCCATCTCGCTGCCCTGGCAGAGGTACCCCAAGGGGCTCGGGGCTCCCGAGTCCAGGAGAAAGTGTGACCACCCTGGCTTTCTTCTCCACACTTGTTCCCTGGGGCCCGGAGGTGCACAAAAGCCCGGCTACCTGTTTGGAAACAGGAGGGAGGAGCAAAGGGAGGAATCCACGTTCAGATCTACGTATCAATAAATGATCCAGAACAACTTTCATTGCCTGGCCCTCCTGAGAAGCAAGTTATGAGGCCCCGAGGAAAGCAAGATCTGACCGTTTCTTTCTCCTAACCCCTTTATTATTTTGCACAGTTTTAAAATGGAAATTATTAATTTTTGAGAGGATTAAGTCTCATTCGACCTCCTTGGTATGAATTATTTTAGGGAGATGAATGCCCTGCATGCTTATTAGAGATTCAGTTCTGAGACTGTCTCTCCATCCAGACTGTCTTGGCTGATTCTTTCCTGTAAGGCAGAGTCATGCACAAGTTATGTTTTCTTCTGATCTTTAAGCCCGTGCCTCTCATTAGTCTGCCGGTGTGGTGGCATGTAGAGACTATAGATAAATGTCTTCTGGAGTCAGTATTTTGGTCATAGTGGTAAAGACTTAATGGCCGAGCACATACTGCATGGTTCCAATAGGAGTAATATCTGCCCTAGCAAACATTTTTGTGTTTTTCCTCAGCTTTCTGTTTTCTTTACGAATCACTGCAAAAATGTGCACCGCATTGCACTACTGTCTTACCTACTAGCTCTTTAGGAAAGAAAAAGGATTTATTCATTTGAGAGAGAGCAAGCAAGCAGGGGGGGACAGAGAGAGAGGGAGACACAGAATCTGAAGCAGGCTCTGTGCTCACAGCCCAGAGCCCGATGTGGGGCTCGAACTCCGCATGAACTACGAGATCATGACCTGAGCTGAAGTCGGACACTTAACTGACTGAGCCACCCAGGTGGTCCCAGCTCAAACCTCTTAAATGGTCCCTAATTCTGAAAATGACACACCCACTTAGCCTTCACCTGGAGTCACACTGCTTACTCCTTCTTAACTAATTGACCACATCTAAACTCTACTTACTCCACCTCCGCCTTCTTTTGGATTCACCCTGTTGTCTCTACCTTCATTACTGTCCGGTTAGTAGAGGCCATCTCCCCTTTGTCTGGGAACTGTCATGGCTTCCCTCCTTCCCCCAAGTTTCCTTTCCTTCCAGTGCATCTTCCTCAGTGGAGGCCGATTTAACTTCTTAACATGCATATTCGATCGATTCATTTCCCTACTCAACACATTTAGGCATCTCCCTGCCCACACAGTCAAGTCTTCCTTGCACTAAATGACTTACGCGGCCCTCAGGATGTCCCAGTTACCGCCCTGTCACACCACCCATGACCCTGTCTTGCAAGTCATAGTTCAGCTGCCACTTCTTCCCCAGCAGGCTGTGGAGCTGTGTCTTTGTTCATATCAAGCGTCTTTAGCACGAAGCACAGAGAACAGCTGATACTTAATATTCATGGAAGAGAATGAAAAAATGAATGAGTGAAGTCTAACGTCCATTTCTAAAAGTCCCATTTTTAAGCCATTAGGGTCACATGAAATTAGTACTGTGTAAGTGGAATCAAGTAGTTGAACAATCAGAACTGAACGCAGATATGAGTTCTGATAGCAGCTTGGCATAAATTACGAGCTATTTGGTAGGAGTTGTGAGTGCGGACTCTCGAACCAGACTCGCTGCTTTAAATTCTTGCTTCTGCCACTCCGCTTGCAAAAGTCACCTAACCTCTAGAGATTTCAGTTTCCCCACCTGGAAAATCAGGATAATAAACACTCTACTTCCTAGGGTTTTTAAGAGAATTAGAGGATTTAACATTTTAAAAACATGTAGGGTGGTCCCATGTACAAATAAGTGCTATGTGAGTGATAGCGAGCATCATCTTTGGACAAATAAGATAGCTTTTAATGTTCAAAGGTAGTGAAAGATGCATGAGCTCTGAAATCCCTATATATAGCATGTATTTATATGTAACATTTTCAATACCTAGAATTTGTCCAAGTTAAGTTTGGAAGAGTAAATGGAAAGAAACAGCAGTTTTATTACTTTTCTTGAACTTTTTTTTTTTTTTTTACAAATAGTTTATTGTCAAATTAGTTTCTACATAACACGCAGTGCTCATCCCCACAAGTGTCCTCCTCCATGCCCATCCCCTCTCCCCCCCACATCCATCAGTCCTCAGTTTTTGTCAGCATTCAAGAGTCTCTCATGGTTTGCCTCTCTCCCTTTCCCCCACCATTTCCCCCTTCTTCTCCCCCTTGGTCCTCTGTTAAGTTCCTCCTAATCCTCCTATATGTGCACACATATGATATTTGTCTTTCTCTGCCTGACTTATTTCGCTCAGCATAACACCCTCCAGGTCCATCCATGTTGCTACACATGGCCAGATTTCATTGTTTCTCATTGCCATGTAGTATTCCATGGTATAGATAAACCACATCTTCTTGATCCGTTCGTCAGTGGATGGACACTTAGGCTCTTTCCATGTTTTGGCTATTGTGGAGAGTGCTGCTATGAACATTGGGGTACATGGGCTCCTATGCCTCAGCATTTCTGTATCCCTTGGGTAAATTCCTAGCAGTGCTATTGCTGGGTCCTAGGGGAGTTCTATTGTTAGTTTCCTGAGGAACCTCCACAGTTTTCCAGAGGGGCTGTACCAGTTTACATTCCCACCAACAGTGTAGGAGGGTGCCCGAAGAAACAGCAGTTTTAAAATCAGCTCCATGGTTTGCCTCTCTCCCTTTCCCCCACCATTTCCCCCCTTCTTCTCCCCTTGTTCCTCCATTAAGTTCCTACTAATCCTCCTATACGTGCACTGTCCTTCTCTGCCTGACTTATTTCGCTCAGCATAACACTCTCAAGGTCCATCCATGTTGCTACACATGGCCAGATTTCATTGTTTCTCATTGCCAAGAGAGACTCTTGAATGCTGACAAAAACTGAGGACTGATGGATGTGGGGGGGAGGAGGGGTGGGCATGGAGGAGGGCACTTGTAGGGATGAGCACTGGGTGTTATGTGGAAACTAATTTGACAATAAACTATTTGTAAAAAAAAAAAAAAGAAAGAAAGAAAAGATGCACGATATACAAAGAGGAAAAGGCAAGGTACAGAATAACATGTGGTAGGATTTCATTTATATAAAAGGAATATTTAAACTTAAAAAAAAATAAAATAAAATCAGCTCCTGACCCATGCATGACTTGGGTTATCTGTAGAGTTATCTGTAACATCTTCATCAATGTCGTTCAAGATGGTAGCAATGGATCTGGGGATATAATTAAGTCACCTGCCTACATTTAAGTTAACATAAAATAATAAGACAGCAAACAGGTAGTTATTAACCCTACTTGCCCAGTGAGGTAAGCATCTGATCATGAGTGGCAAAACAGTATTTTAGAGAATTTCTTTTCCCTAAGGATATCCAGTCTCTCTGGCAACAAACAGCCTGGAAGAGAATCATCTTGTAAGACAAAGTCATTCCTCAAACCCCTTCTCATCCCAGGAGCAGCAGAGGCACAGAGATCCTTCTTAGAAAGCAATCACAGCAAACGCTGTATGAAAGGGAATTAGATCTTGTGTTTTAACATTAGAAGAAAAAAATGGGAAAGCAAGGACTTTGTCCTGAATGAACATAGCAAAGGCAAAGGATATCGGGTTTTGTTTTGTTTTGTTTTTTAGTTGAAATAGAAAACATTTAATGGAACAAACGAACCAAAACTAATGGCATTTTGAAGTGCTGCTTGTTAAAGTTGATGGTGTTTTGTCATTAACATACAAATAAAAAAATGCCACCTGATATACAAGCACAGGCAGTGTCTGTGCAGTATTGCTGATCAAGTTGTACAGCTGGATCTTGAGTTAGAGGCTGAACAAAGGATCCACATCTTGAAACCACTGACTCTTCAACCAACTTCAGTTCCCCAGGAGGATGTTCTGTAGTATTTTTTCATTTCATTTTGATCCCAATCAAACAATTTACAATGAAAATAAAGGAGGAAAAAAAGCATGAAACAGGGTATTGGGGACCTGTTTCTTCTGTCCTCAGCAGTATCTCTGAAACTTCCTGCCTCTCCAGCAGGCTTCAAGGGTAGATGACATCTTCCAGAAATGTGCCTCATCCTTCTTTATTTTTGTTACCATAGCAGCCTTGCTAGTCTAGACCTCTTATGATCAACCTCATGACTGGATTATTGCAAATGCTCCTATTTTGTTCCTACTGCAATCTATACAGTACTCTGCTCGCAGACACACCTTCACAGGACACATGTGCACTGAAACTCTGTAGTTTTCTACAGCGTCAGATCCACTTCCTTAAATGATTGCATCTCAAGTCAATATCTCAGGTTCACATTCAAGCTCCTATACCAACTGGCCCTTCAATATACAATTTCTCACTGTCTTCAAATTACAGCCTCCATCTGACTCAGTGGGTTTCCTTCCAGCCTAAGTGTCAACAAAAGCCGCACCTCTGGGCCTCTGTTTGAGCCATCTCCTTGCCTATAACAAATACCTTACAAAGCCAGAGCGTACATGTCTTTAGGGCTCTATTCATCTTAACTGTTCTGTGAAGAGTATTTAGAAAATTTATAGCCCATACAAATCCTTCTTTTTCTGAATTCCTACAGTATTGCTGGTAAAAGATTGTGTTAATATTAAATAATACTTTACATTGGTTTCTATTTGGCTCATTAAAATATTCTATATATTGGGAAATATGAATAACATCTCCCCACTGCATCTATACAGTGAAAAGTGAAAAGGTGATGAGGTCAGATATCCAAGGCACCAAAATGTCCCGACAGCCAGTCAGGAACCTTTCAGAACTAACCATCCGAGTAGATCAGAGGAGAGGCCTGGGGACAAAGGAGAAGAAAAGGCAAAAGCACACCCTCACGTCTGTCTGTATCTGACCGAGCCTCCGCAGGGGAGATCCTCGTGGGCGTCACTTTCTGCTAACATGGTCTCTCAGAGGTCCTCTGCCATTTCCTCCTTCCCATCTCCATTGTTCAATCATCATCCATGTTTATCAAGCCATTTTTACTTCGATAGTAGTAAAAATAGTTCAGTGATAAAAAATCAAGCTTTCTGTTTGTTATGATGGCCTATGATCTCAAACTTCGGAATACCTGAATAGTTTTGATCACAGAATTTCTAATATTGATCCCAAAATGACATGGCAGGCATTTTTTTTTTTTTAAATCTGAGATTGACTGAGAGAATCAGGCAGAAGCGCATGCAATAATTTCTCATGGTTGGGGAAATGGGATAGTGAGGGTGACCTCCAGATGACAAAGTAGAAAAGAAAAAGTTTTGGTGTAACTTAGAGACAGATAGATAGATAAAGAGATACATATCTTATAGATCTAGATATCTATATCTGTGATATAGAACCAACTTCGCTCAGGTCATGATCTCCCAGTTCATGAGTTCAAGCCCCACATTGGGCTCTCTGCTGTCAGCACAGAGTCTGATCTGGATCCTCTGTCCCCCTATCTTTCACAATAAATAAACTTCAAAAAAAGAGAGAGAGAGATAAGGAACTGTAGCAGTACAAATTGTTGGAACTATATTAATTGTGATTAAATCTGGATAATGTGAATTCCCATACAGATGGGGATGTATCAGACAGAATACTATAGAGAAGATGGAGAACAGAGAGAATCCTTGTCATTTGGCAAGGGATTTTAGTGGTACAGAGTAAAGGCCTCTGTCACTGGAGAGGCTGATGGTGCACTGTGGTCAGTAGATTGAAGAATTAAACCCAAACCTTCTTGATGGTCTTTCAAGACAACACTTATTAAATGCAACCAAAAGTTTTAACACATGTATGGCAAGAGTAGCCAGGGAATCCATGAGTTTGCTATATTAATTTTCTTTATTTTTGAGAGAGAGAGAGAGAGAGAGTGTCTGGGGAAGGAGCGGCAGGGGTGGGTACAGAGGATCTGAAGCAGGCTCTCATTGACAGCAGAGAACCTGATGTGGGGCTCAAACCCACAAACTGTGAGATCATGACCGGAGCCAATGTCAAATGCTCAACCAACTGAACCACCCAGGTGCCCCTGTCTGCTGTATTAATTAAGGAGAGTTGAAGTTCACCCTAAACACGCTAAATTTAGCTCCCCATAAAATCCATTAAATATCAGGATACAGGGGCGCCTGGGTGGCTTAGTCAGTTGAGCGTCCGACTTTCACTCAGGTCATGATCTCGCAGTTCGTGGGTTCGAGCCCCGCGTCGGGCTCTGTGCTGACTGCCAGCACAGAGCCTGGAGCCTGTTTCAGAGTCTGTGACTCCCTCTCTCTCTGACCCTCCCCTATTCATGCTGTCTCTCTCCTAGAAATAAATAAAACATTAAAAAAAAAATAAAAATAATAAATAAATAAATAAATATCAGGATACAATTTTTGAATTAAGAATTCTGGGAGGCCAACTTTTAAGAAAAGGTAAGATTTAGATCCAGAGGCTCAGCTGAGAGTAATAATGGAATTTGGTGGAGAATCGGAAGGAGTCAAGTGCTTCTTATACTGGTCCATTGAACTGCAGGAGGAAACAGGAAAGTCAAGTCACATTAGGTAAATTCTTCCAAACAAACAATAAAAGAAGAATCACCAGGTTCTATTCCTGAAATAAGACTACACTGTGTGCTAACTAACTTGGGTTTAAATACAAAAAACAAAACAAAACAACAAAACAACATTGAAGAATGACTAGAATCTATGGCAGCAAAGAAAAGCCCGCATATAATTTGAAAGCTGGATGCTTGGAAGATGAAAGGGGCCTCAGGGCATGCAGGTGGCAAATGGATAGGAAAGACACAAAAAGACGGTGGGGGAGCAGCCTTGCCTGGGGAAAGCAGAAGCCACGCGGTACTGAAGCCTTACTATGTGAAGTATGTACTTCGTACTGATCCACCCAATACTCTTAAAATTCTGCAGTGGAACGGATCACAGAAATCTCACAAGGCTAAATTAATCAAAGCTAAAAGTACAAGTAGTGAGAGGGGACGATGCAAACTTAAAACCATAGTAATTATGTGTAATAAAAGCCTTTATCCGTATTACATTGGTGAAAGGTCTCCTTTGGGCAAGAATACTTTAGGGAAGGAGAAATGGCCCCAGATTTGAACCTGGGCAGCGAAGAGAAATCCTTGCTGGAAGTGTCTGTGGATTAAGCCACAGTATAATAAGAATCAATGTCCTCTTGGAGAGTGAAGGCTTTTTAAAAAAATCTATCACTTGGTGACTCGACGTTAGAAACAAACTATGATAAAATACAGGTACTGTAAAGCAGAATCAATAATCAGCAGGAAATCTGTATACTGTTTGAAAACACCCTAAAGCAAACCCAGGAGAAGTGTATGGTATGAATCAAAGAGAAAGATCATGTATTTCTTCGCCTCTACCATCTTCCACGTTCATCTTTCTCCTTCCCCCCTGTACCTCACTGGGGCTCAGTTCTTTCCCACCAGTCACCGCGCCCTCTTCCCCAACCGCCCACACCTAGAAACTCACAGACGGCACAGACATCTGGCCACTAATAGGCTAGTATTGTCAAAAATATATCTTTTTCAAATGAGAACTCCAAACCCGTGTCTTTTGGCAGGTTAGTGACAAACTAGAAATCTAGAAGGTCAAAAATAATTCTAGGTATAGTAATATTATTGCAGGCTCTCAGGCCCAACATCTTGGAGTTCTTCTTTATTCTTTTCTCCTCCCTTTTCACCCTAATTGTTCTAAATCGAGATCATAATAACTAGCACTTCTGGAGCACTGCCGACAAACCTTAATGAATATATTGTCTCTAATGCTGCAAACCACGAGTAAGGCAGACAGTACAGCTCTCATTGCTGAGGTGGAAAGAGTGTGATCCACCCAAGGCCATGTAGCTAGCAAGTGCTAAGAGTCATCTTTACCAGTTTTCTTTCATTAAAACCCATTTTCTCCCCCAAGATGGCCTCATCACCACTTCCTCTTATTCCCAGAGTTTCAAGATTTTCAGACTCCTCTCTTTTCAACTCATCTTTCACAGGAAATTCCAAGCTAATTTTCCCAAGCAAAGCTTTTAAAAAAAATTTTTTTTATTTATATTTGAGACAGAAAGACAGAGCACACGTGGGAGAGGGGCAGAGAGAGAGGGAGACACAGAATCTGAAACAGGCTCCAGGCTCTGAGGTAGCTGTCAGCACAGAGCCCCAAACTGGGCTCAAACCCACAAATGGTGAGCTCATGACCTGAGCCAAAGTCGGACGCTTAACCGACTGAGCCACCCAGGCATCCCCCAAGCAAAGCTTTTATATCAGAAATCTATTGGGAAATCTATTTTATCTGTATTTTTAGGACAATGCAGTGGATGAGAAGAGGGTGCAAAGGAAAGCAATTAAGGAAATCAAGAGAAAGGAGGGGCAATGGTGTAATCACAGACGAGGTGAATCAGGGCTATGAGAAGTCAAAGCCAGGACCAGCTACGCCAGATACCAGCAATACAAGAAGGTCCAGGGAGGAAACTCAGATAAAAGCAGCAAGTCAAAAAAAATCCATGGTGCTGAAAGGACAATTGAGTGGGAGAACTTGGAAAGATCTAAAAGGAAGAGCCATTTCACAGGGTGAATCATGAATGGACTTCTGGAAAATTCTACGTTGTGAGATGTGAAGTATAAAAAACATCAATGACTTGAAGATGGCTTTAGGTAAATCTACAGAAAATAGCCTGTAAAGGACTCTTAAAGGAAGCTTCTGATATTTGGAATATACCTTAATCCTTTTGAGGTTAACATCCCTGATGCCAGTTCTTCTTCTTTTTTTAAATTTTTAAATGTAATTTTGAAAGAGACCCAGAGTGTGAGCAGCAGGGGAGGTGCACAGAGAGAGGGAGACACAGAATCTGAAGCAGCTCCAGGCTCCGAGCTGTCAGCACAGAGCCCAGTGCAGTGCTTGAACTCATGAACTGCAAGATCATGACCTGAGCTGAAGTCAGTCACTTAACCGGTTGAGCCACCCAGGTGCCCCTATTCTTCCTTTTTTTTAAAATGCTCTGTGACTATGGTTGGAGCCAGAACAGCGGACAGAATGGTTAGGCCTCTCTATTGGGAAAGGCAACACAGACTGATTCCTTCTGACTCCTTCACTCACTAACGTGGTCTATTCCACGTTCTTCCTAAACTTGAAGGTCACTATCTACAAAATGGAGGAAATGACGCTTCCTACTGTAGAGCATGGTTGCGAAAATGAGATCTATAGTTTGGCACCAGGCCCAGAGCATGATAAGTCTGAATAATGGTTAGAAATCTATGACCCTTCCCTCTAATGTTGAAATAAGGAAGAAAACCAGAGAGCAGGAAGTGAGGAAAGAAGGGAAGGCGAAAGGAAGAAAGAATGGGTGGAATGAGACATATGGAGGAGGGGGAAAAAGGGATTTTTTAAAGTAGAACTAAGCCGGGATGTTTCATAGGAAATCTGTAGGAAAAGTCAAATAAACAGAACTTCAAAACTGCTCAGTTAACATGAAAAGCGGATGTGAAAAACTGAACTAGCAGAAATGATTGAAACAGAAAGCAACCAAATAATCCAACAAGTGAACGAATCATTAGGTAACCATCAGCAAGGAAAGAAAGATAACACAGTTCAAATTATGCGCAGATGTAACTCTCTCCCCAAGATAGTCCCCGAGTGGCGCTAGGCACTGTCACAGACAGCAGTGTAGTGAGCTCAGATCTACACGGCTCGGAGGCAGCAGTCTGGGAGGAAGAGAGAAAGTCCAGGACGCCAGTTAAATGTCTAGGTGGTCCGAGCCGGGACACACAAGTGGACTTGTGTCACATCACTCCCCTCGTTCATAAGGGTTTGATGTACTGATGGCTTAAATAATTTATTGGAAATATCGTTCCAAAAGAGAAGAGTGAAAATAATGATAATAAATAAGAGAAAAGCAGATATTATCAAGTCAGTTAAACCTCAGGCCTGACTTTTTACTATTTGTCCAGAAGCACCCAGAGAGTTAATTTAGCAAATTTCAACAGAAACTTTAACTGCCTCATGGTCAATAAGGCTGTGAAGTAGTTCCCTGTGGCGGCTCCAAAAGAAGCTGTAGGAAACCAGTAAAGCTTGAGACATTTATTTCCAGCCATTTCCTTCGCCTGCCTGAAATTCCCCTTCATGTCATCAATCTCTTGATACACTCTTAAAAAATCATTATCCCTTTCTCCGGACCTAGAGAGATCCTCTCCTCCTCTTTCTGACTCTTAGCAACAACCGTTCTTTGGTGTTCTATCAGACAACTTGATAACAGCTCAGAACTCCAGTCTGTGCGAAGGGAGAAAAATACTTCCTCCCCCGCAAATTCCCATCTTAAGTTCCACGCAGTAAAGTCTTCAAAAGCTATTCTGTGAATAGTTTAATCAACGATGCTACAGGGCTGGTGGGCTCCGCTCAGAAGCAGGAAACATGGATTTTTGACATCAGCTCCCTTCCTGCCATTACTCATTGGAGGCTCCTGGCCTTTTAGAATTTTTTTTTTTTTTTTGAAAGGAATGAAAGCTTGTGCTCAGATGTGAGAGGGTTACCATAAAAGAAACGATAGGTCACTTTAAAAGAGCTTGACATTTTTCATAGGAAAAGGTGTCGTAAACAGAAAACTTTATTTTTACAATACCATTAAGCGTTGCTTTATGATCTAATTTTTATTAGGAAGTTCTGTCACTTACAGAGAGTTATGTAATTTGTATCAATAAGCTTAACTCTTTGCGACATGATACCAGAGCACCCTAGCCACTGAAGTTCACACTCCAGCAAAGGGAGATGAATAAGAAGGAATTTAATAAACTGTAACATGATTTTCTTTGTTTGCTTCTTAGCAAATAAAAACCACTGTGGATTCTTTCCCAGGAACAAGATCATGCAGTAATCAATTGTTAAAAAGATATATCTTTTACTGTATATTTATTTTTGAGAGAGAGAGAGAGAGACAGAGTGCTAGCAGGGGAGGGTCAGAGAGAGAGGGAGACACAGAATCCAAAGCAGACTCCAGGCTCCGAGCTGTCAGCACACAGCATGATGTGGGGCTGGAACCCACGAATGGCAAGATCATGATGTGAGCCAAAGTCAGACGCTTAAATGAGTGAGCCACCCAGGTACCCGGTAATCAGTTGTTTTAAAAACCAAATGGAAGAATAGAATAAGCCTCCAAAAAATCAAATGGCTTTAAGATAAAGTATTGCGATGAACTAAGAAGAAATTTATCCATTATTCATTCCTTTTTTAAATTATACTAGTACCTTTCTGATTGGAAGAAGTATAGAAAGCAGTGTGTAGTCATCTTTTACTGTAAGAGACCAACCTTGTGAAGATCACCCCCATCATGTGAGTAACTACAAGAGAAACATAACAATACTTATGTTAAAGATAGTCCCTTGATTTTTTTAAAGAAAAAAAATGATGTAAGCCTTTTATTTTGACATTTGTCTTTTAACAAAAACCAATACAGTAAAAAAAAAATTACCATTTAGTTACACAAGCTAGGTGATAGTTTATTAATGTTTTATTTATTTTATTTTTAATTTAGAGACAGAGAGCTGGAGACTGGGGGAGAGGAGCAGAGTGGGGAAGAGAGGGAATCCTAAGCAGGTGCCATGCTCCGCGCTGAGCCCGATGCGGGACTTGATCCCTCGACCCTGGGATAACCACCTGAGCCAAAATCAAGAGTCCCACGCTCAACAGGCTAAGCCACCCAGGCACCCCAATGCCTTATCTTCATCACTTTCTTCATGTAAGGTCTGAAAGGTTTTCTCACAGAGTATAAGATTTGAATGAGTTGGAAGAGTGGTAAGTACATGTTCTCAGCACAACAAAGAACTTGGGAAGAGTTGAAATAAGGAAACCAGGAAGAAGGGACCCAGGTTTGAAGGCAGGTTCAAAGACTAAAGTTTCTCAACCTGCTGACAGGAGATACGCCTGGGAGGCTGTTAAAGAGTAAGGAACCCTGGGCCCTCATCTCCATGGCTCTGATGTAATTGGTCTGGTTTGAGGCTCGAGCACAGGTAGTTTTAAAAGTCTCTCCACGTTCTTTCAACGTGTAACCAGGGCTGGGAGTGGCCAGCCCTTCACATGCGGTGCCTGTGCCCTGGGGGCTCTTGAGACATTTGTACACAGTCCACGAAGTCATAACACCTGTCACAATAATACTAAGGCATCATTTGCCTTTTTCAGTGTGTTGACATTCATGGTGACGGTGTAAAAGCAGTGATGGGCAGAAGAGCATGTTGGCATGAATCAAGATAGTGGCACTGCACCAGGCACCGTATTTTTTACCATCAGACATCGTGCTTAAAAAAGAAAAATACCAGTTTCTCATAAGAATGACCTTGATGAAGCAGAGAAGAGTATTAATTTCATTAGATGTCAAACCATGGCTGTCTGTCTTAATACACTGTGACAAAATGGGAACTATGTATACAAAGTATGTTTGCTGTATCCTGAAGTATGATGTTGTCTTGAGGAAAAACAGTTGTGTGATTGAAGTGTGAGCTAAAATTAGCCAACGTTTTTGCAAGACACCAATTTTATTCAAAACACTGGCTAACAGGCAAACTGTGGTTAGAAGGATTGGGGTATTTGGTAGGCAGATTATGGAATGAAGTAATAAGCCTGATGCTTCAAAGGAAAACAACTGTCAGTATGTACTGTTCATGATGAAGTCTGAGTTTTCATGTGAAAATTAAATTTTAGAATACTTATATCCACAAGTGGGAGACACAACCGCCCCCCACTACTTAAAAACTTCTGTGATGAGATCAGCATTTATAACGATATACTTTCTGATATTGTATAATGATATCATTACCATTTGTAAGAGCTGCATAAATCACATGGTATTTTCCAAATGAGCAGTGCATGAGGGTATAATATTATGTGTGTGTAAAAGACTCATTCAAGTACAAGATAAACCAATGGATTTCAACAGAGAAAAGAAAGTTCACCAATAAGATGTTGCATGCCCTATAATGAATTACCAAAAGAAGTTCAGTTTCTAGTCTTAAAGAAATTACCACTTGTCAAGATTTGAGGTCCTATCAAAGAAGAAAATCCAACATTTTCTGAAAAGGCAATTAAAATACTCTTCCCTTTTGTAACAGCATAGTTGTAGGAGGCTGGATTTTCTTTGAGGACTTCGATGAGAAGAACATAGTGCAACACAAGACGGAGAAACAAAAATGAGAATCCAGCCCTCTTCCTTTAAGCCAGGCATTTAAAGAGATGTGCACAAACGCAAAGCAGTACCCCTCATCTCCCTAACCTTGTTTGGAAAGATGCATTCACTTTTCACAAAAATATTTTATGTCGACACACAATGAGTTTGCTATTTTTTAATTAAGAAATAGATTGTTATAATGTCTCCATCTCAGTTTTTAAGATGGCGAAGACTGATGGAAGGTAACACACATCAACATGGCGGTTCTCAGTAGTTTTTAGGAGAGTGCGGGGTTCCCGAGATCACAACATTTGAGAACCTGCCACCCCAAACCAGGGACACAGGACACAGAGCCTGGTCAGATGAATGTCGTCCCGCAGCTACAGCTAAACAGAAGGACACTGAGGGAGCAGAGATGGAATGTGATACAAAAGCCCAAGGGGGGCCAGGAAACGTGAGGAACCATGTGACATGGCCGAGGAGAAGAGACATACAAAGAGATGGCTGTCGCAGGGAGCAAATGACATTGGTCCAGGCATGAAAAGGCTAAGAGCTGATGAAGAGATTCGATTCTGATCTGTGGAAAGGCGGACATGAACACTGTGATAGCGCTAGAGGAAGTTATTCTGATTTTTAAGGCAAGGAGTGAGCAACGTACTCTAAGAGGCTGTCTTTGGGTGACTGCTATGAATCCATGGGTGCCCCATGGTGTCTCCGGGGCTGGAAGGAAGCCAGCCTGGGGGAGGAGCCAGTAAGAAATTAAACTCTGCTTTACTCTCTAAGGTTGTTTCCTGACCCCAAATTCTTCATGATAACTTAGTCAATTATCCTACTTTTAGTATTTACACCCTGTATGAGGATCTCTGAATACATCCATTTAATTCTGTTTACCATCTGGGTCACGAGCGTGTCTTACAATGTACATTTCCAGGTTTGACGCTGGGAAGAATGAGAGAGAAAAAATCCACCAGGGATCTCTCAAGTGGAGAGACAGGCCACAAAGGAAGGGCTCTCTCTTCCTATTTTCTTTTCAAAGCTTATTTATTTATGTTGACACAGAAAGAGAGAACAAGCAGGGGAAGGGAAGAGGGAAAGGGAGAGAGAGGGAACCCCACGCAGGGGTTCTCCTCTGACAGTGTGGAGCCCGATGCGGGGCTTAAACTCACGAATCATGGGATCATGACCTGAGCCGAATATGAGCCTGACGCTGAACCTGCTGAGCCATGTAGGCGCCCCAAGCGCTCTGTCTTCCAGAGGAGAGCCTGGGAGCACCAAACCAGGCTCAGAAAAAGGCAAAGAATCAAGCTTAGGAGCTAAAGGTTGTAGAGAACAAGACAGTTTCCCTCTCTGGGATATGATCTCTTTCTCAGAAAGTCGAGGCTGTTACTTTATCCCGTGAGACTCGAGGGGGTTTGAGAGAACATTCTCAAGAGCTGGCTGGCTGCGCTTGCTCCACCGCACTCCCTGGGAAGTGCTGCTTGAAAATCAAATTGCCACGTTGCATGTGCATCGTATGTTATGCCTGGACTATTGTCCCTTGAAATGGATTGGTCAGGGTACGCCATTCACAGAAGAGCAGTAAGGAGCCGGCTTGATATTACCACCGGAGCTTCGCGTTCGTGGAGAGAATGCCAAAGTAAGTGATCCTAGACTACTCTTAAAACACGAGAGCCTGTTCAGACCAAGCAGAGGTTGGGGAAAAAAAAAAGTTTCCCTGTAATCTTAGAACTAAGGCAACATTTCCCTGACTACTCGTTTATAACCTTGCTCTGCCATCTCTGTGCTGGTCAGGTTCACGCTCGGGAGCCCTGTGCACGGTCACGTGTCTGCAGACGTACACAGACTGTCATTTGTCACCACGAGGAAAAGGACGTGCATCCTCAGGGATGGGTATGAAATTTGGTTTTCCAGAAATTTACTAAACGCCATGGATTTCTTAATGTTAAGTTCATGTCGTGATGCCAGTTGAGGGAGAATAACTTCAAATTGGCCTTCTAGTCACCTTGGAAGAATGTCAAGACCAGCAAGGTCCACATTATGCGTTACATACTTTTCTGAGAAAGTCAATGCTGAGGTAACATCACAGACCCAGAAAGCTACTAACACTTTAACTTTGTAATATGATGTTTAATTAGTTACTTTATCAGCAGCCTCAATTATCTGAATCAATAGCATTTAGAAGGGGATAATAAAACAGTCTGAAATGATCAAAATAAAGGTTTATTTTCCAACTTATTAATTCTAAGAGTTTCTCTGATAATCAGTTAAGGTCCCTCTGTACAAGTGAAGAATACTGTTAATTAACTGGCACCAAAGAAGTTCTCTGGGGAAACACAAGTAAGATCTTACCTGCTCGATCCAAGTGGGTTGTCTGATGTGGGAAAAGACACGTACGGGCGCCCTCTTTTAATTCTCTCTGTTTCTTGAGTGACCTAGAGAGGAAGGTAATCAGATGAGAGTGAGCATGTAGCAGGAGGTGCGTATTTGATGTCTGAGGAAGGGAAATATGAAATAATGCCAGAGAGAGTCACGAGAGAATGGATCACGGCTGCCGGGAGGCATTCAGAGCCCACTTGATAATAGTAAATGTAAATTTAAAGTGAGACGCGCACTGTGATCGAAATTCCCTCACACGGGGATTCAGAGATGTTGGTGCTTGAAAGAGATTCATTTAACTGGGGTTATGGTTTAGCCAAGCAGGAAGATGGATTAGGATTGACTGACCATGAACTTCAGTTGGCTAAGAAGAGCAATATGGGGACAGGCAGTGAGCGAGAGTGTAAAGGTAGCACGTTCAATTAATTTCACGTCTTACTTTGCCAGGAGCATTGTCGGAATTGAGGATCTAGGTCTGACAAACACGTACTCTTGAAATTTCTCTCAATAAGCCACTGGTCTTCGCTTTTTAAAAATATGCTTGGATAAATATTAGATATCTATTATATAAATTAAATTCTTCTTTTTCTTTGTTCTGCTTATTATGATAATTAGAAAAATCTTTCCATGCCAAGTTTATGAAAACAGTTGGGCATATTTTAAAACCTAGTCTGATACCTTTATGTCTCAATATTTTACATCTTTGCTCCATGTGGAATTTGATTTGGAATGAGGAATAAAAAAAGGAGTTTGGTGTTTTTCTTCCCATTGGGTAATTCTTCCCTTAATTCCCTTTTCTTTTTCCATTCAAAGACATCCTAACTGCTTTTACAAGAGAATAAAATGGCATCTATTTTGAGAAAAGAACAAAAGTGTCTGGACCTTTTATTATGTGGTCAAAAGCACCCACAGTTAAAGTAGCAAGTTTTATTACGGAGTGCCTATGAATAAAAGCGTAAAACGCAACTGAAGAAAATAATGTAACGGAGATCAGAGAGAGATAACAAATGCCAAGTTTTTAGGAACTATCCGTATCATAGAAGTGTTAATTATCTCTAAATTAATGTAGGATGTCAGTGTGACACACTCAAAATTCTAAAAGCATTTTGGAGAAAAAAAATTTAATAATCTTATAATTTACCTGGTAAAATCAAAACATAATAACTATGAGATTTAGATTTTCCAATAATAATTATTTAAGAGAATTCTTATAAAAAACAAGTTTTTTTAAGTGTTTATTTATTTTGAGAAAGTGTGTGTGTACAAGCTGGGGAGGGGCAGAGAGAGAGAGTGAGAGAGAGAATCCTAGGCAGGCTCTGTGCTGTAAGAGCAGAGCCCACTATGGGGCTTGATCTCATGAGCCATGAGATCATAACCTGAGCCGAAAACAAGAGTCAGATGCTCAATCAACTGAGCTACCCAGGTGCCCCAAAATATAAATTTTAAAAATTAAAATATGAGCACTACAGGTCATATGAGAAATGTATGTTAAAATTTAACTCTTATCTTCTATCAGATTGGCAAAGATCAAAATGTTTGAAAACCTACTACTTTTGTGATAGTGCAGGAAAAGTTGTCATTTTATTGTTGTTGGTAGAAGGGTGCATTGGTATAGGCTTTAAGGAAGGCTATATTGCAATATCTAAGTTAAGAATATACATACCTTAGATCTAACAATTCTACTGAAAGAAATTTATCTTACATTTATTATCACTTATGCTTATGTAAAGGGTGATTAATTGCATCCTTCATATATATTAATAAGAAATAGACTATACAAATCTCTATCATGGACTATTATACAGTTGCATAAGAATGAGGAAGAATAATACATGTATATTTGTCTACATATTTACAACATACTTTCAAAGGATTTATACATCAAAACATACACTCATGTCCCCAGTACACGTTGATTGTCTCTGGAAGAGGAAATGATTTCTTGGAAATGAGCAAGAGTAGAGACTTCTAACTTTACATTCTTTTGTATTTTGGAACGTTGAACCTTATGAATATATGACATATTTTTAAAAAATAGAAATGGAGACAGAGGTAAGAAAAGAATCCCTTTCAATCTATGTTGAATATCTCTCCTAGATTTTGTCTGAAAATATTCTAATTTTCGTTCTTATTTTCTTGAAAGTCAATTTTGTTAGGCACACGATTGCTAATTGATGGTTATTTCCTCTCAGAACTTAGAGGAGTTAATTACACTGTCTTCTGGCTTCAGCGGTTGCTGTTGAGAGTTAACCCTACATGTAAGTTTCCTGTCTTTGCAAGGAGCCTGTTTTGTCTGGATACTTTCCACCTCTCTGTCTTTGGTGTCATTGATTGTCCAAATGATGTGTGTATATATGGATTTATTTTTGTTTATTCTGCTTGGAGTGTACTGTGCCTTTAAATCTAGTGATTCATATCTTTCAACATATATTTAAAATTCTCATCACTTTTCAAAATATTTCTTTTCTGCCACTCTCTATTTTGTCAATTGACAAAAGAATAAGTTTAACTTTTTTCATATCTAAACATGTCTAAGTGGGGCTGCAAATTACTCTCAACAGCATGCTACAGTATCTTTGGCAAAGTCTTTCATGTTGTGTCTACCTTGAACGTCTCCAACTCCATATCACAGTTTCCATATTTTATGCTACATAATGGATGTCTGTGCTGCAATCTGAGTGATTTCTTTTGTTCTGTCTTCCAGTTTATGATCCTCCCTTCAGCGCTTTCTATCATGCTGTTGAGTTTATACATTACATTTTACATTTTTTTTCTTTTTTTTAATGTTTTATTTATTTCTAGGAGAGAGAGAGAGAGAGACAGCGTGAGCAGGGGAGGGTCAGAGAGAGAGGGAGTCACAGACTGAAACAGGCTCCAGGCTCTGAGCCGGCAGTCAGCACAGAGCCCAACGCAGGGCCCGAACCCACGAACCGCGAGGTCATGACCTAAGCGAAAGTCGGACGCTTAACCGACTAAGCCACCCAGGCACCCCTACATTTTACATTTCATTGGATATATTTCCTCTCCCACAAATTCTGCCCTTAATCTTAAATTTTCTCAGGCCTTTGGTATCTCCTAATTCTCTGCATTCTACTCATTTAGAATTTGGTGAGTGAAATCTCTGTGGGTTTTTCGAAGCTCAGCAAAGCATTTTAAAAGCATGTCTTATCTAGCATTTTTAGGTGTTTCTAAGGGTGTATCCAGGATTTCCAGGTTGTTTCAAGCATCTGAGATGCAAGTTGCTGGCAATGAATTAAGGGAGATTTTGATAACTTAAACGGAGAAGGTGAGGATATCAACATAGGGAAAATTCTATGCTAACAACAAGGAAGAAGAGGGACAAACAGTTGCAAAGGAGCTGGAAGTATTCATGGAGAAATACTTTAGAAATACTTTAGATGTGTCAACAGAGAGCAAGGAGGTCAAATTCTTTGAGCTAGCTGGGATGCCTGTGAAAAAACACAGGTGTTCATTTAAAAGAGCTGCAAAAAACAGTGTTTCGCATTTCCTCAAAGTTCCGGCTAAGACCAAAGGTAGCTGGAATCTTTAGGGCAGAAGTCAGAGATCGGGCAGGTTTTGTTGATTACAGCTGTGAGTTTCCATTTTTCTAAAGAGTGGGATGGGGAGATGAGGGAGAAATGGTGGAGGCAGCTGAGGGAGTGAAGAGAGAGGGAGAGCAAAGTCGCCCGGTAAGAGGGTATTTGACAAGTTGTCTTAGAGGCAACCCCTCTCCTTCAGACACACAGCAGTAACCAGTTCAGGAATGAGAAGCATCAGGTCTCACCTCGCTCCGCACGAGACCGTCATGTCCGTGGGCCAGACACACAGTGGGAACTGAAGCTGGGACCAGTACCAACACTCAGCAGATACTCCTGGGATCTGTCACTTCTCCAGAGCAACGTGCAATAAGAAATGTCCCCTTCGGATCAGAGCAGGGGCCAAACTCAGCACATCATTTGAAACTATGTGCTTCTTTGGAATAGCCATGCTTGTAAAAGAAGTACAAGGAAAAACTACTATAGACGGTTGACTGTTGCTTTTATACACTTAGATGGGAAGGCAGAGAAACAAACAGCTTTGCAGCCAGAATGTGGACCACTCGTCTCCATGGCCAGGCTGTGGGGCCAACAGCATCTGAGCGGGAGTCCTGAACCATCCTAAGGAGAGTGCATTCCAGACCTGTGGGGAGGGGAAAGGGGTGGGAGACCAGGAAGTGACAGCACTTGAAACAGTAATTTGGAGAGAGATTGTTTGTGATAGGGAGGGCAGGGGGGAGGGAGAGAGAGAAGTTAAGGGAGGAGGAAAAAGAAGAGCTAAAGGGAACAAAAGAATATAGCAACATTCAGGATCCTGATGCAAGTTAACATTGCAAACATGTGAGGAAAAAGATAAAGCTTGGAAAGGCAACCGATAAGCTAAAAAACACAACGATCAGGAGATTAGTTCCCTCCAGAAGAAATGAAAATAACAGAACATTTTGAAAATCACAAAAATATATGATTAGGATAGAAAGAACAAGAAATCATGAAACACACCACATGGAAGTTAAGTAACAAATAGTTAAAAAGCAACACTTAACATATTTGTGAAGAAAAACACACTTTGCAATAAAATCTAAGTATATGGAGGGGGTGCCTGCGTGGCTTGATCCGTTAAGCCTCTGACTCATGATCTAAGCTCAGGTCATGATCTCAAGTTCGAGCCCAGCATCAGGCTCTGCGCTGACAGCTTGGAGCCTACTTGAGATTCTCTCCCTCCCTCTCTCTCTGCTCCTCCTCCACTAGTATTTTTTCTCTCAAAATAAATAAATAATTAAAATATTTAAATATATAAGATAACTATGGACTAGGCCAAATTGAAGAGAGAATACACAAATCAAAGTATTCATCTAAGAGGGACACACCTCCGATGTCGGACATGAAGATACAGGACAGAGAACACACTAACTGAAAAGTGGCTGAATGACGATAAACCCAACTCAGAGATTACAGAGGAAATACAGGCCTCAAGGAAGAGAGGGATCTGTGAAGTCACCTCCAGCATTAGGGATGGTTTTGGGGGATACAATGGAAGAAGGGATTAGCCCCGTAGGCTCTCAGAGAGGGCTCCAGACCCAAGTGCGTTGCCAGGCAGGTGATGTAAGTGTAAGAAGTTACGGGACTGCGAGTTGGTAAGATGCTTAGGGACAATCAATGTTCTGTGTGCAGAGGCGTTAAGGATGGGGTCGGGACAGATGTGAGCAAACGCCTCAAAGACACAGCAGCCCACGTGGGAATGCAGCTCCGTCGTTAGGAGACAGAGTTTTAAGAGAGAACCCATAAATCTAGACTTCTAGGTCACAGCTTCCAATTTTAACTGTTGGCAAACAGTTTAAAATATGGAGCTGTATGAAACGGAGCAGGCCAAAAAGCACTTGCCTGCAGGCTGGAATGTGCACCGCTGACTTCAGAGAAATGTGCACAATTAGTGGCAGCTTTATAGTCCTGAACAGGCTTGATGGGACTCTGTGGGTTCCTCTGACCTGCCTCCTCTCTTGTCAAAACCATGCTATTTAAATCAATATCACAACATCTGTAAAATGCAGTTTCCACTGTGACTCTAACAGATTCCTTTCTGCCCACATAGGAGGCAGGGTTTGCTTATCCCTGAAGTCAGGAGCCATGCCCGAGATTTTGCTGGGTTGGCCAAAATTAGGTCTTTAAGTTCCAGAATACTTAAACATGATAGCTTCCTGTAAAATTATGTTTGGTTTCGTTGTTTTCGCTAGAGAGAATTTTACCAGATCAGCCACATTTTCCTTCAAAAATGAAGACAAATTCAGGCTCTGCGCTGACAGTGTGGAGCCTGCTTGGGATTTTCCCCCTCCCCTCCACCCCTCCCTCACTCGTGCTTTCTCTCTCTGTCAAAAAAAATAAGTACACTTATAAAAAAGCCAAAATATCAATGAATTTTGAAATAGTCTGTGCTTTCTTGTGACAAAGTCCTTTCCCATAACTCCCAAGGGAGCTATGTGGGCACCATAAAGATAGTTACTTGTAATTTATTATCTTTCTGGAGAAAAAAAATCATCTTATTTTTATTTTAAGATTTTACTTTTAATTAATCTCTATATTCAACGAGGGTCTCAAACTTACAACCCTAACTAAGATCAAGAGTCATCTGTTCTTCGTACTGGGCCAGCCAGCTGCCCCCGAAATCATCTTTTACAACGTTCATCTTACCACTTGGCTCATTTTTGTTTCTTAGAACACTATTGCACACAAATATATCATCTAATAACTAACTTAGGCATCAAACAATAACAGAGTGATGATGAAAATCGTGTCTGACAATGTGTTTCTGACACATTGACAATGACAAGAAGTAATCCAGTGAGCACTCAACTGCCGATTTCTCCCCATCATTTCCTATACAGTTGTATACAAAGTTGTGCTGCTTATATGAAATATAATGAAAATATATTTAATGAAATATAGTAAAGGGTTATTTTGATGACATTTGTGCAAGAAGGACTTACCCTGCTCAACTATAAGTGTCTCAACTATAAGTGTCTCCATTTTATTTCGTCTAAAGACACCTTTGTTTCTTTAAATATTTTACTTGAAAATATTTCAAGTCTTCAGTTAATAGGAATGTCTCAAGCATTAGGCCATTGTAATAAATCACTTAAATTGCCAGGTTATATTTTACAGCTTTGGTTGCTTGAATATTTATTGTAAAGCATCCAATCCAATGATTTCCATTTTTGTAATTAAGAAGATCCGGAAAAATAATTCTAATTGCTAAGGCAAGAATGAGGGCAATGTGTTCTCAGAATTTTGCCAAAGTCCTTAGGTATTATCTTCTATGGTGAACACACTTTTACTAGAAGGTCAGGGGAAGAATGATGACCAGAGGTCCCCGACACTTTAATGTGAGGGAGGTTCGGGTCTATCACACATGTCCTAACTTTCAAGGCACAACCGTCTCTGCTGGTGTGTTTTTCTATTATTGTTAAAATATTTCTCATTTTTTTTAATGTCTTTTTTTTATTTATTTCTAGGAGAGAGAGAGAGAGACAGCGTGAGCAGGGGAGGGTCAGAAAGAGAGGTAGTAACAGACTGAAACAGGCTCCAAGCTCTGAGCTGGCAGTCAGCCCAGAGCCCGACACGGGGCTCGAATCCACGAACCATGAGATCATGACCCAAGCGAAAGTCGGACGCTTAACCAACTAAGCCACCCAGGCGCCCCAAAATATTTCTCATTCTTAACCCACAAAATACTTTCTTCACGGGAGACAACGAAGCCTGTGTTTGGAGGTCCCAGGATTATTCTGATGGCGCTATTTAACAAGTATCCTGATCTCAAACCTATCCCACTTACTCTTCTCTTTAGTTCGAATCTGTTACCTTCCTACACTTTTATGTCAACCCATTCTTCACTCTTGAAAGACTGCAGTCTACCTTCTAGTTATCCTAGACAGTAAGTTGATTTTGCTCTTTGTCCCTCCAAAGTTTCTCATTTTATATTGCTGCCAAGACCCCAAACAGTTAAGTGATCCTTGACTTGAACTCACCATTTTCTCCTCTGCCTTTCCATCTGTCATCCACTCCTGAACATTTCCAATAGAAGCCCTCACCAGACTCGTGCCCACACCGGGGCTCTTATTTATATTTTAATCATTTCCTCTATCAAATCCTATCTCTACCTCATTTACAGCCTTCTTAAATCTTTAATCTGTGAGTTTCAGAAGATCCAGAATTCTGCTGCTACACGGTGTTACCTCTGCATTTTTCAAAGCCCTATATTCTTGACCTTTTCTTAGAATCTTTGATGGCTTCTTCATCAGAAAACTCTGTTAGCATCTCACTTGCTTTATTCTTGTTATCTTTTTAACTTTCTCATATCCTTCTCTTAAATCAGTCCTGTGAAAGAAACCACAATGCAATGGACCTAATTTCATTGTGTTTCTGTGAAGTTTATCTCACCGAATCACTCAACATAGAGCCCCTGAGTCTGTGCCCAAAATTGTATTGCAAACGGCTTATAAAATGGTACACGATTCATGGAGCATCTACCATTAAATGTTTACTGAGCTGATCACTCGAAGTCACCGTTATGAACATGAATTACAATTCTCTGCTATAATAAAGGGCTGACCTTAACAGGGAATGAGACAGCAAGGCTCCCTACATTTTGAAATCTTGATTTCCGCTTTTTGTAGTTTCTGCCCTTTGTGTGTGTTTCTTGCTTTTATCAGTACAGATACCAATAAGCTCCCTCCCACCCTATCTCCCATTTTTGCTTTAAAAATTTTTGCTTTTGTTTACTTTATTTATTTTTGAGAGAGAACGGGAGGGGCAGAGAGAGAGAGGGAGAGAGAATCCCAAGTAGGCTCTACACTGTCAGCACAGAGTCCGATGTGGGGCTCGATCCCATGATCCTGGGATCATGACCCGAGCCAAAATCAAGAACTGGACACCCAACCAGCTGAGCCACCCAGGCATATCTAGATATGCTAAAATTCTATTCAACTTCTGAAATCCACGGCCACTCATTTTGATAAAGAGAGTAACTTGAAGCCTTTTAGAATGATGATATTCGATAACAAAAAAGTTATTTTTGAAATTTCAAAAAACAGAGTTATTTGTACTTTTGTTTTTCCCTTTCAAGTAAAGTTCTCTGGGCTATATGTCAAAAGATTAGATTTCCTGTAGGCTAGGGATATTTGAGGAAATAAAATAAAAATGCATTTTGTGTACATTTAACTTTGTAAAACTGTACTTCTTATCTCTTGAAAGCAATTAGAAGGAAGCTTGGAGACAGAGCATAGGGGTGGACCTGAATGCAAAAAGAGAAGGTTCCAGAAACTCTGGGAAACTAGGACTCTGAAGCATTAGCTTTCTTTTTTTTAATTTTAAAGAGAGAGAGAGAGAGAGCATCCAAATGTGGAATGGGAGAGGAACAGAGAGGGAGAGGGAGAGGGAATCTTAAGCAGGCTCCATGCTCAGTGCAGAGCCTGACTTGGGTCTCAAGCCCACACTCCTGGCATCATGACCTGAGCCAAAATCAAGAGTCAGGCGCTCAACCGACTCAGCCACTCAGGCACCCCAGGACTTCCAGGCATTAAAATAATTTGATTAGTATACAAGCAATATAAAGCCAAGGCACTCATTATTTACAGACTAAAAAAAGGTCATTTTTTACCAGCAATCCTTCACACTCTATTGAATCTTTTGGGGGGAAAATATGCTTTCACAACGGCTAGCTACACTGTAACGTTTCTGGAGCCGCCATAGGGAAACCTCTGATATTTGGTTTCCCTGAAAACCAAGAGAAGTTCTTTCATGACTCCTCCAAAGGAGAAATCTCTATAAAGCCAAACGTGTACATGAGCATCGCCTCCTCCGATGCCGACCTCTTGGGAGAACAAAGAGCCCAGGAGCTTCCAGCTGGAGGGTCGCTGAGCCCTGGCATCTCTGACCTGTTGTTCCCAAGGCCAGGAAGGCTGCAGGCAGGTATGGCTGGAACGTTCACCCTACTCCACTCCACCTTGGAAAAAGTGAACCTGAGCGTAAGTGGTTGGGTACAAACTGAGCTGTGTTTTTTAAGAACCTGTAACACTGAGCAATCAGAAATGGCTTCTGCCTGCTTCTGGCTGCTCTTTGGTCCTCTAAGGTCTGGAAGGCATCGACATAAACCAACAGTCCAAGGCCCACAGTGAAAAGTTCATGAAAAGCTCTCTCACCCCGTTAGGAGCTATCTACAAGCAAGTGTTCGCCACCATTCCTTCAGGACTAGAAACAGACAGCAGGAAGGGGAGAGGAAGAGGAGCTGGGGTCTGTCGGCTCTTTAAGCCCCGGGCTTTCTATGCCAGGTGTGGTTTGTTCTGGGAGGACAGGAAAGTCACCCCGGCAGTTGGAGATAACGTTGCCCTCCAAGAATAAAATCAGGAAGATTCAAAACATAATGGATGAGATCGGTTATCTGCAGAAATGACATACCCTGAGGAATAGCCAAAAAGATTATGTGGAGAAATTTAGAAACACCCTGAGGAATTTGACAATAGCAGAAGCTTGATTGTATCCATATATTTCCAGCAACAATCTAATCAAAGTAAATGGATGAAGCCGTAACACAATCAAGCAGTAACTTAATCAGTTATAGTGAATAGATTAAGTGCTCTAATCACAATCAATTGTACTGCGGAGCACCTGAAGAAAGGGCGGCCAGGAGGGAACGGGGAGCTCACGAAGCCCAGGATTTGTCTGGGACTCCAGCTCCCTCCAGTGTGGGAAACGCAGCCTCAGCTCTTGGCTCAGTGAATGCGGAGGATGGCGCTGTTTCCATGGTAACGTGGATGCCCAGGGCTGGCGCACCTGTCCATCTGTCTTGAGGAGAGAGTGCGTTTGTCAGCCAAGCAAGCAGTGCCTAGCAGTTCTGAGGCCAAAGGATTGCGTTTTCAGACTTACAGGGACAGCTGAACAACAGTAACATTAATAAGGTAATTGGATAATATTAGGTCAGTAACTGTTTACGGAACGCCTGCTGTATGCAAGCCACAGGCCCGGGAGCTGGGAGTCCGTATGGAATAAGGAAATCCTTGCCCGCATGGGGCGTTCGTTGTAAGAAGGAAGACAGATATGAAACAAGCGTTTATATATGAAATTATTTTGTCAGAATTGTAACTTCTAGGGAGAAAATTTACAGAATTTACTTGAAGACAGAAACATGACAGGCCTCTGAACTGATGGGAGATTCGGAGATAATTTTTAGGAGGATACCTTTGGGTTGAGTTAGGCATAGTTCACAAAGGGGAAAGTCAAGAATAGATACAAGCTGAGGAGTAAAATCAGACTAACAGTGTGAACAAAGCGGGTGACAAAATGTAGCTCAAAAATGATCTGTGACAAAACAGTTACAAAGAGACCATTTGGAGAGACTATTGCTAATGCTCCCTTGAGACTAATCCACATTCCAAAGATGAGCTACTATTTAGGAGTGAACAACCTCGATATTTTTAGAACTGGGAAGATTTCACCACACTGGTGTTGACCAAGGACCCAAATTACCTATGTGCACTCCCAAAACAAAACAGTGCAGGAAACGTGTTGTGGCTCGAGTCCGAAATTGCAAAGCACCAGACGGTGACCTACAGCAGTTAGACCAACTTGATGATGCAAGACCATAAGGCAGAAATGCGGAAAGACTGCAGAGCGACGCTGACTGAGCGCACGCGCTCCCCTGTAATTTCACATCCGAGGCAGGGAAGGGTGATCGAAAAGTTGTCGATCAACCATGCACAGGCTCTAAGTGGATGTCAAGGGCACTCTGACAGAAGCTGCATTACCCAGGAGCGTGTTAGGAGCGGGGTGCCAGGCCATGAAATATGGAGTGCTACGATGCGGCTCCGCGGTAAGACAGGGAAGTGCCAGCATATGTGAGCTCCCCGGTCACCGGTCAGAACAGAAAGGGAGCAGGAACAGATGAGGCAGAAATTAGGCAGATCGGAAAACCATACGTTCTTGCAAAAATACAGGTAAGATATTTTTGGAGAGAAGCTCCAGGGATTGTAAAGAAAACCAATTTACTGACTGTGGCTGGGACTATAAGCATTAAGTGAGCATATGCTCCATAAGCTTTTCTTGAGAACTTATTTGTTTAGGGTGTTATGCTAAATGTTATGGAGGGTTCTTACCAAATCTTGTCTTTTGGAAGTTTACGGGTTTATTTTTATTTTTTATTTTTTGTAATGGTTTTTATTTATTTCCGAGAGAGAGAGGCAGCATGAGCAGGGGAGGGTCAGAGAGAGAGGGAGTCACAGACTGAAACAGGCTCCAGGCTCTGAGCTGGCAGTCAGCACAGAGCCCGACGCGGGGCTCGAACCCACAAACCGCGAGATCATGACCTGAGCGAAAGTTGGACACTTAACTGACTGAGCCACGCAGGCGCCCCTGGAAGTTTACGGTTGAAGGTATGCAAGGTGTGGCGACGAAAGCAATTCAACACAAAGAAAGTGTGCAGAAAAGAACTGTAAAAATGAGAAGGAAAGAAGGAGGGAAGGGGGTGTGAAGGGAGGGACGGAAATTCCAGGGCACTGTGTACAAACAGAACAGTCAAATTCTTTTCCTTGGGTCTCTAGCTTCTGAAATCTTAACTTCCGTGAATGTTTTCTTCTTCATTCTCACCCCCTGCGAATGTTTCAGCTGACATCCAAGATAGGATGCTTCACACTCCGAGGTCCTATTTGTTTTATTTTCATCTAAAGGTCTATTAGGGGGTTTTAGACAAGGAGTGTTCACGGGACGTAACATGTGTAAAGGAAAGAGTGTCTCATTTTCGTGTCCGGGAACCCCCACTGAGCCAAGGACGGGAGGCAGGAAGAACGGGGGGCCAGCAAACGGCGGAGGTCAGGCTGGAAGGCTTTCCAAACGCGCTAGAGATGAAAAGAAGGGAAGCGAATCTGCAGAGAGGCGGCTGCGATTATTTAGTTATGCAAGTAAGCAATACCGAAAACCACTCAGGGGCGCCTAGGTGGCTCGGTCCGTCGTGTCCGATCTCAGCTCAGGTCATGACCTCACGGTCCGTGGGTTCGAGCCCCGCGTCGGGCTCTGTGCTGACAGCTCAGAGCCTGGAGCTGCTTCAGATTCTGTGTCGCCCTCTCTCTCTGCCCCTCCCCCACTCACTCTCTGTCTCTGTCTCTCAAAATAAAATAAAGACAGAAAATTTAAAAAAAAAAAAGGAAGAAAGAAAACCATTTAGAGTCACAGTGGTTTCAACTCGGAAAGGGTAAGTTTAGAGCTCTGCCCACAGAAGCTCCTTGTTTCGTCTGAAGACTCTGAGGTCCAAGAGAAGTTCAGGCTCCTGCCCCGGCTGCACATGATTTAGCAGCAATTTCTATTACTGTGTAGTGCAGGACGGCATCAGAAACCAGGCCTGGCCATTCATTGCTCTTTCCTCCACCTCACATTCCCATTCTATGTCAAATTAAGTTATTATTACAGCACATCAAAAAAGAAAAAACAACATGACATATTGATTCCAATATAGTAGATTAAAATGTTTTCTAAAGCCCATGCAAACAGTCCATTCCAGAACAGCTCACAAACTTGAGCTTAAATTCCACTGAGGGCTTCTTACACCAAGCATTCCTGGGCCTGGAAGCTGGAAAGTCTCCCAAGCTTTCGGGTGATGCCGATGGGGCTGGCACACATTTCTATTAGTAGTTTGCCAAGCAGGGCTCCAGGAAATGGCTGGCATTTTCTTTTATAACTGTTAAATGCTTATTTATATTTGAGAGAGAGTGCACGAGCTGGGAAGGGGCAAAGAGAAAGAAGACACAGAATGTGAAGCAGGCTCCAGGTGGTGAGCTGTCAGCACTGAGCCTGACCTAGGGCTTGAACTCAGGAGCCGTGGGATCAAGACCTGAGCAGAAGTCGACACAACATAACCCACTGAGCCACCCAGGTGCTCCTGGCTAGTGTTCATAGTAAGCCCACTCTGGGAAATCGGGGTGAGCGTAACCAACAATTTGCAATGAGTGAACAGCATGAAGATAATTACCACGACCCAAGTTGGCCGACTTGGGCTGGAGCCACCTTCCATCGGTGTAACACAGTACACAGCGTCTCCCACGCCAAACACCCTGCACAAACTCTTCTGGGCCTTCAGGCTCCTCTTAACCTCTACCTGTTTGCAGCTGGCAAACTCCTCACCTCCAGCGTTCCCTCCGACGGGCAGCTTCCCTGGCGTCCTTCAGGTTTCCACGGGAGCTCCTTTTCCGAGCTTTCTCTTTGCTCTTTCTGTGGCTCCGCAACAGCTCTTGCCACACTGGACTGAAACTGATTGTTGCTCTGGATGCCCACGTTCCCCCTCACCAAGACTTTAAACAAGCTAGTCAAGCATGGCAACAGGCACATAAATATCTGTTAAAATATTACAAAAATGAGGATAATCAGAGAGAAAACAAATATAAAATATATACCGTAGCACTAATTCTCTGTGAGTGAACTTTGTAGCTAATGTGATATTTATTACCTTCTATGTATGTATGTATCTATGTATTTTTATATCCAATCTATGTATCTATCTCATCTATGTATATATCTATCTTTCTATGGATTATCCATCTATCTATCTGTCTGTCTGTCTATCTTCTCCTTGGTAAACCTGTAAATAAAATGAAAACTTCTGTCAAGAAATGATAATAAACATACTAAATGTTTTTAATAGTCTTCCATGCAGATATTCAGAAAGTGCCAGACATAAGTCTACCACCATCAGTGATGATCCATTTATTGCCAAACCATTTCCTTCAGAGGTTTAATTCCTAGGATTTTACAGTGGGAAGGAGCCACATCTTTCTGATCAACCTGAGGTCCTTTCTAACCGCATCTGCTCTTGGAAGAGGTCAGTCACTGAATTTCTTTGAGGACATCTGGGCAGGACCTAAACATCCCACTGTACCCAGTTCAGTTTTAAGAACTCTAATTTTGGAAATTTTGCCCTTTCTAAAAGTAAATCCATAATCCCATGTCTCTTAGTTCTGTTTTTCCGGACCTGTGTGAAAGAACTGCCTTTGTCATTATCAGTCCCTCAGGATTTTTTATTTTATTTTACGTTAGAGAGAGAGAGAGAGAGAGAGAGAGAGAGAGAGAGAGAGAGAATGAGGGAACACAACACACATGAGTGGAACAGCATCAGAGAGAGAGAGAATCCCAAGCAGACTCCGCATCCTGGGGCTGGATCCCACGGCCCCCGGGATCATGACCTGAGCTGAAATGAAGAGTTGGGTGCCCAACCAACTGAGCCACTGGGCACCCCAGTCCCTCAGATTTCTAAAGATAGTGATCATGCTCTGTTCAGCAGGTTTTCTTTAGTTAAAAAAGATAGAAAAAAAAGGAAACTCATCTGTTAAGAAATACTTACACAAGGACATTTATTGATTCAAATGCAACTATATATTTACTGCAAAAATATGAACACTGAAGATATGTATCTGAATATAATCCTGTTCCGAAGGGATGCATATGGGAGTGTGCAAATCAAATTTGATGTAAAAGTACAAACAACGGGAATGATACACACTCATTAAAGGAATTTTACTAATGGATTTCCCTCTTATCCTATTTCATTCGTGCTTTGTGGTCACTGGTAATATTCCTTATTTCTGTATGTTTTTCACTTACGGAACTTTATTCACGTGAGCATTAGGAGTGCCCTTTAAATTAAAAATGGCAATATGTCATCCAACATGAGAATCCCGTCCCTAATTCTGTTTCACGGGGACACTCCCACCCAGTTCATGACAGAGCTGAGAAACATCCTTTCCCCTTAAAGTCTCCATGTCTGATAAAAAATGGAATACTTGAGTCTGTGCAGCTGTTCAGGAGCTAATTATCTGCAATCATTTCTGATTACTTAATAGGCCATGGTAGGACGTGTGTTTGTTGCTATGTTGAGTTTAGACATTAGGCTTTAATGCGCTGATATGGTGAATTGCGCTCACTGCTGCCTGCTAAAAGACCATTCCTGAAAATGAGACCATATCTCAATGGAATTTGCTTGTTTATTTTAAATAAGTAATAACTACAAACTCAGATCCTAGATCCAGTGTTTGCCATTTTAAGAATGCACTTTTTAATGCTGTATCATTTCTAATGCATTTAAATTATTCAAGTTTGGAGAAAACGCGTTATTAAACTAATGAGTCAATAACCAACTCAAATACTTAGATTTCACATTCTTCCTGCTCCGTTCAGCTTCCTAAATTGTTTTCTGCCATTGACAGTGAAATAAGTTCTTTTTAAATGCGGCCAAACAAGCTGAACGTAATAGCACAGTAATGAGGAAAATATATGCATATTGAAAGCGGACAAGTATTCACTCACATGTAAACCCATGAGAGGCCAAGGCTAGCAGTCTAGGTCAGGAGTGACATGGAGGCATGAACACGGGAAGCACACAAGGAACTGGTGTCAGGACACTAATTTGCATTGCAGTTTGCATCCATTTCACGATGGAGTTTCGTCCAAAAAGCCAGTGTGTAGTTTTAAAAATTTAGAAGGCTGTTCTTCTGCCGACTCTCCATCTATCTGTGCCTCTGACGGCCAACAATCAAGGCAAAGGGCCCACATAGATGCTTTTGGCGTCCCTTCCTCTTTTCCTTGCTGTTCACAAGCTCTTTTTCCTATCATGTTTTCATTTCTTCATCTCTTTAAAACGTCCTTTTCCGTCCCTCACTAGTCTTTCAATAGAGAAGCCAAGAGGATCCATGTAACGAGTGGAGAGTGTTCCAATCCCCAAATCCTTGGCTTTCCTTCTGCATCTTCCAAGAACAGGGTCCTACGATCCTCTGCCTGCCCCAGGCCTTGTTCCGCACTGGATTTACCCCTTTTGAAGTCGACTTCAAGGAATGGGACTCTACGCATTGTTTGGGTCCATTGCGCTGGGTGAAACGGTGCAATCCTATGACCCGCTTTCTCAGAAAAACTACACACACAGACCCTCAATGCACTTAAACCCGTCTCTTCTGCCATCAAAGAACCAGGGAGAGAAGAGACTAGAGTAATTGTACAGTGATTTATGCTCCTCATTGGCATCTATGATTTCCATCTGGAAGCAGAACACCTGGTTTTCTCTGAATCTTTGGATCGCCTTCATGAATTAAGGTTCTTAGTAGTTCTTTTGTGTTCTCTGTGTCTAAGTTTTTGATGGGTCAGTGGAAATATAAAACCCACCCCAGCATCTCCTTCCTAATACCTTCTTTTTTAAGATTTCTGGGCTCTCTGTTCCCCCAAACACAACACGTATTTCCCGAAGGGCCCACACAAGCCTGCCCGGTGACATCAAATCCTTCTTCAAGGTCACTGCCACTACCGTTTCCCCTCTGAAACTTCCCACAATAGTTGCGGTGATACTGGTAAGAGCAACACTGTAAATAATAAAAATAATGAAATGAACTTGAGTCTTTAAGGGCCACGTGCTGTGCTAAGCCCATTAAACGGGTGTAGTGCTTTATCTTCAAAACAGTGCTGTGCAGTGGTACTATGGTTATTTCCATGCATCTGATGACTTAACCGGGAATTAGCACTCAGGAGCCAAAGCTTAAAGTATCATGTTCAGGGTCACATGGCCAAGGTCCAGGTAAGGGAGAGGACAGGTCTTCAAACTAGCAGTCTTTAAGAACTCAACCTAATCCCAGACTCTGCGTGATTAAACACTATAGCTACCGTTTCTCACAATGCCCGCAGAAGCGATTCCTTATTTGTTCAAACGCCCTCTGGTTGCATTGCTAATCTAACACGGGGTCCCGGAGTGCACTGGCTTGCTCTCTGCCTGTGGGCTTCTTCAGAGGAGAGAGTGACTGCTTTATTTTCACATCCTCAGAACCAAGAACTGGCTCATCTTAGAAAATCCATTTGTAGCAGTGAAACAGGATTAATTTTTCCTTTACAGATTTCTCTTCCTGTACATGCCCTATGTCCATTTTTCTTCCGGTATATACCTTTCCTTCACATACACGATTTCAAGCCAAACAGGACTATTTGCTATTCCCTGCACATTCCCTGTGCCGTTGCTCTGAGATATCTTCGTGTGTGCTGTGCTCAGTGCTTGAAACGCCCTTCTACATATGCAAATTTCACCTAGGAATTCTAACTTCCGTCTCTTTGCTGGAACTTTTCTAGCCCATGAATCGAATCGGAAGGGATTCATGGTACTTTCTGCACCTCACGTGTGGGGCTCTAATCCCTCAAAATTTCTTACCTCACTTAAGGGTTGGTAGGCTCTTCTTTCGACCCACCTATTACTGAGTTTTCTACATACTAGGTGCCTGATAGAGACTAAATGAATTCAAAACTAAGAAGGTATTTAAGCCAGCTGATTTGGTTTCCTATAAAATGAAGAGGTTCAAACTCATGGTGAGTAGTTACAATTTTTCATCTTTATGTTATGACATGCAGTGTTGGAGTAAGACAGCATATTTTTTATCTTTTTTTTCCTTTTCAAAGAATGCATACTCTTTGATCTGATTAGTTTTGGCCTGTCCATTTGTAAGCAAATATCTATGGAACACTAAAAATGAGAGAGAAAAAGAGAGAGAGAGAGAAACTTTCATTTAAATTACTGGAAAGATTTAATAGCGTTTAGACACTGAGGAATTTTTTTCTTTTATAATACAGCAGCAACACTCTCTTCAATGACATTTAAGTGCACTCACGTCCGAGTAGCGGTAACAAGGTTAAAAATGTTCAACAGACTGACATTATATTAAACTTTTAGCTATTAAATTCAACAGATATTTACCAAATTTGTACTGTGTGTAAGGCACAATACCTGGTTAAGATTTTGGGAAGAACAAGGAAGAGTTATACATAACCCCTTACAGAGGTGAACATCAGGAAATGCAGAACGGACAAGTACCTGAACACGAGACACACTGTAAGTTCCAGAAGAGACAGCAAGTACTGGAAAACGTACCAAGGAAAAAGAGGTTACATCCTTGGGGAAACTCATTAGAACATCTACTCTTTGATTTCACATACCAGCTTGCTAATAACGGTGACTTGGAATACGTAGTGACAGATGTCTTCAGCAAGTACCTGAGAACAATGGATTTTTAAAAAAGGAATGGAAATTAAATAAATGAAAGCAATAGGAGGCAGTGGAAATTTCAAGTAAGTTTAGAGACATTTTATCTTATTTATTTATTTATTTATTTTGACAGAGAGAGAGAGAAAGAGAGAACGCTTGTGTGTGGGTGAGCAGGGGAGGGACAGAGAGAGAGAAAGAGAGAGAATCCCAAGCAGGCTCCACACTCCTCTCTGACTTGCAGCTCCTTCGCATGACCATGAGATCATGACCCGAGCTGAAATCAAGAGTCGGACCCTTAACTGACTGAACCACCCAGGTGCTCCATAAATTTACAGGCATTTAAATATTGCCCAGTTAACATGATAAATTTTAGGGAAAACATCAGCAAATCTGACCATCATACCACAGTTATTTTCATCTGTGTATGTTAGGTATTTGCATGGATTTAATATGTGCGATTCTGAGCAAGCACTTTAATGCATCAAAAGAACAGTGTATTTCAGAGTGTGCGCTTTAGCACAGCCTGTGTGACACACGCCCATCTCCTACTTAACCTACATTAACCGGGTTCCCTAAACCAGAAAGTGAGAAATAACAACAAAAATAAAGCCTATTTCACGGGTGGTCAAGAGGACTAAATGAAATGCTCTAGGGAAATGCCAGCAGCTGCCACAAAGTAAGGGCTCCAGAAACGGTGCCTTTTAAAACCGTCTTCCTCGTTTTACCTCCCTACCTCCTTCTCAGTTCTCCCCTGTCATTGAAAGCCTTTACAGTCATACGATATTGGTTTGAAAGACTAAGAAACAGACAGAACTGCAAAGAGCTGAACAGCCCGGACCACAGAGCACCTCCCGAAGTTCAGGACAATGATGAGCACTGAAGCAGGCTCCGAAGGCGGACGGCCACGGCCCGGCCTGCTGCTGCGGGCGTCCATGCTGCTGACGCGCGACAAGAACAGTACCTGCTTCCCACCACCTGGAAACATCAGGAGACAGAGACACGATGGCCTGTGCCCTCGCCCCCCTGTGGAAGATGGCCTCAAAGCACCAGGCAGCCCAGGGGACTGTCACCTCTTTGCCTGAGACAGCATCAGAAGCACTGAACAGGGGCCACAGCAAGAGTAGCATGATGCAGACCAGCATCACAGAGCAGGGCTCTGTCCCCAGGGCCACAGCCCGCAGTGTAAGCCGGAACCTACACATTTGATCTAAGTGGAACAGCAGTGTGCTGAAGTAGAAGACTTACATGGGCTCTAGAGGTTCCTAACATAACCACCAAATACCCAGGAGATGACAAAAAGAAAAATCACCCGTCGTGCCCCAAACCAGGAAGGGCCCAGTGGAAAGAAGACAAGACACTCAACTGGTGGCAATAATGAGGTGAATCAGATGTTCGCATGATCCAACAAGGATCTCACAAGGGCTTCTATAATCAATGATAATTTCTCTTATAAACGATGGAACCAGTGGTAAATCTCAGCAGATAGAAGTTTTACAAAAGAACCACGTAGAAATTACAAGACTGAAAAGCACATTCACTGAAATAAAAAAAAAATCTTGCCGGATGGTCTCCCTCGTGACGATGACATACAGAGACTTGGGGACAAAAGAAATCTAAGGAGCTAACTAAAAGCTGTATCACTGGAATCTCAGAAGGAGAAGCGGAAGCGTGAGGGACCCAAAAAATATTGGAAGAGTGATTGAAAGTTAGGAGGTATTAGAGCTATAACCTCTGGCCACCGAGATAAAATGGCATCACTTCACAAAACATGTAGACAACCTGCATCTTAGAGCTCTTTCATCCCCTCTATCTTCATACTGTCGGCACCGTATTCTACCTACACACATCATGAATCTCACAGGACAATGTTATATTATTCTGCTTCCAACGGTCCCATGTAAAGAAACCAAGAGAAAATATGAATTACTTTGTGGTTTGGATATTTGCCTCTTCAGGTTTTCTGTATTGCTTCTTAACGATCTGCATCTCCGTGTGGCATCATGTCGTTATGGCAGTTACGTCCAAGGGTGTAGTTATACTCGCTGCTCTAATGTCCTTGTTTGCTAATTCCCACATCTTGGTCATTGTGGAGTTGGTCTTGGTTGTTTGTCTTCTCTCTGAAGCTGGGTCACGTTATCCTGGCTCCTTGTATGTTGCATAATTTGGATTGAATCCTGAATATTACACGGAGGCGGATCTGGATTCGGTATACTCCTCTAGAGAGTGTTGATGTGTTGGTCTAGCAGGCAACTAATTCGGTTGGATTCAAACTGCAAATTCTCTTAGACAATGATCAAATCTTGGTTTGGTTCCGTTATCCTTAGCTGCTCAATGTTCAGTCTGCTCCCCTGCACATGAGTGTGGTGAAGGGTCAGGTGAGGATAAGGCAAGAATTAAAGCACAAAACTTGGAGCTCTTACTTCCCTTTTCCAGTGGCTGCGGTTGGCCAGAATGACCATGGCCTCTCCAGGCCCCCTTTCTGACAGACTTTGGCCAGCCCACTTGGTACTGATTTGTTCTGTCCCCCCAGGACAAAAAGTGTTGAAAAAAAACAAAAAACCTGGCTGGTCTCTCCTTCCATGTCTTACATCGATCCAGAATCTGCCTTTGTTTGCTCTGCAGTATTGTTTTTGATTGTGGGCAGAATCTACTTATCAGGTTGTCCAGAATCTAGTATTGGGTTTCAGTTAGAGCTTGCTCCACAACCAAAACAGGAACTTCCTTGAGGTCTTGAAGGGAAATTCAGTCAAAACTCAGAATGAGATTGGAATGAATGCCATTTTTCAAGCACCCATTCTTTCCAAACAAGGCCCTGTGTTACCTATCCGTCTGGTTCTTTGATGCTTCTCAGTAAAATTTTCTTCATATAAATCCTGCATATGTCTTATTAGAGAAGTATCGAAATGCATCATACTGAAATTGATGGTGTTTCGTTTAAAAAAAAGTTAATGTTTATTTATTTTTGAGAGACAGAGCACCAGCATGGGCGGGGGGCGGGGGCGGGGGTGGGGGTGGGTGTGCGGCAGCGGCAGGGAGAGAGGAGACACAGAACCCAAAGCAGCTCCAGGTTCTCAGCTGTCAGCACAGAGTCTGACGCGGGGCTCAAACTCACGAACCATGAGGTCATGACCTGAGCTGAAGTCAGACACTTAACCAACTGAGCCACCCAGGAATCCCTGATTGTGTTTCATTTGCCTGGATTTCCTTGGCATTAATTTGCTAATTTATGGAAGCCTCATTTAAGAGGTGCCTTTCCCTCCCTGTGGCACAAAGAAGCTGCAGTTTCGTTTTGAAGGCACATGCTGTGCATTTCACTTGAGGTCAGCGGAGATCGCCGGTGGTCCAGCTGCATTCCCGGTCTGCCTCGAGCTCTTCACAAGCTCCATTCATGGTCCGGTTGAGCTCTTCAGGTAGGATCAGAGATCTTAGGTTGGTTCCAATTCTTTCTCCTCAGTGTGGAGTTCAAATACAGATAAGATGATAGTGTATGCTCTGTCCTTGCTGATAATTTCATATACTGAGGACTCTCAGAGCTCTGCATGGACAATTTAATGACAGAATGAGAGGAGGGTTCAAGCTATCTCTCTGTCCTTTTTTTTTTTAATGTTTGTTTATTTTGAGAGAGACACTCTGAGAGAGGGAGAAAGCAGGGGAGGGAGAGAGAGAGAGAAGGGGGAAGAAGAGGGGGGGGGGAGAGAGAGAGAGAGAGAGAGAGAGAGAGAGAGAGAGAGAGAATCCCAAGCAGGCTCTGTGCTGTCAGCCCAGAGCCCAGAGGCCATGGGCTGGAACTCACGAACCATGAGATTATGACCTGGGCCAAAATCAAGAGTCAAATGCCTCACTAACACAGCCACCCAGGCACCTCTGTTCTTTTTTTTTTTTTTTAAGTAAGCTTCACACCCAATGTGGGGCTTGAACTCACAACCCTGAGATCAAGACCCGAGCTGAGATCAGCATTCAGACAGGCGATTAACTAACTGAGCCACGCAGGTCCCCTGTCCTTCTCTTTTTAAAAACTCTTTTTACTAGACAACCAGCTCCGAATGGAATTTTCCACAATCATGCAGCAATAACCTAACATTGAGGTTTTAATTATATAGTTACCTGCACTAAATTATGGGGGATAAAAAAAGGGAGGGAAATTAAAAGGAGAAATAAAAAATAATAAACATTATTAAGCTTTATAAATGGACTTACTTTTAAAAATTAATTTGAGATATTAAAATTAACCAGAAAAATTTAAATCAGCTTCTCCTTTAAAGATATACAGGCTATTTCTTTTGTTTTTTTTTTTTAATTTTTTTTTTAATGTTTTATTTATTTCCAGAGAGAGTGTGAGCAGGGGAGGGTCAGAGAGAGAGGGTGTCACAGACTGAAACAGGCTCCAGGCTCTGAGCTGGCAGTCAGCACAGAGCCCGACGCGGGGCTCGAACCCACGAACTGCGAGATCATGACCTGAGCGAAAGTCGGACGCTTAACCGACTAAGCCACCCAGGCGCCCCTGTTTCTTTTGTTCTTAAATGTTACCTTTATATTCTGAATCCCTATAGGTTTCCACGAAAATGTATGAAGTTATCCAAGTATTTGGCTTATCTCTAATGTCTAGGAGAAATTTGATGGCTATTGAAAAGAATACAAAAATATTCTTTTTCCAGAGGTGACCTCTCATTTCCTTAAATTTCAGTAACGAAAACAAGAAGTACCTTTAATCGTATGCTATGAAGAGGGGCGGTACCTGAGAAAATTACTTATTGCAGACAGAGTAATTAGCTATTTCACTGGACTACATAATCCTCTCCTAAAAATAAAATATAAAATCACTGTTTCCCCAAAGAAGTTACAAGAGGCCTAGAGCACATTTAAAATTCTTTATTGTCATTATTAAATGCATTATACATACTTGATAAGTGGAATATACTATACATTTGATGAAACACATATAGCCTTTATCAGGGTAAAAAAATATACAGCCAAGAACGTAAAGAGGGTGTACATTAAAAACAAAGTGAACAGCTCTCCTATGTTACAGTCATAATAAAATGCACCAGGATATTCTACAACCTTTCTATTAACCAAAAAGGAACTAAACATTATGTAAGGTTTAAAGAAATTAAATGCCAGACTTCCACAGAAGGAGAAAATATTAGCATCCTGGAACAATTTTTATTCCTGGCCCATTTTCTGCCCACTGGAAAAAACTGCACTGTTTTGCCTTCCCAAGCGGACACATGAAAAAATTCTTTCCGTTGTTGGGTCCAATCTTCAACACCGTCCTCATGACAGAGCGTCTGCCGTGGTCGCAGAATGGGAAGGACAGATCTGCCCACTACAGGGTTAAAACAGAAGGAATGGGAAGTGCGGGTGCAGGTGAAAGACACGTACGGCCCAAGCCTGGGTGCATCTGACTAGTCACCCCACGTTCTCTGCTACGGTTACTCGGACATTGGAAAACAAATAGAAGTCCGTAGTTCTTGCCCTTGGAAAAAGCTCACATCCTGTAAGAAGCATCTCTCCTGCAAATGTGCTTGAATCATGCAAAAAACTGCCAAAAATCACAGCTTCTCTGTGACTAAAGGCATGTTTATAGGGGTTCTTTTGCTTTATTGAAAATAATTGAGAAGGCTTAGCATCTTGCTATAAAGCCATCACCAGCGTTTCCGCTATGTTAAAACGATGAAGATCAAAGATTTGTTAGGATTTTAATACTCAACTTCCTTCATCTCTTAGGAATAAAAAGAATCCAATAGAGAATTATTGGATGAATTTAGGCAGATTCCATTGTATTATTCTTATAAATCTTGGCCTCAAGGGAGCTATCAAGCAGGCTGTCATGTTATTAATATTTTCTACCTAATATTTGTCCCATTCCATCTACGGCAGCTCCTGGATGAGGAAGTGTCAGCTCCGTAGGATGGAGTCACCTCTCGTGAAGGGCTTCAGACCTACAGTCGTTACCCCGTTTTCCTTGGAAAATTCCTCAGGAAGGTACCACACTGAAGACAGAGGTTTTCAATCTCCATAAGCCCAACTGGAAAACTTTTGTTCCAGCACTGAGACAGGTAAGGATTTTTTTTTTCCAGTTATGCACCAGATGCAGTAGGTGGAAAAACACGCATTCAAACATCGAAACCACAGGCAGCAGAGTGAGAGGCTCACAGTCTGAGAAGCACAGAAGGTGAGCCTGTGGAAGACGGACCCCATACCCTAGGGTCCTGTCCTGTGTTCACTTCTAGGGACATGCTCCCGGATCGCAAAGGGGGGAGGAATCGCCCTACATCTCAGTTGTTACTGTGCGAGCTTTGTGACAGGACTCACTAGGTTTACTGTAAATCCCAGGCACATCAGCGACTTTTCCTGCGTACTTGTCCCCAGCGCATACACCAAAGCACAAGTAGCAGAAGTCAGGGAAAGCACGTCTGTATCTTGGATTATTCGCCACCTGCGCAAATCTCTCAGTCCCTGTCTATCTGTGTAAAACAAGGACCACACATCTGTACCTGTGGTTACACGTGGCTACACTAGAATCACCTAACGGCTATTATTCAATTACTTGTTCTATTTTTGATGAAGCTCTTTGAATCTCATGTTCTTCAACATTCAGGCTTTAGACTTTATGTCAGTGTGGCTATTTGAAATTGAAAGGTGAAATAAATTAATAAATAAATAAAATTTAAAGGTGACACCGGAAGACAAGATGGCTGCTCACTACACTTCAATCACAGAAGCGTGTGACGGTACCCCAGCGAGCTTGAGGAAATCTTACACGTACCTGGAAAAATTCGCACTGTGCTCCTCTAGGTAGAGGACAAGCGTAAAACTGCCTGCCCTTGTTTTCGCCATCCTTCTGCACAACTCGTAGAACGCAGAGGCGGTGGTGTTTACTGCAGCGAGGACTGCCAGCATTTAATGCGCAAGTACCATCTGTCATATTAATTCCACGTTCCCTGTAACGACAGGTTACAAAGTTACTACAGCGTAACAGTGCTAAAGGGATAATTCCCTCCGGAAGGTGTCAGAATTCTGCCTGTACAGGGGTGCTTGGGTGGCTCAGTCGTTTAAGCGGCCGACTTTGGCTCTGGTCATCTCTCTGTCTGTGGGTCCGAGTGCATCAGGCTCTGTGCTGACAACTTAGAGCCTGGAGCCTGCTTCAGATTCTGTGTCTCCGTCTCTCTCTGCCCCTCCTCTGCTTGTTCATTCTCTCTCTCTCTCTCAAAAAGTAAACATTAAAAAAAAAAAAGAATTCTGCTTGTACAAAGACATGGTGCCAAAAAGGGGTCATGGTCAACTGCAGGTCATTCCACACACTGCTAATTCTTGGCTTTCCCAGGTAATCCTAACCTACTTCCAAAGCCATCTGTGCACCCAAAGCACACAACTGAAATTCCTAAAGAACAAAAACAGCCAAATTGTATACCCAGCACATCCACTTTACTTAGTTTCATTTGTATAACTGGTTCTTTCCTTACTCAGTAGTAGACTGTGGCCACTTTCATTTCCTCTACAATATTCTCAAGTTCAGTAGCTCCCCGGCCCCCAAAGTAACTAGAATGACAGTCTTCTCTAATTATTTCCTCATTCGTAGCAAGCTCTCATAGATGGCTCTGAAAAGGCCAAAAAGATCATTCTTTCTATCGTCCACTTTAAAGACAATTTTCTATGCTTTTCTTTGATCAAGGCTACTATAATAGTTGCAATCATATTTCAGCAAGGCCTGGGCTGTATGAAAGAGCAGAAATGTGTGTTTTGTCAAGTGAGGAGGGAAGTTTTATTCTCCCCCACAATTAGGATCAAGAATCTGGAGGTCATTCCTGCATACAATTGGATGAAGGTCAGAAGCCAGACTTCTACTGGAGCTGTAGAAGCAAATTTTCTCTTGGAAAAAAAGCTTCATGGTTATTTTAAACTTCTTATATTTTGCATAGTTTTTATAATGCCTTTATAAGACTTAGTCACTTTAATAAAGTTGAAGAGAAACAGAGCTCACATTGATTAAAACAGAAGTCCTTCTTAATATCACTATTCTAAAACTTTTTAATGATAAAAAAAATTCTTCCTTTCTCAATTTTTTCGGTTAAAATATCATTCTTAAATAATTTTTAGAAATACTTAAAAATCATAAATAGTTCCTGTTTTTGGCTTCCTTTTTTAAAAATGTTTTTTATTTATTTCTGAGAGAGAGACTGTGTGAGCAGGGGAGGGTCAGAGAGAGACGGAGACACAGAATCTGAAATAGGCTCTAGGATCCGAGCTGTCAGCACAGAGCCCAGCGTGGGACTTGAACCCATGAACTGTGAGATCATGACCTAAGCTGAAGTCGGATGCTTAACTGACTGAACCACACAGGCGCCCCTGTTTTTGACTTCCTAAACTACATTCTTTTTTTTTTTTTTTTTAGGTTTTCAAGTTTATGTATTTATTTTGAGAGAGAGAGTACGTACACAAGGGAAGGGACAGAGAGAGGGAGAGACAGAATCTCAAGCAGGATCCGCACTGTCAGCTCATAGCCTAACATGGGCCTCAAACTCACGAACTGCAAGATTGTGACCTAACCTAGGATAGAGTTAGACGCCTAACTGAGCCACCCAGGCATCCCCTGAACTACATTCTTCCTATCCGTGTTGCAGTAACGATGCTTCAAGGCATGTCAAATTGAAATATTCAGAGTTTGAGGTATTTTTTTCCTTCCACTTTCACTGAGATATAATTGACATAGAAGAGACATTTTATTTTTGATGAAATTGGTTTAAACTCATTTATAAAACAGAAGTTTAAGTAAATTGCTTTTCATTGATTCAAATATTCCAAGGGTAGTTTCTGACGCTGTTCATGTAGGAGGCTTGCTAAAGAAATCATTACTGTTAAGTATTTTGCCAACAATTGTTTTGTGTGTACATCCGTAAGGATGGAGGACGGGAGTGTCTATCTTAGAATCGTAGGTAACACTATCCAGAAACCTCAAAGCTGGAAGGCAACAGCTTTTCTTTCCCACACTCCCTCCATTTTTCCGATGTCCCTTCCCAAAGAGGGTATATTAAAGTTTTAACTTCAAGAGAAGCTAAATATCTAGGTGACTGTAGAGAACTCAAGAAATGTCAAAACCATGGGGGCGCCTGAGTGGCTCAGTCGGTTAAGCATCCAGCTTCAGCTCAGGTCGTGATCTCACTGCCGATGAGTTCGAGCCCTGCATCGGACTCTGTGCTGACAGCTCAGAGCCTGGAGCCTGCTTAGAATTCTGTGTCTCCCGCTTTCTCTCTGACCCTCCCCCACTCACACTCAGTCTCTATGTCTCTCAAAAAGGAATACATTAAAAATTTTTTTTTAATAAACAGAAATGTCAAAACCAAACCAAGGAGATCACAAATGTGTTTTCAATTGTTAAAAAGATAAACTGTAGGGGCGCCTAGGCGGCTCAGTCAGTTAAGCGTCCGACTGTGGCCCAGGTCATGATCTCACGGTTCGTGGGTTCGAGCCCCGCGTCGGGCTCTATGCTGACAGCCAGCTCAGAGCCTGGAGCCTGCCTCAGATTCTCTGTCTCCTTCTCTCTCTCTGCCCCTCCCCCTCTCATGCTCTGTCTCTCAAAAATAAATAAACATTAAAAAAATTTAAAAACAAAAAAGATAAACTGTAAAAGATAAAGAAAAAAAGAAACTTAAAAAATAAAGGAAAAAAGGTAAAGAATATTGGTAGGACTGAAATGATGCTTTCTTATAAAAAAAATACCCACTTACCAACAGTTTTCTACATTATTATGGAAGTGGCTGTCTTAGATGACAATTGAACACTTCCAAGCCACCTGCTTCAACCTGGAAATCTCCAGGGCCCCACAGAGCCAAGAGAGGTTTACATTCTCTTTACTAGTAAAGCTTTCCTGGGGAGGGGCCAAGCGGAGGGCGGAGTGTAGGATTCAGTCGGGGATAAAAGGCTCCAGTGTTCTCTCTGGCTCTTCATTTCTGTCTTTCATTCCATTTCTTCCCTGGTATAAGGTTAAAGAAACAAAGTGGCCATCTGCTATCTTGTCCCTCGTACTCAGAGTGTGACCTCCTGACCAGAAGCATCAGCATTACCTGGAAGAGGCTTAGAAACTCAGAATTAGGGGCACCTGGTGGCTCGGAGCGCGAAGCATCCGAGTGCTGGCTTCTGACAGTTTGTGGGATGGAGCCCCTTGTCAGCTCTAGCTGTGTCGCAGAGTAGGCGTGGGTTTCTCTCCCTGCTCCTCCCCCTTCTTTCTCTCCCTCTCAAAATAAATAAATAAATACACTTAAAGAAGGAAAAAGAAAAAGAAATGAGAATTATCCACCCTGTTCCAGACCGCCCGCTGAATCAGAATCTGCATACTAAAAAGATTCCCAGGTGATTCATACGCACATTAAGTTGTGAAGTACCGAGTTAATGTGACCAAGATATTGATGCCACCTGTGATCACATCAACTCTCAATATGCACAGCTAATGTTACTTTTATGATAGAAAACATTATCCAGGATAATTAAATGTTCTGATTAATTGAGGACTTTGTGGTTCCTCTTTGTTTCCATCATTATTATTTAAAAACTTTCTAAACCATAGCAGAGCATTTTCTTAGGTAAACTTAGCATACAGAATAGTTTAACTTATTTTGATCATTAGGACCATCGTTTTGAACATTAATAGCAGATGATAAATGGTCTGTCAATATAATAGATCAGAGGTTGACAAATGTTCTCGGACAGCACAAGTTTTCGGCTTGTGGGTCTTACCAGTCTCTGTTGCTACTACTCAAATCTGTCTGCTATTGTAGCCATGACAAGCAGCCACACTAACTATGAAAGCCAATGGGAATGGAATGGGTTCCAATAAAATTTTATTTATAAAAACGGGAGGGGGGGGAGGCTGGATTTGGCTCTGCCAACTGCAGTGTGCTAAAACAGAAGTCAGGAATGAGCAATGCTTGATGCCTAATAGGTTTTCAATAAATACTTGTTAATGAATATGTAAGTAACAGTGAACAGAGATCAGATAAAAACTCTTCTCAAGAAAGAAGACATCACCTGCACAACTGTGTCATTTTAAAATGGATGGTTTTTCAGTGATCAATTCATCATGGTTGAGCTAATTTTAAGGATAGGGTGATTCTTCATAATAAAACCACTTACTGTTTTTGAGCCAATCAGTCTTACTGAATGTAGATTTTGTAGCTCAGTGGCATTGCAAGAATGAAAACAAACATAGAGGTAGAATGACTCATCCTAGACGGCCCTGGGTGTTGCTCTCGGAAGGTTACAGGAAGGTTACAGGAAGCACGTATAGGGGTCAGCACTGCCCTAGGGACAGAGGCGGCGCTCACCAACCGTGACACTTGAGAAAACATTAGTGACCCTGCAAGTTTCACTTGCTCATCTAAGCAAACCTCTGCACCAGCTCAGGAAAGACCTTAACCAAAACACATGGATTCTCTGAATATGTACCCCTGTGTTCTGTGCTGTATTGACACTAATTGGATCAAAGACTAAAATGGTTTCTACTCTGAACCGCTTAAAAACTGGTTCAACCAGCTAATTAACTATCCCGTCACTGGACAGAATTCCAGTATATCCAAAGACCGACCCAAAAATATGCCTCGTCAACATAGCATGTACCGTGTGGTGATGAGATCGGTAATTAAGAGAACAAAAGACGAATTAATTACCGTACAATTATTAAGAAAAAAATAAACTGCCTCTCAACTCTCTGAGTGGACCACCTGCTTTAATCGTATTATGCTCTGAGCTTCTGCGGGCATCTTGTCCATAAGGTGAACACTGTAGCTGCGAGACAAGGAGAAAAATGAAATAAATGACAGTAATTTGCAATTTATTCCTTGTAAAGTAGCTGGGTGCAGAAGGGCTGCTGGGTGAATGTATTTCACCACTTGACATTTATTCTGCTAGTTGATCTTGATTGATTTTAGAGTCTCAGTCCTGGGGTCCTTATATTCAACACATACACAGGCTGCGGCGTTTCTAAGTAATGCTATGCACTGTGATTAATCATATGACCCTATTACTAATGGCTTATGAAGAAATCATTTAAATGTAAGGCTACAGTAATTTTTTTTAATCCCTAATTCATTAGTTAAATTGTCTAAGATTTTCTACAAAGCACTAAGGAAATAAAAATATGCCAAGGTATCTCATCTGAGCACAACAAATCCCTCAACACTAAAATGATCTCCTTCTTTTCCTCTTAAGCTACAGAAAAGACTGAACAAATTATTATCTTACAGGATAGCCCCCCAACTCAGATGCTCTGGACCCTAGCTCCTTCGTGACCTCTGATTAGGGTTCATTAGATGTTAATTGGGATTAAAATGTAATGTTAGTCCTGATCCAGTGAGTTAAATGCTTGGCCTCTATAGCTTAATTCAAATGGCTGTCATTTCTTAGTATTATGGACACAAATTAAAACAGGTATTATAAATGATTGTGAATGAGATTTTTTTTTTGAGAAACTGATCAAGAAATAATCATCAAGACTAACTGATGGCAAATATAGAGTCGGGACAGGATACTGGAGACAAAAGCATCCACTGACCACACACCGCCTCGGGAATCTGTTAGGAGGTAAGCTCGAAGGGGTTCCAGAGCTGGTCCGCGCCTGCACAACCTTCCCCTCCGCAAGGACACAGCCCATCTGGGGAGAAACCAGCAATGCGAATCCCGCCTGCGATCACTTGAAATCCCACATACACCAGCTCTTCCCCCGCCTGCCTCCCTCCGGCAAGGCAAGAGCCACGGGAAGGAAACTCTCCAACTTTACTTAATTTAAAAACGCAGGATGTACAGCAGCTGCCTCTGAAGAAAAAACAGCTTGAAAAAGAAAACTGAGAACTGTCTGTGACGGAGGCCCAATAACAGGCGGCGGGAGGAGAGAAGCCCCAGCTAAAGCCTACACGACAGAGTGTGGACAGGTAGTTCCTATGATCACAGGGGAAGGGGTGACACGGAGTAATAAAATTTCTCTATCTCCAGTGACAGCGATCTGGAGGCTGCTTCTAGATGGGAAGTTCGTAGTCTCCAAACATACGTGGTCTGCCTGTATTTATTAATTTGCAATGACAACTTTCTAAGTTCAGCTGCAACTGTAGCCCACACGCTCTGCGGGCCTTCGTGGCTGAAACAAACAGCCGCCCACACGGCTACGTGAGACACAGCGACCGCCTTCAACAGCAATGTCACTACAAGCATCTCTGATTCCTCTCTTGAGAAGATACATACTAAACTCTCGCAAGTAACAGTCTCCCTTTTGGAAGAACTATCTTTCTCTGGAAGGAAAGAAAAAAAAAAAAAAAGCAGGGGCACCTGGGAGGCTCAGTCGGTTAAGTTTCTGACTTCAGCTCAGGTCATGATCTCTGAGTTCAAGCCCCACGTCGGGCTCTGTGCTGACAGCTCAGAGCCTGGAGCCTGCTTCAGATCTGTGTCTCCCTCTCTCTCTGCCCCTCCTCCACTCACATTCTCTCTTTCTCTCTCAAAAATAAACAAACATTAAAAAAAATTTTTAAATAATGCTAACAGTGGTGACTGATATCAGGTGGGATGATGGGGGATTAAAACATTTTTCTTTATATTTTCCGGAATTTTCCGAATATTCTGTATTGAGCATGTATACGGTTTCAGTCAGAATAAAATAACTTTTGGGGTTCCTGGGTGGCTGAGGTGGTTAAGAGTCGGACCCCTGATTTTGCCTCAGGTCACGATTTCATGGTTTTGTGAGTGTGAGCCCTGGGTAGGGCTCTGTGCTGACCTCGGACCCAGCTAACCAGTTTTGTTCTCTCTCTCTCCTTTTCTCTGTCACCACTCCCCCCCAAACTTGTGCTCTCTCTCTCTCAAAATGAATAAACTTGAAAACAGTAACTTTCTACAGATAGATGTAGAAGATTCTGTTTTCCATTCACTGCCCTTCCCTAGCATCCTAAGCTAGAGAAAGCAAGGCAAGTAAATGGCTACAGTCATCTCTCCGGGCTTGATTCACCTTACCAGAATCAAGGAGCTCCCTGAGCAGGACATGATTTTTCCACCTTCTAAAAACTTAACGTAAATACCTTCAAGATCAAGGTTAGAAGTATCATACCTGTTAGAAAACCCAGGGCTACCGCTGTTGAGGTCTGGTGATGAGTGGGTTGTTTTTAACTTTTTATTTGCTGGACTCAATACTTTAGACTGAGAACAGACCGTAAGCGATACGTGTACTCCGTTAGACGGTGGAGTTATGTGGTTTGCTCTCTCCTTGGAGGGGTGCAGCGGCTCCCTAAAACACATGGTAGTCGGAGGAGAATTTTGAAATTCTCCATCTAATGTCCCATGTTGGCTTGTTTTTCCTTCCAAAGCAGTGGATTTATTGCTGAAATCGGTCAAGACAAGGGTTGAAGTTCCAAATGCTGTTCTCCTGTTGATCTTCACCTCTGTACTTGGTTTTCCAAAGCTGTTACAAGGATACTGCACTGAGCCGTCGAAGGCATCAGAACGGTCTTCACTGCTGATCGTGCAATCTGGAAGGAGAGAGAAGTAATGCTTCAGTGTTCCTACAGTGTAATACATTGGCTAGTTGAAACATCTTTTTAGTTCACTTATGATGGTGAATGCATAGAACTATTAATACAAACTTAGTTTGGACAATCCAGGAAATGAATTCTTGTCTTCTTTCTAGGAAATGAAGTATTATAGAAAGAGCAAAATTTCAACAATCCCTAGCAGCACAGAGGTGGGCTTACCAAAGATTTATATTTGCTTATTATTTTTAACCATTTAAAGGCCATTCAGCTAACCAGACTTGTTCCCATTAGACAACATATTAAAGCAGTGGGAATTAAGAAGTAGTACAGAGATCAGCAGTTACAGGCCTGTCTTTAGATTATCAGGAGCGTCTCTATGAATCACACATAATGGGAAAGGCTTATTAAATAAAGATGAATTACAAAGACTTGACATTAATTAAAAATGCTTCCTTTTTGTTAATATAATTTATTGCCAAATTGGCTAACATACAACGTGGACAGTGTGCTCTTGGTTTTGGGGGTACATTCTCGTGGTTCTTTGCTGACGTACAACACCCAGTGCTCATCCCAACAAGTGCCCTCCTCAGTGCCCATCACCCATTTTCCCCTCTCTGTGACTCACACATAACGGGAAAGGCTTATTGAAATTAGACAAATTACAAAGACTTGACATTAATTAAAAACGTTTCAACAAAGCATCCTCAGATTTTAGAATCCATAACTGTGTTCTAAATTGTAGCTTCGTACTCAGAAAAATAAAGGAAAATAGTTGATGGGACTCAGAGAGGCGTTTCAGAACGTTGGAATGAATGGGGAGACCCAAGACTGTGGTTTTCCGAGGGCTCTCTGCCGAAAGATGCTGAAGAGGGGCGAGGCCCACCCTTCTGGCCCAGAGAACAAAACACACTGTGACAACGAGCACAATGTGGGGTCCCTAAGTCAAGAACGAACTTTCTCGTCTCTAATTGAAGGGAGAAAGAACACGTTGAGAACACAATAGAAGCTGCATCAGTGAGCCGGTTCCTAATCATGGGTTCTCTCTGAGGTTTTACATTCTCTGAACACATGAAATTGTGAGCTGTAAAAAGAGTTATTTTGAAGGATTTCAATGAAATCAGTACAATTGTCTGGGTAAAGATTTTAATAACAAGGGGTAGGAAGGATAAAGAGGAGAAAAAATTCAGCAGTTTTCTGTTCCACCTGCAAAGATATTCTTACAGAAATCCTCCCTTTCAGTTTATGAAGCACTTGGACTGAATAGCAAACTCAAAAGTTGCTGAAATCTGCATAAAACAAAGCTTTATTGAATAATTCATTAGAAATAGTAGAGAACAGATGTGATCATCTCAGTTTTTTGAGATACAAAGGCAGATACTCTTTTAGCACAAGCATGTTTTCCCTCCCTGTTTAAGAAAAAAAAAAGAAAGCACTGAACAGAATATTAGCATGGTTTACAGGCAAAGTCTGGCAATTCCTTTAAACCTTTCAGAAAGAAAGCATTTTACTTAGTTATGAAATCTCAAGATGGAACAAGATATATACCTTTGTATAATTAGCCGTCTTTGAACTCAAAATCAAAATCCAGTCTTACCGATAGGTCTTGAAGTCAGGCAAGCATCACAAGCCTTCGAAGATGGCCTGTTGATTAGCGTACAGACCACACACGTCCACTGCTCTTCGGATTTGCGAGCCACGTGGTCCCCTCTGCGGGATGGCCACCTGACCGTAGTGTTTCTCCTTGGCAGCTTGCTACAAAAGAATTTTTTTAAAGTTAACCATTACAGGGGCGCCTGGGTGGCTCGGTCGGTTAAGTGTCCGACTTCGGCTCAGACCATGATCTTGCGTTTGCCAGTTCGAGCCCCACGTCGGGCTCTGTGCTGACAGTTCGGAGCCTGGAGCCTGCTTCGGAGTCTGTGTCTTCCCCTTTCTCTGCCCCTCCCATGCTCACACTGTCTCTCAATAAATAAATGTTAAAAAAAATTTTAAGTTAACTATTACCACTGTTACTATTGCCTTCTTCTTATACGTTCAGGGTACTTTAGAAATTCTTACAGAAGCATTAACTTCCAAATGTGTACAAGCCCTAACTCTCTCAGGATAAAATGTTTCCACTTGTGGCCTGCTGATTGCTATTAAAGACAGAAATAACAAAATACGTGTTTTTATTTAGAGTCAGAGTTGTGCTTTTGTTTTTTTTAAGCCCACTAAAAATATTTGACATAACCACTAGGAAGCATATCTCAAATAATGTTTTAAGTCAGTGGCACTCTTTCCAAATCCAACCTGAGATATCTTCGTTCAACCAAATTTGGGGGTTGCGGGGGCAAATACTTAGGCAGACTCTAGAACATGGAAAGCAAAATGAGAAAAGTTTTACATTTCCTTCATGTGCAGGTCTCTTGAGAATTTCTCAACTCTACCCACTAAGCACAATACTGACGAGGTAAGCTGTAATGAAGAAAAAAATCCTGAGCCTCAGAGTGCTTTCCTTCAGGTAAATCTGTCTCATGTTAGATTTACTGAATAATCTGAATAATAGATTAGTAAGAAAACAGTAAAACCAACCCTGAATTTTGGACATAAACGTGAATCATGATTTTCCAACCAGAATTCTTAATTGGCTATTTACTGTTACACAAAATGCCTTTAAAACCTCTGATAAAGCCCTCCTCTGAAACACATAGTTCCAGGGCACCTGGTGGCTCAGTCGGTTGAGCGTCCAACTTCCAGCTCGGGTCATGATCTCCCGGTTCGTGAGTTTGGGCCCCTGTGCTGTCAGCTCAGAGCCCACTTCAGTTCCTTTGTCCCCCACTCTCTGCCTCTTCCCACTCATTCTCTTTCTCTCTCTCTCAAAATAAATAAACTTTAAAAACAACAGACAGCTCTGCAGAGCACATCACACAGGTAAGCAACATGGTAGCATCAGAGGCCTTTCAGCATTCCAAACATTAATACAGAAAAAAGCTCTTTTGGTAAAGGCTATGCTACCTTACATTTCAGAACACGAGTTCTTTGACTTCCTGAGGTACCCTGTCTCCTGTAACATTTTGCTCCTTATATATAATTACATCAGTTTTTAAATTCACCCTTGTCTGGTGAAATAACAAATACCATGAGCAAATTGAGAAGTCAGACACATCTCATTATGGCCCTTTTGTCTATACTGACTTTTATTGCTACGCCGTGTTTCACATTCCTGTGGAACACCAGACCTTCCATGGAATCTGCTTGACCTAACTCTTGCCTTCCCCCCAATTTACCCTGAAAGGGACCAAGATGTATTTATTCATAATGAAATAAACACAATTTAAGTAATCCTCAGATTTTCAACATGCTCCAGTTTTTCACCTTTTTTGTCTTCTAGCCTACAGATTTTACCGACCATAAGCATATGTTCACTGTGACCTAGAGAAGCTCTGGAAGCATTTTCCCCTCACTGCTCCACTTGTTAATCACCTACTGAGAAATTCTCTCCAATCCCCACCTGGATGTGCAACAGTAACTTCAAATTTAACATCTGTAACAGACTGTGGAATGGTCTTCTGAAGGCAATGGGTCATAATGCCTGCAGCCTGTAAAGGTGAATTTATAAAAAGGACCTTTGCGGAGGAGGGGCAAGATGGCGGAGAAGTAGGGAGCTCCATGCATTGCACTCGCCCCCATATCTCACACGGAAAAGATCTGAAGTCATAGGAAACCTTACAGAACCCAAGAGATTGGGAGAGAAAGGACGCTGAATCCACTGAGAAAGCCTTCAAGAAGATGTGGTTCATCTATACGATGGAATACTACATGGCAATGAGAAAGAATGAAATCTGGCCACGTGTAGCAACGTGGATGGACCTTGAGGGTGTTATGCTGAGCGAAATAAGTCAGGCAGAGAAGGACAGATACCATATGTTTGCACGTATAGGTGGATTAGGAGGAACTTAATGGAGGACCATGGGGGAGAAGAAGGGGAAAATGGGGGGGAGAGGGAGGGAGGCAAACCATGAGACTCTTGAATGCTGAGAACAAACTGAGGACTGATGGGGGTGGGGGGGAGGGGGAGATGGGCATGGAGGTGGGCACTCGTGGGGATGAACACCGGGTGTTATATGGAAACCAACTTGACAATAAACTATTTGTGAAAAAAAAAAAAAAAGGACCTTTGCAGATGTAATAAAAACTCGTGACATGGGGAGGTTATCCTGGATTATCTGGGTGTTCCCTTAATCCAAACACAAGTGTCCTTGAAAGAGAGAGGCAGAGGGACACTGACAGCCAGGCAAGAGAAGGCGATGTGGATGTGACCACAGAGGCAGACACTGCAGTGACGCAGACCACAGACCAAGGAAGCTGGGCCGCCACCACCCCCGGAAGCTGGAAAAGGCAGCGGATTGTCCTCTGGCGCCTCTGGAGGGAACACAGCCCCGCCCACACCTCTGGTCGCAGGGAAACTGCTGGTGAACTGGCTTCCAGAACTATGCGAGAATACAGTTCCGTTGCTTTAAGCTATCAGGTTTGTGGTAATTTGTGATGGCAGCCACAGGAAGCCAGTGCAAACAAAATGCATGATCAACCCCCTACCCCAACCACCCCCCCACCCCCCACACACACCTTGCAACTTTGCTAGTCTGTCTCATGTCAGTAAATGCCACCACTGTGCACTTGACCCATCAGGCCAAACACTCACGAGTCATCCTTAACACTTCTGACATCCCACATCCAATCCACCAGCAAATCCCGTGCGCTCCGCTCCAGGGGCAAGTTTACCCTGAAGCTCAGGAAGCTTCCAGAACTCAGTGTGTTCTCCTCTAGGCCAGGGCGGCGAGCGGGAAGAGCGGAAGCAGGAATCCCACCACCTGCCGGGGGCTGAGGGCACCATCGGCGGTGTCTGCCCTGCGGTTCTTTGGAGGCAAGGCCCGGGCTCCGCCAGCACCGCCTTGCATCTGCTCAGTGCCGGCGACAACGTGCCCTGGTGGCATCAGGGGCCGCTGCGCCGTCTTGACTTACAGAAGGACCCGACCAAGCCCGCCCCCTTCTTCGCTCAAGGGCCACGAGGCCATTCCCCACGTGCACCACACTCCCCGGGCCCGGGGCAGCCTGCCCGAGGCCAGACGTCAGAGGCAGCAGAGGGAGGGCCGAGGGCCGGGCGTCTCCTCGACGCTGGCAGCTGTCACAGTCGGGTCCTCGGGCCAGCAGCACTGTGTGCCAACTCTTCCCACACGCAGACCCTCAGGCCCTCCCCGGGCCCGCGGCTGTGCGGGGACAGGCCCCCCTCACGCCTGGGGCACACACAGCTCTCAGGGCGCCTCGCTGAGCAAAATATTACCGGGGAAGCGAGAGATGTGCCACCATCCACAGCCAGTTGTGAAGCTCAAGGACGGTCTGCTTGTCTATCGATAATGAAAACACACAACGTCGTTGATGGTGAAACAAGGCAAGGAGGCCAGAAGCCAACACACGGAAGAAGGTAACGACCCAGCTGTGGCGGGCAGCTAAGAATGTCTTATTTGTCTGATGTCTTTGGTGTTTAAAAACTAAAATTTGTTATGTATTTCTTATTCTAAATATTCATAGTAGGAGTAAACTCTGCATTCATACTTTTTAGCATTTTTTTTTTCATAAAGAAGTCCCCTAAATTGTGTAAGCTTCAGTCCTCAACCCCACCTGAACTTCTAAAAATAGCCTTAGGGGCACCTGGGTGGCTCAGTCACTTACCATACAACTTCGGCTCAGGTCACAAACCCGCAGTTTGTGGGTTCGAGTCCGTTGTCGGGCTCTGTGCTGACAGCTCAGAGCCTGGAGCCTGCTTTGGATTCTGTGTCTCCCGGTCTTTCTGCCCCCGACTTGCACTCTGTCTCTCCCTCTCTCCAAATAAATAAATATGAGAACATTTTAAAAGTAAAATAAAAGTAGCCTAAATTGTACCCTTTTTTACCGGCCCACCCCACCGCACCCAAGCTGCCATCATTTACCACCGGCACTACTGTGAGGGTCCCCAATGTCACTCCTTCACTCTGCTCACACCACAGTCCCTTTCCACACACGGGCCTCACAATCCTCATAAAATACAAGGCAGTTTACGTCTCCCCTCTGCTCAAATCCTTCCAGTGGCTTCCCAGCTAACTCAAGTCAGCACACCTCACAGTGCCCAGAGTGATCACTTAATAAATAAATCAGTTACGTCTCTCCTGCTCAAATTCCCCAAAGGTGTCTGATCATACTCAGAATAAAACCCACGCCTGTTATCACGGCCGGGCTGGCCCTGCTGAATGGAGCAGCCGTGCGCCTGCATTCACTCTGCTCTGCTCAGTCGCACTTGCGTTGAAGCCAGAGCCTTCACGCCTCTCCAGTCACCTTCTCTTCCACCCCTGATCTTTACAAGTCATCAGACCTTCTCAAAAGGCTCCTCGGGGACTTTATCTGTCCAACCTATTGAAAATGAGCTTCCCTGTCACTGTGTGTCCCCTCACTGAGGGTGATGCTTCTTCTGAGCACTGTGTGTCATTATCTGCTACACATACATGGACATACAGCCTTTGCTCCAGAAGCTCTCCTCCCACTGCAATATAGAGTCCACGAATATGTGACAAATATAGGCTTAATGAGTGAATTCGGCCCTACAGTATCTATTGAGGTTGCTTTCTGGAAGATCACCATTTCTTAGCTGCCAACTGCAATGGCCATCGCTCAAGCCCCACCTGCTCTAACTGCCTGGAGGTCCCTCTCTCAATCACTTCCCAGGGCTCTTCGTCTTCTTTTAATCAGCAGACTGGAGGCAACTTCAAGGCCTTCTCCGGGATTTGCCCTGCTCCTTCGTGCACACCCTCCGTGACTGCAAACCAGTGGATTCAACTCTAATCTCAGGTTGTCAGGCGGTGGGGAGGGGCTCTGTTCTCCAAACCAAAGGCTGAAGTTGTAGGTGGAGGAGGAGGGGGTCTCCAGGGAATCCGTGCACCTCTCAATGGAGACTACGTACCAGCACGGGACTGATTTTGTGTGTCTAAACAAAAGAGACTATTTTCTTAAAGAAAGCAATGGACATACTAATTAAAAACATTGAAAGTTACAAAACATAAAGCACCATTTAAAGAGGGCTTGAATGAGAAACAAAACAAAACAAAAAACATCCAAGCTGCTACCCAACTGCTATTTTAATGGAACCAATTGCTACTCTGGTCCACTCGGGCCCCTCACTCACAGAGCACCGGCACTTCCGAGGGCTACTCTGGGCTACTCGGGCCCCTCACTTACGGAGCACCGGCACTTCCGGGGAGCCCCGCACAAAGTGTTTCTTCTGCTGAAACTGAAAGGTGTTTACTATCATGAGGCTTGAGATAAGAGGCTTAAGCAGGAAGCAGCTCAGGTCTGCCCCCATTCCCTCCACCTGGTCTGACTGTGGAGTCGCCAGGCAAGGCGCCTTCGTGGGTTCCTGTTTCCCAGACTTGAGCTCTTACAGCTTTTTTATTAATCCTGTGACTTACACCCACGTTCATTTTGCCTACATGACCCCCAAATTCCCATTCTAGCGTATGATAATTGAGCTGGGTTTCATTTATTGTACTCAAAAGAACCCCGTTTTTTAAATTATGTGTTTAAACATGACAGCTGTGTAATCAAACTCTTCCCAAAACAAGGCTACCCTATCAAGACTAACCCTCTACAGATTTTCCTCATTCACATATCCTAAGTGCCCTGTGATTGTTCCGTTCCCCCCAGAAATCTCTGCCAGCCCAGATCTGCCTTAAAAATTGGCTTGTAGGGGCGTCCGGGTGGCTCAGGTGGTTAAGCTTCTGATGTCAGCTCAGGTCATGATCTCTCCATAGCTGAGTTCAAGCCCCACCTTGGGCTCTGTGCTGACAGACAGCTCAGAGCCTGGAGCCTACCTCGGATTCTGTGTCACCTCTCTGCCCCTTCCCCAGCTCATGGTCTCGCGCTGGTGCTCTCTCTTTCAAAATAAACATTAAAAAAAAATTGTTTTGTAAACCTCAGTAACTTCTCATTAACTCGCAACCAATTCTCAATACTTTCCAAATTAGATGGTTTTCAGAGACCTAAGGTGTTTTCAGGCAGGAACGAAACACCATCCCCTGAAGCTCTCCAGATGCAAGGTCCTGCCTCTTGTCTTTTTTTTTTTAATGTTTATTTATTTTTGAGAGAGAGAGTGAGAGAGACAGAGACAGAGCTTGAGTTGGAGGGACACAGAGAGAAAGGGAGACACAGAACCTGAAGCAGGCTCCAGGCTCTGAGCTGTCAGCACAGAGCCCGATGCGGGGCTCGAACTCAAGAACTGTGACATCATGCCCTGAGCCAAAGCCAGTCGCCCAACCAACAGAGCCGCCCAGCCACCCCCTGCCTCGTGTCTTGGATGAATTCCTTCCACACTGATCTCAAAGGTCACCTTCTTCAATAATCCTTCCGTGTTCTCCCGGGTGCAGAATGACTTCACTGCTGTTAGTACAAACGTGCCCTCTGCCCCGCTTCCATCCCAAACCCAGTGCAGTTTTAATATCTATTTACTCCCCATCTCAGACTTTGAGGGGCTAAATTTTATTTTTTTTATGTTTATTAATTTTGAGAAAGAGAGAGACCATGCACACACACGTGTGAGCAGGGGAGGGGCAGAGAGGAGGGAGACTCCCAAGCTGGCTCTGTGCTGAGCTCCTGATGCAGGGCTTGATCCCAGGATCCAGGAAATCATGACCTGAGCCAAAACCAAGAGTCGGACACTTAACCGACTGAGCCACCCAGGCGCCCCTAAGTTTTGGCTTTGTATTCACAGCACCTGAATTATAACAGACACTAATTAAGAGAGTAATAAAAACACATTTTAAAAATTAACAAAGTAACGACTAGCACAGAAAAGGAAACAGCAAGAGTTTCCTCTTAAGGAGAAAATGCTCACCTGTACACATTATGCTCGTTCTACACAAAGAAGAGCCGACAATAAATGGGACCAGTATTCAGTGTGGCATAATCAATAAAGACTGGAAAATGTGGGGAGGAGTTAAATTAACTGCGAGTGAAAGCACCCAAGGGTTTAGATCAATGCTGTTGGGCTTTCGTATTTCTCCAACTAAATTTGAAGACTTTAACTTAGGATCAGAAAATGGAGTCAGCATTAAAAATGTTCCAAAACTCATCTAGAAAATGAACAGAATATGCTTCATGATAGAAATCTCAGGACAAAAATTACTGGTTTTCTAATGTCTTATTATGTATGCATTTATTTGTCAATATAGAGTTGCTTTTCCAAATGATGTCTGAAGCTAAATGCCAATATATAAATCAGAAGTAGCTTAGGAGAGAGGAGGGGTTGCAGGCTCAGGATTTTTCCAGTACAGCAAGGCTTCCTCTAGCTCAGAAATGTACCTACGTCTCCTGCAGGGAACCCTTGAACTTTAAAAAATTTTTTTTTAACATTTATTCAGTTTTGAGAGACAGAGAATGAGTGGGGAAGGGGCAGAGAGAGAGAGGGAGACACAGAATCTGAAACAGGCTCCAGGCTCTGAGCTGTCAGCACAGAGCCCGACGCGGGGCTCGAACCCACAAACTGTGAGATCATGACCTGAGCTGAAGTCGGACACTTAACCGACTGAGTCACCTAGGCACCTCACGCTTGAACTTTTAAAACCTAGTTTCAGGGGCGCCTGGGTGGCTTAGTCGGTTAAGCGTCCGACTTTCGCTTAGGTCATGATCTCGCGGTTCGTGGGTTCGAGCCCCGCGTCGGGCTCTGTGCTGACTGCCGGCTCAGAGCCTGGAGCCTGTTTCAGTCTGTGACTCTCCCTCTCTCTCTGACCCTCCCCTGCTCACGCTGTCACTCTCTCTCTCTCCTAGAAATAAATAAAACATTAAAAAAAAATTTTTAAACCTAGTTTCAAACAACCCTTGGAATCAACATTTCTATGATAAACAACATATTTCTTTAATCATTTGGAAGAATACTTTGTCTAAACCCCCCAAACTATCAATTCATAGAAAACAAATAGAGAACATTAAGCATTTATTCAGGAGACAAACATTTATCAAATGTCCTCTACCTGCCATATACTGTGTTACATGCATTTGGTCAGATAAGTGTACACCTATAGTATTAAAACTAAGGAAGCCATAAATCTGCACAATAAATATACCATCCAAATAGATCTCCAATCTGGATGGCAGCACAGTGGGGTGAAGAAGCCGAGAGGAAGAAGCTGTGAGTGGTTTAAGAGCTGAGAACAGAAGAAGGGGGAAGGAGAGAGGAAACCACAGGGGCAGGGTGGGCGGGCAGACGGCCACAGACACACTGGCGAAGGCAAAGGGGGCCTCCCCCACAGACCACCTCCAGCCCGTGGCCCTGAGCCTGCCATTGGGCAAGATGGCGCCTCCCTCCCCAGGGGCCACATTGCGTCTTCCCCTCCCTGGCCACCTATTCAGAGCCTATCACTGTTTCTTTCTAGCTCATTCTTTTGCTCCTATGCTGGATATTATCTGAGGCTCAGACCTTGGCTCCTCCCTCCCTACTTTCCCTGTGAACTGATCCCTCTGGAATACTTCACTTCATAAGGGCACCCGGGAGCTCACCCAGTTGAGCGTTGGACTCCTGGTTTGGGCTCAGGTCATCATTCCAGGGTCATGGGATCCAGCGCCATGTCAGGCCCCCCACTGGGGATGGAACCTGCTTAAGATTCTCTCTCCCTCTGCACCTCTCCCCCCTCACGCACACTTGCCCTCTCTCAAAAATGAATAAATAAATAAAATGAATACTTGCTCTTAATAAGCATCAAGCTATTACCTACCGTCTGTGATATGGCTGTGCACGCACCTCTTCAGACATCCACTGTTGCTTTACACAGACAACATTCTTTTCCCCTCTATCCCAAAACGTTGACTATCTTTTAAAAGTAAATTTCAGGGGCGCCTGGGTGGCTCAGTCGGTTAAGCATGCAACTTCGGCTCAGGTCATGATCTCACCATTCGTGAGTTCAAGCCCCACATCGGGCTCTGTGCTGCCAGCTAGCTCACAGCCTGCAGCCTGCTTCCGATTCTGTGTCTCCCTCTCTCTCTTCCTCCTTCCCCGCTCATGCTCTCTCTCTCTCAAAAATAAAATAAACATTAAAAAAAAGGTAAACCTCACACGTTTTCTATGACATCTTCCCAGCCTTGTGTGTACATATAAACCTTTCATATCCCTAAACTCTTAAGGCACTTAATGTGCTTTCTGTCTGTGATGGTTATTTTGGCTTATAATCACATATATTCCTTTACAATATTATTTTTTAAATGTTTATTTATTTTGAGAGACAGAGAGAGAAACTGAAAGCAGGAGAAGGGAGAGGAAGAGAACCCCAAGCAGACTCCCCGCTCAGTGTGGAGCCCAATGAGGGGCTCAATGCCACGAACTGTGAGATCATGACCTGAGGTGAAATCAAGAGTCAGACACTTAACCGAATGAGCCACCCAGGCACCCAGTACTCCTTTATATTATTAATATCTGTCCCAGCTTTTCCCAAAGGGACCTAAAGCCTTTTACCAGGCTAACTGTGCACTGGGGTAAAGGAGGTAATCAGACCTTTTGGGGACCACTGGACACTGGCTCCAAACAGATGCTAATTCAAAGAGACTCAAAACAGCACTGTGCTCCACCCACACAAGAGGGGCTTCAGGCGGTCAAGTGATCAATGGAGTTGCAGCTCAGCTCCATCTCGGTGGATCCCTGAACCTCTCCTGTGGTTATTTCCCTAGTTCTGGAAGGCGTAATTGCAATAGACATATTCAGCAGCCGAAAGAGTCACCTTTAGCAAGCAGTCGATTACTTAATAAGACATGACTTTTGTCAAGAGATCTTGCTTAGATTTATAATATTATTTCTAAATAAAGCAAAAACTTTTGAAGAGTTGCATCTGTCCAACTGACCTATCTATACCTCCTGGTAATCACTTTACAAACAAGATTAAAGCTGAATGCTGGATATTAACGTCTGAACACGAGATTTTCTACTGAATCCAGACGTGGACCAGTAATCATCTTCAGCTTATCCTGGTTTTTTTGTTTTTGTTTTAATTTGAAGAAAGAGATGTGCATGAGTGGGAGAGAGGGGTAAAGGAAGCAAGGGAGAGAGTGTGTGAGAGAGAGGGAGGAAGGTGGGGGAGAGAGAGAGAGACAGAGACAGAGAGAGAGAGAGGGAGGAAGGTGGGGGAGAGAGAGAGACAGAGACAGAGAGAGAGAGAGAGAGAGGGAGGGAGGGGGAGAGAGAGAGGGAGGGAGGGAAGGGAGAGAGAGAGGGAGGGAGAGAGAGAGAGAGAGGGAATGAGGGAGAGAGAAAGAGAGAGGGAGGGAGAAAGAGAGAGAGGGAGGGAGGGAGGGAGGCAGAGAGAGAGAGAGAGAGAGAGAGAGAGAGAGAGAGAGAGAGAGGGAGAGGAGAGGAGAGGAGAGGAGAGAGACAGACTGAGAATCTTAAACAGGCTCCATGCTCAGCACGGAGCCCAAAGCAGGCTGGATCCCATGACCTTGGGATCATGACCTGAGCTGAAATCAAGAGTCAGACGCTCAACTGGCTGAGTCACTCAGGCACCCTCTCCTGGTGTTTTGATAATGTTATTTATGATTTCCTTCCAAGGGTTCAAATATCTCCGAATTGTGTTCTTATTAATAGCTTTTGAGTTCGTGAATTAGGGCAAATGGCATACACGTTTAAACTGGATAACTCACCATATGTCAACATGCTGAGGATTTTCTTCCTGACAGTGAGGACAGAAGTACGTCATTCTGTTATTCTCTCCCAAGCGACACACAGTTATTTTGCACCAGCACTGACAACAGTTAGGGCGCCTGTAAACCTTATAGTGTTTAGAGATAGCAGACCCGGTTTTCTGGCACTAAAAACAAACAAATAAAAAACCAAACGCTATATTATCTATAAGATGGTGTTTTAAGGAACCAAAGATACATTCTTGAAAGTCATTTCTGAAAATAACTTGGTTAAAATTTACGTGTTTGTACATATGTTCGTATATGTTCCTTTCATCTAAAAGGTATTGACAAGATTCAGCAATTACTGTCAAACAACATTGGTGTGAAATAATTAAGTCATTATTTTACAATTTATTAGTATTCAAAATTATCCTGTGCATAGCATTTTTTACCTAAATGGAATATAAAATTCTACAATTTAAAATGTCTTTCATGCTTTTAAGATTCTTTTAAAAACTAAACATAATTATGTGGTTTTAAGAAAAAGGCTAGATTAGCTTGAAATCTGAATTATTTTTAGAACACTAAAGCTGCTTACTTTCTTTCAACAGACAAAAACAAAAAATTATGTGTAGGGCCAAAAACTTGAGATCACTTTCTTTGTTGATCTGACAAAAACACTTTTTCATTTTTAATGTTACAAATTCACTAAAGAAAAAAACAAAAATTCAAATGCCTTCCTAGCAGAGAACATGTATACATTCTCATTCACAAGGCGTTTTGATATTCCCCATCACAGCTTTATTCTACTCACATATATTTAAAGCCCCTAAAAAGAGGATGTTTTGGGCTTACATCAGCTCTGTGAAAATCTCAGGACGCAGAAATATGACTCATCATCCACAGGTTGAAAATTACATAAACAACTTTTATTGATTTACATGAAGTATTAAAATACCCAACTTAATATGGGCAGAAAATGGATCGTTCTCTATAATCACCTTCCCCTGGAAGAAGCAAGCATACAGAATACTAAAATAGTTATGGGGTGGGGCGGCTGGGTGGCTCAGTCAGTGAAGTGTCCTACTTCAGGTCACGATCTTGTGGTTTGCGAGTTCGAGCCCCACGTCGGGCTCTGTGCTGACAGCTCAGGGCCTGGAACCTGCTTCGGATTCTGTGTTCCCTGTCTCTCTGCCCCTGCCCTGCTTACACTCGATCTCTCTCAAAAATAAACATATAGTTAAAAAACTTAAAAAAAAAAAAATTATGGGGCACCTGGGTGGCTCAGTGGGTTAAGGGTCCAACTCTTGATTTTGGTACAGATTATGATCTCATGGTTCATGGGATCGAGCCCTACATCAGGATCTACACTGACAGTGCAGAGCCTGCTTGAGATTTCTCTCTCTCCTTCTCTCTGCCCCTTCCCCACTCACCTCACACACACTCTGTCCCTCAAAAAATAAAATAGTCATAATACTCAAGGCAGACATGTAAAGTAGGAGGTCCATTAACACTCCAGGCCAGTTAATGAAGACTCCTGAACATACTAAAAATAAACATTTTGAATACAGAAAATGGACAGTGGAGGAAAAAAACCTGTCACATATGATACCTTGTTTAAAATATAAGATGTGCTTTTTGAATTCTATATGTAGATGTATATGCATATACACAGCTTCCAAAATTTACAGTTAGCAAGTACTTAGTTCATTCTCAAAACAGTCTTTGTGGTAGGCAGATAATTATTATCCCATTTTACAGATGAGGAAACTAAACCTAAATTATTTAAATAATCTAAATCACACAGAGAGCAAGTGGCAAAATCCTACTGAATTGAGGTCTATTTATTCCAAAGAATTGACTTCTCTCTCTAGAGTTTTGACATTTTACTTTTCTATATCCAAGACCAGAATAAGAATCTAAGTAAAATGCTAACATAGCTGTTCCCCAACTTAGTCTATGTTTAACATAATTATTGTTGGACAAGTTTGGACTGACCCATGACAAAAAATTCCCGGATGTTAATTACGCCCACAGGGCACGCTCCCTCACTGTACCTCTACACACTGGCCACTAGATGGCGACATCCAGCCTAAACATTTTGGGTGCAACCAAAAGGGAAACAGTTGACATTTTACAAGTAGAAAAAATTTTGCTCTCACCCTATAAAAAAGAATACTGAAGTCACGTATCATTTTCACAAGGTGATGAGTCTGTTCATCTGTTAACTGACAAGCCTTCAAACAGAAAAACAAATGAGGACAGTTTCACAGTTTGTTCTTTACTGTACAAAAATAATACCAGTTGCTGGTTCTAAGAGAACTATCAACAGATTTAAAATACGTGCATGATCTTCTGGAACTCCACTCACACATCTACTTAGTGTCATTAACAATGGTTTTATTTTTAGGTGATGGCATTACAGAGGAAAAAATACCATTTTTATAAGTTTTATATCTAAATTCAAGTATTTATTGAATATCTCTTCTGTTTCAGACGTCTTCAAAGTCCCAGCATTGTTCATTAGCCCCCTTGAAAAGCCCCTGCTGGATTTGCAAAAAGAAAAAAAAAAAAGAAAAAACAGAAAGAAAACAAAAGGAAAAAGGAGGAAGGGGAAGGGAGGGAAAAATCAGCAAAGAAATAGATGACCATCAAGGTCACTATCAGGCCTAAAAAAGATATGAATTTATATACATGCATTAATATCAGAGTACTTATTAACACCTGGAAGAACTCAGAAATAGACCTCACTGAAGAATTTTTTTGTGACACAGCCTGGCATAAATTTCAGCATTATCCTTGTAGAATTATTCATTATTTGGCATGCGGTTTAATAGATATGCCAGAAAAACTTCTGACGGTTTATCCTTGTTTATGTACGTGAATGTATACACACATCTATACACAATAGAAACTATTTATCAGTAACCATAAAACCTAAAATCATCTAGTCAACATAATCATTATGAAAGTATTATGTATATTTTTCATTTATTGAAGGTTTAAAACATATACGCTTCTACAACTGACTTATTGCTTCCTGTATCTTATACACTAGATTCACTCATACGCCGCAATGTTAAAGTGTACTTTTTCAATAACTGTGCGTGTGCTTTTAGGGGGCGAATAGCTAAACTTGAGAACTGCTATTATTTTCAAACTCCCAGACGTTATGGACAGATGATGCCTCACTAGATGAATGGCTGGCTGGATGTACTAATGAAAAGTAAATTCTGAGTTTATGAGAAATAATAACAATACTCTGAGTAACAGTACTCTAGGTTCTTTTTTTCAAAAACGTTTTCCATAGATGTCTGGGTGATTTTAAAAAGCTCATTCTTGGGGCGCCTGGGTGGCTTAGTCGGTTAAGCGTCCGACTTTCGCTTAGGTCATGATCTCGCGGTTTGTGGGTTCGAGCCCCGCGTCGGGCTCTGTGCTGACTGCCGGCTCAGAGCCTGGAGCCTGTTTCAGTCTGTGACTCCCACTCTCTCTGACCCTCCTCTGCTCACTCTGTCTCTCTCTCTCCTAGAAATAAATAAAACATTAAAAAAAAATTTTTTTTTTAAAATAAAAAGCTCATTCTTATTAAAAATCTGTTTTATTAGTTACTCCCATGTTAGAGAAATTTAAATAACCTGTTCCAAGAGTTAAAAAGCAGAATCTAATCTAGAAAGATTATTAACTGGTTTCTTTTAAAACTTATTTCTTATGGATTTGGATTTAACAAAAACCATCTAGAAAATAATAATACAAAATCAAATAGTATCTCTGGATTCGTGCAGAAGATGACTTAGTTTAAAGAGACTAGTTGGATGTAGATAAAAGCCCTCAGGGAGATTTCTTCCCTAGAAACTAAAATATACGTAACCTTCTACCTGGGTTTGAGGTCTAAGCTCTCTGACCTTCTTACAACTTTGCCTTGTAAATCACCACTCTCCTTCCTACAGGTTTGACCTGCTCTTCTTTATCATTTTTTTTTCTCATTTAAATATGTCTGTGTCTCTTCTGTTGAAGAACAAGGAAAAAACAAAACCTGGTCCTTGTCCTGAAAATACACACACACACACACACACACACACACCCGCCCAGGCCTGAGAAATCTGCATTTTCCCTGTACTCCAGTCTAAACTACTTAACAAGCGCTCCACATTTTGTCTCCATTCCCCCACCAACCTCTTACTCCTCAATCTCTCCCATGCTCAACCACCAACAAAGTATTTGCTAACATCAGAAGAGCTACACACAGGAACACGTGAGTGTGTATGGAGTGTGAATTTAACATGCCGGGTTCAAAAAGCAAGCTGTGAGCTTACTTCGTTCATACCCTCAACAGATATTTCTTTGATGTCTTCCATGTGCTAGACGCTGCATTCTCTGCGCTTGGATACATCAGGAACAAAACAGACACCTCCCCCCTAAGACACTGCAGGGCAGTAGGAGACAGATTTTAAATAGTAAGTATAACAAGTAAGAATTAGGTTGATCAAAAAGTGATCCCTGGCATGGGGAAAATAAAGAGCGAGGCAAAGTAGGGGAGCTGGGGGGACGTGAAGTGGGGAGGAAGGGATGCACAGAGCAATTTTAAATAGAGAGGTCAGGGGACGCCTGGGTGGCTCGGTCAGTTAGGCGTCCCGCTCTTCATCTCAGCTCAGGCCATGCGGGATCTCACGGCTGTGGGTTCAAGACGTGCGTCTGGCTCTTCGCTGACTGCTCAGAGCCTGCTTGGGGTTCTCTCTCTCCCTCTCTGTCCCTTCCTTGCCCACTCTCTCTCAAAATAAAGTTTAATAAATAAACTAAAAAAAGAAATAGAGTGGTCAGTGCCAGCTTCATTAAGAAGTTAACAAGAACAAAGACCCCCAACGTCTCTGTTTGGGGGAGAATGTTTTGCAGCAACACAGACTTACGTGTTCCACACCAGTCCCTTAACAGTATTTAAAAATACAAAAATCATTTAAAAAAAAATACTTATCACCTACTTTGACAGCTGGGTGGAGACCACTGTCAAAGAGAGCTTCGTTTTTGATGATGTTCCCTACTCCAGGCAATACTTTCTGGTCCATTAGCACGTCACACAACATCCGTCCTTTTTGTTTTCTAACTTCACTTTCTGCTCTTGAGAAACTAAATTTAGGCGAACATACATCTAATTCTTCCATCATTCTTATTCTCCGTTGGCTTTCTGTTGAGTTTCTGTAGAAAGGAGATATAAAACACATTCATCATAAGTCTTTGCACAGTGTCATTTAAAATGATCGTTGATGTACACATTTTCCGTTAATTGGGGTGGAAGGTGATATAGCCAAACAATGAAGACCCTAACAAATGAGATTATCTGACGGCTCTTTCAAAATGAGCTTTTATCAGTTATAAACCATTTTTAAAACATCTACTTATCTCCACATTTCAAACCAAACCGCATCTCTAACTCTGCACGTTTCCAGCCGAAGTACTTTTATTTTCTTCTCTTTTTTACCTGATTTCTACGGATGAGTCAAAGAAACAAATGAGATCTTCAGTGAGCTGTACTTCAAGAACAGGAGAAACTCCATTTTTATGTTTATTTTCCAGCGGATTAATCATGATGAAGCCTTTCATTCCAAAATGAATCCTGAAACAACATCAGACCCATTTTTGAGTGGCAGAAAGTATATTGTGTATCTAATTTTTGTTCCTTCATTTCACTTTTTGGATTACAAGCAAAGAAATGTCACTCAAGACAGGCACTTTTACGCGGCAAACAATGTAGCTAATGTTACATATTTTTCCGTTCTGGGATTGTATCCTTATAAAACTAGATATGACAACCAGTTTTTCAAACCGCAAAAAAGATAAATTCCTAGAGAAATAATAAGGGCCCCACAATAAGCTCAAGAAAACATACCTTATTCTTTTCTTGTCAGATGAATTACCTTTATTCACGGAACAGTCTAGCGTCTCCACTTTCTGTCAGATTCAAAGGCTTTGGATGAAATGAGGCTAGATTTAAATTGCCTATAGTTGTTTCTGTTTTGTTTTGTTTTTATAAATTCCACAAAGCCACTAACATTCAAATTCTGTATCTAGCCACAATGGATGGGAAGTGTTCACATACTCCAAAACAGTATCTACAGTTTAAGAAACTCTTTTCTTCCCCCTTGCTCTGGGATGCACAATGAAGCGATTGTTTTTTTGCTTTTTTTGGTTTGTTTGTTTGTTTTTGCAAATCTTAACGTATCAAAAGAGAAGAGAACAAGTCAAAATGCTATTTACTGTCTTCAGTTCTTTTAGTTTTCTTTTACCTTTCCATGTACTGGGAAGAGGGGATTTATAAATATTTACGGTTAGCTTGAAAGCCACAATGCAGTGATGAAAAATGTATAACCTTTCAGTTTTTATAGGACTGATTAGCATGTCCAGTAAAAACGCGCACACACAAAATAAAAAAAGAAAGAAAAAAGAACGAAAGAGAAAAAGCGGTTTTGTGAGGCCTCTGATGATGAAGATCAAAAACGATTCTCCAGATGAAATACTGTGTCCCACCTCCCCACTCCTCCTTACAGCTTTGTTGAGTTAATAAATATGGCAGTTTGGGCAGCAAACTGTTACCACACTGCGCTTCTAATTCCAAAGCACCGTGTTATAGTATTGTACAAGGTTAACCAGTCTAACTTTAAAAATGTGGGATTTAAACTCTGTGTGCCCTACTATCAATCATAAATGCATTTTACATGCCCCATACTTCCTGACAGGAAAAATGTGTGCCTGTAAGTACTCCATAATTTAGCTTCTGGAGGTTCAACCCCAGCGAAAGGTGTACAGCTGTCATGCCCAGAAGCCATCATATCTAAAATCTTTTTAGTTGCATGGCTCATAAAGTGGATTCCAAATCACTTTCTGTAATGAAACTGCATCCACATAAAACATCTCAAAGGTTAAGACCCAAACAAAATGCAGCAGGAGCCCCCGATAAGAAGCCTGAATCAAATTAAATATGCTTTTGTCTTATAAATCTATTCAATTTAGAAGAAAACGTGCATACAAAACTAAATTTAGTTTATTTTTATTTACTTTAATCGAACACCAAAATGTTGTCACCACTGAGTCCCAACAAACCACCACATTTTGTGTTTATTGTTAAGTACGCTTTACACTAAACTAAGAAAAATATACCAGCACCGTGAAAATTTCTGAGGCACAGTAAACATCTGTACTGTTTTAACAACTGCCATACTAATCTTTTTGTAGATCAGGACGAAGGCTCATTATCACATTTAGATTCAAGAGTTAGATCTGCTTTTTAAGATTCCGCATTATAATCAACTAGTTAGGAAAACTGTATTAGATCTTGATTTCCAGCTCCTGAGCCTCTGAAGCTCCTTCCACCCCCAAGTCCAATGACTGGTGATCCAATGACTGCCCGAGATCATCTACTCTGCACGGTACGGCTGGCTGCCAACAGGGGCCTTAGGCCCAACTCTGAGTCAGTCTCTTGTGTCTTCCTGAAGAGCTCATGCCTTGACAGAGTTGATCCGGAATGGACACCGGAGTCAAGCCAGACCCATGAGTATGCAGTATCTGGAGTCTCCAGCCTTCTCCGGACAGATTTACGGATTTGGGAAGTAGAAAGACCAGTTTCTTTTTAGTCCCAGGAGATCTAAGATGGGCACAGTCTCGGGGAATGTGAGCCAACGAGGGCGGCAGAGAAGCCAAGATTACAGTGAGGGACAGAATCAAAAATGCACAGTCCTCAGAGCATTCAGTCTTTGCTTCGAGTGCTTCTGGAAACCCGGCTGTATCTTCAGGTAGGACGCTGCATGTTCTTATAATAAATATTCACGGATCTCGGTTGAGTTGGGCTTCCGTCACTTGCAACCAAAGTTCCAACATAAAAGAATTCTGTCCAAACTAAAAATTGAAGCGACAGTGGAAAAACTACTCTAGTTAGAAATGGCTTCCTAACACCAATCAATAAATAAGACCTGATCCTGTTTTAAGCAGCAGCCACATTCTCTCCATCAGAGAGATCAGAACATCCTTGCGCAAACAACAGTGTCAGAGGTTCATCTTAGTGACAACTATACACTGCTAACGAGATGGCTGCTTATGAAAATTATGAAGCTGTCAGCAGTGACCTAAGGATAGTAATGAGTGTAAAATAGTTGAATGTGATTCCTGTAAAGTTTATGCTATGGATTTCAGGAAGGAAGTTATAAAACAGGATGGACTTACCTACGTTAAAGAAGATGCAGGGTGTTCTGCACCTGCTTAGGCTACAGAAGCTAAGAGCACATACAGCCTCTCTCCTAACATGGAGAGAAAACCCATATTATTTACAAAATCCTAAGTCTCTTGAGCCCACCAGAGACATGGGTTTGCAGGCAGCCGGGTGAGCTGAATTCCAGAGTCACCAGTCCCTCCACGTGGAAACGCAGACACAAATTACTGTACCGTAAACACGGGTTAACGCAACGGCTGAATTTAACAAACTCCTGCGTCCTGAGTGTGGCTGGTGCAACAGTCCAGCATCCCAGAGGCCCGGCCACAGGAGAGCACGGGCTTGCGCGTGAGCTCCCTCCCGCGCACGTGCCCCAGTTGTGCATCAGAAAGAGGAGTCACGGGAGGGGACCGAAAGGGTCACCCCTGGTGGCACAGCACCTGTCTGTCGCCGAGGGAGAGGGACGGACAGAAAGCCGGGGTCCCTGCGGGGCTGAGGGGAACCCTCCTTTGCACCAGGAAGCCCTGCACCCTGCAGCTACATAAGCGGGCCACCACGGGGGCGACAGGGAGCTCTCGGCCACCAGGCTGGGGCCAAAATACCGCTGCCGAGGACGCAGAGCAAAAGCCATCAGTCTTCAGGGGAGACGCAGGGACTCAGCTTTGTCACAGACTCCTGCGGGGAAACGAGACATCTGTTCCCACTGAGAAGGAAATGCCCTTGGACAGGAGACCCCCCGCAGGCGGAAGCAGGGGCTGCCTGGGGGACGGGAGGGCCAGCTGCTCAGGAGAGAGGACACACTGCAGTCCACGTGCACAGGGCCTAGAAGAACCGCTTTCTCCATCACGCACCTCGCACCAGACGACAAGCAACAGCAGTGCTGGGGGTCGGGGTGGGCCGGGAGGCACGCGGAGACACCCCGGACACAAATAGCAGGGTCTGCTGAAAGCTGAGAGCAGGGCGGAAACACGGAGAGACAGCCGCGGCCACACCAGGCCACGCTCGAGGCACAAAGCAGTAGCGGCAGCCCAAGTTTGCCATGTGGCTGTCGCCAAAGCCATCGACAACACAACAGTATCCAAACCGAGCTCAACTCCTCAATCTCCCACATGACCTGAAAGAAGAGGCATGACCATCCCTGAGCTTAAGTATTTACCCTTCTCTACTGCTGCTCTAACCAGGGTTATCTGGGATTCAAAAAAACAAACAAACAAACAAAAAAAAAAAACCAAGGCACATAAAAATATAAGATAAAGGAAGAAAAACAAAGAGCAAAAACCAAAAACAAAGGGACTCAATGTCAAGAGATAAAGCAGGCAACCGAACCGGACCCAAAGATGTGTCAGATGTTGGGTCTATAAGCAGATAAATTAAAATTATTTTAACAATTAAAATTACAGTTATCAGCTGAGAATACCAGGTCAGATCAATCTGCTATGATAAGGTCCCTAATGTTCCACAACTACTATAGTGCTATACATGGGCTTTATGTTAACATGGTTCTGGACTTCTATAACCTCACACAGAGGTTTGGAAGAATACCACACAATCAGAGCCAAGCCAGGCCACGCATGAGCCATTCTCCATTGTACGACCAGCTGAAGCCTAGAAAGCCTCTGCATTCTGCTCATGAGAGATTCCCATATGCTTTCAAAAGGGATATAAAAAAAGCACCAATACTGGTGCCTGGGTGGCTCAGTCGGTTGGATATCTGACTTCACCTCAGGTCATGATCTCCCTGGTTTGTGTGTTTGGGCCCTGCATCAAGCTCTGTGCTGACAGCTCAGAGCATGGAGCCTGCTTTGGATTCTGTGTCTCCCTCTCTCCCTGCCCCTCCCCTGCTCGTGATCTGTCTCTTTCTCTCTCAAAAATAAACATCAAAAAAAATTTTTTTAATAAATAAATGTTAAAAAAAAAAATAAAAGCACCAGGAAAGAGGATCCAGCAAATCCACATCTAGGAATTTATGCTAAGAAAACATCACAGTGGTAAAAGATATATATGCTCAAGGATGTTAACTGCAGAGTTATTTACTAGAGTGAAAAATGGAGTAAAATGCTACTCAGCAGTGATATAAAAACACGATCTACAGAATACTATGCAAAATACTAAGGCACATGTATATTTTGACACCAACATGCATACTCTTTGAAAAAGCCTCATACATTTAAAATTTCCATTTATATAAAGATTATAATATACGATGTCATATGATTCATGGACATGTGCTATAAATGATGTAATATATGGTATATATACAATTGATATATTATCTATGATATTTGCAAATACTGTTAAGACTGCCCTTTTTTGATGGTTGTAATTATGGGTGGTATTTCCTTTTGTCATTAGACTTTTTGGAACTATCTTAATGTTTTACAGTTGGCTTAGTTATTACTTCTTAAGGAAAAATTGCAGTAAAATGATGTGTATCATTAAATAAAACAAGAAAAGGAAAGTAGGGCTGGTAATCAATCATGCAGGCTGTTGGGTGCAGGAGAGAAAGGCAATGAAAGAGGTAAAGATTTCCAGATTTTCTCCAGTTACACATGAAAGCATCATTGTAACTGAAATGGAAAATCAAAATGTCAGGGCGCCTGGGTGGCTCAGTCGGTTGAGCATCCGACTTTGGCTCAGGTCATGATCTCCCAGTTTGTGAGTTTGAGTCATGCATCAGGCTCTGTGCTGACAGCTCTGAGCCTGGAGTGTCTCTCTCTCTGACCCTCCCCAACTCATGCTCTGTGTCTCAAAAATAAATATAAATATTAAAATCTTTTTTTAAAAAAAAAGGAAAATTGTCAAAAATTTACCATTTCAAAAACTAAGATTTTCATTTTCTGCCCATAGATTACTTTTAATGGTAAGTTTTCTTATTTTTCCCTTCCTTCTTTCCTTCATTTAAATTGAGGTATAAGTTGGGGCGCCTGGGTGGCTTAGTCGGTTAAGCGTCCGACTTTCGCTTAGGTCATGATCTCGTGGTGTGTGGGTTCGAGCCCCGCGTCGGGCTCTGTGCTGACTGCCAGCTCAGAGCCTGGAGCCTGTTTCAGTCTGTGTCTCCCTCTCTCTCTGACCCTCCCCTGCTCAATCTGTCTCTCTCTCTCTCCTGGAAAAAAATAAAACATTAAAAAATAAATAAATAAATAAATAAATAAATTGAGGTATAAGTGACACAGAACATTACATTAGTTTCAGCTGCACAACAGAATGATTCAATACTTGTGTACATTGCAAAATGATCACCACAGTGAGTCTAGTTAACACGTTTCCAGTTAAGAAAATGCTTTTCCTGTGATGAGAACTTTTAAGATACAATCTCTTAGCAACTTTCAAAATAAAAATACAGTGTTATTAAACACTATGGTCCCCATGCTGTATGTTATATCCCAGGACATACTGAGAGTAAATAAACTGTAAACTGGAAGTTTCTACCTTTTGATAATGGTCAGCTTTTAAAAATTTTTTACAAATAGTTTATTGTCAAATTAGTTTCCACATAACACCCAGTGCTCATCCCCACAAGTGCCCTCCTCCATGCCCATCCCCCTCCCCCCCACATCCATCAGTCCTCAGTTTTTGTCAGCATTCAAGAGTCTCTCATGGTTTGCCTCTCCCCTTTCCCCCACCATTTCCGCCTTCTTCTCCCCCTTGGTCCTCTGTTAAGTTCCTCCTAATCCTCCTATACGTGCACACATATGATATTTGTCCTTCTCTGCCTGACTTATTTCGCTCAGCATAACACCCTCAAGGTCCATCCATGTTGCTACACATGGCCAGATTTCATTGTTTCTCATTGCCATGTAGTATTCCATGGTATAGATAAACCACATCTTCTTGATCCATTCATCCATTGGTGGACACTTAGACTCTTTCAATGTTGTGGCTATTGTTGAGAGTGCTGCTATGAACATTGGGGTCCATGTGCTCCTATGCATCAGCACTCCTGTATCCCTTGGATAAATTCCTAGCAGTGCTAGGTCCTAGGGGAGTTCTGTTGTTAATATTTTGAGGAACCTCCACACTGTTTTCCAGAGGGGCTGCACCAGTTTACATTCCCACCAACAGTGTAGGAGGGTGCCCGTGTCTCCACATCCTCGCCAGCATCTATAGACTCCCGATTTGCTCATTTTAGCCATTCTGACTGGTGTGAGGTGGTATCTCGGTGTGGTTTTGATTTGTACTTCCCTGATGAGGAGGGATGCTGAGCATCGTTTCATGTGTCTGTTGGCCATCTGGATGTCCTCTTTGGAGAAGTGTCTGTTCATATCTTCTGCCCATTTCTTCACTGGGTTGTTTGTTGTTAGGGTGTGGAGTTTGGTGAGTTCCTTACAGATTTTGGATATTAGCCCTTTATCCAATGTGTCATTTGCAACTATCTTTTCCCATTCCGTCAGTTGCCTATTAGTTTTATGGATTGTTTCCTTTGCTGTGCAGAAGCTTTTTATCTTGATGAGGTCCCAAGAGGTCCCAATAGTTCATTTCTGCTCTTGATTCCCTTGCCTTTGGGGATGTGTCAAGTAAGAAATTGCTGTGGTGGAGGTCAAGGAGGTTGTTTCCTGCTTTCTCCTCTAGGGTTTTGATGGTTTCCTGTCTCACATTCAGGTCCTTTATCCATTTTGAACCTATTTCTGTGCATGGTGTGAGAAAATCATCTAGTTTCATTCTTCTGCATGTTGCCGTCCAGTTCTCCCAGCACCATCTGTTAAAGAGGCTACCTTTTTTCCATTGGATACTCTTTCCTTCTTTCTCAAAGATAAGTTGGCTGTACACTCTTGGGTCCAATTCTGAGTTCTCTATTTTATTCCATTGGTCTACATGTCTGTTTTTGTGCCAATACTATAGTGTCTTGATGATGACAGCTTTGTAGTAGAGGCTAAAGTCTGGGATGGTGATCCCTCCCGTTTTGGTTTTCTTCTTCAATAGGACTTTGGCTATTCGGGTCTTTAGTGGCTCCACACCAATTTTAGGATAGTTTGTTCTAGTTTTGAGAAGATTGCTGGTGGAATTTTGATTGGGACTGCATTGAATGTGTAGATTGCTTTGGGTAGTAATGACATTTTAACTATATTTATTCTTCTAATCCATGAGCATGGAATGTTTTTCCATTTCTTTGTGTCTTCTTCAATTTCCTTCATTAAGTTTTCTACAGTTTTCATCATACAGATCCCTTATATCCTTGGTTAGGTTTATTCCTAGGCATTTTATGGTTTTTTGTGCAATTGTGAATGGGGTCAGTTTCTTGATTTCTCTTTTTGTTGCTTCATTGTTAGTGTATAAAAATGCAACTGATTTCTGTACATTGATTTTGTACCCTGTAACTTTGCTGAATTCATGGATCAGTTCTGGTAGGCTTCTGGTGGAGTCTGTCGGGTTTTCGATGTAGAGTATCATGTCGTCTGTGAAGAGTGAAAGTTTGACTTCCTCTTTGCCAATTCTGATGTCTTTTATTTCCTTTTGTTGTCTGATGGCTGATGCTAGGACTTCCAGCACTATGTTCAACAACAGTGGTGAGAGTGGACATCCCTGTCGTCTTCCTGATCTCAGGGGGAAAGCTCTCAGTTTTCCCCCGCTGAGGGTGATGTCAGCTGAAGGCTTTTCATAGACGGCTTTTATGATGTTTAAGTAAGTTCCTTCTATCCCTACTTTCTCGAAGGTCTTTACTAAGAAGTGATGCTGTATTTGGTCAAATGCTTTTTCTGCGTCTATCGACAGGATCATATGGTTTTTATCTTTTCTTTTGTTGATATGATGTATCACACTGATTGATTTGTGAATACTGAACCAGCCCTGTAACCCAGGAGTGAATCCCATTTGATCATGGTGGATAATTCTTTTTATGTGCTGCTGAATTCGATTTGCAAGGATCTTGTTGAGGATTTTTGCATCCGTATTCATCAAGGATATTGGCCTGCAGTTCTCTTTTTTTGCTGGATCTCTGTCTGGCTTGGGAATCAGAGTGATGCTGGCTTCATAAAATGAGTCCGGAAGTTTTCCCTCAATTTCTGTTTTTTGGACTAGCTTGAGAAGAATTGGGTATTAATTCTGTTTTAAACATCTGGTAGAATTCCCCAAAGAAGCCATCAGGTCCAGGGCTCTTATTTGTTGGGAGATTTTTTATAACTGATTCGATTTCTTCACTAGTTACAGGTCTGTCACATTTTCTATCTCTTTCCGTGTGAATTTTCGTAGTGAACGTGTGTTTAGGAATTTATCCATTTCTTCTACGTTGTCCAATTTGTTGACATATAATTTTTCATAGTATTCCCTGATAATTGCTTGTATTTTTGAGGGGTTGGTTGTAATCAGTCCATTTTCATTCATGATTTTGTCTGAGTGCTCTCTCTTTCCTTTTTGAGAAGTCTGGCTAGAGGTCTGTCAATTTTGTTTATTTTTTCAGAAAACCAACTCTTGGTTTCATTGATCTGTTCAACTGTTTCTTTGGTTTCTATATTGTTTATTTCTGCCCTGATTTTTATTATTTCTCTTCTCCTACTGGGTTTGGGGTGCTCTTGTTGCTCTGCCTCTAGTTCCTTTAGGTGAGCTGTTAGATTTTGCACTTGTGCTTTTTCTAATTTCTTGAAATAGGCCTGGAGTGCAATGTACTTTCCTCTTAGGACTACCTTTGCCACATCCCATAGAGTTTGGATTGTTATATTTTCATTTTCATTTGTTTCCACATATTTTTCTTCTCTAATTGCCTGACTGGCCCATTCATTCTTTAGTAGGGTGTTCTTTAACCTCCATGTTTTTGGAGGTTTTCCAGACTTCTTCCTGTGATTGATTTCAAGTTTCAAAGCATTGTGATCTGAAAGTGTGCATGGTATGATCTCAATTCTTTTATATTTATTGAGGGCTGCTTTATGTCCCAGTATGTGATCTATCTTGGAGAATGTGCCATGCACACTTGAGAAGAAAGTGAATTCCCTGGCCTCAGGATGTAGAGCTCTAAATATATCTGTCAAATCCCTATGGTATAATGTGTCATTCAAGTCCATTGTGTCTTTAGTGATTTTCTGTCTAGTTGGTCTATCCACTGCTGTAAGTGGAGTAATAAAGTCCCCTGCTATTAGCACATTCTTATCCATAAGAGTTTTCTGTTTGTGATTGTTTTATATATTTAAGTGCTTCCGTGTTCAGTGCATAGACATTTATAATTATTAGTTCTTCCTGATGGATAGACCCTGTAATTATTATATAATGCCCTTCTTTATCTCTTGTTACTGTCTTAACTTTAAAGTCCAGTTTGTCTGATATAAGTATAGCTACTACAGCTTTCTTTTGACTTCCAGTCACATGACAGATATTTCTCCATCCCCTTACTTTCAATCTGAAGGTGTCCTCCAGTCTAAAATGAGTTTGTTGTAAACAGCAAATAGATGGATTTTGGTTTTTATCCATTCTGCTACCCTATGTCTTTTGATTGGGGCATTTAGTGATAATGGTCAGCTTTCTTAACTTGCAGGCAACAGAAATCCACCTCAAACAGGTTTAGGCACTAAGGAGTATTTAGTAGCTCAGGGAGTGAGAGGGAAGTTTGAAGAATCAAGCACAGGAAAGGCCGGAGAGCAGTTGGATCCCAGGAATGGAAGGAAAGAAGGTCTAAAGGCTCGTGCAGTCTGGATTTATTCTCCACTGCCTCACAAGCCCAGTGCCACGGCCACTGACAGGTCCTAAGGGCTCATACCCCAGGTTCCCCGCATCACAGAGACTAACCCTGCGGCTTCAGATGAGAAAGTCTCACAGGAGAACCCCCGCTGACCCAACCGACTGTATGGGAGAGAAGGTTCCAGAAACAGTGTCAGAGTCAACACGAACTCCGCAGTTACTGTGGCCAGATGACCAGTCTCCAGAAGAAATGCCATCTTTCAGAGCCAAATCAGCATGTGAGGCAGACAGATGGTAGGAGTGACTACTCTTCAAGTAAATGATTTCATTTAGAATCTTTCCCACGCTTCCGTTTTCCTAACATGTTACGTGACAGATCACAAGAACCATGTCTGAGGTGTAAAACCCTTCTAGGAGTAGCACAGCATAGGTTCCTTAAAGGCTGTTTAGCAAATGACAAAGAACTGCCACATCATCTCGTGCCAATTTGTTTAGAGGATCATATCACTTGAACTCCAATAAATTACAAAATCGATAATGTATAAAGGTTCTCTAAAATGGCAAAGCCTCTAAAATATTTCAGATACGGTTTCCGAACATGGGAAGTGCAAACCACCAGAGTCCTATAAATCACAAATTGGAAAACAGCAAAGTGTTTTAGAAAGAGGGATTCATTAAAAAAAATATCTTTTGAATGTCAGTCCAGGATGTAACAGCTGGGCTCCGTGTGATGGAAAGTGGCAGCTGGTAGGGTGGCTGTGTCTGGGCGAACAGACTTACAGATGCGTGCCCACACAGTACCGGCAGTATCCACACCCACAGCTAATAGAGGTGGTATTGGGGAGCGAGATTGCGAATGTGTCTATTGAGTCTTGCTTGCTCTTTACGGCTCCGCTCTCTCTGATGAGTGTCTGCTCCATATACAGCCAAAAAATGAAAATGATTTTTGTTTTGTGAGAGAGGACAAGCTTCTTTAAAGTGTTCAGGAGAGGTACACGCAGGACACCACACAGGACACCACAACTGGGCTCCAAAAATAAATCTGTAGCAAGTAATTTTTAGCATTCTGTGGCATTCATAGGCACTTGTGCCCTTTGGTACATCTTTTAATAAGAGACATAGTTACGCTAATTTGTATCCCCCTGAAGAGTGCATATCTGCAAGGTAGACGCTCTTACAGAGGGCTAGGCCCGTATTCCCCTTCCGTTACGCACGAATCCGTTAGATTCATGGCCTGCCCTGTAAGATGCATTAAAGTCCAGGGCACTTTTAACTGTAAAAAGGTGCACATTAAGGCATAAATAGAAGCGATCATTAAGCGGGCTTCCTGCTATATGATCTCTAAAATGCAGAGCAGCCTGGTGGGTAGCAAAAAGAGGTCAGAAATGAGGACTACATTTCTCTCTCGCGCTCACAGACTTGCGACCTCACACGGCGATCACACTTCTTTGACAGAGTCATCCATTCTCCTAAGAAGCACAGATTGGGAGTATATATACATATACATATTTTTTTAACTTATATTAAATTGTGAAGGGGGATACCGTTGATTTTCGGTTACTTGGTTTCATATTCAAATAGCTGATCTGTCACTGACCTTGAATTATCATTATCTAATAGTCGTTAGGGCTGTAGGAAATTGAAACGAAGCCAGACACTGCCCTTGTCTCCATTCACACATGCAGAGACGCACTCCCCAGGGAGGGTACGAGTTCAGTTCATTTAAAGAAGTGATTGCCCTTGTTTAGAACTTCAGGGAACACTCACAGACGGCGGAGCCCTGAGAAATGATTCCCCCTGTATCAGTCTGGTGGAGGACGCCTGATAAAATCGTCCCTCTCATCCCACAGAAATAAATCTGCACCTCACACCAGAGAATCAATAGCATATCAGTGTTTGCGACTCCCTTACATGGATCCCATTGTGTCCTGCTCAGTTAAGCGCCAAGAGTTTTCAATCACACCAATCTACCAAAACAAGAACCCAACGTGTGGCAGGTCAGTACTGCGTGAACCAGGAAGCAGACGCTGATGTGATGATTTCCAGACCAAGAAAAAACCACGAAGTGATACCTGTCCAAGGACAGCAGCTGCTGACAGCAAAGAGTCCATCTCAAAGGAAAAGCAATTACATAAGCTCCGACGCTTTCTAAATGCGCGGGTGACGAGGTGCAGTAAATAACCATCACCCAGTCATATTATTTGCTCATGACCATTAGTCACCTTCAGTTGGAGCCACGGGGCCTCTGAGAACAGGACTCGTCTGTTAAGGTGAAATCGATCAATATCTTAAAGAAACGTTAAAAGAGATTCAAGGGGGCACTACCGTTCTTTACAGCCTGCAATACCTTCGGCTAAACTCGGAGAAGACCAAGATTTGGTAGGCATATAAATCCATAGGCCTCCCTCATTCTCCTGCAGACATTAAAGAGGGGATCACGCTCTGCAGGCACAAACCTTCCAACATTTCTGTGGTTAAGTCAACAAGGTAGAAGACCCCTGGTCCTTCATTGCCAACACATTAGTAAGGACTCTGCATGAGCGCTGTGAAAGAAAGGATAATTTGTAGCTTCTGTGCAAAGTTATGGAATTCTATAAATAAGTTTCTGATTCCATACAAGGCTTCAGAAAAATAAAGGAGACGGAAAAGTATCAAAATCTAGAGACACGTTTAAACCAAACTAGGGGCTGTTAGAAATGCAAAGAAACTCACGTCGCTAATACAACAAATGGCTCGGTGAAAACAGGAGGGGAGAAGAGCCGTGCGGGGGGAATCTGCATAGAGCAAAGCCCACCTCCTCTAACATTCCTGGAGGCCCCTCGAGCCGACTGGTTTTTCTTTTTTTTTTATTTAAAAAAATTTTTTTAATGTTTTATTTATTTCTAGGAGAGAGAGAGAGAGAGAGCGAGAGCGTGAGCAGGGGAGGGTCAGAGAGAGAGGGAGTCACAGACTGAAACAGGCTCCAGGCTCTGAGCTGGCAGTCAGCACAGAGCCCGACGCGGGGCTCGAACCCACGAACCGCGAGATCATGACCTAAGTGAAAGTCGGACGCTCAACCGACTAAGCCACCCAGGCGCCCCCGACTGGTTTTTCTTAAAAGAAATAAACTGACTAGCCTTCCAAGGAACAATGACATCACAATTTATTCTGCTGCTGCTTATGGCTTTCCATGATAGAATCTCAACCTCTTATATGAGAGCCCTCTTAAAAATAGAGTACTTCCTATGTGATTAAATGTGACACCCGGTGAACTACAAGAAAAGCCTTCTACACATCTTTAAACAGAGACAGAAGATGTACTGTACAGGTTTATCTTACCGGAGAGCTTTCGGTCCGAAGTACATAAAGAGCTCTTTCCCCAAAGTTTGTACACCACTGTAAACGGATCCATTAAACAGTCTCGAGAAATCCTCGCCGGAATCTTTATTATTATTCAGTGCAGCAGCCTGGTGGAAAATACATAAGCACATGTAAACACACATACAAACTCTAAACAAAATTATAATTCCATTCTTAAATGTATTTATAATATTTCATGCCCAGGTGCATCCCAATGAGAAGAATAATCTCCAGCCAGTCAAGCAATGTAATCAGCTGTTTACATACATTTTGTCAAATTACTAGGTAGTCATTTAAAAGAGGGAGGCCAAGAAAATTAAGAGGAAAAGAAAGTAAGTGGCTCACAATCAAAATGAGTTTCTCCGAGGACCTTGGAGCTCTGTGAAAAGGAAGCACAGAAAAATGATGGGAGGGTTTTAAAACTAAAAATAAGATAGCGTCTTCCATTTCCAGAAGCACAGCCAGCATCTTGGAAGAGCTTTCGGATCGAAACAGCTAAAAATAGTGGATAAAATGTGAAAACAAAAGATTTTTACCTGGAATGATGAACTCAAAGGGCAGGAAGAACAGTAAGAGGTTGCACACCAACCAGAAGTGGGAGAGAACCCCAAAGTAAGAAGCTCTCGGCAGCAGGCTTCCGTCGGAGTGGCAGTGATGGGCGCCGAGGACTGAGAGTGTCAGTTTTCCTGGCCTTGTGGGGTAGAGGGCATCACTGGTGAAGCCTCGGGCTCCCCCGGGAACGGGGGTCTAAGGCGAGACCTGCTCTTTGCCCCTCCTCAACCACAATGTTAGGAATAAAGGAAAAAGAAACCCACTACTTGTTCCTCTCACCACGATACAAAACCACACAATATATTATTAGGATTTCAATACACGTACTGAACACCGTAAAGATGGAGGCAGTTATAAAATGTCAGCCCTTCTGTGCAGAAGGGAAGGGAATGGAGCTGTGTTTACATGTTGGTAAGGCTCTTTTTCTTGGTGGGCAGTATGGATACTGGTGTGATTTGTATCCTTACTCTTCTTTCTTGAGACATGCTTTATAAATGTTATTTAAATCTGCCCTCAAAATATAGTAAAAACTTTATTATTTTTAATTTTTAATGTTTTATTTATTTCTGAGAGAGAGAGAGAGAGAGAGAGACAGCGTGAGCAGGGGAGGGTCAGAGAGAGAAGGAGACACAGAATCTGAACAGGCTCCAGGCTCTGAGCCGTCAGCACAGAGACCAACGCGGGGCTTGAACCCACGAACCGTGAGATCATGACCTGAGCCAAAGTTGGATGCTTAACCGACTGAGCCACCCAGGCACCTCCAAAATATAGTAAAACCTTTAAAACTTACTAGGGTCTAAATAGAAGATACTGTAAGTACATTTAGTTATATTTACACATTAACTCTTAATCTAAGGTAGTATCTTCACACACTTCTTTCTTTCCTTTTTCTCTAAAGGGCCTAAGCATTCTCAGAAGGTCCAGGGTAAAATCCTGATTGGGGGTCAGGCAGAGGTTGGGGGGGAGAGATAATTATAAAACTTTAGATAGAGTCTAGGAGGAAATCCCAACTTCCCTTCCAATTATGGTTGAAGGCCACTGTTCAGTGATTCTCAAACTTGTGGTTTACAAACATCTGTCATTCTAAATATTTACGATGATATGTCCACTCTACTCTTTAGTTTACTAAATTAGTCCTTGTTAAAAATGACACATAGCGTTTAGTTCAAAGGAACAGAGGGATGATAGACAAATAAATAAAAATTTAAAAAAGTTTTAAAAGATTGAAAACAACTAGGGACTGAATCTTGTCCCCTCCAATGTAGCTCTAAACTCCAAGGTGACTGTTTGAAAACAGGCCCTTTAGGAGGTGCTTAAGGTTTCATGAAGTCTAAGGGTGGGGGCCCTGATCCAGCAGCGTCAGGATCCTGATAAGAAGAGACAGCAGAGAGTTCACACTCTCCGTCCCATGTGTTCAGAGGAGACACCACCTGAGAAGGAAGTAGTGTCTACAAGCCAGGAAGACAGCTCGCACCAGAAGCCAAATTGGCCTGAACCTTGATCTTGGACTTCTGGCCTCCAGAACTGTGAGACGATAAATCTCTAAGGCTCCCAGCCGGTGGCGTTTGTCACGGCAGCCCAAGCCGACCGGGGCAGGAAGAGACACTATTCTTGCACTCAGTGCATGTAAGGGGTAACGGCTACAGCGGACGCCCCATTCTCCCAACTTTCTGAGGCTCAGGGAACTGGCTTCATGTCCCTCCTTCACACAGTAACCACGGGGGGTCATCACAGGCCTGGAGCGGCCAAGGAGCAAATGCACAGGACCGATTCAAGTGGCAGCCTTCCAGCTCTGCCCAAACCACAGAAAAACCCGTGTAGGCGGGGCCTCCGGGTGGCTCAGCGGGTTAAGCATCCGACTTCAGTTCAGGTCATGATCTTGCGCTTTGTGAGTTCAAGCCCCCCATCGGGCTCTGTGCTGACATCTCGGAGCCTGGAGCCTGCTTCGGATTCTGTGCCTCCCTCTCTGCCTGTCCCTCCTCCACTCACACTCTCTCGCTCAAAAATAATAAACAATTAAAAAGTTAAGAAAAAAAAAACCATAGAAGGTTCTAGCAAGAGGCACTATAGACGCACCTGTCACTGTCCTCAGAGTGTCCGCTCTCGTTCCTCCTCTTCTTCGCTGAACCCTGGGGCGCAGAGTGCTGGCCAAGGCCCAGCCGAGCAGGCTTGCAAACTCAGTGAGGGGAAGACACGTGCGCCCGTTTGCCCTGATTTCACAGGCGAACCTGTTACAGCCCGAACTGAGAAGACGCCAGGAGTCTGATGCTTTCCTGCCCCACAAAAGCCCCTCTCTCCTCACACATATACACTTGGAGCCAAGCGTGGATTAAGACAGTAGGTTTCAGTGCGGGTTTCCATGACAACCCATTAGCAGGTGAAAAGTTCTTATAAACCGGCCAGGACACTTTTGAGATGATGCTATAGAGAGGAGATACAGCTCCGTCACGAGTGGCCTTTGCCTCAACATAGAGGCACATTTTTACACATTAGGTGTTCACGTTTTCGGATTTTGGATTTAAGGTCCTAGAGACATTTAAAAAATGCTTATCTGTAAATTAATGTTTTCCCCACCACCGCCCATGTCAACAATCCCTTACTCCCTCTCAGTACTCGTTACTAGCGACTGGTTTTGGTCATCCCCTCTGAAGTCCGGTGGCTTCCACACGGGTTTCCGGCAGAGGCTGGGTGATCAATCTGACCCCATTTCATACACACAGGCCTGGACACCGTGGTGGCTTTCCCGTCTACTTGGCCAAGAGGGCATTTGTGACCACTGCCACCACAGTGCCTCCGTCTCCTTGAACGCTTCACGTATTAGGAGCGCATCTCAAACTCACCCTCTCTCCAGCGTGTAGAAAGGCGATCCGTCTGTCATACCTCCACCCCCCTCGGCTGCATAAGAACGGCCGTGGAGCCTGGAACATCTCCTGTCTACTGACAAGGAGCCCTCACAGCCTCTGCTCCCTTTTTTGCCTGGGGGGGTGGGGAGGGCAGTATCTTTCCATCTTCCAGGCTTGATGTACAGGCCTGTGTGCGTCAATGGCTTTGGGGCACAAGCCCAGCTTTTAGTATTGCAGACGCCTGGGGGAGGGGAAGGGTCCTTCCAGCTCAGCAGAAAGAGGGTGTGCGCGCAGGCACACCGGGCATGTCAACTGCACTCAGCCCCGCTGGCCGTGGGGACCCGGGCACTGCAAGGGGCTGGATCTTGTCTGGCCTCCAGCTGTAAGCTCATACTGTACCGCTTGAGCCTGGTGTCCACGGTGTCCCTTCTCAGCGACCTGGAATCAGGCACTGGTCACTCCAGCACTTAACCTTGGCCACGCTCCTGCTGCAGATGATCTGTCCTGCGGCACTGACCGACCCCCTAGCGAACAGTGAACCAGTGTGTGACTGGCCAGCTGAAGACTCCCTCTCGCTTCCCGCACCGTTTCACACTGCACTGCCCTGAAGCTATCCGTGCCCCGTTCCGCCCCCCCTGCCCCCCTTCCCCCCCACCCCGCCGAGGGGAGACCCCATGACTGAGCTGCTCTTTACTCAACCACTTCCCGTGCCCTGCTCAGTCCTCCTTTCCTCCACTTAATTCCAACTTTACCGGGTTTATAATGGCTTCTGGCAAAGGAGCCAACAAGGTAACCTCGAAACAGGTTGTCAACACCTAATAAGACGGTAGATGAGTCCCGGTTGTCTCCTGTGAAGGCTGCTCACGTCGCTAAGTGAGCAGCTGCAACACGAACTTACACCGTTCAGGTGAAGGCGCTCACAGGCAGCGGCCGCCACAGTTCACACTACTCCCTTGGCTGTCCCTCTGAGCTGACACCCTCTGACAACGAAGGTGGCATGTGACACAGGAAAGACGTCCCTCGTCACAGAAAATGCACCCTTCGTGGCTGTTCTTGGGATTTACTTGTTTTAGAAAAGCTCACTGGCCGTCCCCTGTGGATTAGACCTTGTTCTAGACGCTGAGGAAGCATCAGCGGAAACAAAACAAAAAACAGAAAAAACAATTAAAAACCTCCTGCCTTCACGGAGTCTATAGTCTTCTGGGCAGGGAAGAGTAAGCGTTGGACATAATGACAGTGCATTAGAACATTTGGAAAAGAAATCAAGATGAGAAAGAGAGATCAAGATCAGGGGAAGGTGTCGCAGGTTATAATTCCGGATGAGGCAGTCATAAACTCATGAAGAAAGTGGTACCTGAACAGGGGTGGAAAGGGTTTTGAGTGAGCCATGATCTGGACACAGGGAACGGTGACACAAAGGCCCTGCGGCAAGGTGTTTCTGATCTGTGCGATACAGGGAGCAGGCCAGGATAGTTGGTGCACAGAGAACAGGGGATAGTGTAGACGGATGAAGTCTGACACTGTGAGAATCAGACCATGTGGCCCGCAATGTCCATTCCACGGTCTGGCTGTGTCTCTGATAAAAATGAGAGAGATGAAAAATATGATCTACATTACTTTGTAAAATGCCGCCTTCGGGGGCACTTGGGCAGCTCTGTCGGTTAAGGTCTGACTCTTGATTTTGGCTCAGGTCATGATCTCACGGTTCATGAGATCAAGCCCTGTGTCAGGCCCTATGGTGACAGCACAGAGCCTGCTTGGGATTCTCTCTCCCTAGCCCTCCCCTACTCGCTCTCTCAATCTCAAAATAAATGTTTTAAAAATAAAAAAAAATTTAAAAATGGCTCTCTCTGGCTTCTGGGCAGGATTCTGGGTAAGGGGATGAGGGTAGAATCCGGAAAAGATCTCAGAGAACAGCTGCAACCATCCAGAGGAACAGTCCAGATGAAGGAAATCTGGGCAATATCGTAGCAGCAGAGGTGCTGAAAAGCAGCCAGACGTGTGGACATATTTTGGGATGTGTTTTGAAGGTGGGACAAAGAGGATTTGCCAGCACACTGAATTTGGGAGCCTTGGCCAGGATTACTGGAAAGACAGCAGAGCTATCAACTGAGATGAGGATTTGGGCAGCACGGGATGGGAGAGGAAGGTCAGGGTCAGGTTTCTGGTAAGTTAAGGGGAGATGTCAAGCAGGCAGCTGGGTATGAGTGTGGTCTGGAGGTCAGGAAAGAGGTCGAGCCTACAGAGGTAAATGTATTTAGCCGTCAGCCCTGAAACGGCTTTTCAGGCTCGGAGACCGGATGAAATGAGCAAGAGAGGAAGCCCAGATGGAGAAGAGAGGGCCCAGAGCGGAGGGCCAGGCAGGCCGACGTCTCGGTGGCAGGGAGAGGGGAGCCATGAGCAAGCTGTGCAACAGCTCAGGAGAGACGCAGCCAGCAGGGCAGGCGCCAATCCAGGCACGCGTGGGGTCCCAGAAGCCCGGGGAAACCAGGCTGCAAGGAAGACACGTGTCCGGCACTGCAATACATCGAGTCCCATGAAGACGACACCTGGCCCCCGGGCTTGGCAGTGTGGAGGGGACTTGTGACAAGGGTTCTGGAGAAGTGGGGGGAAGCAACGCCTGGCTGCCGTGGGTGTTCAGGCTTCGAGGGGAGAGGCGGTAAGGCAGCGTCAACACGTGGGGCCGTGAAGGGCGACGCAGAAGCGCGGGGACGGCTGCGGGAAGAGAGGCAGATGGCTGGCCTGCTGGGAGACGGGACATCTCAGCAGAGAGCAAACAGTCACGCAGGAGACAGAGTGGCTGAAGCAATGTCTCCACCAGGCAAGGAGAGACGGTTCGAGGGCACATGGCGTCTGCTGGTCTTCACAGGAACAAGGTCAGTCCATCTAGAGCATCAGGAAGGCAGGCAGATTACACGGGTGCGGGTGCTGGCCGGTGGCTGCGGCCGTGCAAATTCTCTCGTGGTTGACGAATTTTCTCAGTAAGGTGGGAATCAAGGTGTCAGCTAAGAGAAAGGAGGGCCCCATGGCCCTAGTTCCTCCACAGCTGTGTGCAGCACCTAATAATTAGACTCCATTTTGCCAGATTCTGACATTACATCCCGAGTGTCATCATTCACAGGGAGAAGCCAATGGCTTCACACAGGGGTGCCGCTCCTTCCGTCGTAGACACATCTACGAGAAGGTGCCATGAAAAGCTCACTATTCAGGACCACGTTGGTATCCTTAATCACTTACATCAACCTCATGCACACTGGCTGACTGTGTAACTCGGATTAAAAGTAAGTACCTGTTTGCATTTGTCTACATAATCTTGTACTTTCCAGGATCATAATTTTTCCCACTTCTTACTATAGTCTATGCGTTCTGAAAACCCAGATTATTCTCTGGGCAGTCTCCCACTCCCTAAGGACTACTGTTCACTGCTCAATGACTGGATGGGACCCTTCGAGGCTGCTCCGTTGTAACAACACCCACATCTAATTCAGCAGCAATGCATCACCGGGCTCTGCTGTAGTTGCTTAAACAAAATACTTAGGATTTAAGTACAATTCTTATCAAACCTGTGCCACTCGTTCTTCAACCATTCCAAGACATATATTTCAGATGAGTCCAATTGAAACAGTAAAAACCAGATTAAAAAAATAATAAAGGTTTCTAATAAAAACCTTTGCCTTTTGTATCCAAGTAGTCAAATGCCCCAGGGCTCCTAATAATGTCTATTATGAAGAAATTCAAACCCAGTTTATCCTGATTTCTACCCCAGATTCCCCAACCCACCACCCTCCTAGGGAGCATCGAACTATGTGCTAACGGGGTCTGTAAGGTCCTGTCTCTGGGCTGTACGGAAGCTTCACTGCAGGAAACTAAGTTCCAAATAGAGCTTGGGGAGAGCAGAGCTGAAACACCCTTTATAACCAGTGCTAAGGGGTATGTTACAAAAAAAGTTTTTTATCTCCAAGACTAATTCCTCAAGGCATCAAAGACTGTACTGGTGCAGATATCTATATGCTCCCCAAATTACTAACAACTATCAGAGATTTTAGCCCGTCTAATAGATCCAACCATGGGAAATGTGGCTATTTAGGGAGGAGAGGTGCTGAAAAGGCCATCACTCGATCGCCCTCCAAAACTGTATGGACACTAGACCACTTAGTTAATAGAGAAAAGGGAGTACATGACCTTGTAAGTAAATCCTGTTGTGCATAGAAAGATGAATCCAAAAATATAAAGGCCAATATACTTAACATGCATGAGACCATTCAATCTCTTTGCACAGCTGTCAGTGAAAAGTGAAATATGTCGTTCTGGCTGATAGAGCCTCAAAGAGAACCACAAACCAAATCCTTAATGGTGTAAACTATGTCTTATTTTACTGGTGTTCTGTCCTCTTCTCCATGATTAAACATAACACACAATATGACACCGAAAAAAGAAACGTTCTAACACTTATGATACGAAAGGCTTTACAAACACTAGAAAAAGACGTTTATGGCCTGACGATCCTGAGCATTGCAACACAGATGTCAGCAGAAGGGCAAGGGGGGGGAATGATCACAGGTAGGCTAACGGCCACCGTGGAAACAGATCTGCAACTGTCAAATGACTTTGGTTCAACAGAAACCTTTCCAGCTACAGATGCCGTGTGACCTTGGCTTGAATACATCCCAGAATCCGTTTTCTAATACTTGATGAGGTGTCTGGGAATTAAAATGAAATGTCAGCATAACTTCTTCCTTACTCACATATATAGATGGCATTTCTCTCTGGTACTAGAATTTTCCCACTTGGGAAGCAGAATACTCTTGAGGCTTTCTACCTGCCAACCCCAGCAACCACGATCATGGTACTTATGATACCCAACGATTATTTGTCTGTGATTTGCATTTCTCCACTATCTGTCTCTAAGCTCCTCGGGGACAGACACTACAGTGTTCAACTAATATTCGTGAGAGCGTCACAAAATGCCCAGAGTTAAGTAAACATCTGTGAGATTCATCAGATCTCTCCTCCTACAACTAAGTGTGGCTTTAAAGTACAGACTTGCTCGGAGCATAAGGCAGGGAGGGATGTGTCCAATCACCATGTTGCACGTATAAAACTAATGTAACATTGTGTATAAACTATACTTCAATGATTTAAAAAAATACAGGCTCACTGTCTGCCCATCTACCTTCTCCATCCTTGCTTAACCTTTCCTAAGATTTCTTGGCAAAAACTTCCACTCTTCCATCTGTGTAACCTCCTTTGAAAATGATTAACACCCCAGTCTCTCGTTTTCTAATTACCTGCAATGGAGTGAGGTTTAATATTAGAGGACCAAATTCTCATAAGGACCAAAAACTAGATGGGTGTAAGACATTAATATTTACCAGAATTTGCCATAAAGTAAAAAGAACTTTATGGAAAAGTTTAGGAATTCTGTTTGGGAATTCTCTGTGGGGAGGGGTTTATAAAGGGACTGACGTATTTTCAGCAACCAGTCCAAGCATGCCCTTACTTTTATTTAAGATGTTTTACTCAGCATTTAAATGGTTGCTTTAAAAACATCAATTCTAGGGGCACCTGGGTGGCTCAGTCGGTTGAGCATCCGACTTCGGCTCAGGTCATGAATTTGCAGCAAATTCAGTTTGAGCCCTGCGTCGGGCTCTGAGCTGACAACTCAGAGCCTAGAACCTGCTTTAGATTCTGTGTCTCCATGTCTCTCTGCCCCTCCACTGCTCACACTCTGTCTCTCAAAAATAAAGATAAAAAATTAAAGAAAAATTGCTTCTAAGACTTCATTTGGGTTTTGAGGGAAACGATAAAGATCTTTTAGTTCCGTTGTCCATCATGCAGACACTGGACCCAAGTTAACTGCTTCCTGGCACACTATCATTTAGGAAATAATCAGCTTTGGATAATATACTTGGGACATAATAAAATTTTCAGCTTGTGAATGACCATCTCAAGCACCTGCATATATTTTTAACTTTTTTTTTTCTAATTCCATTTTAGGAGGAAATTCTGGTATACCAGTGATGGTATGCTCCAATTATTTTGAGCTCTACTGTGTATGAACTGGCCAAGGCTTTTGCAATAAACCCAAGATTTGCAAAATATTCACTCGTCCTACTGCAGAATGTGGGGTTATCACTTCTCTGTGTGAGCTCCAGCTGGCTGGACAAATTCGAAAATTAATTTCCACCTGCCTATTATCTTTGTTATAACTATTCACAATTGTCCAATATATGCCTGACTTTCTCACACTGACCCTTACAATCCTGTTACCGTGTTATTTGAACATTTCATCCTTTTTCCCCCTTGAAAGAGAGACGAAAATCTCCTTTGCCACAATTTTAAGTATGATTGAGAAGGGCTCACCTTCCCATTTTCAAGTGGCTTAATAATATGAAATCGTCAAAACAACATATATCTGCAGAGACAGCCCATGATTTACTGTGCCGATTACCATTTATCCTGCCTATCTGTGGGTGAACAAGGAAGATGAACTTTTCAGAACAGAGCAAGACTTTTCCATAGACAAATGTTTCAACTCTAGTGCAACTGTATATTTTCCCCACAGAGAAAAGAAAACACCATATTTACTTTCATAGTCTCTCCTTTCTCCCCCCACGTGCCTCTTACAACGCTTTTCTTAATCAGAGGTCACTTACCTACCAATTTAAACCATCAAAGAACCTAATTTTAAAATGGTCTCTAAGCCCCAAAAGAGAGGTCTTTAGGTTCATTTATCAAAATATATTCTACAGTTTTTTTAAGACCGGAGCCTTCAAGCATTTACCCAGAGGCTAAGTCCTTTGTGCATAATTTGAGGGCCTCAAATGATTGCAAAGCCTGAATTAGGGAATAGGACATTCCTCCAATATATGGGTCTAATGAGAAAGCCCTGAACTAGGGGGGCGGGGAGAAGGAGCAAATAATTACCAGGACATTTACTTTGTTAGATACTAAGCTGAGAGTTTCAGGCATCCTCTAGTCTAGTCCTTTTTTTTTTTTTTTTTAATTTTTTTAATGTTTTATTTATTTCTAGGTGAGAGAGAGGGAGAGAGAGAGAGAGACAGCATGAGCAGGGGAGGATCAGAGAGAGAGGGAGTCACAGACTGTAACAGGCTCCAGGCTCTGAGCTGGCAGTCAGCACAGAGCCCGACGCGGGGCTCGAACCCACGAACCGCGAGATCATGACCTGAGCGAAAGTCGGACGCTTAACCGACTAAGCCACCCAGGCGCCCCTCCTCTAGTCTAGTCCTGACCAAATAAGCAAAGATTTCAGTACAAGCCTCTCTATAGGAGGAAGTAACAAAAGAGTTAGATTTCAAAATCAAGATGGTCAGATGTTCTTACTCTCTCCATAGAACCAAGTACTTCAGTGTCGATTGCACTATTATTTTTTTTTAAATGTTTTATTTATTTCTAGGAGAGAGAGAGACAGCATGAGCAGGGGAGGGTCAGAGAGAGAGGGAGTCACAGACTGAAACAGGCTCCAGGCTCCGAGCTGGCAGTCAGCACAGAGCCCGACGCGGGGCTCGAACCCACGAACCGTGAGATCATGACCTAAGCGAAAGTCGGACGCTTAACCGACTAAGCTACCCAGGCGCCCCTCGATTGCACTATTAAGCTACAATAGCCGCGGACAATCACCTTCCCTAGCCTCCTTATTCATAAGATTGTTACCTGTTCTCTGTTATCTTTGATTCCAAGATTCCATATAATGCTGACTATGCTGATAATAATCATCCTCAGTTATTAAGGTGAAACCATCAGTATGAACTTAACAAGGTAAGGAATACTATATTGCATGTTCTCGATCATGGTATCTCCCCGGCCAGCTGAGCATTAAGTGCATGTTCTATAAATTTTTAAAACCCCTTTGGACTTAAAGTAATAAATTTCATCTAGCTAGAAAATGCATCTCTGTGGATTAGCTCATCCCTTCATACAATGACATATGATTTCTTCTCTTCCCACAATGAACAAAAGGAAGAAAGAAATCTTTTACTCAATGTCTCCATTATTTTCTCATGGCAGGAATTTCCAATAACAAATGAAACAAAATACACATACTCCTAACAAAAGATTCCCAACTAAATTTAGTTTTAAATCCTTACGCATTTGGGACTATTCAAAACTTTGCTGTTCTCCATCCATTCAAATATTTATTAAATGCCAACTCTCTTCACGACCTTGTGAAGGACATAAAAAGATGAACACAAGTCCCTAGCATATTGAATACATGTATCAAAGCTTAAGGAGTGATAGAGTAGTCATGTTTCAAATGAAAGGAATGCTTATAAATAAACTGGGTTTCCTATCTAGTTTCGGGAAAGGAGATTAAAAACATATGTAGATTACACACCGATTTCACTAAAATATTATATCCACCCAATAATTAAAATCCGAGGATTGACTCTTCACAGCTCATCAGGCAGAAACATTCATTGATATTCCAACACTGTTTCCTACCATAAGGTTCCAGAAGCTCCGGCAGAGCTTGATGCAATGTGCTTATACACTTGCCTAATTTTAAGCTGACAAGACAGTGGATCAAAATTCAGAAAAATAATATAATGCATACACAACAAGCAGATGCTGAGATCTTGGTACGGATAGGCTTTCTTCTTCAAAATGAGGATTGGTTGTCACAAGGAGACACACATTAAAGTGTGTTCTCTGTGAACTCCAAACCGAAGCAAGGAGGAGGGAACACTATACGACAGGCTTAATGGTTCGTTATAGCAGTAGCTACATGGGTGGGAGCTTGGGTTTGGTTTTTCACTAAAACAATTATCTGAATTCTTTTAAATGCCCATTATTTTAAATGCCCGGTTATTGTTTAACCCTCCTTTGTATTTTCTCATGTTTAGTGCAATGTCAAGAATACACCAGGCAGCTGTTAATTTATTTTTAAACCCTGCCTGGCAAAACCTAGTAGCAGACACGTGTAAATAGCTTTAACTCCATGCCATCAATGCTTGGAAAATGTGGGATCATCTGTAATGGTAATGAGCATTCTGGAATTCTGCGGACAACCTACCATGTTGATTAAATTTACCACGATCCAACAACCCTCTAAAATGCAAGAGATCTTTTATGTTTATAAAGATTATTATTGTTGGTGTTGTTGTTATTATTTGATCAAAGGCCCAGCAAGTCGAACCAGGGCAAAAATATTTACAACTCTCCCAATAACCACTAAGAGATTATCATTGATTCCATATCGATTTTCAAATAAAGTTCCCATTGAACCAGATTCCTGATCTCAATCATAAGGACTTATTCCAATTTTTTAAAAAATGTTTTTATTTATTTATTGGAGAGAGAGAGAGAGAGACAGCGTGAACAGGGGAGGGTCAGAGAGAGAGAGGGAGTCACAGACTGAAACAGGCTCCAGGCTCCGAGCTGGCAGTCAGCACAGAGCCCGACGCGGGGCTCGAACCCACGAACCGCGAGATCATGACCCAAGCGAAAGTCGGACGCTTAACCGACTAAGCCACCCAGGCGCCCCTCCAATTTTTAATAATTCCTTATGTCAAGGTATTAAACAAAACAGCTTTAAGTGCAAAGCTTTTTAACCATCATTAAAAATACCACCAAAGATACCACCAAAAACCCAAGGTCTCACTTTCCTAGTTAGTAAATAATCACTACTACATTCTAAGAAATACGGTGTTCCTGCCGCTGAATTAACCACTTTCCCACTGAATCTTTTATAACAGAAAAGCTAGAGTTAAGAAAAAAAGGAGAGAAGGGAAAGAGAGATATCAAACCCTGGTTCAACCCCTTACAAGTCATGTGATCTCGGACAATTTAATTAAACTCTGAATCTCACACCCCTCCACTGCAGAATCACAAGGTTATTATTTCTCCTGGCTACATGAAATGTAAACGTTCTTCAAAGGCACTTTATGCCTTGCCACTAGAGATAATCACAACACACTTAAAGGAAATGTTCATGCTATTTAAAACATTGAGTAGTATCTATTTAAATACTTGCTATTTAAAACATTGAGTCGGATTCTCACAGGAGGAACTTTATCTTATTCACCTTTGCACTCCCAGGGGCTAGGATAAAACCGAACATAATATATATTACTGTTGAAAATGTAAATCATGATACCCATACACATATTCATGTCGTATTGATTTCTGAGCTTGACTGCCTTTACTTCTGAAATAGTGACTCTGTCCCTTCCGATTCCCCTCCACCACCTGCCCTCCGCCTCTTCCCCCCCACCCCACCCCCAATTCCTGCGGCCCTCTCCAAAAGGAGATTGCATATCTACTTTAGCTTTCCTCCAGTATTGTTTTTCCTTTCCAGGGTGTGGACAGATCTCACCACACTCTGAGGATCCCCTTACTCCTAAGATAAATACAAAGTTCCTAAAAAGTCTATTAAGATCTCCATGGTCTGACTCCTGCCCAGCGACCCCAATCCTGTTTGATTTCAAACGGCCTTCCTTCTAGCTCTTTCTCCCTCTTCCAGTCACACTGGTTCAATCCCTCAAATATCTGAAGCTCTCTTCCTTTGCTAACTCTCTGTCTGAAGTGTTCTCCCAGTGAAACCTCCATACCTGAGTTTAATTGTACTTCCCCATCCAAGCCTTTCCTGACCTTCCTGGGCAATTAGAGAACCATGCGGGAAAGTCTTTAGAGAATTTATCAATTTCTATTTACATTCTTACTTAATGACTGCCCGTGTACCTTCCACAACTAAAGTGTAGGCTTCACAAGGGTAGCCGTTTGTTTTTTGTTCCCCAGGTGGTTTTAATATTCAGAATTTTGTGGAAGGCGTGATTTCTGTAAACCTTGCTATTACTGAGAGAACACCCAAGAGCCACCTGAGCTACCCTTGCATGATTTTGAGAAACACTACACTACAAGAATAAAAGCACTTAATGCTTAATGCACAGCGCCTAATGACATCTAAAGTTACAATGAATAAAATGCAAGGACAAATGGAAGAACATACAATACTTATTCTTTTTCCAAGTCTGAAAATGTATTTTCTCTGACTTAGAGCTTCATTTCTTTCAAGTGGTAAGCGTATGCTAATTTCATAGCAGGCAACTTTTCTTCCTGGACCAAAGGCTAGGAGGAAGCTTTGCAGGAGAAATTGAAGCGCAGTTTAATATCGCACACATCCGTGAAATACAATCATCCACACATCTAAAGGGCTTTTAAAGCATGAGGGCTTAATCAGAATATTTTTAGTACAAGTTATAAATTCTTACCAAATGAATATCACACCATCTGCAATGAATGCCTTGAGTGGCCAGAAGCTGTGCTACAATTTATTTCAAAAAGAAAGAAATTCACTTAAGGGAACCAGAATTGGGTTTCACAGCCTCTTCATTAGATGGCAATATGAAGTTGAGTGGGAGGGTCAGTGCTAAATTCTCTATATGCAACTTTAGAATTATATGTTGTGATACACCTTTCAACTGCAGAATAGTAGGTAGGCAAGAGACAAGGGAGAATTTCATGCTAAAAGCTTATTGTCTTAAAAGCGTGAAAAAAAAAAGCAGAGATCTGATGATATTGTCAGCAGAAAATAAACCTATAGATACAAGGTGCGTTGTAAAAAGTTAAGCAAGGCGATTCGTAATGAAACATCTCCCATCCATTCTTGCCTGGGCATGTCTCTGGCAGCCTTCGGGCAGCGGTCCAGGAGTCCCTACTACGCAGGCGCACCTGCGCTGCCTTCCACCAGCAAAATCCAGTTAAAGTTTGGGAAACGCGGAGCCCCAGGGAGTCTGTTCCAGAGCAAAGGGACACTTTGGCCCTGGAAGCCTAATGGGGTCTTTCTGGCATTTTCCCCTGCTGCCCCCATAGCAAAGTATAATAATTAGGCTCACCTGGGAAGAGACCACACCCAGGCTGTGCAGGGCGCTTCCCCGCACGACCGTCACCGCCTGGCCCGGGCGCACTCGCGTCCGAATTTTCTCTCCATTTAGAGTACAACCTGGTCCTTCTACCATCTCGCAGCCGCACCGTGGCTCCCTGGAGGCAGGGCCCTGCGGAGAAAGCTGCCGCGCAACGTAGCCTCCGCGCCGGCACCCACTTGCTCGGAGAGAAGTTCAAATCTCCCGCGCAGCCGACTCCGCCCTAGCCCGCTTGGCCCCGCCCCTGTCACGGGCGCCGCGAGCTGCCGGCCCCGCCCCCGACACGCCCCCTGGGCTACGCCGGGTCCCGCCCCTGCCACGGGCGCCCTCCTCCGCCAGGCCCCGCCCCCGGCACGCCCCCTGAGCTACGCCGAGTCCGCCCCGTCATGGGCTCCCTCCTCAACCAGGCCCCCCGGCGCCCCCTGAGCTACGCCGAGTCCCGCCCCTGTCATGGGCGCCCTCCTCCGCCAGGCCCCGCCCCCGGCACGCCCCCTGAGCTACGCCGAGTCCCGCCCCTGTCACGGGCGCCCTCTCCGCCAGGCCCCGCCCCCGGCACGCCCCTGCTACGCCGGGTCCCGCCCTGGAACCCGCGGCGCCCTCCTCCGCCAGGCCCCGCCCCCGGCACGCCCCTGAGCCGCCGAGTCCGCCCCTGTCATGGGCGCCCTCCTCCGCCAGGCCCCGCCCCCGGCACCCCTGAGCTACGCCGGGTCCCGCCCCTGTCACGGGCGCCCTCCTCCGCCAGGCCCCGCCCCGTCCAGGTGCAGCGAGCCGACCCAACCCCCGCTACACTGCAAGAGCCCAGGCAACTGGGACCTCAGAAGCTCCAACTTTTGGTTTTGAGGTTCTGCTCTTGTCCTTGAACTACTCAATATATTTTGTGACCTTGTCCCTTTATTCTGCCCTAAAATTCAAGGTCGTCACGGTCTTGCAGGCTTTGGTTTTGGTACACCCTCTTCTTTTTTTTTTTTTCCTTCTAATCTTTGAGAGGGAGAGAAAGGAAGAACGTGTGAGCAGCGGAGGGGCAGAGAGAGAGAGGGAGACACAGAATCTGAAGCAGCTCCAGGCTCTGAGCTGTCAGTCAGCACAGAGCCCGACGCGGGGCCCGAACCCACGAACCATGAGATCATGACCTCAGATCATGACCTGAGCCGAAGTCGGACGCTCAACCGACTGAGCCCCCCAGGCGCCCCGTTTACCCTTTTCTGACCTGGTAAGGAGGAGGACTCAGAGAAGGGTTTTTAGAACAAGCAGCTTGTGTTTTTTTCTCGGATAGAGTTAGCACGCTTTCGAAAATGTGGCTTTATATACCAAATATATTTTAGTGTCTACATTAAAAACCCTTTCACTTTTTAGATGGCTAAGCCAAGTGAGCTGTACCCAAATTCATCACCCATTCTGTTATGCGATGCTAGAGATGAATGCCGTATGAAATTGCTTTGTGAAAGGCAGAGGGCTCTGTGTAAATATGAGGGCAATGCACAACTTTTCAAATTTATACGAAGATGCATACATATAAATATATGAAGCTACTGACTCCATACAATTTTGTAAATGATGAAAAATCTAAATCTTTTGAAAATTAAATACAGCCCATTAAAACAAAATGTTAATTTGTGTGTAATTAAAAAAATTTTTTTAATGTTTTATTTATTTCTGAGAGAGAGACAACATGAGCAGGAGAAGATCAGAGAGAGAGAGGGAGACACACAATCCGAAACAGGCTCCAGGCTCTGAGCTGTCAGCATAGAACCCAACAGGGGCCACAACTGTGAGATCATGACCTGAGCCGAAGTCAGACAATTAACCGACTGAGCCACCCAGGCGCCTCAACTTGTGTGTGATTTAATAAGCCTAACACTGTGCTGCACTTAAACCAAAAGAATATATACTGGAGACTTAAATTCAAACATTTAAGAAGCATTCAACCTTTTTCTTTGTGAGAGGAGAGATTATTGGTCAAGTTAGTCTGATCATGTTCAAGATTCTTTGTACGTTACTCCCTTGTTTAATTGTTTACTCTTCTAGGTCAGATTACTGACTAATCAGGAAAGAATCCTGTTCATTACAAGCCAAACTCAGTCATCATCTCTGCTCCTTTGGTGGAGGAAAGTGCTATTTGTTTTTTTGCTTCTGCCTTTTCATTAATTAATTATTTATTGCTACCTTGTAAATGATCCCATTTATTATGTCAAAGTTTCTGCAGTGGTCTGTCTGGGTGGTTCTGCCTCCCTGTTTCTCGAGCATTTGCAGTGAAGACATTGGCCAGGGCTACTGACATCTAAAGGCCTGATTTTAGCTGGAAAAGCCACTTCTGGGGTGGCTCACTTGCACAGCTATTGACAGGAGGCCTTGGTTTCTCATCCTCTGAGGGCTGCTTGGCCGTTCTCCAGACCTGGCCGCTGAGTTACCTCGGAGGTGTGATCTGCAAGAAAAGCCAAGGAGAAAGCTTGCAAGGATCTTTATTACCTAGTCTCCAAGGTGACACCACCAAACCTTTGCTACCTGTATTCCTTAGAATAAAGTCAATCAGTATTGCCCTAAGTGGGTAGAGCTGGGGAAGGAAGCTTTCTCTTGAAGGGAGGAGTATTAAATAATCTGTGAATATAGTTTGGAACCATCACAGTGATCATTAATCTGAATGCTTCATCGTGGACTTCTCATTTCTCTTCAGGTTGCACTGCGTGCACATTTAGCTCAAATATAACCTTTAGTTAGAATGAAGTTTACCGTTCCCCACAGAGCTCAGTAAGAGTTGGGCAGGAACTGGGGCGCCTGGGTGGCTTAGTCGGTTAAGCGTCCGACTTTCGCTTAGGTCATGATCTCGCGGTTCGTGGGTTCGGGCCCCGCGTCGGGCTCTGTGCTGACTGCCAGCTCAGAGCCTGGAGCCTGTTTCAGTCTGTGACTCCATCTCTCTCTGACCCTCCCCTGCTCATGCTGTCTCTCTCTCCTAGAAATAAATAAAAAACATTAAAAAAAAAAAAAGAGTTGGGCAGGAACACTGAAAATACTAAGGGACGTCACTGCTGGGCCCCAAAAAGCCAAGCCAGGTTCTGGTTACATGTGACTGGCCACTGAGTCTTTCAATGCTTCTCTTTCTTATCCTTCCATGAATCAAAGTAAGAGCAAAATTGGGGTGGGGGGAGCCTCTTGGGGGGCTCAGTCGGTTGAGCTTCGGACTTCTGCTCAGGTCATCATCTCATGGTTTGTGGGTTCGAGCCCCACATTGGGCTCTGTGCTGACAGCTGAGAGCCTGGAGCTGCTTCAGATTCTGTGGCTCCCTCTCTCTCTGCCCTTCCCCTGCTTACTCTTTCTCTCTCTCTCAAAATAAATAAATATTTTTAATAAATTGTTTAAAAAGAAGAGGAAAATCACATACATGATGCATCTGGAATACCTATAAAGAGCTGCTTCACCACTGCAAACAAACCTACTGTATGTAAACCCTTAGTGTTTCTCTCAAACTGTCAGAAACCTCCTACGTGCCATCCTTCCTGCCCCAACCTGTCACACTCTTATCAGAGTAATCTTCTTAAGCAGGATTTATCCACTGATGACTTCATAAAAAATCATTCTTTTTCTCTAAATCTCACTTTCTTCCTATGTAAAATAAAATATAACTTTACTATAAACATCCACGTGATTGCTCTAAGTCCCAAATATCATATATGAAAGCACTTTGAGAAAGAGAAAACACTCTACAAATTGAAGGGATTGAGATAAATTTGACTTGCTACTCCTAGAGTAGTTTCTGTACTTTTCATTTCTTGGCTCATGCTGTTATTCTTACCTTTTGGTTTGGTTTTGTTTTTCAAATTTTAGAGAGGGAGAGAGTGAGCAGAAGAGAGGGGCAGAGACAGAGAGAATTGCAAGCAGGCTCCATGCTCAGTGCAGAGCCCACAGCGGGGCTTGATCCCACAAGCCTGGGATCGTGACCTAAGCCCAAATCAAGAACCAGACACTCGGGACACCCGGGTGGTTCAGTTGGTTAAGCATCTGACTCTTGGTTTTGGCTCAGGTCATGATTTGATGATGGTTTGTGAGTTTGAGCCCCACATCAGGCTCTGTGCTTGGTATTCTCTCTCTCTCTCCCTCTCTCTCTCTCCTCTCTCTCTTTCTCTCTCTCCCTCTCCTCTTTCACTCTCTCTCTCTCTCTCTGCCCGTCCTCCACTCATGCTCTCTCTCTCTCTCTCTCTCTCAAAAATGAATAAATAAACTTAAAACAACAAACAGACCAAAAAGAACCAGACACTCAACCAACTGAGCTACCCAGGCGCCCCATGCTTTTATTCGTCTTTAAATTCCTCTCCAACCCAGCTTACTGAAATCCTGCCAACTTTTAAGTCCGAGTTGAATGCATCTCCACCAAAAAATTTTCCAGGTATGGTCAGAACTAATCTCTTGTCATCTGAAGTTGGTTCTTCCACAGCTCGTACCAAACTTACTTTGTATTAGAGTTAATTGGGTGCCTACCAGTCTCCTACTAGATCTTTCCTTGAAGACTGTAGAGTGAGTGTTCTGTTGATACTTCCTGTAGCACCCAGGATGCTCTTTTGAACATAAGACACATTCAGTGAGTATTTTTTAATTGAATTATCATTATTAACTTACAAATGAAAATATTAGACTTTTCTGTCCCCAAATACCTTTCCTTATATTTTTAGTGTCATTCTCATGAATTGAGATTTTATGTTTTCAGAAGTCCTTGTTAAAAATAAACATCAACAAAAATAGGTAATATACCATTGCCCTGGGGCATATTTTCTTTATGAGCTCAATAAGCTAAGACTCTTGCTGCATCCTTGAGGAAATCAGATCAACCGCATGCCCAGATACTTGTGTACATTCATTTATATGTATTTATCTTCACAATAGTCCTGTATGAGAGTCAGGATAGATAATATAGGTACTCTATAGATAAAGAACTTGAATTTTAACCAGGGGTTATTTTTCACGATGACATGTAGGGACCAACAAAGATACAGAAATGAAACCCAAGTTTTCTGAGCCGAGACCAGTATTCTTTTCAGTAACACCACAGGCGAGCATAAATGAAATAAAAATGTCTAAAACACTGGAAAAAGATAGCTTTCCCCAGGACCTCACGCGGCTAATATATCTACACAGGCCCATAGCACTAATGGAAAATGTGTTGAAAAAGGGCAAGGAATCACTAAAAGGAGCTGGATAGGAACTAAAAATAAACATGAATTTTACTTGCAAAGATTGTCACTAATAAAAACATACTTAATGTTGCTCTGTGTGAGGCACTGAGTCAGGCTGTGTGGTAAGAAGGGATGTAGAGAAGCGTTTGCACACAAAAAAATTACAATGTGGTTAGCGATACTGACATTAAAAAAACTATTAAAGGAAAAGAGATCTCACGTGATGTACAAAAAAGGATTTGGATGCTAAGGAAATTCATGGAAAGGACACATCACTCAGGAGCAATATAGTCTGGGACTGCATTATGTGCAGGGAAGAGATGGGGTCTGAGCCGATCCTTCAGGAAAGAGGGCCGTAGGCAAGTATAAAGGTCAGTGAAGAGAATTCTAAGGTGCTGTATTTGAGATGCAATGATGAAAGCAGATATTGCCAGGCAGAGGAGCCATGGTAGACAACACTGGAAAGGTTCCTAGGGACCGCTATGTGGAGAGCCCAGGGCAGAGAAGACCAGAACTCACTTTCCTGGGATATAGGCAGCCATGAGATTTTCAAGCAGGCGCAGGGACCCCAAGCCCACAAATTCACCATACTTATTTCGGAAGAACTCCATTCCAATCGTGGAGAGAAAGGCGCTCTGCAGTTTGGGTCCCTTATTTGCTTATTTATTCCTCGTTGAGAAATAGATGGATCACAGTTAGTTGCTCACCGCAGGTGGGCGGATGCTCACCTAATGTTAAGTTCACAATGCCTCGCAGAGTACTTACTTCGAAATTCCTGTCTTCACTAACAATAACCGTGGATATTTATTGAGTGCTTCCGTGTGCCAGGCAATGCTCACAGAGTTCTGCGGGCCTTTTGATCCTCACGATAATCCTCTGAGATGAGTACTATTCTTATCTTCATGTTACAAATGAAGGAACTGGACAGAGGTTCGGTAATTTGTTCAAGGCCACAGAGTTGGGATTCAACAGGCAAGCCGTGGTCTTAGCCAAATATTTCAGCAACATCAATTATATTACAACTGGCCCTCAACCAAATAGTTTTAGCAATGACTTGAGAAATGGTGTTTTAGAGGAAAAAGCAACCTTTTAGTCAGCCTTCCATAGGCATTAAAGACAATTTAAAAAACCTTCCCTTAGCATCTTAAGTTTTGACATATTTTGGAGCATGAACATTTGTTTTCAGCCCTCTCTTGATAAAGTCTGTGGGCAGATTTTTAGGGGAGAATGATAAAAATGTAGCAAGGGGGAAATTTCTTTAATTTCTGTGCTTTACATAAATTACCTGAATATATTTAACAGGTAGAGAGATAATATCCATCCTCTCTCAGCATCCTCTTATTCTGAGCTCTGCTTAGAGGGAACAGTCATTAGTGAACATTCCGTGCAGGTGTTTTGGGTGGTATTTACTGAAGAGTCTCCAGTTTCTACCCATTAAAAGTAACTTTACATTAGACTACCAGAAGAATACTAAAATGCGCAGCAACAGAAACCGTTTTGATGGTTTTACTGTTTGAAGCATATACCAAATGTTGAGACTTTGCAGAATAGTGGGTTTTGTTCCCCTGCGAAGGCTGGAGTTTTCTGCCAGCAAAGTAGTCACAGTCTAAACTGCAGAACTAACCACGGCCTCCTAGGTGATGCACGAAACCAGCCTGACATACCTGGTCTGCTCACCATGTTGGGAAATCCAGGACTGCGGTGTTTTGCAAAATTCTCTGTGCAAAGGATTTTTCTCATTGATTTTGTAAGTAAGTAAGTAAGCAAAGTAGTTTCTGTGCATGAACTTGATTTTGGGGGAAATTAATATCTAAATAGTTACCAGACAGTCACAAAAGAGCCAAAATAATCCCTTTGTGAGGGCCTCCCTGCATGAGACAGGATTGGAGAATCGATTTCTTTTCTGTTTTGAAACAGAACAGCGAGTTATTTTTTTGTTAATATCTTGAGGCAACATTCATCAGCCTCTGCCACCAGAGAACGTATTCCCGGTGAGGCGTGAAATGCACCATTTACTCATTCATTCAAAAAACAATCATTGGGTGGGGCGCCTGGGTGGCTCAGTTGGTTGAGCATCTGACCAACAACTCTTGGTTTCGATTCAGGTCATGATCTCACGGTTTGTGAGCTCGAGCCCTGGGCTGGGCTCTGCACTGACAGGAAAGAGCCTGCTTTGGATTCTCTTTCCCTTTCCCTCTCTCTATGCCCCATCCTTGATCCCCACTTTCTCTCTCCAAATAGATAAATAAACTTAAAAAAAGGCTATCATTGGGCACCTCATATGTTGCAGGAAGGATGCTAGATCCATGGGTACAGATAAAAGTCAGAGATCTAAGGGACTCACAGACTAGTGAAGGGAAAAGAGGAAGTAAGTACCAGTTCTCTAACAGGTAACACCAAGCACCACAAGAAGACATGGCGAGGAGACTTGGGATTTCAGACCTTCCAGCTACATTCTAAGAAGGAATAGGAGTAAGTGCATCACAGGAAGAACAGGAGACGGGGATTTTCAGGCAGATGGGGAAGAAACTATTTCTGAAGCTGGGAGCTGGGAGAGAACGTCACATTATGGGAACAATAAGAATACCTGATAGACAAGAGATCAGGAGGTGAAGGCTGATGGGGCCCAAAGAAGTCAGCAAACCAAGATCATCAAAAATCTATGAGATGCAAAGAGGTATGGATATTATTTTGAAAGTAATGGGGGAACAACTAAAGCAATCCGTGCAGAAGACCCCTGATTACATAAGCTTAACTTAGTGATCACCCGAACAGTGTGAAGAGAGAGTCTCAGCCAGGGTGGTTTTGGGGACACTGGTCACATCAAGGGGAACGGGAGTGTTGTTGATGTCTAATGGGCAGAAGGCAGGGACACAGCTACGAAGAGGTGTCCAGCCTACAATGTCCATAGTGCCAACGTTGAGAAAACCTGGTGTGAAATGCTGATTAATGCCCCGCCCCTCCAGGTCACGCTCCAATCCTTGGAACTTGTGACCCTGTGCCCTTACATGGCAAAAGGAATATTGCAGATGTGACTAAGGATTGTGAGAGGCAGTGAATATCCTGGACCATCTGGGTGGTCCCAATGTAATCACCAGCACTGATAGGAGGGAAGCAGGTAACGTGAGCACAGAAGCAGTGAATGAAGGAGATGTGAGCTCATCAGGCTGATACCCTTGAAGATGGGAGAAGCCACCAGCCAAAGAAAGTAGGCGGCCTCTAGACGCAAGAGGGGGTGATGAGAGAGTCTCTGTGAGGGGCTCCAAAAGAAGCCAGGCCTACTGACTCTTATTTACTTCCTCTTTTCCTTTGATGGCATACTAGGAAGATTGATTTTGGACTTGTGGCTTCCGGAAGAGTTAGAGAATAAACTTGTATTGCCTTAAGCCACTCAACTTGTGGTAATTTGTTATAGCAACGCTAGGATGTTAATATACCCGCTTTAGAGGAAGGGATGAATGGGAAGCAAATCTTAAGGCTGAATGAACAGCAGGGAGATGTCCATACTGTGAGGCACTGATCTGAGTGCCGGAGATACAATAGTGATCAAGGCAGGAAACTAACACAATTCCTGTTCTCTGGATGTTTATAAGCTTGTCATTTATAAAAGTTTTTCTTATATTCCAGAAAATAATCCCTTGAGTAATGCTATTCCCAATCCATTACACATCAGCTAACTTTTTCTATTTTGAATAGAAAGTTTTACTTTTGATTTATTCAAATTTATCAGTATTTCACATTATGATTCATACTCCTCCCCCTTTCACGGCCATTTCAGTGTCATAAAATATCTCTCTAGGTTTTTTTTCTATTAACTCTGTTTACAGTTTCCTTATGATAGATTATTGTTCCCAACTATCCAGTCACTCCGTCAAAGCAGTATGATCAACGCTACCCTTACCACATGTTCCCATAGAGGGAGAGATGTCACCACACCATTGTCAGAAACGGTCATTTGGCCACTTACGCTCATTGGAGTGTGAGTTCTCTTATCTGACTATAGACTTGTGAATGAGAAATAAAATGTTTATTGTTGGAAGCCACTGAGACTTTGGGGATGGTTTGTTATACAGCATAATCCAGCAAAATTTGATTAAAACACTTTGGTCTCTATGTAGGCATTTTAGCTACGATGCCATCACCATCACATGCAAAGTTGTCCTTAATATATAAATATGTGGTCTCTCTATTGTGTCTCATTGACCTATCTGCTCCTGCACCAATTCTATACTATTTTTATGACTGTGATATTATACTGTCTTAATGTTTTGTGAGTTCTCACTTTTCAGTCTTCCTACTCAAGATTACACTAGTTCTAGACAATGCTTCCTGTTCTCCCCAAAATGCCACTGACATATTGATTATAAATACAGAAAATATATAGATAAGCCTGGGAAACCATTCATAGTTTCACAGTGTTAATACATCTTTTTATTAAGGTCTCATTTAACCAGCTTTAGAAATTTTATAAGTTTCTAGGTAAAGATATTGTGTTTTCTTCCCTGTTTTAACTCCTAGTTATTGTATTGTTTGGGCTGATATTTTAAGTGGAATATTATTTTCTATTATAGTTTTAGTGGTGGTTGTTGTTTCTATATAAGGTGCTAGACTCCAATGTGAAACATATACGCCTTGCTGGGGAAGGAAAGAAAATATTAGCACTTGCTTGTATGCTTATTTTGTCATTTAATTTTAACATTTTTATGGCTAGGCAAATAGTATCTAATGTATTAATACATTAGTTCTATAATAAGAGGAATAGCTAATTTTTAGATGGCACTGACACTATACAAATACTTCCCAAGTATGAATTTACTATATCCTCACAATATCCTAAGTGGGAGGCATTGCTATTATTAGTAGTACTATTCTCATTTTACAGACGAGAAAACAAGGCAGAGAGTAGTTACATAACTTGCCTAAGTACACACAAGTAACAGAACCAAGATTTGAACCCAAGACAATCTTTCTTGTAATATACATATAAAATATATTATATATAATGTAAAATACAGAATTGCAATTTACAAATAAATATTGGGGTCGTGTTAGGATTTAGGAGGAGTTGGCTTACTTTTGAAAGATTAAGTTATTTTTTTTACGTTTTATTTATCAACTTTCAGGAGAACCAATATTTTGAGACTAGTAGAAAAATGCTATTAATTTTTGAAGTTTATCTTGTATCTGGCAATTCCCTTAACTCTTTTATTAGCTACACCAATTTGTTCATTCTCTTCGGTTTCTATGTAGATAATCTTATCATTTCCAAATAATGACACTTTTATCTCTTCCTTTCCAATCCTTATCATTACTAATTATTTTCCTTGTCTTATTCTGTTGGCTGGGGTCTCCAGTACTATACTGAATAGTAGTAGTGATAAAAGATATCCTTGCTTTGCTGAGTCCAAAAATTCTTCCATAAGTACTATCTAGCTGAAGCTTTTGAGTACATATTTTTATCAAGTTAAAGCCATCATATTTGTTTTCAGTTTTCTTAGTTTTCCTTTTGCTTTATCATTACATAGGTGTGAAATTTATTAAATCCCTTCTGTACCTGCTGAGATCATTTATTTTTCTTTTTTAGCCCATTATTACGATGAATTACATTGATAGAATTTTGATCAGTGAACCATTATAGCACCCCCAAGATACTTCCTACCAATTCGCACTGTATTATTCTTTTTTTTTTTTTTTAATTTCTCAGAGAGAGAGAGAGAGAGCATGAGCAGGGGAGGGTCAGAGAGAGGGAGACATAGAATCTGAAGCAGCTTCAGGCTCTGAGCTAGCTGTCAGCACAGAGCCCAGCGCAGGGCTCAAACCCATGAACCGTGAGATCATGACTCGAGCCGAAGTTGGATGCTTAACTGACGGAGCCACCCAGGCACCCCTCACACTGTATTATTCTTAACTGACTGTGAATTTATTTGACTACTATTTTCTTTGTCATTTTCTCATCTGTGTTCAGAAGTGAGCTAAGACTATTTATTTCCCTTTTTCCTTTATATTGCCCTTATCCAATTTTTGTATCAAGATATTAAACTTACAAGATGACTTGTGCCATCTTTGTTTTTTCTGGAAAAGCATTCATAAGATAAAATTATCTGCTTTTTAAACTTTCACTTAGCAATCTTGAACAGACCCCATTTCGATGAACTCTGAGGCATTTAGTTAGCAAAGGAGGGAAGGAGGGATACCAAACTTGTCTTAGGGCATTTTCTAGAGGAAGCTGCTTTACTTGGTTAAATAAGATTCACTGTAAGATAAGTGATCTTTAACCCTTCACAGCAGATTTTGGAAATTCACAGTATTTGACCATTTGGGAAAATATCAATGCCCCCCCCCGAAATTTGTGTCAGATTATGAATGCAAAGAGTTAAAATAACTAGGTCAGCATACACCATGCTTTACTGGTCAAATAAATAGACAGAAAGGGATAAGCTCCCTGAAGGCAGTTACTATAAACATTAGAACTCTGGCAGGGACCCCTATCTGTTCCAGTGAGAAGACCCATCAAGGTGACCATTTTTCAAGCATGTGGCCAAGGGGCAACTATTATCTGCCTTGACAGGGTCAGAACATCAGGGGTGCATTTAGCGAGGAGCTCCCCTCAGGAGATTAGACCTGAGAAACAGAAATTGTCCTAGCTTTTAGCCCACATCCCAGGTAGGGATCTAGTCATTTTAGACCAAGGACCCAGACTTTTAAGAGGCTTGAAATCTTTCCTCCTTGCAGATCCATTGTTCTTTTTAATGACTGCTGTTTTTCCATAATGAAAACCTGGAAAAATCTGAAAACAGTTAAGAATCCATGCGCTTGTTTGTAGGGACAGCAGGACATTTGGAGAAGTGAGAGCAAAGGACAGGGCGGAGGGCGGCAGCCAACGAGAGGAGCGGTTACTCCTCCAGCCACCGCGCAGAAGACGCAGGGGAAGGCCTCCAGCCCCAGAATCAACCTGGAGTTTAAAACGGAAGTGCCTGAATTATGCCATTCCCCCTTGTCATCTACACTGAGGACATTCCACACTTGTCGAGATTGTGTTACGGCATTGTGTTCAGGCAGCGCTGACATGGAGAACTTGTGAAATGATGGCAACGGATGGACCCTGCTAGGGTGAACCGATCAAAGGGGTGCAAAGTCTGAGCAAAAATACTCAATCCTGAGCCTGACAGCCACATAGAAGCAAGTTGTTATATCGTCAACTAAAGGTCAGATATAAATATAGTGAGCTTGTCGAAGACAGCCGGGTATGCTCTATCCTTCTCAGCACATTTATACTTCTAGGGGATAACTTGTCAGCTCGGTAAGTATCCATCTCTGCCTATATAATAAACCAGATAGAAATCTCAGGAGGTGACTGAGCCCAATCCACTACACTGAATGTCTTAATAAGAACACAACAGGTATAACATAGTAAAATGGATCCATATTCCTAAGAGAAGAGGGGTCCATTTCAGCAGCCAAATACAAGATCAATTCCTACCCTAACTTTTAGCAAATAATTTTAATCAGCTACCAAAGTCGACAGAAAAACTCAGTCTTATGTAGTTTGTAGATGTCTTGAAACCCATTAAAAACAACAACAACATTTTGATATTGTTCCTTTTATGCACACAGGGTTCAGAGCTTATCTGTTAAGACTCAAGAAGAATTCTTTGCCATTTCTTGTCTCATTATGGTTGGCTTGGATCCAGTTGTTGCTAGCGATTAAGCCACAACAGGCTCTATTTTCCATTATTAATCTCTTGGACTTGAAAGCTTTATCAGACCCAAAGCGATTAGACATTTAAAGTTCTGGGCTCTTTGCTTACTTGCTAAATACTGACACCTGAAATTTTTCCATTCCACTGTTTTCATTTGTGAAGCAATTGAAAAATGCTAAGGTGTGCGTGGGTGTGCGTGTGTGTACACCTGCCCATGCGTTCACACACTCGCATGTGCATACAGAGAAACATGTTTTATAATCTCTCAGGGATAAGCATCCACCTTTACAAAATATTCTACTTTAGATTAGCAAAGCTGAGAAACTGCATTGTCTTTATGCATTAACTCAACCAAGGCATCCAGTGCCATATCCTAAATACTGGCTGGAATAATGGCCTACTTGAGATGTGGAAGTTTGCCTCAGCAGACATTGATGTGACAGCTCGATTATCAATGGTGTGATTAATTCCTCAGCACATGCACACGAGAACTTGCTTCTGAGGCTGAGTGCTAGTGTGAAAGGGATGGATTAGCACTGCAATTGGGAATTCAAAACTCCCCCAGAGAGACGGGGTAAGCATGACACCAACTCAGACAGAAAAGGCCAAGCAAGTTACAGAAACCTGTGCAAGGATTCCAGATAAGAAGATAATTTTGTACCAATTTCACCTTGGAATGTCTTTCAAGCCATGTAGGAAGTTGAATTGTTTTACTGAAGGGCAATCCTCTCCCTCAGTATCACTTGCACTTAGTGCTTCATTTCAGAAAAAGAAGTGATATTTCACAGAGAGAAAAACACTAGTCGGAGGACTCCTGATTACCAAAATGATGCATAATGGGAGAAAGTCCGTGAAGAGTTCTTACATGATAACATTGAACGTTTTAAGGGTTTTTCTTTATAGAAACTATGCTAGAAGAATAGAAAATATAAAAGTGTGACTCGCCAGCAGAACTTTGAATTTGCCTTTGGATAGATGCGTGGATTTCCTACAACTTTTTCTTTTGGTATTATTTAAGATTGTGTTCAGTTGCATATAACAGAAATGCAATTATGGTAGCTTCACCAAACAGGGGTTTCTTTCTCTATTACGTCTGGACATAGGTAGGTGAGGTTGGTGTTGTGGCATGATCTTATCAGCATCCTGGCCTTATTTTGTCTTTCTGTTCCTTCAACCTCTTGGATACCTAATGGTTCCGAGAGAGCATTCTCTACCTCTGTAGAACCTCCTTCTCTATTCCAGGCTGGAGGAATAAGAAAGTTACGAGGAGAAGGGCTGGCATCTCTATCGGGAAAGCAAAACTATACAGAAACTCCTGGTAGGTTTCAGCTGATTTCATTGACCAAACCAGGCCACATGATCAGTCTTTGCTGTAACAGAGTCTGGGAAATAATGTAGATATTTTTTCTTTTCTTAGATTTCCTTTCCTTTCCTTTCTTCTCTTTTCTTCTTTTTGGGCCCTCCTGCCAATAAAAAGTAAATGAGGGTTCTTTTGAGGAAAACAAAGGCGAGGATAGATGTTGGGTAGGCAAGTGGCACCCTCTGTTGCATGTTGCTTCAAGATACTTACCAGGGTCCCTTCTGATTTGGTGATGCCTGTAATGTTCTGACTGTTATTTGCACATTATGCCTTCTTATCCTGATTGTGCTTGATTAGACGTGGATTTTGCTCAGTGCGGCTTTAGGGTGCAGATCTGATGTTCTCGAGGATTAATGACATCCTGAGAGCTTGTGGCTCAAGGTCATTCCTCCACAGCACTTCACAACAGCACCTCCAGCCTCCCAAGCACATGTGCAGAAACGCTAGGGAGGAGTGCTGGGCGGGCAGCATTGGATACAAAATCAAAGGCAAATCTGCCATTATTGTGCCAGACAGTGGCCCCGAGAGCTGAAATTTACAGGAGAAGCTATGTTGATACTAAAAACCCAAAACAAACACTGGTAGAGCTAACAGATTATAGACAAATCCAGTGGAGATTTTAACATCCCTTATCAAGTGCGGACACTGAAATCTCCCAACTATATGTTGGGAAATGAAACTTATTCAAGAAAATTAAAACACGTGGTGTTTTAAAGTGTGTTAACTGATAATGATAGACTTGAGTCAGAAATCGATAGCATAAGATATCTAGACGAGCCCAAACATTTAAAAATGAAAGAACTCCTTTCTAAATGTCGAAGACATCAAAGATTTAAAAAAAGTCACAAAAAATGAAAACTTTATTTTACTGAAGTTGTAATGAAAATATGACCTATGAGCATTTGTGGATGCCGCTAATGCAGTACTTAAAAGAAGACATTTAATATCACTCTAAAATCCCACCTTAAGCTAGAAAAAGACAAGCAATTTAAACCCAAATATATAAAAGGACAAAAATAATAAATATGAGTGTAAATCAAGAAATACAAAATGAACAACGGAGAAAATCAACAAAACCAAAGGTATCTGAAAAGATGAATAGAATCCATCAAAATACAGCTAGATGGATAAGGACAAGAAGTTAAAAAGAAAACCAAAAATACTACTTTCAGGAATCATTGAGAAGGTTTTTTTAGTATACAGATATTAGAGAGATCAAAAGGGAATATTTTGATCAGCTTTATGACAATGCGTATGACAATTTAGATGAAATGGCCAAATTTATTGAAAAACACAAATTTCAAAACTGACATGATAGAGTAGCCCCATAATAAGAGTTGAATTTCTCATCAAAATCTCCCCACAAGCAAAACTTGCTGTAATGGTGAATTCTAGCAAACATTTAAGAAAGAAAATAATGCAAATCCTACAGAAAGTTTCACTTAAAATAGAAGAGGAGGTAACAATCCCCACCTTTTACTGGGAGCTTTATACCAGGCCTGGCATTTAATTTTACCCTACTTATAAACTAATAAATTAACCTATTACTATTTCATAGATTCTGGCAGAAGACGTGAGACTCCTGGATCAGAGACAAAGGACTTTATTACTCACAGACAGCAAGCAGCATGAGCATCATTCTGTGTGTGGCTCAGAATGACTCATCATTTCTCGAGTCCCACAGAAGGGACACAAAGGGCCCAAGGAAATTCCTGCAACTGCCTTGAGCTGCATTGTACAGGAGGGATTCTGAATCTGGAGAATCTACTGACCTGTGTCTGCCTAGTGACAGGGCTCTGATTGAAAATCAGGAAAAAGGGCTTTGGTTTCAGCTCTAGTTATTGACGTGTTCCTAGCACAGGACAAATCACCTGTGTTTTGGGATCCTGGCTTCACTAACCATAAAATCAAAGGATTTGGACACTGATTCCTAGGACCTTTCCTCTAGACCAAAACTCTATCATTTTTTGTTTAAGCTGGCTTCATGCCCAGAGCTGGTCCTAACATAGGGCTTCAACTCATGATCTTAAGATCAAGACCTGAACTGAGATCAAGAGTCATACGTTTAACTGACTGAGCCACCCAGGTGCCTCTCCAACGCAACAATTTTAAGTGACTGTGGCCATGAATTAAAGAGGTTTGTAAAACGTAGTCTCAAATTTTTTTTCTGTAATAGAATTAAGAACATAAAATTAAAGACATGATAAACTCCTTTGATGAACTTCTGGCCTGAAAATATCAATGTCCCCACCCTATGATTCATCCATTAGTGAGGGATCTATAACTTTGTAACATTTTTTTAAAAATATTTTTTAATGTTTATTTATTCTGGAGAGATAGACAGAGCATGAGTGGGGCAGGGGCACAGAGACAGGGAGACACAGAATCTGAAGCAGGCTCTGGGCTCTGAGCTGTCAGCACAGAGCCCGACCTGAGGCTCCAACCCATGAACCACGAGATCATGACCTAAACTGAAGTCAGACCCTTAACTGACTGAGCCACCCAGGCGGCCCAACGTTGTAACATTTCTATTCAAGGTTTCACATTTGTGCTGCTCATAATATTCTTTCATATCCATTTAAAAATATCTCTTGACCCATGAACACAATGGTTTGAAATGTATGAGTCCCACTTACCTGCAGATTGTTTTGATAAATACAGTACAATATTATAAAAGTATCTTCTCTTATGATTTTAATAATATTTTCTGTCCTCTAACTTACTTTATTGCAAGAATACAGTATATAATACCCAGAGCATACAAAATTTGGATTAATCAACTATGAAATTGGTAAGGCTTCTGGTTAACAGTAGGATAGGGGAGTAAAAAGATATACACAGATTTTTCAACTGCATAGGGGGGACAGGTACACCCAATTCTCATGTGGCTCAAAGGTCAACTATACTGTAAAGTTGTCCTGACTCTTGCCTGAAATCCTCAGACATGCTTCTCCTCAGTTATTTTAAACTTTTGACTTCGCTCCTTAGGTTAGCATCACTGTTCCACGTGATGTTATTCGAAAAAAGTATTCCAAGAAAAATGAAGTTTTTGGTAACACTGGGTTAAATAAAGAAAGGTGAAAGTGGATTCCTTTGTGAGGACTTCTAAGGGTCTTAATTGTTCACTGTGGAAAATTAAAAGGGAAGCATGGAGTACCAGACCCCAAGTCTGTTTTACTGCTGGAAGCATTCTAAAAAAATATACTTTGGAGATGCTATGTTGAGTTCTTCAGCATTAAGCCTTGTGATTATTTTACAGTTTGCAGAAAGTCTGCCTAATTTTTTAAAAAGCTCTTAATTTGCCCTTTTATCACATTTTCCAGCTAAGAGATTTGTGTTGCCTTGGTTCCCTGTGCTTTCGTCTCATTCAGCTAAATAAGAGAGAGAGAGAGAGAGAGAGAAATTAAGGATATGGTTATAAAAACAGTGGACCTACTTAATGGGGAAGTGAACAGGAAAAGAAGCCACAGCAGGTAGAAATGACTGAGTAGACACGTATATTTAGGCCAAGAAAGTGGCAGAATTGAGGCTAGTAGGAAACGGCAGTCAGCGCAGACTTTTCTAGAAACAAAGTCCAGGCAAAATGAGTAGACAAGGTGGGATTGAGGCTTCACCAGATAGGAGTGGAATTGCAGATAACATAGTCTTGGAGCGCCTGGATCTCAGGACCCCACCTTGGGGGTGGGAACTGAGTCTTAGCACTTCAAAGTACCCTGAAACAAATCCTTCTCCATTATTCATCTCTGGTGTCTCACGGTTTTTCTCATGTTAAATCAGGTGCACTCTTGTTGGCTTTAAAAGACAAAGGTTCTTAAGCCAAACTGTGTGAGAGGGTAAACAATCCTTTAGGTGGATTTTAGACTCAGATAGTCACTTGTGGGATGGGTTAGGGCTGATTCCTGGAATCCTTGAACTCCTCTTTGTCTTTTTCCTCCTGGGAAATCTGGTTTTGCCCAAATCTTGACAAAAAGCCCCCACTAGACCTTATCCAATACAGTTAGGTTCCAAGCCTAGTGCATTTTAAGCTTTGAACCAATTCTGTCAATAATATGTTTTACATGATACTGTGTTTGGCTTTGAGTTACAAAAAACCCAGAAAATAGTGGCTTAAACACATGAAGGATTATTTTCCTCATGTGCCCGATGGTTTGGAGATAGGCAGTCCTATGGCTGCTAGAGCTGGGCTCTGCAAGGTCATCGAGAACCCGTTTTCCCTCCATACTGTTGTCTTCAGTGGCCTTTGTACTCATGTTTGCAAGATGGCTGCTGCACCTCTGGCCAGCACATTCCTATTCCACACAACAGGAAAGGGAAAGAAAGGTCCAGTAGCCTTTCCCATAAAGCTTTGTCTTGAGTTGAGAGGGGGTGGTTTCCCCAGATAATCTACCCCTGTCTTACTGGCCAGACCTGGGTAACACGACTCTTCCCAGCTGCAAAATAATTTTGGGAAGTGAAGCTATTTACACATGAAGCTGGGAACATTGGGTATCATGTCCCACATGGCTGGAGATTTGTTTGTTTGTTTGTTAGCAAAGAGAAAGGGGAGAATAGATGGTGGCCAATGACAAGCAGTTTCTACCATATGCTTATTGTAGAAAAAAAATGACAAAAAACAGAGATGTACTTCTCAATCGTTTTGTGTCATTCCTTTTTATTTATGCAGCCTCTTTCTCCTGATCAATGCCTTATTTGAAAATAAGGCTCTTGGCTTCACATACTTAGTTAAAGCAACCTAGGGGCCCCTGGGTGGCTCAGTCAGTTAAGCATCTGACTTTGGCTCAGGTCACGATCTCACAGTTTCTGAGTTTGAGCCCCCCATCGGGCTCTGTGCTGACAGGACAGAGACCGCTTAGGATCTTCTCTCTCTTTCTCTCTGTCACTTCTCCACTCGTACTCTCTCTAGTTCAAAAATAAACATTAAAAAAAAAGGGACCTCCACGCTTGATCCTTAAGTTGATAATTTTCTGACACAAATTACTTGCAAAAAAACATTTATTGTTTTGTCCCTTGGGGAAATTTAGTATCCCTAAGATGGAAACTTCAAGAAGAACAAATATATACATAAGGTTTGAGGGCAGAAATTGAAAATGAGTGTCACGACAGACCCTCAGCATTTTATCTGGGTCACAGAACAGGCCATTTCCTGTCTTCTCAAAGCCCTACCCTTCTTAAATCCCTGCCCTGTAATCCAGTGTGTGAAGATCGATGCCAGTGCGGCCACAGAGGTAACGGCCTCCCTGGCCCAAGTGCGTGGCTTTTCGCTAATGGCTCTAGACACTGATTATGGGTCCCTGCCCTGTGCATCATCATCATAATCGCCATCATATACTTTGGAGTGTCCCCGGGGACATAGCATTGTACCGTCCTTAATGTTTGCCATCCTAATTCTGCTTCCCAACTGTCGGAGGGGTTGTTCACACTTAGCTTAGCCCTGATGGCAAGTTATACTGTCTGCTGCTGTCGGCTTCCTAAAGCTAAAGCTGTTTATAGAGGTTTCCCAAAGGAGTCTGGTGACAAAGGAACACCCCCACTTCTTAGCTAAGCTTTGTCATCATTGAAGTGGCTCCTCAACATGCCTAATGGTAGGTACTACTTTGTTGATTACCGAGCCTAGCAAGGACATCGCTGAGTTCGAGGTTGGCCAGAAATGTCAGGATTTGGAGGAAAAAGAGAAGTTCTGGGGACAACACTAATTGAATTCTTTGTGTGTTTTTTTAAAGTTTATTTATTTATTTTGAGAGAGAGAGAGAGAGAGAGAGAATGAGAATAGAACAGGAAAGGGGTGCAGAGAGAGAGGGAGAGAGAATCCTAAGCAGGGTCCACATTGCCAGCACAGAGCCCAACACGGGGCTTGAACTCATGAACCATGAGATCATGACCTGAGCTGAAACCAGGAGTCAGATGCTTAAGCTACTGAATGACCTGGGAGCTCTGATATTACATTCTTAAGTTATCCCACTGAAGGAATAATTCGTTTAATAAATATGTTTTGTACAGGAAGCCATGAATGCTGAGAAAGTCCCATAAGTTGGTAAAAGATTAAAACTGAACTTGAGGGGTGCCTGGGTGGCTCCGACAGTTAAGGTTTTAACTCTTGGTTTCAGCTCAGTTCATGATTGCCTGCTCCCGAGTTCCAGTCCCAGGTTGGGCTCCACACTGATAGTTCGTAGCTTGGGATTCTCTCTCCCTCTCTTTCTCTGTCCCTTCCACTCTCAAAATAAACTTAAAAAAAAAAAAAAAAACTAAACTTGAACTTGGGTCCTTATTTAATTATCTTTCAAGTACAGTATATTGTCCTTTAAGAAGTGTCATAATATTTCACTATGAGATCATAAAACCCAACCCTCATTCGTGAATTTAGTTGAACCTAAAGGAAGCCGTCAATGATATGAGTGGGTACAATGCATGAGGAAGAAAAGATGCTTTCCCAAGCCAGGAGAAGGTACTTAAAAAGTAACAGTATTTGGGACGCCTGGGTGGCTCAGGCAGTTGAGTGTCTGACTCTTGATTTTGGCTCAGATCTTGGTTTCAGCTCAGTTCATGATTGCCTGCTCCCGAGTTCCAGTCCCAGGTTGGGCTCCACACTGATAGTTCGTAGCCTATCTTGATCCCAAGATCATGGGATTGAGCCTCATCTTGAGCTGAGTGTGGAGCCCACATAAGATTCTCTTTCCCTCTCTCTCTGCCCCTCTCCTCCCTTTCTAAAATTAAAAAAATATATTAATAAAGCAACAGGAATAAGGTGTATTATTTTCTTCAGAGTGTACTGGATACTATATTCTTTTAATGTAGTAGAACTAAAATTACCCTGTATCCTTACTTATCTTTTATTTTTTAAAACATTTTAATCTTTATTTTTAAGAGAGAAAGAGAGAGAGAGTGCAAGCTGGGGAGGGGCAGAGAGAGAGGGAGACACAGAATATGAAGCAGGCTCCAGGCTCTGAGCTGTCAGCACAGAGCCCGACACGGGAATAGAACTCATGAGCCATGAGATCATGACCTGAACTGAAGTCAGACAGTTAACTTACTGACCATCAAGGTGCCCCTATGCTCTTGTTTAGTGTAGTCTGTTTCCCCTGTACGTATTTACATCTGTATTCTGCTTGCTTACTTCATCAGCAAGTCCTCCATCACACTGATCGTTTTTCTAATGATCTATCCTTGCTCGCAACTCCTCTTTTTTCTAGCAGCAATTTCTAGCGTGATGCTGTATTTGACATGTGCTTTCTTCCCTTTGTTCAAGGGCTTTTGAGGTTTTCGTACTCCTTCACATCAACCTCATTCTCCTCTTGCATTATTTCTGAGGGGTACTGGCTGCACATTTATTTCCTGAGTGTGTTTCAGAATCCTTCACCTCCCCTCCATATTTCACGATTGCAGGCGGTTCTTCTGTAGCATGCTTAAATTCTCAAAGTCTGTACTTGTTTCAGCTTGAGGCTCCAGCTCACTTAAGTAACAATTCAGGAAGAGCCTGAATGTTTGCAGATTGTGACTGCCACTGTATCTAATTGTGCCTTCTGTTTCCTAGGAGTGCCGTTTTCTTTGTTTCTAATAATTCCATCTGCAATGACTTTAAACTTTATTGTAACTTTGAAAAGGCATCTTGAAGATCTTTTTTGCATGTTTCCTTCTTTACGGAATTTAAAGGGCTGCTCTTCCTTCTAACTGTTCTGAGCAACAGAAAGTGTTTCTACTATAGACTAAAGCCCAAAGATGTACCACCAATCTCCAGTTTCCTATCCTACATTATCTGACCTTTAACCCACATTTCCCAACTGGTAATTTGAGATATACCACTCGTTCGTAGTTCTGCGAAGCATGTTTTGTTAGCCTCGCACTGTCCTGACATTCAGACATTGACTTTGGCAACAACAATTATTTAATAATGTACTATTTTGCCATCTGTACTTCCCTACAATTACCTGGTTGGTAGAAAAAAAAAAAAAAGATCAGCTATGTAATATAACCTAATAGAGACAAAAAGAAAACATAACAGCAGATCTAAACATACTTTTGAAATAAAGCAACCAAGAGGAGGAAAAGAGACTTTCATGAAGAGAAAAAGAAAACAAAATTAAATGTAGAGGAAAAGTAAAAGAGAAACAGCTGTCTCTCAAATACACAGAAATTGAGCTTCATATTCTTTGTGTGTTTCAAAATCACATAATCGTGATACAAGTTCTGCCCATGTGAAAGAAAACCAGCAGTCAAGGGAATTATCTGCAATAAACGACTGTGTAGATTCTGAACGAGGCAGCCTGAGATGTTCGGCCTGTCCGTGTGGAAATGATAGATCAGAGAAGGACCCAGCTGTGCCTGGCCGGCTTGGACGCAGGAAAAGGCAGCATTGGAGGCTCAGGCTGGGTGAAGAAACCTGTCGATACCGCAAGAAGATAAGAAAGAAGGGACTTACATTGGGTATAAATATATAAATCCGACCCATTCCGAAGGCAAGCAGAATTGTCTCATTTACTATGGAGTCTGGTCATGGGAATGTAATTAATACAACATATCATTAGAAATTATGTTGTATCACAGGCTCTAATTATCAGCCAACATGTGTGTAATTCATATACTGATAGAGGGTTGCCAGAAGATAGTTTCATGAGTCAGAACTATCAATAGATAGAGACAATCAATCTATTACTTTGCAATTTTGGAAATTCTTTTTTTTTAATTTTTTAAAAATGTTTCTTTATTATTTATTTATTTTTTTGAGAGAGAGAAAGAGAGAGAGCCCGAGCAGGGGAGGGGCAGGGAGGGAGGGAGACACAGAGTCTGAAACAGGCTCCAGGCTCTGAGCTGTCAGCACAGAGCCCAATGCGGGGCTTGAACCCACAAGCTGTGAGATCGTGATCTGAGCTGAAGTCAGATGCTTAACTGGCTGAGCCACTCAGGAGCCCCACAATTTTGGAAATTCTTTCATTGACATTAGGAAGGTTTATTTTTCTATTTTGCATCAATTTATTTTGTGATTTAAGCTTATTAATTTTTGTATTATTTTTCCATCAATAGAAACATCCGGTCGCTTCCTTTCTTTCTCCTACATTTAAGCATTCAGTGACAATTAGGTTTCCCTTTCCCTTCACATTTTGATTCTTTAAGCCTCCTTTTAATATCTTCTAAAAAAAAAAAAAAAGAAAAGAAAAAAAGAAAGAACAAAAGTCTCCCACAGACAAGGTCAAATAGTGGCTGTGGGAAGGACCAGCTACACTCTGACTAAGCAAGAAATTCTCCAGGAGGGAGAGCCTCTGTTCTGAAATAGACCCCTCATGTAGGCTACCAGTTAGATGTCCATTTGTGCATAAGTATTTCCCTTCAAAAAATAAAATTGTCCTAAAAGATTAGATTATTTTTGTACTTAGTATAAATTCCTTTAACCAGAACATGCCTGGCCCTCTCCCACCTCCCACCCTCTCCACACACACTTTTCTTCCTGTTGTTCGCCCAGTCAGGACACCAGGTAGCTGGAAGGGATTGAGACCCTCTGAAGCCTGCCTGAGGGGAAGCATTCAGAAGTCGTTCTGAGAGAAACAGCTTCAAGACCTTCTATGCTGCTGGGAACTCATCACTACCTTTGACTAGCTTGCCTTGGCCGGAGGTGTCAGAATGGAATCTTTTTCATAGTCTTTGCCTTGTATCTCTCCTCCTCAAACCTTGGGACAGGTTGTTCATGGCTCACTAGCTTCAAGGCCTTTCTTAGGTCTTGAAGAAAAAATGGTAGGGGCACCTGGGTGGCTCAACTGGTTAAGCATCCAACTCTTGGTTTCGGTTCAGGTCATGATCTCACAATTCATGAGACTGAGCCCTGTGCCAGGTCCGGTGCTGACAGCCTGGAGCCTGCTTGGGATTCTCTCCCTCTCTCTCTGCCCCTCTCCATCCCTCCCAAATAATAAACATTAAAGAAACGAAAGAAAATATGGTAGGATATTGATGGGCTCGCTCACACGGGCTGAGAGCTTTCTTCAATTTTTAAAAAAATGTTTTATTATTTATTTTGAGAGTGAGAGAGGCAGAGCACCAGCAGGGGAGGGGCAGAGAGAGAGGGAGACGCAGAACCCGAAACAGGCTCCAAGATCTGAGCTAGCTGTCAGCACAGAGCCCGACGCGGGGCTCAAGCTGTGAGATCATGACCCGAGCTGAAGTCAAATGGTTAAGCCAACTGAGCCACCCAGGTGCCCCTGAGAGTTCCCTTTAGCTAGCACAGCCATTAGGGGAAGACAGGACCCTCACTCTCTGGAGATCCAAAACCCTGCCCCCGCAGTGTGGTGTCAACCTGAAGGCAGCTAGGCACTCAAAAGTGGGTTGCATCACAAAATCAGGAAAAGAGATGGGAAACTTGGAGTCCAAGAAAGGCTTTGGGGGGTGGAGGACAGTGAACAATAAGTAAGTAACAGGAAGGTACCAGGAGTCTCCAGAGATGATGTGCAGAAAGGATGGGAAGGACTCCGTCAGCAACTGGTGAAGGATTTTAAAAAGACAGAAAACTCATAAAGAAAACTTTTATATCCTGAAGTTTTTACTAAAGCTTTTGGAGACAATTGAAATGGAACTGGAAATTACCACCCAAGGTAAAAGACTTACCAGATAGCCTTGGAAGAGAAATGATATGAAATGAACATTCACTGGCATTAGAGTAGGTGCTGACAACCTTTTTCTGGAAAGGTTCAGAGAGTAAATACTTTAGCTTTTGCAGGCTGTGAGGCAAAATGAGGATGTTATGTACGTATTTATATGACAAGAGAAAACAAATTTCCACAAATATATGGAGGAAATTCAAAATGTAATAATGACAAGTTCATTTTTAAAACTACAGGTCTACTCGTGAGAAGAATAGGATTCTCCTTTGGGGCGGGTAACATTTTGCTTAACTGAGGTTCAAACTCAGCTTTTGCTACCATCAAAATAAATTGCGGATTCATCCTTAAACTTGATCCATAATTAAACTTGAGGTATTTCATCTTTGAAGTTATCTTTTCACGCAGATAGGTATGGCCAAACACCAATGTCAACAGAAAAGCATATGATTTTAAATGAGCATATTCATCAATTGGCAGGCATACAGAATCCTATTATATTTTCCTCTTGATGTTTGATTTGAACGTGTCATTATATGGCATATTAGTAACTTCCAAAGGAAGATTAGGTAGAAGTTCAATTGCACAGTTAATTGAATTTTGAAATATGAAGGTTTTTCTTCTCCCCTTGCATTTTGATTAAGGTCTGAAAAATGCTGCTGGAAATATATGGTTTGGACTTGGAAAATAAATCTCCTGCAAATTTGTGTGGGAATGCATATCTTGTTTTTTGTCTCCACTTTCAACAGTACATGACACGTATAAAGGAACTTTACCCTACTTTGTTCCAAACAGCATTAGGTGTCATAGAAATGACTTGACTATAGAAGTTTTGCACATAAGCCCTCTTGTACCTTATAATTTCGTGTTGAATTCATGAAGAATGGATTCATGTTGAATTCATTATTAAGTCGGCACTAAAAGCTAATTTCCAACCAGCGTCTGAGAGTAGTAGTTCAGGGTCGTACTTCCACTTGAAAATAGAAAAGCCATTCTCAGCTTGCGAGCTGTACAGAAACAGGCGGTGGGCGGGATCTGGTCTGTGGGCTTTGGTTTGCAGCCTCTGGATGACACTGATAGACCGTCTGGAGTTAGACTCCCTGTGTTCGAATGCCCGCCATCTTCACTCAGGAGACCCGTGACTCTGGGCTAATTCTATAACATCTCTTAAGCCTCCAAGAGAGGATACGAATTCCCCACTTCATAGAGTTGAAAGGATTAAATGAAAGGAGAGCATGGAATAATATAAACAATTAGTAAGTAGTCTTTAATAGTAAAAAAAAGTACCATAATGCTGTAGATAGATTTAAAAAAATCAACCGTGTAAAATGAGGCGGGGCAGAGCAGAGTCAAGGCATGCCTGTGTTGTCATGGTAAGACTAATGAGATGAATGTGGGCCAGCCTGGTGAGGACGATATCACCAACCACTTTCTATCTGACTTCTAGCTATTGAGGGAGTTGGCTGTATTAGAATTACTGCAAATATATTATGAATATTGCTTTCATGACACTCTCTCGTTTATTCTTATTTTTTTTAAAGCTTATTTATTTATTTTGAGAGAGACAGAGATAGCACAAGTGGGGAAACGGGCAGAGGGAGAGAGAGAGAATTCTAGGCAGGCTCCATACTCAGCGCGGAGCCTGAGGAAAGGGGTTTGATCCCACCACCCTGGGATCATGACCTGAGCCAAAATTAAGAGTCGGTTGTTCAACTGACTGAGCCACCCAGGTGCCCCTTCATATTCCTTCTTTATATTACGCTATTTATTTATAAACTAAGAGAAACCTTTTATAGAAAGAACACATATTAATATGTGTTCATGTTCAGATCCCAATTTTGCCATCAAAAATCAACTATGTGAATTTATACAAAAACTCCACTTCTCTGTTTCTTTCTTAATCTAAAAGCTGTCAGGATCAAACTCAATTCTGAAATTCTATCACAGTTTTTAAAATTGTTTAGTGTTGATAATAGATTCTGTATTATGTATTTATTTTTAGAAAAATAATTCCTAAGATTTAAATTAGGACTCAAAAATATCTCAACTCCACATTGCTTTAGGAGATGAACAGCATCCTTTTATTTTTTTGGTAGAAATACTTTAAAAAACATGTTTGGTATATGATGACTAAGTTTTATTAAACTATTTCCTTGAGTTTTGTTTTTAATATAGCCCAACAGTAGTCTAACTTGATACATAACTGAAGTTCGGCATTGAGCTTTTATTTTATTTTATTTTTTTAAATGTTCTATTTATTTTTAGGAGAGAGAGAGACAGAGTGAGCAGGGGAGGGTCAGAGAGAGAGGGAGTCACAGACTGAAACAGGCTCCAGGCTCTGAACTGGCAGTCAGCACAGAGCCCGACACGGGGCTCGAACCCACGAACCGCGAGATCATGACCTAAGCGAAAGTCAGACGCTTAACCGACTAAGCCACCCAGGCGCCCCCGGCATTGAGTTTTTAAAACCATATTCAAATGTCACTGCCAAAAAGACTGGCATCTTAACTGTGGCTTTCTGCTCATGTCATCAGTAGCCCAAACTGAAAAGGAATGATGAGACCCAGTGGGAGAAACCAAGGCAATTTCTTTTTTAAAAAATTTGTGTTTATAACGTTTATTGACTTTTTGAGAGAGAGAGACACCCAGCATGAGCGGGGGAGGGGCAGAGAGAAAGAAGAAGGGAGTCACAGAATCTGAAGGAGGCTCCAGGCTTTGAGCTGTCAGCATAGAGTCCAATGATGCGGGGTTCAAGCATCCTAACTGGGAGATCATGACCTGAGCTGAAGCCAGCTGTTCAACCGACTGAGCCACCCAGGCGCCGCAACCACGGTGATGTCTTTACCACATCCTAGAGATTTGCTTTATCTGAGGAACCTCATATGTTACGGAAAAACTCTAATCTGGTGTGGAAATGCATTTCTCTTTTAATCGGTTCAACGTTGAGTAATGGCATTTGATCTTTATTACTGGAAACAGAATCAGTTCTTGGTCTACACCTGCGACATAGCACATATTTCTTATGACAATAAGCAGCAGCGTGCCGATTGCTTTGGTTTTCCAGGCACTCTTGCTTTCCTAAGGCTGAACGAGGCTACAGCTATCCTTCTGTCGTGTTCCCGGCCCCATGCTCAGAGCCTGACACGTAATGCCTGACTCAAATAAACACGCATGGAATTAGAGCATGGATGAAAGCATTAACACGTTTGATACTCGAGGCATTATTCCCATTAGACAGAGAGGAAAGAAAGGATCAGACAGGTTAATTAAGGAGCATTTTCCAAGGTCACGGGGCTGATAAGGTGGGAGCATCAAGACTGAAACCCTATCTCCTGACTTGAGAGCCATTATCTTTTCAATTACTCCAGGCTCTTCCACTTGCAAATCATCAAGGCTGTGCAGGTTTTTAGAGCTGACCTATCAAGTCACGTAACTTTCAGAAGACTGTATTATGAGTGGTTCATACATTGTCTCTAGCAGTTTGATGATGTTTAGAATCGTAAAACAGCCCTAAACTTCCTCAGCACGTAAGCACCAGGAAGGCTGATGGAGAAACCTGTACAAACTTTTAATGCGTGTTTGCAGAGGATAGCGTCCCTGTAAATGTTCTGGGGCATTCCCCAGGGAGTCCAGAGGGTTGTGATTTCCCAAAACTGTTCAGAAGTTCCATGAAGTTAGGAACATTTTTGTGCTGCTCAGGGCGAGTATGTTATCCACAGGCTCTAATTTCTGAGGTCCAAGGAAAGAAAATGGTGATGGAAACTTTCTCTCGGGGCTTTGTCTATAGAAAGCCAGCTCACTCAACCCAGATGATCCATTTCTTTTTTTTTTTTTTTAATATTTTATTTATTTCTAGGAGAGAGAGAGAGACAGCTGAGCAGGGGAGGGTCAGAGACAGAGGGAGACGCAGAATCTGAAACAGGCTCCGGGCTCCGAGCTGGCAGTCAGCACAGAGCCCGACGCGGGGCTCGAACCCACGAACCGCGAGATCATGGCCTAAGCAAAAGTCGGACGCTTAACCGACTAAGCCACCCAGGCGCTCCCCAGATGATCCCTTTCTAAGAGACTAACAATTTGGTTGCCTACATTTAAAGACGGAACACACAGTTCTCAAATACCATTGCAGTTTTCCAAAGGACAGAAAACACCTTTTGTTCTCTACAGAAATGCCTTGGTGACTTTGCTGTTGTTGTTGTTTTGTTTTTTCTTGGAAGCGCTGTCTAGTGCTCTCTTTAGTGAAGAGGGAAAAAGAGAAGAACAAGCAAGCCAATGATCCTCTGGGAGACTCAAGGCAGGGGATCGAGGACGTCTCTTGAATACAAACAGGTGCTCTGGGTGACACGGGTGAAGACTTTTCAAATCAGGCTAAAATATTCTTCAAACACTGACCCATTCAGAATGACTCAGACTTCATATTTGCTTTCTTTCCCCCTTAGGAAATGTTTATTTTCCATAGTGCTTTTAAGAAATCCCTTTAAAGGTACTGAAAACTCAGTAATAGGATGTTAATATCTTACATTAAGAACTGGATTTGGGCACTTGGGTGGCTCAGTCGACTTCCACTCAGGTCATGATCTCATGTTTTGTGGGTTCAAGCCCCGCATTGGGCTCCGTGCTGACAGCTCAGAGCCTGGAGCCTGCTTCAGCTTCTGTGTCCTTCTCTCTCTCTCTCTTTCTCTCTCTCTGCTCTTTCCCCACTCACACTCTGTCTCTCTCTGTCTCTCAAAATTAACATTTAAAAAAATGAATTGGATTACGATTATTTGCAGTGGCCAATCGTGGGTTCTATTACATTCAGGATATGAATTTTCCTCTTTTGACAACTACTTTTATTAAAATCATAGACTCATGCTTTCTAAATTTGTGCTTTCAGCCCTTAGTGTGTGTGTGAGTTTACATACATATATGTGTGTGTGTGTATATATATATATATACAGATACATGTGTGTGTGTGTTTGCTTTTTTAGAGAGGAAATTAGTAGGAATTTAGTAGCAGGACCAGCAACCGAAGCAATATTTTTGAACATGTGTACACTCTTTAGGCTGTGTAGGGGACAGAAAGTAATTCTCCCTCTACCCTTCGGACTTCTTAGTAGAGACTCCTGAAACAGAAGACAGATTAACAGGAGTAAAACAAACAGACACCTGATTAACACGTACACCTCATGTACATATGGGAGGTGCCCAGGGGAAAAGGAGCCACCCCTGAGGTGGCTCAGAATTCAGCCTTGAATACATTCTAATACAGAAAGGGAGGGGAAGGGAGGCCTCTTAGTGGGGAGGAAATGGTTCTTAGGATAGATGAATGAGCCCTGGGAAGAACAGATGGGAGGTATGATAGCTTATGAAACACTGTGTCCGGATGTGGGTCGACTTCCAGGCTCCTCTCCTGTGATGAGAGTCAGTCTTTCCTGGTTGATGACACTCCCAGGAGAGGATTTATGACAAATGATTGCTTTGGGGGGGGGTGTCTGTATTAAGGCAGATAAGGGAGTTCAGAGAAAGCTTCTCCCTGCATTTATTATTTCTCAAGGGTTTTCAGCTAACAATAATCAATTTGCCAAAGTGGCATATTCTCCCACCCTTCACCTGTCTGCGTCTTTCGATTGTTCCTTATAGGTAGGACATAATGCTTCACATATGGGTAATTTCTTAGAGCGTGTCATTTCTCCAGTTTAACTAATACATTTATAACCATGTGACTATTTTTTATCAATGTCTGCAAAATTTACATTCTAAAGAATATTCACTTTGGGAGAATGAAGGGTGGGTTTAAATTTGGGATTTATTTGGGGCATCTTCTTAGGTTATGGGCTTTACCAAGGGCTAGACTCTATCATTCATGGCTGTATCCTCAAAATTTAGTTGACGACTGGCCATATTAAACACTCAGTCAAGTACTGTGAACTAACTGAATGAAAGGCAGTTAAGCCATAATCTCATGTGTCCATCCAGGAGTGAGCATGCTAGGGTCAAATATAGCCCACAGCCTGTTCCTGTATGCCCTGCAAGCTAAGAATGACTTTTGCCTTTTTAAAGGCTTGTAAAAATGACAATAAAAAATATGTGACAGAGACTATGTGGTCCCCAAAGCCCAAAGTATTTACTACTTGACCCTTTGCAGACAAATGTTTGCAGACCCATCTTCATTCCTTAAAAATTTTTTTTAATGTTTATTCATTTTTGAGAGACAGAAAGAGAGATAGAGTATGAGTGGGGGAGGAGCAGAGAGAAAGGGAGACACAGAATCTGAGGCAGGCTCCGGGCTCTGAGCTGACAGCACAGAGCCTGACGTGGGGCTCAAACCCATGAACAGTGAGATCATGACCTGAGCCAAAGTTGAGTGCTTAATCGACTGAGCCTCCCAGGTGCTCCAGACCCATCCTTATTCTTAAATATAGATATATGTGTGTGTATGTATTCTTTAGTGCTCAGAATCCAGACCAGTTTATGAAGGGACGCTATCCAGGGAGGGAGACCCTGGTAACTGCCTATTCAAAGTCATTCTCCTTCTCTCTTGTTAATAGAACTCCTGTTTTGTTGGGCTTACATTGTACCTACCTCTAGGGATGAAATGTGGTAGATCAAAGCCTGTCTCAGCCATTCTGTCTCTTTACTAGTGATCTGTCTGGGTAGACATGCGACTCAGTCCTGGAAGATGAAACTGAAGGGAGAATCTCCAGGGAGACATCTGGGAAGGATCTCACTGCTGTTCTAAAAGGAAACGTGTAGAGACGAATATACATGTTTGCTCTCACTTTGTTGCCTGGGAACTTGTTTATGGGCGGCCGTGTTTTGGATCAATGGGAGTCATCTTGTGACCACGAAGGAAAGACCAAACCCTTCGCAGTGGTGCTTACCTAAAATTTTTATGCCTGATGGGTTGTCAGACTGACCTCAGAACCACCTACCCCCAGTCTTCTTACATGGTAAAAATATCATGGCTTTCTGGTTTAGCCATTCTTAACTGTGCGCTCTGATACCTGCTGCCAAAATATCCTGATTCATTTTTATTTTAAATCCGTTCTAATAATGAGCTAGATTGAATTATTAACTTTGTTTGGAATGAGGAGCTTTTTCAAATGGCTTGGAGTCATGAGTGAAGTCATGATGAAATTATCTATTATCCAGACAAGGATTAATGTAAGCTGGTATTGCATAAGCTGGGAAGTAACCATTTAGTATGACATTTGTATGAGACAGGTAGCTACTTGGATAACAGAGTGGATTCAGCCATGGAAAATCCATTTAATTTTCCTATCTGATTAAGAAGTAAATGTGTGTGTAAAGAAGTGTGTGTGTGATGTGCTTATCCACATGTTTTGTGTGAACATAGAATGTATGCACCACACTTTACCAGCTATTGTTCAGAATACAATATGCAAGGAATTTGGAAAGGAAATACCATTGATCTATCAATAAAGGTGTTACAAATCCATGCTCCAGAGTTCATACTCTTGAATTTCATTAAGAACCCCAAGTTCTTTCCTCAATGCTTGTTTCAGGATGGGTAAAAATGCCACATTACTGTGATATTATTTTATCCTATTTCATTTTGACATCCCAGCTTGCTAATTGCATTTCACTGCCACATAGGAAGCTTCCCAGGGCTCAAAAGTGCAAAATAATACTTTTCAAACTTTCTTTAACTCTTCATTAGCTTTGTTAACTATTGCAACACTGCTACACACTAATATTCAGTTTGATTGTATGTTTTCTGAAACTTCTCAGGTAATTTATGACTTAAATGCTATTTTTCTCAGCTGTGTGCATATCTTACTTATCTAAGAATATATATCTATGCATCTCCAAGTAACTTGGGTAGACATTCCATATACTCATCCATCTCTAACTTGTATCAGCTTCTATTATTGGTTAGATAAGTTGTAAAATTCCATGCATTATTCCATTTCCATCCATTATTGCAAACTTCAAAGAACCTGGAAGGGGTCCATACTTTCTGAATTTGTAAAGGGACACCTTTCTGCTCCCTGTTAGGTCACTTTCATGAAACAAATTAAGGATGGAAAACTCATTTACCTAAAGGGAGAAAGGGGTAGATTTCCTATAAAATTCTAACATGCACATAGCCCTTTACACTATAAACACATTCATATTTCTTTTTTTTAAAAATTTTTTTTAATGTTTTATTTATTTCTAGGAGAGTGAGAGAGAGAGACAGCGTGAGCAGGGGAGGGCCAGAGAGAGAGGGAGAGTCACAGACTGAAACAGGCTCCAGGCTCTGAGCTGGCAGTCAGCACAGAGCCCGACGCGGGGCTCGAACCCAGGAACCGCTAGATCATGACCTAAGCGAAAGTCGGACGCTTAACCGACTAAGCCACCCAGGCGCCCCAACACATTCATATTTCTTATATTATCCTCATAAAAACTCCATGAAGTCAACAAGGTATTGCTTTTTGTGTCTATTTCATATTTAAGAAACAGGCTCATAAAGTTTAAGAGATTTGCTCAAGTCACTGTCCTTAAAAGAAACAGATTCTGATTCTAAACTAAGATCTCATAGTTCTTTTTATTTTTTTATTTGAGAGAGAGAGAGAGAGAGAGAGAGAGCACAGGCGAGTCAGGGAGAGGGGCAGAGGAAGAGAGAGAGAATATTAAGTAGGTTCCACACTCAGTGCAGAGCCAGATGCAGGGCTCTATCCTGCAAGTCTGAGATAATGACCTGAGCCAAAATGAGGAGGCCGATGCTCAACCAACTGAGCCACCCAGCTTCCCCTCAGAACCCCTCATTCTAATTTCTCCCCAAAGTAGGTCATGTGAACTGTTTTCTGTTGGTTTTTTTACTTGTGGTATCTCACCATCTTTTTGAATGACTTTTGGAAATAATTAATTTTGAAATAGAAATTTTGTCAGAGGTGGCCAACTAATTAGGCTGGCTGACATCTGACATTACCGCTGAACCCTGTGAGCCTATTTAAAAATGTGTCCATCAATTTCCCATTTGCGAACATACAGGAAAAGTAATTCATCACATATTAGGAATGTATAGAACTAGTTTGGAAATGTTTGAATACTGTGTATAAAATCAGTGTAGGACATACTACTATAAGTTCTATTGGTATCATGTGTCAGATGTCAATGTCAGTTGAAGATTGTAACAGAAAGTCTAAACATGAAGGTCCCCAGTGAATTTACGATGCTATCTTCCTTGGCTTGTGCTCTCACCAGATGACAGAATTCTGTGCACCTGAGGGCCAGGCTTTATTGGTGATCCACATATGTGCAGTTTCATTCCATTTTAATTAACCTCAAGACTCTAGTTTATGTGGCAGAGTTCGGCTCCCTAATTATGTCCACAAAACGAGTGATCTGCTCAGAAATGAAAGGGGAGAGAGAATATAAGCAGTTAGGGCCATTGCTAAATCTCAAATAGGCATGGGTACTAGAAATAACAAATTACTGGTTTTAAAAAAAGACCCTTGCTCATATTATTTAATTTTTGTCAAAGGTGTTCCAGTTAACTATAGAAAAACTCAGAGGCTAATTCTTTTTGTGCATTTGTCTATCAATGTATATATTCCAGAGTGCATTAAAACAATATTAAAACAATACTCTGAGGTAATATTTTTCATCTTCATAATGTATGTGAAAAAGTATCCATTTTTTATCCTCGAAGGAAATCTAAGACTGGAAATTGAATTCACTGTTATTCACATGCTGGCCTTGCCAGAGAAAGGCCAGGATTATCCTAGAATCACGGCTTCATTATTGAGATAAAATGGAGGAGACTTTACTGCTCTTTATGTAATTAAATGCAATCATTATTATGAAGAATTTTCTGCACAGCTGTTAGGCTGAAACAAAATTTGCATTATAAGTAATCCCTTTATATCTTTGACATGATTCATAGCTTCTCACATATTCCCTTGTCTGAAAATGAAATAGAATTTGAAACCTTCCAGAGGTAAATATTGTGTATTTGTTGTCTTAATATTGATTTTGCAGCCTGTTTTGGTTTTTGTTTTTTAATTCAGTGAGCTATTTAAATGGTAAAAGTGACAAATCTGGACAATTTCTCCTCTAAGTGTGACTCACAGATGAAGGGGAAGATGGCCAAGCAGGTCATAAGATACTCAGTTTGGTTTAGACTCAAACCTTCAGACACTAAGGTGATAGCCTCCTGTGAGGCTGTTAATTAGGCACCTCTGATGTCATAGGTATATGTCAGAGTGGAGGTCATGTCATGCTCCAAAATAGGGACCTGGCTAGTTCCATGGCTAGGGATCTTGTGACTGATGTACTATTTGACCCGCTTGACCACATCTGACAAAAGTTCTCCAATATATTTACTGGCATTACAAATATATTTAATTTCCTTTGATTATCTAAATCTCCAATGATTCTGAATGTAGGCAGAGAAGACAGAGGTACAATACGTGGGGGGTCCTTAAGACCCTGTATATCAGACAAAGCTCAGTAAGGAGTCCAAGCTCAGGCCTGAGCTATTCCAGTCCTATGAGAAGTGGCTCTATGCCTTTTTGAGAAAGAGTGGGAAGATGTAGGAGTCACAAGATCCTTCCTTAAGTGTGAGTGGGGGAGAGAGAGGGAGACACATAATCTGAAGCAGGCTCCAGGGTCTGAGCTGTCAGCACAGAGCCCGATGCAAGGTCTCGAACACACAAACTGTGAGATCACGACCTGAGCCTAAGTCAGATGCTTAACTGACTAAACCACCCAGGTGCACTACCAATTTATATTTCAAATGCCTAGGGGAAGGGGAGATCTTCTAATCCTCCTCAGGAGAAATTCTTACAGATTGAATGATTTATAGCAAATCAATCCATCCCATCCTTACCTTTCTAAGTTTTAAAATTCCTTCTTAGGCATCTCACCTTCATTGAGTACAGTCCACCCCTTGGGTCCAGCCAGGTTCCAGGCAACAAAACAAACCAACATTTCATACTGACCTGGGAAGCTTGAGTTGGCATACTGAGTGTATCATGTCCGGTAGGTATATTGATACACTTGGCCCAATCTGTGGTCCCATTTCTTTTTCCCTTGTTTAGCTCTCTTAGAACCCATTCTCATCCAAATTCCTAACTAGAGATTAGCCAAATCCTGGATCTATATGGATATGTAATGCAAAGTCATACATGTTAGACTCTGTATTTGTCTCCCTAGGGCAAAGTGGGAGCCAACGCTTGCCATATGGGTGGAGGCCATGAGATGCATTAGAGAAAGAGTTGGGGAAAGGGTGCTGTCATTCTCTGAAAGGGGAAGTATCACAGGGTCTCCAAACAACCCCAGTTTGTGTCATCAGAGGGGAGGAAGAACTGGTGCCGCTGGCAAAGAGATATTCACTGTCTTTAGGAATACAGAGTAGTCAGGTTCATCTGAATCCACCAAAAGGACCTCAGTCAGAATTCTTCTGTCTCTCAATAAATGCTCAAGCTTTGATGTAAGAGGCACAACATGGCTTTGCATTTAGTATATGCTGTGATTTAGTAAAGTATAGGAACCAACTCTGTGTCTGATTTCTGCCTTAATGTGTCAGTTTTGTGGTTGCAAGAGATCATGCCAAACATTCCTTAATCTTCTAACCATGTCTTGGGTTGAGAATTTAAACACCAGAGCATGTCCTTTTTTTTTTTTCTCTCTTCTTTTTTTAAATGTTTTTTTTTATTTCTAGGAGAGAGAGAGACAGCGTGAGCAGGGGAGGGTCAGAGAGAGAGGGAGACACAGACTCTGAAACAGGCTCCAGGCTCTGAGCCGGCAGTCAGCACAGAGCCTGACGCGGGGCTCGAACCCACAAACCGCGAGATCGTGACCCAAGCGAAAGTCGGACGCTTAACCGACTAAGCCACCCAGGCGCCCCTTTTCTCTCTTCTTTAAACTCTCCAGAGTCATGAGAAATGGCTAAAGGACTGTATGTTTCTTCCCTTCCACCACCATCCATCACAGGAATCACCTGGTCTGCCCAAACCTTCCTCTGGTAGGATGCTTTCCTTCAAGAGGCTGAAAGCGATCATCGAAGTCACTGTGTCCTGGGTGGGTGGCTTCCTGTCTTTCATGTTTGGGGAACTATCCTTGCTTCACTCCCAGACAGGTCTCACTGTTTCTAGTCTCGGATACTGTTTCAGTCAGAACTCCATGTAAAAACAGAATTTACTCTAATTTCTTTTTTCTTTTCTTTTCTTTTCTTCTTTTCTTTTCTCTTTCCTTTCCTTTCCTTTTTTTTTTTTTTTTAAGAGGAGAAGATTGAACACAGAGAATCAGGCTTATGTTAAGGAAAGCTGGAGGGGTAGGTTCTAGTCGAGGTGCCAGAAATGACGTGTGCAGTCAACAACAGATCTACGGGACATCATGCACCAAGAAGCCACTGACATTGAGCGTGGCCATGACACTGAAATCAGGGGGCCAGTATCAAGAGGCTAACACCATGCCCGCCTCTGATACAACTCCCTATCAAAACAAAAGAAACAGGAAGGAGGACAATTAACAAGGCAGACCATCTTCAAACTTCCATGATCTTGTTCACCGGGGAAACACCAAAAAAAAAATAATAAAAAAAAACAAACAAACAAGAAAAATGATTTCAGCCTCATTTTCACTGTTCAAATTGCACTCAGCTGCATTTGGAGGAAGCTATTTTGGATCCAGAACTCGAGGTGCAATGGAGAAATGTTGTTTCCAGTTTTCCCAAATCTCAATAAGAGACAGGGCAACACGTAGTACGAACAAGCCATTCACCGTATTCAGCACTGCCCACCAGTGAGAACGGCTACACGTAGACTCAGGTGCAATCAAACCCATTTATCTATTTTTAATAAGAGTTGTAAGCGGTAAATCCTTGACTCAATTCTCATACTGTGTGCTTATACATCCAACTTTACAAAACTCAACATGACTTTACAGAACTCAACTCAAACTCTGATTCTGATGTCCTCAGACTGAAGTCTAGGACACTTATTTTCTTCTTTGGTTTAATATTCTTAAATCATGAAAAGAAATTGGCATCCAGCCTACAACTAAAGCGATTTTGATATTTAGTTTTATATTTAACGGCAATGTATTTTTCTTTTCTAATAAAGCCTTGATATATTAAAGTCAATTAAACAGTAATTGCATATAACTCATGAACATATTTGTATTTTGGAGACAGCAAGAATAAGCTGATTTTTTAATGAAGTGTCATTGAAGATCCAGTCCATCGCCTAGTAAGGGAGAGGCATATCTTCTCTCTGAGGTGGCTCGGTCAAACTGACTGTGCTGGCCAGATGTCATCATCTTGACGGATAACTAATAGAATGACTAATTAAATATATTTATTGATATAGTTGTCAGCATACTTTTATGCTCCTGTTGTTATCAGTGACTGCATTTTAACTGAAGTAGAAAATCATAGGGGAAAAAAATGAAAAATGTAACTGTGAGCTAATTGGCTTTGAAGCTTTGGGGGACTCATTTTATTGTAGAAGATTCAACTGAAAAGCCAATGCGCATACACAGCATGAAAAGCATCGACCACACAGAAACCACAGGAGAAAGTTCAATTGGGCTCACAATGCTCTCCAATTCAGAGGTGCATATACATAAACCAACTTTCATTATGTTTGTTTTATTTATACCTGTTTATCTCTCCTAGGCAAGGGCGTACTCATTACTTCAAAAAGAATTCAATGAAATGAAAAAAAAGACAGATAAGAGAAAAAACTTTGTTTTCAAAAGTATCTTTTTTAAAATTTTTTAAATTTTATTTATTTTTTATTTTTTTCATGTTTTTTTTTTTAATGTTTTATTTATTTCTAGAGAGAGAGAGAGACAGCGTGAGCAGGGGAGGGTCAGAGAGAGAGGGAGTCACAGACTGAAACAGGCTCCAGGCTCTGAGCTGGCAGTCAGCACAGAGCCCGACGCGGGGCTCGAACCCACGAACCGCGAGATCATGACCTAAGCGAAAGTCGGACGCTTAACCGACTAAGCCACCCAGGCGCCCCTATTTTTTTCATGTTTTATTTATTTCTAGGAGAGAGAGAGAGAGAGAGACAGCATGAGCAGGGTAGGGTCAGAGAGAGAGGGAGTCACAGACTGAAACAGACTCCAGGCTCCGAGCTGGCAGTCAGCACAGAGCCCGACGTGGCGCTCGAACCCACGAACTGCGAGATCATGACCTAAGCGAAAGTCGGACGCTTAACCGACTAAGCCACCCAGGCGCCCCTTTTTAATTTTATTTCTGAGAGAGAGAAAGAGAGACAGTGTGAGGAGGGGAGGGTCAGAGAGAGAGATATAGAATCTGAAACAGGCTCCAGGCTCTGAGCTAGCTGTCAGCACAGAGCCGGATGCAGGCCTCAAACCCACAAACGGTGAGATCATGACCTGAGCCAAAGTCAGATGCTTAAATGACTGAGCCACCCAAGCTTTCTTTTTATTTGATATTTTATTTGGAGGCTTCCAATTTGTGGTCAGTTATTTTGTTATACAGAACATTTTAACTTATGCTTGCAAACTTTTATTCATTAATATGTTAACCTTTGTAATTCTGTATTAAGAATATTTGTTTGCCAAGCTTTGATAGAAAAATGTCCTCTTTTAAGGGAAGAGAGAAAATAAGGTGGCCTATTAGAGTCAAGTTTTCAGTTAGTACCTGTCCTTTGATGTAGGAGAAGCTGACATGTAAGAACGCATTTCCAAGGCAAAGCCCTCTGACTGCTTTGAAGCACCTAGCCCATGTTAGGACTGGGAATACCATTGGTGTTAGAGGAAAAAAACATCTTCCCTTCCGATCGAGTAGATCTAGGAGATTCCATTCTCCAAATTTCTCTGAATAATGTAGATTAATCATTGGATAGACAACCTTAATAGCTACGTGGTGCAAAACTTGAACATTATTTTACACGGTATTTTCTAATTTACTGAGAATACATGTTTCCAGAGACATCACCACGGTCAGAATATAACCCAACTACATACAGGTAATATGACACCTGCAAAATATCACTGTAGCAGACCAGCAAAGGTATCTGATTTTTGCTGCATGAGAATTTAGATCTGCAGAACACATCCCTATAAATTGCATTTGTCAAGTGATGGACCTACAGGACCATGGCGTTTGATTCTTGAAATTAGCAATGGAAAGAAATGCTGCAGTTAAGTTAGAGCAAAGACTAAGTTGGGTTGCGCATTCGAAAAGATGATAATTATCCAGAGGAGGCACTCATGTAAGGCTTTAATAAACATAAACGGCATGGTACAGGAGGAGAAGGAATCACAGGCAATCATCGATCACAATAAAGTCCATGTACCTCCAGGCAAAGTCCATCAATGTCCCTCCTTAGTCACAGAAGATGTACTTCATCTTTGGATACAAAGCACCAAGATACATAGGAGGTACCTCGGTGGCAGGGAAGTCCAAGCTCAAGTTTGCCAGATGACTCTTACAGCCCCACATCACATAGGCAAAGGAGGTTGGGTAATTGGTTAAATCAGGTGCAACTATTCGTTTATGCCTGTTTTGCAAACCCTAACGAACACACATAACCAAGTCTCACCTCTACTATTTTTGAATTTTTACTTCTCTTGTTCTGATTTGCAATGTATCTGTGTTTCCAGATTCCTGATTCCTCATCTGACTTTTATTCTCCAACTCATTTATTCCCTTGACCCTTTTCTCCTACCAGGATTGGCTATTGGCCTCGTGCAGTGATTTGGAAGAGAAAATAAGATTAAAGACATAAAACTTTATCTACCTTGTTTCTGTTTCCAAGATTTTGTCTTATATTATGCTGTTTGGAGATATATATGTATATATATACATATATATATATATATACATATAAAATAAAAAATATATATATATATATATATATTTTTTTAGCTAAACCCTCAATTGCTGCTGGGCTCCAGAGGTTCCTAATCATGTTTGAGGGTGAGCCTTTTTTTTTTCTTTTTTTTTTTTTTTATTTCTAGGAGAGAGAGACAGAGACAGCGTGAGCAGGGGAGGGTCAGAGAGAGAGGGAGTCACAGACTCTGAAATAGGCTCCAGGCTCTGAGCTGGCAGTCAGCACAGAGCCTGACGGGGCTCGAACCCACGAACCGCGAGATCATGACCTAAGCGAAAATCGGACGCTTAACCGACTAAGCCATCCAGGCGCCCCTGTTTGGTGATATATTTGAAGGTTTAAGTTGGGAGGATGGGAGTTTGGGGGTAAAGAATTTAAAATGGCTTCTTTGAGAAGGAGGCCAAGTGACTAAATTGCCTTATATGATATTTTTTTTTAATATTTTATTTATTTTTGAGAGAGAGAGACAGCATGAGCAGGGGAGGATCAGAGAGAGAGGGAGACACAGAATCTGAAACAGGCTCCAGGCTCTGAGCTGTCAGCACAGAGCCCGATGCAGGGCTCGAACCTACGAACCATGAGATCATGACCTGAGCCGAAGTCGGACACTCAACTGACTGAGACACCCAGGCGCCCCCCCTTATATAATATTTAGATGTAGGGCATTCGTTGTAAATGTATCAATCATACACGGACAATAGCTTTTACTGACATGGCACTCATGGTGACAAGATTCTATCTGCACTTCTTATTTTAACTTTTTTTTTTTTTTGGAGAAAACCTAAGAACTTGTATTGGTAATATTAGAGCTCTTAACTTTAAATATAGCTAGTCTCTGCCACCATGTGCCACAAAGAACATGTGCAGTTACATTTCATTGTAATGTCACTGAGGTCACCAGGGTTGGAACAAGATTTTCTTGTCACTGTACTGGCCCTCAGCACTGCCCTCTATAGCATACATGGCTGATTCTCACCTACTTGCCTGTCTTACAAAAGCTAGTTTGACTGTGCCTGTTGACCCAGGATGTTTTTCGAGGTTGCCAGGAAGAGCATAATTGGCATTTTCAGTTTGTTTAATGTCCCAGTGAAGTTCAGTGTTTTCTGTAGAAATAAACTCTTGGAATAAAGAGTTTCTTGGTTCATCAGGGAGCATATGACCAAAAGAAGAACGGCAAAATCAACATTAATTCAGTACATACCATGGGTCGAGTTCTAAACTATACAACTTACATAATTTGATCCTTGACAATTTTATGAGACAGTGACTGTTACTATCACAATTTTATGGATGTGGAAACTAGTTTGCCCAATGGCATACAGTAGGAAAGTTGTGAGCTGGTATGTGAACAGATATATTAGGAGCACCTGGTAGCTCAGTTGGTTAAGCGTCTGACTTTGGCTCAGGTCATGATCTCAGTGTTCATGAGTCCAAGCCCGATGTCAGGCTCCATGCTGACATCTCAGAGCTGGGAGCCTGCTTTGGATTCTGCGTCTCCCTTTCTCTCTGCCCCTCCCCACTCACAGTCACTCTCTCTCTCTCTCTCTCAAAAGTATACATTAAAAAATAAATAGATATATTAGCGAGAAAGTCTCTGAGTCAACACAAGACCAAACGAAGCAAGAAAAGCCACAGTAACAATAATTTTAACAGGTTTAGAACCGCGGCTCTTCATACACATTTGTCCAGGGCGTGGGCCTTATGCGTTACATCCATCACTACAGCATCCACTTCGATAAATGACTCGTGTGATTTGGTCAGCTTCTCGATGCTGTCCTTCCAGACCCCACGTAAGCTCCAAAGTTTCAGAGTTGCTTAGGAAACCTTGTGTAAACAGGCCTGAAATTTGCCACAGTAAGGGGGAAGGTTCGAGCCATTTCACTGCATTTACTTTAGAAATACACAAGGAGCTCAAGTCCCCCGATTTCTCGCTCTGACTATGACCATGTTCCATAAAGGCAGGAATGTTTGTGCTGTCCCCTCCTGTATCCCTGAAAGTTAGCATCGTGCCTAGAATGTGGCAGGTGTTCAAAAATGATGAATACGTGCATTGAATAGCTATCGCAGATCAGCTTTACCATATACCAGATTTGTTCTATACTCTGGAGTGTAGAAGAGACGGGCGACACAGAATGGGAAGGGATTTCAAAAGTATGTCACATGTGTCCCTCCCTCTTATTTCTCATTCTGACTGTTACCCCACAACACTTAGGGAAACTAAGATCCAGCCAACCAGCAGAGTCCCTTCACCTGGCACATGAGGTTTTCTATGAGGACAAAGACAAGATTTCATTCATAAATTTAGATAGGGAACATTTTCTGCAGCCATTGGATACAATGCAACTTTTATAAGTGATATATACACATGTATATCTTATATAGTATATATATATATAATCTCATAGATATGCTGTTTTCATTTTCTCATATGTAAATTTGTTGAAGATTCAGTATATATCTATGTGATATATATACTTATTGAATCAATATATATCTATGTGATATATATACTTATCGAATCTTCAACAAATTTACATATGAGAAAATGAAGGGGCTGGCATAGCTCGGATCATGCACCGGGCTAGACAGTCTTTAGAAGTCATGTCATTAACCAGTAAGCTATGGTCCTTACTCTAACTTTAGTGGAAATGAAAGACATATAATCAATCACATACTGCTTATCAAAAATTACAAGTATGACAAGTGTCATGGAGGAAGAGCAGAGGGTATTTATGAGAGTGAAAGGTGGGGAGGGTCAGTGTAGGACTCGGAGAAAAAGACATCTAAGCTGGTATCTGAAAGGAGGGCAGCGCTTCGCCAGGCTAAGAGCGGGGAAGGGGTTCCCGCTAAGGGGAGCTCCATGCCAGGCCCAGGCAGAGCAGGCACACCCTGTGCTGCCTCAAAAAGCGAGAGAGAAGCCTTGTGCTCGCGCTTAGGAGCTGGGAGCAGAGCAGGGAAAAGGAGAGAGGAACATTCATTCGGACCCGAGGTTGGGTCTTGTAGACGATGCAAACACCCGCGTACTGTTTAAGACTCTTTAAGACTCTAGCAGGGATGTGACGTGATGCTCTGTTTTAGAAATATCACTCACTCTGCTTTATATACTTTTATAGCAATAAGTAATGATGACGAATAGCACATTTTATGACAGATTTATTTATTCCTTTTAACAGATGTTTTCTACACGATTTTACCTAGTTCACTCGCATCACAGACACCCTGGGGAAAATGTTTTTGAAAACAGAAAACCTACTCAAAATGATTTTTGAATATATACTTTGACATAAATAAATACAGTATGTATAAAAAGCAAATTAATGAGATCTTTACGTGTTACTGTGAAATAGAAAGATAGTGTTCAGCGTTTCACTGCAATGTTGAGAGGTTACCAAGGGTGACTTTTCCAAAGGCATCCAATGCTCACTGAAGCTTGTGTGGGTGTTAAATAACAAGTAGCACACTTGGATACTTAGACACTATTTGTTATAAGGAGTCCTGATGCAGAGATACACAAAACGTAAAATATACTTATTAATACATAACTCCAAGACAGAATTAAAAGAATTTACGATTTCACCCATATTTCAAATGCACTGAAATAAAAGGCAAAAATGCCAGCGTTTCAGTGAAATTCAGTAACAAGAAGGCCTACACTGACCTGTATAATGAACTGGTCACACTAACAGGTTTGCACAGATCATGTATATTCCTGGCAAAGCCACCGTCTAGAAGAAGAACAAAGCCACCTCCAGGCTGCTCAGTGTGTGTTTCTCATTCATATGAAGAAGTTGTCTTTTGCAATCAGGAGGAGACAATCGTGGCCTGTAATACTGGTTAAAAGCGAGCGCCGCCGCTGTCACAAAGCGGATTCCTCTCTCCGGGCTGCGGGAGACGGGCGGGAACTCAGCCCGGAACATCCAGGGCGGGCTCGCGGTCCAGCAGCGCCCCCTGGAGGCCGATGCCAAAACAGCCGGATAGGCGAGGAGAGACCGCCAGGATATGGGAGTGTCAAGCTAGACAGCAAGAGAAATGGCCTAATGCAGAGTCAATTAATGATTCTAGCAGCTTTCAAACGCGGAGATTTACGAGTGGCAGAGGAGGGTGGCACCTGGGGATTAGTTCTTGATAAGTCAGGGAAATCCTTCAAAGATTCCAATGTTCTTCCTGCTCAGAACATGCAAAAATATTTACATTGTGATTTAAAAGAGAAAAGCAGCAATGCCAGTTTTTACAAAGGCTGTGTTATTGACTCTGCCCCCTGCCAGATTTGAGAATGCAGAGGAAAAGAATCCTACAAATAACAGCCCAGAATATGCTCTAGTGATTCTATGGGTTACGCGAAAGGCTGCCCCGTTGTTTAATTTACCATTGATAAATTTTTGATACAGCCAAATTATCACCGGGCTCTCACCAAATTATAGAGCAGATTGCTCATTCATATTTTAAGGTGGCCTAAAAATACATGATAGCCCCAAGATACGCGGGAAATATTATTAGCCGGCTACCTGGTCTTTTTAATTATGCACAGGTGCAATTATTCTTTTAAATGGAGTTGGATAAAAGATGCTTCTCAAGCACTGGAAATTCCGCAGAGGTAAATTAGGAGTGGTGGAGACAAGTGCCGTTTATCAATAAGACGCATTAAAATGTAATTAATATTTTCAGGCCATGGCCAAGAAGAGGTAGAGATGGACTGAGCTCTCCTTTATCTTGGGATTTCTGTAGGCTTCTGGCTCCCGGCCATTCACTGTGTCCGGGAGGCTTGTGCACCTTGACAGCAGCAACGTATGTCTTCTGGTGTTAGCTTAAAACCTTTTGTTGAAAGTGTGAGTTAAGACGAGTTTTAACAATAGATTCAGGTACAAGCTATTAAAATAAAATAATACCAGAGCAAATTTGTCTTTTTTCACTCACCGACCACAGCAGAAATCAAATTCACAGCTTCAAACATATTTTCACTTAAGTTGTTGCGTAACCTCACGTCATACTGTAACTACTAGTTCTAAAGAGCAATGTTTGTGAAGCACACACCGCCACCGCACACCAGGATTGAGGCACTATGTTAATAGAACAGACATGGAGTTTCTTCCTCAGGGATCTTAAAGGAGAATTTATTAATCTTCCAGCAGCAGTCACTGATTCGGTTAATGTGTTGCTTGTGCTGGAATAGAAAAGAGTGTGGAATGTTTAAGAAAGATTGGTTTTAGGTAGGAAGTTAGGTACCTACGGTCTATTTAGGCAAAGACAGAGAATAAGGGAGCTTATGGTAATAATGAAGATGGAGGGAAGGGAGGAGATGGTGTGGATTGTTGTGCAAGGGGCCCTGTGTTTAACGCCGGCGTGGCTGGGCCAACTTGATCCTCACACAGTGTGAGGAAGGAGATATTTTTCACTTGAGGATATCCACATTTGAGAATGCTCAGGGGAGTTATTTATTTTGAGAGAGAGCATGAGCAGGGGAGGGGCAGAGAGAGAGAGGGAGCAGGCTCAAATCTGTCAGCACAGAGCCTGATGTGGGGCTCAGACTCACCAACCATGAGATCATGACCTGAGCCATATAAAAATTCTTTTTTTTAATTATTTAAAAAAAAGGAGGGACACCTAGGTGGCATTGGTTGAGCTTGATTCTTGGTTTTGACTCAGAAAATGGGAAATTTTTTAGTTAAAAAAATTTTATGTATTTACTTATTATTTTATTTGGAGAGACAGAGCACGAGCAGGGGAGGGGCAGAGAGAGAGGGAGAGAATCTCAAGCAGGCTCCATGCTGTCAGCACAGAGCCTGAAGAAGGGTTCAGACTCACCAACTGTGAGATAATGATCTGAGCCATATGAAAAAAAAAGTAAAAAATGGGGGGGTCTCAACTGGGTGGCGTCAGTCAAGAGTCTGACTCTTGGGTTCGATTCAGAAAATAGGAGATTTTTAAAGGAAAGAGTTAAAATAACTAGGTCTTTGGTCCACACGAGCAGATATTATTAAGACCACAGAGATGTCCAGGACAGGCATCCTAACAGCACTCCAGAACTTGACCTTCACTGCTCTCTGGGGGCTTTGCTTCCTCGCTATTAGAAACCACCACCTTCTCCTGCTAATGCTCGCTCCATACGGAAGGCTCTAGAATATAATAATGAGTAGATCTGAGCTTGAAAGATTGAACTGTCTGTCAGGAGTAATCTCCTGGTTTTCAAAAAAGACCTCGTAAGCCGTCCAAGCAGAAATCACTGAGTCAAGAGCAAGGCATCAGAAATTCTTAGCAGGAGGCAAATAGGAGCTCAGAGATAAGGGTGGCCCCTTCCTCCACGCTTCTGTCTCCCGCAGCAGACCAACCACGGTCAAACAGAGCCGAGTGCCAAGTCACAACCTCGGCATCACTCACTTCGCTGCATCTCATCATCTCACGTCATCACAGGAAGAAAAGTGAGTACAGCAGAAGATACTTTGAGAGAACACAGTCACATAGCTTGTACCATAGCATAGTATCATAACCATTCTCTTCTTTGTTAATTATTGTTAACCTCCCATGGTGCCTAATTTATAAACTTTGCTTTATCATAGGTATGCGTATCTAGGAAAAAGCATAGGTTATACAGGTTGTGGTCTTATGTGCCATTTTAGGCATCCACTGTGGGTCTCAGAACAGATCCTCGGTGGATAAGGGAAGACCACTGTATTGTGGTCATTGGGCCCTCAGCTAGGGAAGCTTATAACATGAAAACAAACGAAACAAAACAAAAAGGCTTCGCCTCCTTTCCCTCATAATAAAATGCTGATACAACCTTAATTATAGTGTTTTTGGACCACGGCTTCACCATATGCGACTAAGGACCACAAATATGTTATGTATGGATTCTTAGGGGAAAAAAACGGAGAATATACTCTTTGTAAAGATCATATTTTTATGAGCCTGCTGAAGAGTGGCTGAATGTTGAATCAAATCACGAATTCTCAAGACCATCATAATCAGAGTAGGCAAAGTATATATTTGCTTAGGGAAACATCTGTTAAGGAATTTCTCCTGAGTCTCATCAGGAACTAGCAAGCTTTACTGCTTTAACTGTGTTTTCATTATTGGCCTGTCTGCAGAATAGTTTACACTGGTTGTCCTTCTATCATTAATTCACTGGGAAAGAAATAACCTTGTTAATGGCCTGCCATGGTTGATAATGCCCACAACAGAATTTAAATTAAAAAACCACTCACTGATTTGTATTTTATTCAATTGTAGTCTTGAATCTTATGTATAGGCAAAGAACTTTAAGAAGGATATCCTAGCAAGTTATGAAATGAGTGTGAATCAACCAATGGTGTTTATATTTACAACTCAGATACTTCCGGAGTATTAGAGAGGCAGGGTCTTTATAATGTCTTGTTCATAGGGATCAGGCCATCATTTCTAATACTTCTCAGTGAAATTACTGATATTGGTTAAATTGTATACATAGAGAAATCTTTTTTAGTCCAAAAGAGTCACCTTCCAGCAAAATATATTTTCATCAAATTACCAACTCAATTATAGGAAATAAAGCATTTTCTAGAAGGAAAAAAAGGAGAACTAGAAAATCACTTTCTTTGACACATTTATCTCACAAGATGTATCCCATATGTGATATAGCCAATAAAATACTATCTGAAGAGACCCACATATTTCTTGCATAATATTTTGCAGTTGGTTTGCAGGTGAATTAATTTTTCTAACTGTGATAAGAGTACTTAACATGAGATTTACCTTCTTCACAATTTATTTTACTTATTTTTATTTTTTTAAATTATTTTTAATGTTTTATTTATTTTTGAGAGACAGAGAGACAACATGAGCAGGGGAGGGTCAGAGAGAGAGGGAGACATAGAATCTGAAGACAGGCTCTAGGCTCTGAGCTGTCAGCACAGAGCCCAACACAGGGCTTGAACCCACGAACTGTGAGATCATGGCCAAAGTTGGACGCTCAACCGACTGAGTCACGCAGGCACTCCACAATTTATTTATTTTTTTTAGTTTATTTATTTTGAGAGAGCGGAGGGAGAAGGAGAATTGCAAGGAGGCTCCATACTGTCACTACAGAACCTGATGAGGGACTTGAACCAATGAACCATGAGATCATGACCTGAGCTGAAACCAAGAGACACTCAGCTGACTAAGTCACCCACATACCCCTAGATTTACCCTTTTCACAAATTTGTGAGTACACAATACAGTATTGTTAACTGTAGGCACTATCTTCTATGCCAGATCTCTACAACTTAGTAATTTTGTATAAACAAAACTTTTTAGTTGTTGAACCACACGACATTTCTCCAGCCCCCAAGCCTTTGTCAACTAGCATTGTACCTTCTGTGTCTACGACTTTGACTTTTGCTGTCTCATATAAGTTGAACGATGCAGTATTTGTCCTTTGTAACTGGATTATTTAATTTAGCATAATGTCCTCCAGTTCACCCATGCTGTTGCATGCTGTACAGTTTCCTTCTTTAAGACTAAACGACATGCCATTGTCATGTATGTATATACCACATGTTCCTTATCCATGCATCTGGTAAGGGCCATTTAGGTTGCTTCTCAGTCTCGGATATTGTGACTAATGCTGCAGTGAACATGGTGGTGCAGATACCTCTTTGAGAACCTGATCTCAGTTTGAAGACGAGAAATTGGAACACTTGCGTACAATTGGTGGGAATGTAAAAGAGCGCAAATGCGGGGCGCCTGGGTGGCCTGGTTAAGCGTCCGACTTTCACTTAGGTCATGATCTCACGGTTCGTGGGTTTAAGCCCTGCGTCCGGCTATGTGTTGACTGCCAGCTCAGAGCCTGGAACCTGTTTCAGAGTCTGTGTCTCCCTCTCTCTCTGACCCTTCGCTCACGCTGTCTCTCTCTCTCACCTAGAAATAAATAAAACATTAAAAAAAAAAAAAAAGAGTGCAACTGCTTTGGAGAACAGTACAGAAGTTCCACATAAAATTAAAAATAGGACCACCACATGATCCAGCAATCCTACCTCTGGGTATATAAACAAGCAAATCATTTTTGATATGGTACATACCATATAATTCCTAATACAGAAGAAGCTTGCTGTGTTCTCTAACATTTTCTCTGACCAAAATATTGATACAAGTTGGTCACAGACAAGCACGAACAAGAATGAAAGGGATATTTCTGCGGCGAGCCATGTCAACTTGTGGTTGCTGATGCTATTATTAAGTTTCAGTAATTGTTGAGGTCATCAATCTCTGGCAAGAACCTTTCAGAGTGCTTGATGATACTGCAGGCATCAAGCTGCAGCACATTAAAAAATGATGAATCTCTGTCCAGGTAAAGCTCTACCCTTTGGCTCTCATAATGTATCACCATTTTGTTTACAAATCGGCATTCACTATGCTAAATAGAAAAAGGGTCCATGAGATTTTATAAATAGATGCAATGTTGGCACTAGCTAATATCGGAACTTACTCAGTTGGAGGTGCAATTGGGAATCTGGAGAAACTAATTATAGTTACCTGTGAAATAAATGACTTTGGTAAATTAAAATCATTGTGATCTGCTATTTAAATAACAAAGATTATTTGTTTAAAATGTCATGCACTTCACAGAATAACTCAGTTAAAACTTCCACCCTTCCCTAAACGTAACTACATCATCACACATAATTTTGGTAATTTACAAATTTCGGAGGAATGTGTTTCTAATCTTTACTGTTAGATTCATTAAGCTGTTAGTCACACTGTGGTCTTGTTATTTTAACTGCGGACAAGAGGCTTTTATTTTTGATCGGAAATCTTTTTCCTGAGCACACAATGGAAATGATTTCTTTTATCTCCTCTTCTGGTGATTGGTTCGTAAGGCAGCTAGCTGTACGTTACCTCTCTGTACCCTTCCTTATTAATCCAAGGTGGCATTTTATAGACATATTGAAGGAAATGTATGCACTGCTTTCTAGAATTCCTTGTATCTTATTTTGTTTTTTTGACGTAAGTGTTTTGTCCTGCATATGTGTTTTGTATGGTGGCTGTATTAGTGCGGGCTCAATTATCATTTTTTGTTCAATGAGCATGGTAAAACTTCCATTTTTAGTAGAAAATATTTTCAGACATATAGAGAAATATGGAAACAATAAAATCACCACATAAAAAAACACGCTGCTGAACTTGAGCAGATCTTTATCAATTTGATAGATTCAGATTAAAAAAAAAGATTAGATATCTACACTGTTTCAGTTACTCTTTCCAGACTGCCTGTCTTCCTTCCGTTCACATCTTGCTCTTTAGAATGTTTGTAAATTTCATGTACACACTCACCCTATGACTGCACAAGTATTCATGCATAAACACTATGTAATGTTTTGTGTATTTTCAGTTATTTCACAAATACTCTAAGACTATGAATATTATTATTTAGCTTGCCTTTATTTTTCAGTATTCCATTTTTGACTTTCCGCATGTTAACACAAATATCCCTGGTGCATTCATTTTAAGGACGGTCTATTATGCTATTGATGGAGTACATCACATTGAGCAGTTAGGCTGTGTCGGCTTTTTTACTGTTATAAACACGAATGTCCCACCATATGTGTACTTGCCAAAAGGGCTAGGGTTTCTCTAGAAGAACATATGCCAAATCATTCAATTGTTGTACCTGCAACTTCACTAGGACACTGCCATGTTACTTTCCAGCTGTTTGTATAACTACACTCTCAGCAGTTTATAAGAAGCGACCCATTTTCTCACAACCTTAGTGATGGTTAATAGCCAATATTTTCAATTTGTGAATCTGATGGATGAGAAGTAATATTTTTATTGCTTCTCATTTCCGTACTTAGAAATGAGGTAGAGTATCTTTTAATGCATTTGTTGGACATTAGTTTGTCACTGGATTACATATTCATATCCTTTTCTCACTTTTTTGGTTGTTTGACTATTTTCTTATCAGGAACTCTTTATATATATTTATAACTAATCACTGTCAGTTACATGAATTGCAAACAGTCTTTCCTAGGAATTGGTTAATTGTTTTTAACGTTTGTGTACTTATTTGTTGTAAGAGAGAGAGAATCCGAAGCAGGTTCTGTGCTGTCAGTGAAGAGTCTGATGTGGGGCTCAAACTCATGAACCTTGAGATCATGACCTGACCCGAAATTAAGAGTTGGAGGTCTAACTGACTGAGCCACCCAGGCGCTCAGGTAACTATTCATGTATGATCTCTATAATTGAAGGGTGAGGAATTTAATGTATTCAAATTCATCAGTCTTCCCTTTTCATGTTTTGAGCTTTTGAATCATCTTTAAGAAATCTTTTCCTATCTTGTAGCCATAAAGATATTCTGTCTTCTTTCAAAGGCTTACAGACTAGGTCTTTCATTCACTTAGAATGGATTATGAGGTGTATCTCTTATTTTAATTGTGTATGACAAAATCTGTTCTCACAGTAACATTTGTTGAAGAACATACTCTTCACTTAGTTTTAAGGTTCCTTATTTCACGGATCAAGGTTTTAAATACTCATGGGTCTGTTTTGTCTTCTCAACTGTTCTTTCTTTGTTTTTAAAATTAATTTTGTTTCATTGCTCTCCCTTGTATCAAGTTTTGCAATAAGCCTACTGGAATCTTGCTTGGAATTGAGTTGAAATTAGTAATTAGCTTGAAAGGAATTACATTTCTATTATACTGTGGCTTCAACAAGAAGCATGATTTATTTCCATTTACACAAGTCCTTATTTGTATTATTCAACATGGTATTATAATTTCTGTTAGATTTATTCCTAGTTACTAGAGTTCTATGGAGATTTTGTTTGGCTTCGATATTTGGCCCAAACCAGATACTTGGTGTAGTTTCTACCTTGGTCTTTAGAAAATTAAGTAGCTGCAAGCCAACTACAGTGTAATTTCTGGCATCCCTGAACTTGAATATGACCAAGAATTCTGTGATGTCAAAGGTTTCTTTCATATTTAAACAAAATTACAACATCAGTAATACAGATAAGACATGCTATTTGGGTTTACTGAGAATATCTGAATGTTCATTTACAAATATGTATAAATATTCTAGACGTTATTCAGAGCAAAAGTCTCCTTATGTTGTTTCTGTGGTGAAAATATGTTATTTTGAAATGAAAATATTTACTATTGCAAAAGTATAATGCTGTAGCAACTAATAATGACTACAATGTTAATATGAAAAAAATTATAAACTTTCAAATACTTAAAAATGAAAAATAATAAAGTGGAGAGTTAAATTAGAATCTAAAAATTAAATTAGATTATTAAGAGAGTGCATTTTAGATACCTAAGAAAGAGTATTCAATACTTCTTGAACCAACAAAGGTTTACACAATTTAAATAATGTAATTCAGAATTTTAGAGACTATATGATAAAGTTAATAGCTGTGTAATTTGGAAGTGTATCGCATACAAAAACTTAAATGAAGGAAACTAAGAACTCCAACTTTTAGCTGTTTAACTCCCTTTAAGGAGATTTTCTCCTTAAGCAACTGTAATAGAAATGAATGCACTTTTACTGGCTTAGATGTCCCATGTAGTGGTTGACAAATACCTGAGCAGGTGAAATTATGGAGACATAATAGCTCCTGCATTATGAAATGTACAAAATAATTTTGACAAAAAACCTTTCAAATAATAGAACTGTAGTAAAATTTGTATTTTTTAAATCAAATTTCAGATTTATTCTTGTATTCTAGCTCATCTGTGGTAGTCCTATTTGGCTTTTTCTCAACTGGGGTTATATATTGATTTTAACATTAGGGCATTTGATCTTTGACCAAAGTGTGCATTTGATGCACATTTACAAGATACTAGAAACAGTATTTAATAATTTCTACTAGTGCTAGATGTATTGAATGTAATGGTTAAAATAACCTTGTTTCTTATAGTTTTATTTCTAATTGCCTATTATTAAGGTATTATTGATCTTAGTGAATGATATTTTAGTATCTTCTGAAGTAGAAAGATCTTTCCTTTAATCAGGTAATATAGTTTATTCAACTTACCTGTTTTTTCATGTTGAAACATCCTTAAAAGTTTTGGAAATAGCCTATTATCACACACACACACACACACACACACACACACACACACACACACACATGCTGTATTGAATTCAATTTAATAATATTTTAATTAGAATTTCTCTGTGTTCACAAAGGAGCTTTGTCTAAAATGTTCCTTATTTTTGTATTGTCTTTGTCTACTTTGAATAAATATCAAGTTCATATTGGCCTATTTGTTTTGTGGAGGACCTTTAAAGCATTTATTTTAATTCTCTGAAACAATAGGCATAGATTACAACTTATTTGTCTTTTGAAGCCTTGGGAAAAACTTCTAAAACTGTCTACATTTATTTTTTGATTATAGATTTTATGGGGGATAAAGCATTATGTTTGATCGCCTTCAGTGATAATGGTTATTGCTCATTCAGCTTTGCAATTTCATACAGCAAAAATGATGATTTATATATTTGCTAGGAAGTTGTCACCACTATTTATGTTTTCCAGTATATTCTCATGATGTTGTTCCTAGTATTGCTTTAGAATTAAAGAAAAATCTAATGTGTCTAGTTCCATTCCCTTTTATTGCTGATTATAATTTGGTCTTTCCTTCTGTGATAAGTATGGTTGGGAAAAATATTTATTCATTTATGTTTGCCAAAAATCCTGATACTGGCTTTATTGATTGTTGTCAAAGAACCTGTTCTCTTTGACACCAATTCTCTGAAATTTGTTGAGACTTTTGGTGACACGAAATCAAACACTACATGTGTACATAAAAGGAATTTTTTTTAGAAAACCACTCTCAGGATTCCTGGGAAAAGTGGTTGGTTCCATAGCTGAGGCAGGAAAAATGAAAGATGACTCAGGGACATCATCTGGTGTCAGAAAGGAAGAAAGTTCTTAAAAGAAGAGTAAGGGCATGTTGAAAGGGCAAAGGAGCCAACCTGAAGAGGTTCCAATATAACAATTTGGGAAACAACATAAATAATAACAGTGACTAGATTTTAACCTGTAGAATAAAGACATATCCATGCTCACACTAATATAAACAAATAAATAAACAGATGGGAACAAAGAATGGCTCTTACCAAAAAAATCCAATTATAAATGTGCAAGAGAGGAAAACGGTAGGCCATTAGAATACTACAGTAAACATGATTGCAGGCAAGATTCACCAATGTGTGCTCAAAATAACCAGGTCAAACTGCAGAGAAACAGGATACTTGTTTAGTCTCAAAGTATCTAGCAGACACCGGCTTAACTGAAGTTAGGGTCTGCAGTAATAAGACTTATGGGCATTATGTTCTCCCTGATAACATGTACTGAAAGGGGCACAGCATAACTATGGTATTCTTGCCCCAAATGCATGGATTCTAGCTAGTCATGAAAAAACAACAGACAAACCCAAACTGAGAGATCTTTCAGGATAACTAACCATTATGCCCCCAAAGTGTGATGTTTGTAAAAGACAAGAGAAGCTGAGATACTGTCACAGACTGAAGACTAAGGAGAAATTAGCACTGGATATGGATTCCTGGATTGGAGAGAAACCTGGCCATTAGTGGGAGACCTGGTGAAATCCAAATAGAATCTTTAATTATGCTTTCTGACGCTAAGTCCTTAGTTTTAGTAGTTATACTGTGTTTAGGCAAGAAGAAAGCTCCGTAAAGGGCATCTGGAACTCTCTGTGCTATTTCTACAATATTTGTGTTTAAAGTTTGAAGATAGGGGCACCTGGGTGGCTCAGCTGGTTGAGCGTCCAACTTCAGCTCAGGTCACGATCTTGCAGTTGTGGGTTCAGCCCCACGTCGGGCTCTATGCTGACAGCTCAGAACCTGGAGCCTGTTTCAGATTCTGTGTCTCCCTCTCTCTCTGACCCTCCCCGGTTCATGCTGTCTCTCTCTCTCTCTCAGAAATTAAGAAAAATCATAAAAATTTTTGAAGATACAAACTTAACAAAAGAATACATATTTTATGTTTCTTTGTATGCAAGATTTATTCATATGTACTAGAATAGACTTATTTTTGAACATAAATCTTTATTCAGTGTAATCAGTTCCTGTTATAGTTGCATGAAAATTAGTCACTATTACTGTGGGTTACTAGTTCTGTTAATAATTCTTTGTTTTTCTTTATGTATTTTGAGGTTGTGTGGTCAAGGGCATACAAACCCAGAGTTTTTCTGTTTCATGGAGAATTCTGCATTCCTTTTATACCTGTTAATTGCATTTGCCTTTAATGTCATTTTGTCTAATTTTAATATTACTAGAATGTCTTACTATTAATCATTATTTGCACAGTATACTTTTTCCATTCTTTCATTTTCACCTCTTCTGTATGTTTTTGATCTTTTGTATATTCCTTGCAAGGAGGCTATTGAGAGACTAGAAAATATAGTCACAGTTTTTATCTTTTTATAAAAGTTTGATCCACTAATATTTATCATTACTGATTTAGCTTTATAAAAATATTTTATTTTGTTTTTAATATGTGGCAATATTCAAGATCTCTTCTCCCATCTGAAGGCACAGACTTCTTAGCTGGGCACATGGCTGACTACAATAAATTATTACACATCCCAGCCATTCTGGAGGTATGTATGAGTATGTGAGTAAATTTTGGCCAGTGGGATCTAATGTATATTAGCCTCCCAAAGTCTTCATTAGAAGCCAGTGGGAGATACCTCTTCCTCTTCTTTGTCCCTTCTATTATTATTGTATCTAATATAAGGATGCTTTCTTAGACCGTGGGGTTGAAGACCACACTCCACCCAAGGATGGCTGACGGGTAAGTTGGATAGTCTCTCGGGATAGCACTGAATTGAGTAACCATACCAGCTCTGGATTTCTTTAGACCTTTTTTTCTTTTTTTTAAATTTTTTATTTATTTCTGAGAGAGAGAGAGAGACAGCATGAGCAGGAGAGGGTCAGAGAGAGAGGGAGACTACAGAATCTGAAACAGGCTCCAGGCTCTGAGCTGTCAGCACAGAGCCCGACGCGGGGCTTGAACCCACGAACCGTGAGATCCTGACCTCAGCCGAAGTCGGACGCTTAACCGACTGAGCCACCCAGGCGCCCCTGGATTTCTTTAGACTTTTATTTGATTAACAAAAGTACAAAATAAACACCTTCCTTATTTAAGTCAATATGTGTAGTGTGTGTGTGTGTGTGTGTATGTGTGTTTCCTACCGATGAATCCAATCTTAACATACACACCATTTCTCCCATAACTTTTTTCCTTCTGTGACTTTTACTTGGGTTGATAATTTTCTATACTCCCTTCTTTTTCATCTGTATGCATGGAGAAGAATATAGATCTTACTCTTCTTTCGTCAGCAAACATATTTCACTATATATTTTAAAATAAAGTCAGAAGTTACTTCTATCTTCTCTTAAGCAAGATGCAGTCTGTATTACAGTCAGATAGGCAATGAATTTCTCTGTCCCCATGTTTATTATCAACCAGACTCCGTGGTGACCAACAGAACTCTCTGTTATGACAGAAATCTTCTGTATCTGAACAAATGTGGTAGTCACATATGGCTATTGAGTATTCAAAATAGTTAGTGTGACTGAAGAGATGAATTTTAAATGATATCTAATTTAAATCTATTTGAAATTAAATTGTACTAGCCACAGTTAGCTAGTAGCTGAAACACAGGACTATACATGTAGAGTCTTAATTTGCATTGCATCTCCATCATTTAAACAAGAGATGAGTCAGGACATATCTAAGTTTACTTTCTGTCTGGGAGTCCTGTCTTTCTCTTCCACTATGACACTGTCAGGCTCCTCCTTAAATCCCATTATCTTTCATGAATTACCCTCCCATCCCCATGGACTCACAAACTATTCTATCTCATATCATCCAATCTAAGCCCATTATGTGACAGAGAGGGGAAAAGTAAAAGAAAAATTAAACTGAATTCATTTTATGTGACATTTCATATTCTGTCTTGATTACTGACTTTTAAAAGTTATTTTCAACATACTTGCCTGATAGGACTACATTAAATATTGCTTGTAAAAACTGTCTGTTGATTAAGGATGAGAAATATTCTTCCTTGTATTGAGTATTTTAAAATTTTTATTTATTTATTTATTTACTTTTAATGTTTACTATTATTATTATTATTATTATTTTACAAATAGTTAATTGTCAATTTGGTTTCCATATAACACCCAGTGCTCATCCCCAGAAGTGCCCTCCTCCATGCCCATCTCCCCATTCCCCCCCACATCCATCCTCAGTTTGTTTCTCAGTATTCAAGAGTCCCTCGTGGTTTACCTCTCTCCCTTTCTCCCACCATTTCCCCCCTTGTTCTCCCCCATGGTCCTCAGTTAAGTTCCTCCTAAGTCAGTCAGGCAGAGAAGGACAAATATCATATGTTTGAACGTATAGGAGGATTAGGAGGAACTTAAAATTTTTTTTTATGTTTTATTTCTGAGAGAGAGAAGAAGGCAGCATGAGCAGGGGAGGGTCAGAGAGAGAGCAAGATACAAAATCTGAAACAGGCTCCAGGCTCTGAGCTAGCTGTCAGCTCAGAGCCCAATGCGGGGCTTGAACCCATGAACCATGAGATCATGACCTGAGCTGAAGTCGGACGGGACGCTTAACCAACTGAGCCACCCAGGTGCCTCTTGAGTATTTTTTATAGTATGATATTCTATAAGTCTAGTAGGAAATCCAGAACTGTACTATATACTAAGGGTGGTAATATGTAAATCTTCATTTGAGAATATTAAAACAGTAAAGTGAATGAACATCATTCTCATGTAAGTTTAAATTGCTCTTATTAATACAAATGTTAGTAGATATCCTATAACTGCAGTTGGCATTGTTTGAGTTTGATATGATAATCAGGCATAAAATACTGTAACATCCAATTTAGGAGGGGAAAAAAAACCAGGCAAGATATATTCCAACTCTAAAGATTTAGTTTATCTTGTTCATTACTAGTCTCATTAAAATAACGAATATTATGATGTAGACTTTAGGAAGACGAGCAACAGAGAAATGACTAAAAAATAACCTTCTTTCTGCGGTAGGGTAGATTTATGTCTATGCATCCTGAACTGCTGACAAAGAAACTTCTTTTTGGCAGGGAAAGCGCTGCCTGGTAATTTTACATTTTTAAAAAAGTAAGTAGTAAGGTTTTTAAAAATTTAAATCTCATTAGACTAGAATAGAAATTGAGAGCTCTAAGAGACCTTAGAAATGATCAACTCCAATCCCTTTGGAAGTAATGACATTGAATTTTAAGGAAGTTAACTAACTTCCCTTGGAAAACTGCAAAGTAACCACTGTCTGAAGTACAACTGAGGCTCGCTGTTGCCTGTCAAGTATGCTTTCCCCTGACCAGGCTGTGTCCCTAGGTGTCATGTTCACTGAGCATGTATTTTAAAGAATCTCAGAGGGTACGTCTACTTTAGAATTTATTCTACAGGAAAGCCCAAGTAATCTTTTGCTGACTTTGTAGGACAGAATGAAGCGTGTCGCCTCTCTGCATCACCAGTCCAATGGGCTGAACGAACTTTGTGCTTCCATACATCAAGGATAAAAGGGGTGTTATTAACAAAACACCTTGCCTCAACATTTCCCGCTGCTTCCTCTCCCACCCGTTCTACACTACACAATGACGGACAAATTCTCCGTCATTTGGCAGTCAGCGTCAGCCAGCAGAGAAGTTTTCTTCATGAGACAGCTTTATTTGTTCAATGAGATTTTGTCAGCATCTTCTACTGACCAGAAACCTGGTAAAATAAAATAAGGTGATCTTTGATCTTCTTGTAGTAAAAGTAATGCTGATATATTCTTTTTTTAAAAAATGTTTATTTACTTATTTTGAGAGACAGAGAGAGAGAGAGAGAGAAAGCAGGGCAGGCCAGAAAGAGAGGGAGAGGGAATCCCATGCAGACTCTATGCTGTCAGGGCAGAGCTTGACGCTGGGCTCGATCTCATGAACTGTGACATCATGATATGAGCCAAAATCAAGTCAGACGCTCAACCCACTGAGTCACCCAAATGCCCTGACATGTTCTTTATGTGTGCAGCAAACAGGATGTCTAGGGACACAGAGTAATCCATCAAATTAATCACAAAGATCTTGGGGCACCTGGGTGGCTCAGATAGTTAAGAGTTCAACTTTGGCTCAGGTCATGAGACCATGGTTCATGGGTTCAAGCCCCACATCCGAACTGTTTGTGCTGACAGCTCAGAGCCTGGGGCCTGCTGCAGAGTCTGTGTCTTCCTCTCTCATTGTTCCTCCCCTACTCACGCTCTGTGTCTCAAAATATCAATGAATGTTTAAAAAAATTTTTTTTAAACCCACAAAGATCTTAAGTGAGAAAAGTATTCATTGGTTGGGCAGATGAAAGCCATCGATAACCTCCATGATTAAAGACTGAGGTAAAACGAGGCACAGCTTCTGAAGAAGTTATAGTGGTGGCACTGGGTGCTCAGCTCGGAGTCGAAACTGAATGTAGGAGGCACCTGATGGCTTGTAAGAGTAAAGTGGCCTGAAAACTGATGTCTCCCTGACGATGAGGAACAGCTGGAATGGCAGGGAGTGAGTGACCTGAAAGTGGATTTGGTCAGAGGGATTTGGTCAGAGGGAGCATGTGAGGTTAAGATTCCAGGGATTATAAGATGATTCACTGGTTTTCTTCAGAACAGAACCAAGAAGGTCTGCAGACAGATAGATGATAGATGAGAGCTAGGTAACACTATGGGGGACTGAATTGTGTCCCTTCCAGATTTATAGGATGAAGCCCGATACTTAGGGATGGGATTTGGGGATGTAACTGGGTTGGTTTGTTTTTTGTTTGTCTGTTTATTAATGTTTATTTCTGAGAGACAGAGTGTGCGCCAGGGAGGGGCAGAAAGGGAGGGAGACAGACTCTGAAACAGGCTCCAGGCTCTGAGGTGTCAGCACAGAGCCCAATGTGGGTCTTGAACCCACGAACTGTGAGATCATGACCTGAGCCAAAGTCAGATGCTCAACCGACTGAGCCACCCAGGTGCTCCTATCTATCTTTGATTTTAAAGGGAGGTGGCTTTATTATCTGTTTTATAAAATCTGAAAAAAACAAAAGCAATGCACAGATGATTATGCGGAGGGAATCCCTCCTTCGTATTCACAAATCTGTAGATACGGCGTCTGCATTTATCTGTAGCATGAACATAATCAAGCTGGGTGGATGCCATTCATGTGTACCATGGCAATACTCATTCTACGTTTAAACACAGAGAGGCTCTTGGCTCCGATTCCAAGTTGACAATAGCCTTCCTTGACAAAATATATAAAAGTTAATCCAAGAGAAATATTGACATAAAAAATTAAATGTGCAAATCTTATCCATAAAATAATACAAAGTTAAATTGTGTTTATGAAGAATGAAGAAACAGTGTTACTATTAAAACGCTGCCACTTTAAAGTGTCTTTTTAAATGTTTATTTAGTTTTTGGGAGAGAGAGACACACAGAGCATGGGAGGGAGGGACAGAGAAAGAGGGAGACACAGAATCTGAAGCAGGCCCCCAGAGCCTGACATGGGGCTCGAACTTGGGAACTGAGAGACTGTGACCTGAACTGAAGTCAAACACTTAACCAACTGAGCCACTCAGGTGTCCCAAAATGCTGTCACTTTTATCCCAAAATGCTGTCACTTTTATACTGTGCTTTTGATAGAATGTAGCAATCCAACCAATCAAGAGTACCTTCCCATCAGCTCTGCCATTGGAACAATCCAGTGAAGCTTCGTACCGCAGGTGCATATTTCCTTTATAGATTATTTTATAAATACTGGTTTAAAAGTTCATGAAACCGAGCGTTTAAAAACCTACCTACTGGACAGTACACTAACATTTGTACTCAAAGGAAAATAGGGTCAGTATCTTTTACACAACTCCAGTCTGTAAAGCGAAAAAACAACCACTCACAGACTGTCTGATCGTAAATAGACTTTACAGGGTATCTGCTAGGAATGCCACACACCACATCTCGTTCTGTGCCTGATTAACCTCTACCTTCTGGGGCTCCCGTACATGCAGTCAAAGAAATGCAGGCCCCACCCAGCAGAAGCACATTTGGAGCATTTTCAGTGCCCTCTGCCCCCAGCCCTGTACGCCAGTTCTTTGGATTGCATTAAGTATATTGCTTCACATCTATGCATAGCACTTTAAAGAAATCATACTCCTCCTCCACTTGATATACTTTTAGAGCCCTATAATGAATTAGTCTTCTGGTACTTCAAATATATCTAGCAAGTTTTATATGCTGTATTTATTGCAGATCTTCCTGGGCATTGAAAACATATATCCAAGTAACTTTAAAACCTCCCTCTGAAATTCTCTTATATCCATCAAGTAAATGACTAAATTAGCCGATAAATGCATTACTTACACGACTGACTATGCCTGTATCACTAAAGGCAAATGGACAGGAATGACTAATTCATGACCTGCGGCGTCTTATCGGCCAATAATGGCAATAATGGATAATAGGACTCTAAATTCAAATTCACCTCAATTGCTTTCTGGTAGCTTCGTTTTCCTTTCATATTTATAAAGCATATTTGTGATAGATAAAGCAATTGTAGAAGAGGGTTATCTCCAGGAAACATTAGAAAGCTGCCTTTGTTTTCTTTTCACGAACGACTTAGCATTTTGAACGCATTTGCCTGCTTTATCTCTGTGTCCCTCGTCAACATTTGGAGACAGCCAGTGTGCACGGTCATTTCTTTTACTTAATAAGTGTACTTCTGAGTATTTCAGCATTTTCTCATCAAGCAAGTGTAAATGTTAACAGCAGCTTGGCTGCCGAGTGGCAATGAGTTGCACGATTTATGTGAACGAAAATATCGAAGTGTGTGTAATCACTGTGGATATTTCCCCTAATGTTTTCCTTAAGAAAATATTAAAAGTTAGAGGCACAAGGTCTAACATTTGATTTCCTTGTGTGTCAAAGTTATTCTTTGGGCAATAATTAGCACATGTATTTGCACTTCACACTTACATTGGTAGGAACAAAAAGTGCCTTGTTTGATGAGCACTGGGTGTTATATGGAAACCAACTTGACAATAAACTATTTGTAAAAAAGGAACAAAAAGTGTCAACTGCTTGCCCCAAGTTTAAAAATTAACTTCCAATTTCGTATTCTTGAGATGAGGGTTCTTTAAGAGGTTTTGTAATATTTATTCAAATTATAAATAGATTGAGACATATCGACTCTGAATTGACCAAATCAATTTCTGTCTTCTAACATAGACTCGTGCCACGGTATAATTACGTGTCATTTCTTTTTCATTGTGTTCTTATTTTTGTGCACACGGCCATCAAAGATCACTTACTGGATAGTACTAGAAACGCTGATCCATCTTGTGTAACAAAAACAGTGTGATGAGATATCCACAGAAGTGACTTCAGAAGAGAGCCATAATTTAGGAAGGAGGAAATCGCAAAGTGCCTAATAGCGCCGGAGGTAACTTAGCGATAATCATTGAGTATAACTGACAGGCATTAATTCAATACAGTTCATGTATCCATCAGAATTATTAAAAATGTAAGCGACACAATTCAAGTCAAATCGCCTTAAGCATAAATTGGAAAAGGGACGTTTCACAGGCCGAGAAAGGCCAGAAGACAAGAGACATCATGGGTGACTGGACCCTTATGAGGCGAGGTCTGTAGTAGACACTACATGTCTCCTGCCATGTCTAGACCCTGCTCCGCCCAAGTGGGCTGGTGAGCAGACTCTGATCATGGCCCCCAGAGAGCATCGGCTCCCATCGCTCTCGTCGCTAGCGCTTGCGTTTGAAATTAGCACAACTCGGGGCGCCTGGGTGGCTTAGTCGGTTAAGCGTCCGACTTTCGCTTGGGTCATGATCTCGCGGTTCGTGGGTTCGAGCCCCGCGTCGGGCTCTGCGCTGACTGCCAGCTCAGAGCCTGGAGCCCGTTTCAGTCTGTGACTCCCTCTCTCTCTGACCCTCCCCTGCTCACGCTGTCTCTCTCTCTCTCCTAGAAATAAATAAAACATTAAAAAAAAAAATTTAAAAATTGAAATTAGCACAACTCTTTCCTCCCCATTAAGAGAATCCTTAGCTTGGCCTTCAGTGGCCCGAGTTAGCTGATAAACTCAGCCTTCACTTGATCTGAAGACCAAGAAGCGATGCTGATGAACTCAGCCTTGAACTACTCTGTGGGCGAGGCGGTGTGGTGGAGTCAAGCCTAGGCCAGACGCCCTTGTCTGATGCCAGGGCTTGGATAAGACTGACCTAAAGCACCTGCACCCAGTGGGGACGAAAGAGCGAGCGGTGCAAAGGCTACATTAGCCCCTGAGAGATGTGCTGCCTGGCACCTGAAACCAGGTGGGCCTCGAATAGCTGAACCACAAGACCCCTCCCGTGCTGCCCGGCAGGTAAGGTGTCTAGTCAAACAATGCTCTTGGGGGCGGGGGCGCGGGGGGCCGTACAGTCCCTGCTAATCTCCCAGGGGTGGCCTGCTGGCCTCTGGAATTATTCAAGCAAGCTAATCACCTCTTCCTGCAACAAATAAAAGGCACTCTATGCTTTAAAAAAAAAAAAAAAGTAATGTTTATTCACGTTGAGGGGGGGTGTGCAGAGACAGGGAGACACAGAATCCCAAAGAGGCTCCTGCTGTCAGCACAGAGCCCCAGGGGGCCTGGAACCCCAGAACCGCGACACGGGGACCCGCGCCGAAGTCGGACGCCACTCCGGCGCCTGGGGACTCTGCGTCTTGATGCGACAAAGCCCGTGTCGTACAGCCCCCGGTTCTTCACTCTGTTCCCCGCGCAGCCTCCGCGTGGCCCCGCCCAGACGGCTGCGAGGATCTGGGACGAAAAGGGGCCCAGCGCCTCCGTCCCGCCTGCAGCCACCTAACCGAGGTGGGCATCTCCCTCCCTGGGGGTGGGAGGCGGGGTTAAAGCTGAGGCTGCCTCTAAACACCCGGGCTCACGTCCACATCAGCAGGACTGAATGCGGGGTGAGTCCATGCATCAGTAAAGGCGATTTCAGTGTAAGTCCTCAATCCAATTCGAGGAATCTTCTCTGCACCTTTACAACTCTTGGTAGGAAGAGAGAGCAGATTTTCCTAGAGAATTTGGGTAGACTTGGGAGCAAAAGCATTTCAGCTGAGAACCCCTGACCTGATGCAGGAGGTCAGGATTATAGGGTGAAGAGAACGAGGACTGATTCGTCTAGCGGAGGAAGCACTGTATGCTACAGCTTTTCTTTTATTTGGAAATCCACTATGCTCATCAACATTTTTAAGGCTCTGATAAGTCCTGTAGTAAAAGTGATCAATATTTTATGTCAAGAACTTCTCAGGCATATTTGACACAGAAGAAGGCATTTTTTCATATCATCTATTAATATTTAATGGAATAGTGTAATAGGATTTAAGGCTTTTAGGGAATGCTGAGATAGTCTTCAGCTATGGCATGCTATATTTTTTATAACTGGTTTAGAATACCCTGCATGTATCTTAAATCTCAGTAATACAACAGAATGCACCCATCACAAATGGATATGGTAAAACATCTGAGATCCATTTCTGTGGTTCTGTCCTTCAGGGAAGGAGAATTACATGTAGACATCTCAAATTACATCAACTATCTGAGTTTGATGTTTTCATTTATTTCTCTAGATTAAATCCTTTAAACGGCATTTCTTCCTTACCATAACTTTGGAATGTAAATCCAATTCTTATAAAACCAGAAAAATTATCAAGAGCGTCATCTCTGTTTTTATCATAAACCCTGAGGGAAAAATAAGATTAACCTCAGGCTTCCAGACCTAAGCTACCAACATATTTTAAAAGACAAATATTTCCAATATTTCTTGGGTTTTTTTGAGAAAACTAAGAAAAAAAAGCCTCCCCTTCTAATATTTGCCTTTTGTGGTCTTTACCAGATATCCTCCTGGAAGAGTATATTAAAAAATAACATATGAAGCAACCTATGATAAATGGTTCATGTGAATTTTCTGCACATTTCTTATTACACAACAAAGAATCAGTTGTGCAAGGAACAACCCACAATCCCTGAGTAAGTAGTGCAGATTGGTCGCGATTTTAAGTATATTTCCATTTTATTTTTAGAGCGGGCCAACTGACAACGATGTTAATACTCATATTATCTTTGTTATCTTTAATATGCACTATGTAATTAGCAGGATGTGGGGGGTAATCTTTTCCTGGAAGAATATGACGGGGTGGCAGTGAGGGGGATGGTTTTGCTTCTGACAATAAAGGCAATCATGATGATTTAGATAGTATGGGGAAACAGCGAACCAGTGTAATTACTGTTGGTTTTGAAACGGTTACGTTAAAATGAGGAAAGGAGGGGAAGGAGTCTATTTTTACGTCGTGTAAAAGACATAATCACAAACATTTTGACGATTTAAAAGTAAAATATCTTAGATGGAAAGGAGATTAAATGTATTCATTAGCATAGAATTCTAACATAGAATTCAACATATGGGCCCTCGGGGGAGGTTTCTTCCTTGAGATGGAAGTATTTCAAATTGCTAAAATTTCATAAAATTCCACCAGGTCCACAAAATGTTTTTGCATACCTATCCCATTATCTTATTTTACTATTTTTTAAATCTTATTTTACTTAAAAATGTTTATTTACTTTTGAGAGAGAGCACATGAAGGAGGGGCAGAGAGAGAGAGACAGAATCTGAAGCAGGCTCCGTTTGTGAGTTCAGGCCCCCGGTCGGTGCGGGGCCCGAACTCGCCAACTGTGAGATCATGACCTGAGCCAAAATCAAGAGCCAGATGCGTACCCGACTGAGCCACCCAGATGCCCCGAGTTCTTTTTAAATAAAACATGCTTGAATCTTCTCTACTTCTACATGACAATATGGAAGGAAGGAAGGAAGGAAGGAAGGAAGGAAGGAAGGAAGGAAGGAAGGAAGGAAGGAAGGAAGCTATAGTTACAGATCAAATGGCATATTTAAAATTTCCCGTGATTTTACTTCTCTTCTAGACAGTTATTTTTGAATTTATACACATGATACAAAATTAAATCCTTTCGAAGTATAGACAGATGACCAACTCTGTACTGATAATTTTGGACCACTGGGAAAATTGTGTGTGTGTGTGTGTGTGTGTGTGTGAGTAAAGTCTCTAATCCTTGACAAGGAAAGCACAGGTGTTAAGAATAGGTGGCCGTACTTCTTACGACCCCATAGTTGTAAACACATGATGATCTGTGTCCTGTTTGTCATTGTCTATCTCCTCCTTTAGACTCTTAAGCAGTGTAAAAGCTATCATACTGGAGTGTTGGCAGATCCTCTCAGTATGTACATAAATATCATATCCACTGCTGCTGTAACAAATTACCACAAATTTACCTGCTTAACACAACATGCATTTCCAGTTCTATAGGTCGAAAGTCTCACTGGGCTCAGATTAACAAGTTAGCAAGGCTGTGTTCTTTCTGGAAGCTCTCAGGGAGAATGCATTTCCGTGTCTTTTCAAGCTTAGAGAAGCCACTGGCCTTTTTTGGCTCCAGGCCCCTTCCACTGCCTTCAAAGTCAGCACAGCTATGTCTTCCCCTCTCTCTCTGACTCTGATACTCTCACCTTCCCTTCAGAAAATTCCTCATGATTACATTGGGTCTGCCCAGATGATCCAGGATAATCTCCCCATCCCAAGATCCTTGCCTAAATCACATTTGCAAGGTCCCTTTTGCTGAATCTCATAACATATTCACAGGAGGTTATGGCATGGACGTCTTTGGGGGACATTATTCTATCTCACACACACATACGTGTACAAATTTAGGATTAAAAGAAATAGAGTGTTACCGATTTTTTTTTATGACTCAGTTTACTTTTGATCATTGATTTTCTAAGGATCTCCAAAACAATTTCAGTTGCATCAGGGCTGTGGCCATAAAATGTCCAAGCCCAGGCTGGGAATGTGTGAGGGGCACCGAAGAGGGTCCCAACTCTTCAGTTCACACAGCTTTGCCCCTGAGACGCCCCTCATCCCAATAATATCAGAGAAGGCACATTACTTAGAAGCAATAGGTCATCTAATTCCTATGTCACATGTAATCAACCATCCATTCACTCAATAAATATTCATTGAGTGCGTATGTGTGTGGGTCCCTGTTTCCTTGGAACAGAAACATGAATAAGGCATCATCCCTAATGTCAAAGAAACTGCTCTCTAAAACTGTAGTACGTTCTAATAAGCACAGTGACAGAAATGCTCAGTAGGTATTATGTGAGTACTCTGAACACAGATGTAATCTAGCTTGGGAGAGGTGTAAACTTTGATTAGCAAAGGCTCCCAGAGCTGCTGACAGGTAAGCTGAGGACTTCAAAAATGGGAAAAAGCTAGCTAGGAGTATAGAGGTACTGTTAGGGCCAAGCCTCAACGTTCCTGGTGGACTAGAGATATATTTTCAATTCAACTCAACAAATAACTATTGAACTGCGATGCATGCTAAGGAGAAGGACGATGACCTAGGAGAATGTTTAATACCGAAACTTCCCCTTGTTAAGGGGATTAGGGAGAGCTTCTCTGAGGAAGTTACAGACATTAAACAAGTAATTACAAGCGTGATGAATGTTATGGAGCAATGCTATGGTAATGCAGGGGAAAATAATTTACCCTAGTCAAGAGGGTCAGGGACTGACACACTAAGAAATTGCTATTTAAATTGAGACCTGAGGGGTAAGGAGCACTTAACAAAGGAAAGGAGGAAGGGGCCAGTGGAGCCAGGGAATAGTCTGTGTGGCAGGAAGGCAGGGAGAGAGAAGTGGGGAGAGGGATGCAATGGCTAGGAAACAGGGTTAGGAGTTTCACCTTTATCCGAGATGTGTTGAGGAACTTCTGCTAAATTTTAAGTTTGGGAATGACATGACCAGATTTGTAGTTTTAAAGATCCTTCTGGCCATAGAAGGGGGAGATGAGATGAGCGGTGGGTAATGGGAGAAGAGGAAAGAAGCTGTTTCAGCATCCAGACATGATTCTGACTCAGGCTGGATGGTGTCAGTGGGTGTGGAGTGAAGGCATTTCGTTCAAGAAATATGTAGGAGGTAAAATATTGATTAAGTTCTTCTTTTGCTGAAGGGACCATGCTAAATTCTGGAGCGACTGTAATGAACGGCATAATGCCTGGCACATAGGTGGGAAATATTCTTCAGTCGGTTGATGTTTGGGACACAGAGTGGCAAGGGTCCAAGACAGGGGCCAGATCAGGGAAGTTTTATACGTCATGTGTCATCACGCAAGGGTCTTAAGGAAGGATATTATTCTGACACACCGCCATTTGCATTTTGTTATTTGGTGCCTGTTTGGGAGATGAATTTGAAGCGGGCAAGATTCTAGGCAGAAATGGAAGTAACAAGTCCCCTGCAGTAGTTCAGTTACATGTCGATGGGACATTCAGAAATTGAGGGAAAAAAATTCCCAAGTCAGAAATAGTTGGAGGGAAAAATTAAAACTGATGATGGAAGAGGGAGACAGAGAAAATGACAAGAGTCAAATCTGACTCTCTTATTTCTAATATCAGGGACTGAGAAAGGTAAATGTGAGCCCAGGCACAAACCAAGCACTCCAAGACTACTAATTGATGACTGATCAGTAATTACCTCCTGGACTGTCCTATCAATTCAGATCCAAATATAATCCTGCTCTACCTTATGCCTGATTTTTCCACAGAATGAACCTGTTTTTATTTTTGTTTAAGTCCCTGATGATAACTGATTCGCTGTACTTTTTTTTTTTTTTCCTGATGCTAAGACAAAGCGGGGTGTGGGGAAATCTCAGACAATTTCTTGTGAGAAAATTTGGTTTTGGCCTTCGCATTTGTTTTTGAAGGTCAATATACTATTACGTGTCTGAGCAGACGAAGAACAGCTCTGCTGAAAATAAATAGTTGTTTGTTTTTATAGGAATAGCTCTCAGACAAACTGCTCCTGATCACATTACAATGAAAACTGCACAAACACCCTTCCCACAGCCGCCTTATTCTCATATGGTCATCTCCCAGGCAAAATGACATTCTGGGTGAAAAGGAAGAAATATGTGAAACACACACTCTAAAGGCCAACAACAAATAATTACAAAATAAGTTCCAAAGCCCGAACGCCCAGCGTGTAGTATGACTCACGTCCTCTGGGGTTCCCAACACGTGACTGGTTACTGCTGAAGGCATTTTGTCACACACCTTGTGACACCACAAACCTAGAGTTTGCAATTTTTGCGTTTATTTTATAAAAGATGTAACTTTAATTTCATAATCACGTAAAAGGTCTTGTCAGTATCCACACTGAGAAAGACCTGAAGAGAGAAGGCTCAGTAATGAAAGAGAAATGCTCTGTGTGGGTGTGTTATGTTCTTGGTTCTGCCCTGTCCTGTCCAAATCAGAGACATCGCATTTAGCTCTCGTTCGTTCCTGTTGGAACTATGACACAACTTGACTTGCTGTTCCTCCTACCTATGGTGTTGGCTTCGACTTCATATTTGACTAGTTTGTAGAATAAATTATTTATACTTTTTAAGGAAAGAATTAACAAACATATACATGTTTATCCATTTACACAGACCTTTGTTTACACAAAACACAGTTTACATACACTTTTGTTATTGTTTTATTTGAGAGAAAGAGAGAGGAGCCAGCAGGTGAGAGGGGCAGAAGAAGGGAGAGAGAGAATCTTAAGCAAGCTTCATGCTCAGGGCTGAACCCCACACAGGGCTTGATCCCACAACCTTGGGATCATGACCTGAGCTGAAATCAAGAGCCGGATGTTGAACCGACTGAGCCACCCAGGTGCCCCTGCATAGACTTTTTTCTAAACCACACGATGGAGAAAAATTATGCTTGGCTCTCCAGCTTTGCCGGACAAGGTGTTTGCTCTCCACGACCTAAAATTCCTGCAGACTAGTTACACTAGTCTCTGTGTTGGGTGAAACAGCAACACAGATCCATGGCTCAGGGAAACTATGAATGGAGCTGGTTTGCTCTCTTTAACACAGGATTCAAAAGTGGTATTTTAGAAATGATTATGCTAATCAGAAGCCCTTTGTTCAAGTAAACTGCTGGGACTCTCTTGTTTCTTCAGAACTTGCAAAGATAATGAAAGCATCTAACTCTTCTTGACTAGACAGTTGTAAAAAAAAAAAAAAAGAAAAGAAAAGAAAAAAGAAAATCCTGGTTTATTAAAAAACAATTTTTAATAAAAATTTTAATAAAAATCTGGTTTATTAAAAAAAGCAATTTTTAAAAAACATTTATTCATTTTTGAGAGACAGAGGAGACAGAGCACAAGCAGGGGTGGGGCAGAGAGAGAGGGAGACACAGAATCCGAAGCAGGCTCCAGGCTCTGAGCTGTCAGCATGGCTGAAACTCGTGAACCATGAGATCATGACCTGAGCCGAAGTCAGATGCCTAATAGACTGAGCCCCCCAAGCAAAAGTCTGATTTATTACCTGGTAATGACTTTAAAAAATAAAATAAAATAAAATAAAATAAAATAAAATAAAATAAAAAAATCAGACCCACAGGTTAAAGTCCCTCCCTTTCAGATAAAAACTTTCAAGGGGCGCCTGGGTGGCTTAGTCGGTTAAGCGTCCGACTTTCGCTTAGGTCATGATCTCGCGGTTCGTGGGTTCGAGCCCTGCGTCGGGCTCTGTGCTGACTGCCAGCTCAGAGCCTGGAGCCTGTTTCAGTCTGTGACTCCCTCTCTCTCTGACCCTCCCCTGCTGACGCTGTCTCTCGCTCTCTCCTAGAAATAAATAAAACATTAAAAAAATTAAAAAAAAAAACTTTCAGGTCACCCGTTGCCATCGTGTCATATGTGAGGAGAGACTCGGGTCCTCAGACTTCATAAACACCTCCGTCCAATCACATGTTTGTGTTTCCTTAGCCACCGAGGGTGGGGGAGTGTAGAAAAAAATGGACAAGGATAGAAATGAAGGCCAAAGACTTTCCTATGTAGATTAGTCTGATGGAATGTGATGAGACAAACAGAATTTTAGAAGGCACATCTAACGACTAACACTGCGATTCAATCATAAATAAAATACTTTATCTCTTTTTTTCTTGTTAGTCTCAGGACAAAGCTTCATTAATCATGCGTTTAGGGCTCCAGAAAGGCCCTTAGGAAAAGATCTTTTTATTCTTACAGAACGGTACAAAACTGGACTGCTAGAGAAAAAAAAAAACCCAGTTATAATGACCTAGAGCTTCCAAATTCCAGCTTGACATTCAAACTTACTTTTCTTTCAGCAATTATTGATGTGGGTGAACTGATTAACACCACTCACGTTAGCTGTGGAATTCCCTTTTGAATCACTTGAGATAAAAGAGAAACAAAGCTGTAGTTCAAAACGCACACAACATCGTGAGAGAATCTATCCCCATAAACTCTAAAATGTCAGTATCTACTTTCTGTAAATGTGAAATTTACATTTGAAATTTCTTTTTCCAAAACTGAACTCTGTATTAGAATTGACCTACTCACAAATGCTCATTTTACAGATAACAAACCAGAGGCTGAAGCTGTTAAATGACTTGCCCAGAGGCACTGAGAGATTCTGGAGTTGAGGAGGGGAAGGGGCGGTGGATCATCTTTACAACTGATCAAGTAAAAGCTGAGGAAAATATATGCTTCTCAGATTGACTCTCAGTTCTTCATTTAACAGACTTTTTATAAAAGCCAATGAAACAGTGAAGAGTGTAGTGTATTTCCAAAGACTTAAAAAAATTTTTTTTTAATGTTTTATTTATTCTTAAGAGAGAGAGACACAGAGCACAAGCTGGGGAGGGGCAGAGAGAGAGGGAGACACAGAATCTGAAGCAGCTCCAGGCTCTGAGCTGTCAGCACAGAGCCCGACTTGGGGCTCAAACTCTCAAGCCATGAGATCATGACCTGGGCTGAAGGCAGATGCCCAACCGACTGAGCCACCCAGGCGCACCTCCATAGACTTTTAAAAGTCTGGGTGGCTCAGTCTGTTAGGTGCCCGACTCTTGATTTTGGTTCAGATTATGATCTGAAGATTCATGAGGTAGGGCCCCTCACTGGGCTTGCGCTGACAGTGTGGAGCCTGCTTGGGATCCTCTCTCTCTCTTCCTCTCTCTTTACTGCCCACCCCCACTTGCGCATGCTTTCTCTCTCTCTCTCTCAAAATAAATAAATTTTTAAAACTTCTATGGAAATACACTATACTTGTTAAATGAAAAATCGAAATTAAAATTTCCTATTTAAAAGTCACTTTCAATTAGATCGCCAAACTCAAGTGAACTCGCAATGCTTTTAAAAGGTTCACACAAGTTCAGTATGGTAACCAGAAACCATGTGACTGTTATTTCAAGCTTTGGCAGAAACTGCTAGAAAAAAAGTCCCTCAGATGGTCAGAAATGACCCTTTTCACTCACTTCATCAGAGATTTAAACGGTGGGAATACTGGGTAATTAACAGTTGGCTTAGGATGCTGACGACGTCTCCAGGCTGGCTGTCACCACTAGGTACTGCATATCTTAGAAGCAAGCCCTTTTAAGATTTTCTAGTTCAGTGGGTTAGGAATGTTCGGATCACTTTTGGCTAAGTACCCATGTTAATTCTTCCTTCCTTCATATTTTATGCACTGGAAATCCCCTCTTACTTTTCATTTTATGAATTTGAAAAGAATGTCAGAATTTTAATAGATATATTTATCGTTATCTCTTTATTTATAATATATTTTATATAAGTAATATAAATATAAATACTATAATATGTATTATTTGTAATATATATTTATTTTATCTATTTATTTTTGAGAGAGAGAGGCAGAATCCCAAGCAGGTCCCAAGCTCAGTGCAGAGCCTAAAGCAGGGCCCGATCCCACAACCGTGAGATCACGACCTGAGTTGAAATCAAGAGTCGGAGGCTTAACAGACTGAGCCACTCAGGTGCCCCCAGAATTTTAGATTTAAAAAGAAATTATTATCCAGCATGGTTAGCCTTAGGCAGCAGAGTTTACCTATAAGAAAGCTAATGTTGCCATGAGTAGGAAAACAAGATGGAGTTATTTCATTGTAAACTTTGCTCTCTTTTTTTCTATGTATACATGATGTTTTCTGTACTGATGAGAAGCATGTATTTCTGAGCCTCAAATTCCTCGTTAATGAGTGATGCGTTTGTGTTGAAACACAAGCCTGAAGTCACAGGCTGCATCTATGCAAAGCTGCGCATACGTACCTAGGACAAAGCACCAACACAAAACCAAGCGTGAAGACAGGGCCCTGGGTGTGTCTGGGACATTTCCTGCGGATGAATGTTCAGCTTATACCCTCTACTATGGCACTGAATTTGTGGCTCCCAGGAAGGGCCCCACTGCTCAGATGGGGTGAGTTCCTGTCACAGTCTACCTGCGACATCAGAGGCCTCTCGCCAGTTTAGCTGAGTGGGTTAGCATATGGTGACCATGAACTGAGGGCTGCGATCATTCTCTGCTTCTCAAAGACGAAAACTGAAATGGAGGCCTTGCCCCAGTCCTGGGTGCCACGTGTCCCTCACAAGTCAGCAAGGCAGGAGGTAAAACGCAAGCCTGGCATCTCTTCCACGGAACAGAGAGAGCTCAACGATTCGAGGTATCTCACGGAACCTCATGGTCAAGTGCGCTGGCTTAGAGCTTCATCAGCCTGCGTTAAAACCACAGCCGAGCTTCTTGTTAGCTGTGTAACCTTGTGGAAGTGATTCAGCTGTTTGAGGAGGTCAGATCGGGTATTTAACTCATCAGCTTGCTAGGAGATTTAATGTGCTTGGCAAATAAGATTCAATAAACATCAGCTATCTTTATTAATTATTTCACTTTTGTGTACACATGGATGGTTTCATGTCTACTGCTCTAGTAAAATGGTCAACATTTATTCTTCTGTTGAGATTATTCCAGAAGCACTTCAGCTGTCGGCTTCCATATACAATTTGCATTATTCAAGCCATTGCTAAATCACTATTGAAAAGCTCTTCATTTATTCTCTCCGCAGTACTTAATAAAATTGATTTTCATCATGATAAATTCTCTTTCTAGAGATTGGCTGTAAATGCCAAGCCAGTGACAAGCACCCTTTTAAAAATATTCTTTTTACTTTGAAATAATTTTAAACGTAGAGAAAAATTGCAAATCGTGCAGAGTTCTCACATACCCCTCACTCAGCTTCCCCTGACGTTCACAACTTGCATAAACATAGTGCAGTTAGTAGAATGTTGCCAGTTCTGGCCTAGGATTCTTTTTCTGCTTTAGAATTCACTCCAGATCCGCCATTGCATTCACGGGTCTTATCTCTATTCTCCTCCCATTGTTGAGAGTTCTTTGTTCCTTCCTTGTCCTTCATGGCTTTGGCACTTTTGATAAGAACCCATCAGTTACTTATTTTTTAATTTTAAACTCCATATAGTTAACATACAGAGAAATATTAGTTTCAGGTGTACAATATAGTGATTCGGCACTTCCATACATCACCCAGTGCTCATCGTAAGAAATGCCCTCCTTAATCTCCATCACCTATCCCCCCCCCACCCCCTTCCCCCCAGGTAACCATCAGTTTGTTCTTGAGAGGTAAGAGTCTCTTTCTTGGTGCACATGTCAGTTGTTTTGTGGAATGATGCGCAGTTTGGATTGGTCTGATGTTTTCTCATGACCAGATTTCTGTTGTGTATTTTTCCCAAAAACAACACAGAAGTTATTTGGGATCCTTCTCAGGGGGCACATGGTCCTGATAGGTCTTTTTATTGGTGAAGCAGACCAAGACCAGTGAGACAGGATAGTGTCTGCTTGGTTTCTCCCTTACAACACTATTTCCCCTTCATACCTGATTGATATTTGGGGGAAGATTCTTTGTGACTGTAGTAATATTCTACATTTCCTAGCTAAGTTTTAGCATACATTAGTGGATTTTGTCTCCAAGAATAATAACTATCGTGTGGCCTAATGGTGATTCTCTGTGTGTGTGTGTGTGTGTGTGTGTGTGTGTGTGTGTGTGTGTGTGTGTTTCTAAGTAAGCTCTGCAGCCAATGTGGGGCTTGAACTCACGACCCTGAGATCAAGAGTCTCATGCTCCACCAACCGAGCCAGCCGGGTGCCCCTGCCTAATGGTGACTTTGTAGTTTCCCTCATTTTTTCTACATCTATTAGCTGAATTTTTTCTATGACAAAGAGTTATCCCTTCTCCCCATTTATTTACTTATTCAACTATGTATTTACATGGGTATGGACTCATGTATATATATATATATACACATTATTCTACAAGTAACAATCCAATACTCAAATTGTTACTCAAGCTGTTACTATTTGTTACTCAAATTGTTCCTTCCTTTGAGAGCTCCTGTCAGTGGGCTCCCCTTCCTTTGGACAGGGCTCCAAACTGTTTGAACACTTCCTTGCTTCTGACACGAGAAGATGATCCAGGTTCATCTCGAGCTCTTCCCTGTCTAGCCATGGAATGTGCTATTTCTCCAAGTAACTCTAGTTCTTTCTATTGGAAGATCGTACTTAGAAGCCAAGAACTGATTGCTGGATGTTGAGTAGCTTTTTTTTTTTTTTTTTTTTTTTAAGTAAGTGCTGATTCAGGAAAACCAAACTGAACCAAACCAAACCAAAATGATAGAACACATTTCTCTCCTCAAAATAAAAAGAGCTTTATCAGTCCCAGAGGGGAATGCATATACTTTCAGTATATGTTATCTATGTGATTGACTGGAGTCACGTTGGGGAGAAAATTCACACTGGTTTTAAGTAAAAATTAAAGGTTAAGGCGCACCACGGTGGCTCAGTCGGTTAAGCGTCTGACTCAGGGTCTGTGGGTTTGAGCCCCACATCAGGCTCTGTGCTGAGCATGGGGCTGCTTCAGATTCTGTGTCTCCCTCTCTCTCTGCCCCTCCCCCGCTCACAAGCTGCCTCTCTCTCTCTCTCTCCCTCTCAAAAATAAATAAACATTAAAAGAATGCTTTTTGGAAAAGTAAAGGTTAATATTTGTATACTCTGGTAAAGCAATAAGGATTTAATCTTTTATTCTGAAATTAGTTTTTGTGTTTTGTGCAGCAGATAGATGGGGTGCAGTTTCCTCATCGGTATTTAGACTCTTGCTGTTGGGGGTAAGACTAGAATCGATTGATGAAATCTCTTCTGTAATTCAGTTCCACGGTCACCAGGTCATCAATATATTACCAGAGCTGTAGGTGGTACTTTCCTCAGCCTCTTGGGTCGTAAATCCAGCTCTTCTGGTGGGAGATCGGTCAGGCAGACAGACTCCACCTCTGCCTTAAGGGAGAAAAGCCATTCCCTTTCCCTGTCTGCTCTGGGGAGCTCCACATCTGCCTCGGGGGCACAAGGTTACACATTTATTTCAAGAAAGGGTTTGGTTAATCTCTCCCAGCAAGCATTTTAAGGATGTGTGTTTGGGTGGGGCGGGGTGGGAGTGGGCATGGAGGGGAGAAAACAAGGTGATGTGCCCCTTTGTCTCGTCTTGTTCCCACAGCTTCTGGAAGCCTCTTTCGCTGCGGTGGTAGGCAGAGGTGTGAGAGGCTCCTGAGACCCTTGCTTTCCCGCTTTCCTTCTCCAGATAACTTGACTCAACTGTCTTCCCAAGATCCTTGTTTTCTAGTGCTTCTGTGAAAGAATCACTATTTCACTGTACGCTCAGATCCTTCTGGAGTTTCCAAATTTTCTCATAGTTTTGGGCATGGAGCTCTGCAGGCTTCTGCCCCACTCCTTACCCCCCGCCTCGTCCCCAAGATGTAGTTTTGCTTTCCGGAGAGGGAGAAACAATCTATCTCATTGCCATTAAATTCCCCTTTCAAGGAGGATGTCTGATCATATAGGCTGAGAAGTGGAATAATATTGGTAAAAAAAAAAAAAAAAAAAAAGCTGGGGTCCCTGCCTGAAGCCGTTGCTCGTTCTTTCTCTTCTCTGCTCTAAATTATACCACAAGGCATCCCGCAATGACTTGATAATGTGGCAATTACAGGCATGGCACAAAGGCAGTTTTCTGCTGATTTGAGAAGAGGGGAGTTCTCAGGTTCGGTGGGTGGTTACCAAGCCTCTACCACTGCTCTCTCAGAACTCTCAGACTGGATCTACTCACACAACACAGGACATGTTCTGGAATTGGGATTTCAAATTTTTTGATTCCTCACCCTTATCAGTACCACTTTTGAGCAAGCGCTCCCAATATATAGTTATTTATAAAAACATAAGTCTATGTAGTAATATATTACATATTTTTTAAAATGCTCATGAACTCAGAAATGTTAAAAAGATAAAGATACAAGCTAATTTTTCATTAAGAGTATAAACACTTCTTGGGTTTCACTAGCACAATTAATGCATTATTTTTAGTGAGTAAGATGATTGAACATACTTTATTACTTTGAAAATTCAAGTCTATTTCCTAATTTGGTCTATTTTGATATTTGAGTTCAATGACTATCATAGTTAAGAAAATATTTGATAATATGAAGATTTAAATAAAATGATTTATGAAAAGTGATTCTTGATTTTCAATCTCAGTTTCAATTATAAAATTTTTCAATAAAATAAAGCTTATTAATTTCTCTTTTCCTGATCATAATTCATGTTTTTGAAAAATATTCCAAAGTCACTGAATTTTTATGCTTTTAAGCCTAGATTCAAACCACTTTTTTTTTTTTTTTTTTTGGAAAGTAGCACTCGGAAACCACAATCTGGGTTGTGGGTGTCAAGATATCTTGGAAAGTCTTTTAAAAAGCTAAAAATTCTGTTTCCAAGTTTCAAATATGCATGTAAGAGGGTTGTAAAGCAATGGCACTATTTTCAGCAAAAGGAATACTTAATGATGGAAGCTTTATTTATTTATTTTTTGAAGTTTACTTATTTATTTTGAGGGAGACAAAAACAGGCCAAGTGGGAGAGGGGCAGAGAGAAAGGGGGAGAGAGAGAATCCCAAGCAGACTACGCAGTAACTTCAGAGCCCAACGCAGGACTCGAACTCATGAAGTGAAGAGATCTTGACCTGAGCTGAAATCAAGAGTGGACTGCTTCACTGACTAAGCCACCAGGTGTCCCTTTATTTTTAAATATAAACCATCATTTTAAAAATAATGTTATGTTCTCACTGTGAAATGTCACTTTTTCTTGGAGAAGTTCAATTAAATATGACTATGTTTTTCAAAAGGCTCTGCTTAGCATCTTACTCTTGATAGTCACTATTACCAAAATTGTTACAGTTTGGGACATTATCCTTCTGTAAATGCAAATTGTACAACTTACTTTAAACCTTTCGAATGATAAGAATTCAACAAACGCAAGCTAGAAAAGTGAATGATCCAAGTGACAAATGGTGGAGATAACCTATGAGGCTCCGTGTAGGGCAAAATACTTTTCTGGTTCTTCTCCATAATATCGCAAAGTTTTGTGATTCATCTATAAATCAGGAAAAAAATACTGCAACTAACCCCATGGATGACATCCTGAAAATTCTGGGTTTTAAATAATTGTGATTGCTTTGTTTCGAATTGGGCCATGAATGAATTTCATGCATGGTGATTTTTCAATACACTTACCCTGGAATCCCATTACAATTCCAGGTAAGGAATCAACTCATTAGTGGTTGCTCATTTTCTCCCCCTAACACATTAGTTTACTGAAAAGTCATTACCAATGAGATTTATCTTTCCTGGTGCATCTTTACTTTACGATTCCCCCAAACAGTATTTATGCATTTCAAGATTAATATACATTATACATTAGCCTAGAAATATTAGAAACATCAACATTTTTTTTCCAACTTCCACATTCTGAAATGTGTTCTAAATTTTGTGTGAAATTCCCGACATGCTTTTTAGATGACTTCCCACCATATCTGAACTGCAGTTTAGTTTAGTACCCTATTTATCTGGGGATCATTGCATCTGTTTTATGTAGGAAGAAGAAGACATTCCGCCGCCTCCTCCTCCATCTCTGACAATACTACAGACGGGGAGGGACCAATCCAAGGATGAAAACTACATTTTAGCTTCAGCGCTAACTGAACAAAGAGCGGCGACTAGGGTTTCTTTGCTAAAGATAGTTTAAAAGCTAGAATTAGTGGGATGGTGCTTTGCAGTCATGGTGTAACGACATAAAGTTTCATTGGAAATCACCAGTTAGTAATTACTATTTTAAAAAATAATAGCAGCTAAAATCTACCAATTCTGGGAAGAGAGTTAGAACAATAATTCATTTTCTTAGCATAATGACTCCATTTTATCATCAAACCACCCAGTTGACCATGTTAAGGTTGTAATCTAGTCATTTTATTTCGCATTTTATTGTTCGTATCAACAGCGCAGTAACTCTTACTTTCCACGCTCTGGCAGTTGCCCTTATTTTGTGCGTGTATGGGATAATGGTAGAGATAGCAGCCATTGGTAGGGGGTGGGGGGAAGTATGGGAACAGCAGAGTCAAATTATCATACAGCTGTGTAGTATCACAAAATAATAAACCCCAATCCCCTGTTTTCTCATACTTTTTCTTTCTTAGTATACCCCAGAGGTACTCAAGCACTAATGGACTGGCTTCACAACAGACTCATGAGAAACATGTCTGAAAAACATCTGCTCCTTTTGACTGTTCCTTCAAAAGGTACTAATGGGAGTCCAGTCTGTCAGCTACCATGTGGCATTAGAAGCCATAACAGTGAGCAAGATCAATGTAATCTCACAGAGCTAATAGTCAAATGAAAGACAAACAACCACTACAGAAACATAAATAAAATAAATGCAAACTGTGAAATGTGTTATAAATAAAACATAAAGGCAGAAGGCTTGACAGAGCAATCACCATTTTAACACTTTCACTTGGGTATCACATTTTATGAGTATATTATGTGTGCTTCATCTCGCCAGTGACAGGCGTCTCTTAATGATAAACAGTGAGAAAGCGGTTCTAGAACAATGTTTAGGTGACTGTGAAAATACAGTCTGGATAAAGAAATACAGCTAACTCTGAAGTCATACGTATTATTCTTTTGCAAGATCTGTGTGGTCACTGATTTTTTATGTTATCTACTTCATGGATGGGGTAGTCATTTCCATAGGTATTATGGGCTGTTATGTCTTGTTTAAGTGACATAAAATGTATATAAATTTTCAAATGCATATATAAAGCATATAAATAACTAAGACACTGAGAGGTAAAATCATAGGGGCTAAATGATTCTTGGTGGGGGGCTCACTGACACAAAGCTGCAGCTTGACTAAAATTCTTTATTCCTTAAGAGTAATGGAGTACAATGAGTTTTGATATGTTAATTTTTTTAAATAAAAGAAGTTATTCAAACAGTTCAGCTCTTTTTATCTGAAGCTAAATTCAGTGTCACTTAGCTATCAGATTTTAGGAAAACTTGCTTAGTTGTAGTAAGTGAGGTTTCTTATGGACACCGTGTTTGAGTGGGAAATTTACATTAGCATCTACTTTTGTTAAAACAAAGAATAAAAAAAAGTAATTACACTTTTGCATGTAATGTGCCTCTCTCCCCCTTTTACTTATTTTTTTGGTTTTAGCTATGTAGAGTATGTCTGAAATGATGAAATAAGCGAAGATACTAAGTATGGTGGAAAATAAAGCTGTCAAACTTTGGAAGAATGCAGATTACAACAGACAGAAGAATACACATTACTACAGACAATGGGATCATAACTGGGAAACATAAATTAGGCATTCCCAACAGGCGTGTTAGATCAATAAACCATTTTAAAGGCTTTCAAAGCTTTTAAGATGCTGTGAATCTGAAAATGTATGTTTTACAGTGACCTGAGTGTACTGGTGCAGATTTAGGAGGACAATTTTTAAAGATGGATGGTGTCTTAAAATTGTGTGACAATGTAATATGAGCACATCCTCATACATTGTTAAAGGCACTGGTATAAAATATTAGGCTGTCTGGGTCAACTGTTTTAAATAACAAAGCACAACATGTAAGATCAGACTTGGCTGAAACTGAAAGTTTTCCTGATTCTGTGATGGGTAAGATATATTAACTAATTTCCCAGCAGAAATTCAGTCAAAAGATGAAGTCCTTGAAATCTTTTTAACACGGACAAAGATGACCTACAAAAAATGGTTTTAATTTTGCATTTACAGTAGGTCGGCTGAATGCATAAAATCTTACTTGGGGACCTCAAAATTCACACTATCAGTTTGATTGCTCTCATTTAGAGATTGAACAGATTATTTAATGCACCTCAAATTTCAACACTTTTAAATAGAAATGTTCAAAAAATGCCATGCATTTTTGGTCATTTGAACAAAAAAATCTTAAGATATTTTCTTTATTTTGTTGTTATTGCAATTTACTTTTTTCCAGTTTTATTAAGATATAATTGACATATAACCTGTGTAAGTTTAATGTAATGATTTGACATATGTATATGTTGCCAATTATCATCACAATAAAGTTAGCTAACACATCCATCACTTCACATCATTATAATTTTTTGTTGTTCTGATGAGAATTCTTAAGATTTACTTAGCAAGTTTCAAATATACAATATGGTACTGTTAACTACAGTCACCACACTGTATATTATATCCAGAGCTTTTTCATCTTAGAACTGGAAATTTCTACTCTTTGACCACCACTGTCCAACCCCCTACTTTGTCAACCACCAATTTATCCTATGAGTTTGGGGTTGTTTTTTTTTTTTTGATTCCACATGTAAACAGATCATATAACATTTGTCTTTCTCCAACTTTTTCATTTAGCATAATGTCCTCAAGATTCATCCATGTTGTCTCAAAGATCAGGATTTCCTTCTTTTTCATGTCTGAATAATATTTCATCGTAATGTATATATACACACCAAATTTTCTTTGTTCTTCTGTTGATGGACACTTGGGCTATTTTCATGTCTTGGCTATTGTAAATGGTGCTGCTATGAACATGGGGATTCAGGTATCTTTTTGAGATAGGGATTTTGTGTCCTTCAGATAAATATATGCTGGATGATACTGTAGTTTTATTTTTAACTTTTTGAAAGACCTCCATACTGAGTTCTATCATGGCTACAACCGATTTACATCCCCACTATCCGTACACAAGAGTTTCCTTTTCTTCATATCCTCATCAATACTTGTTATCTCTGGTCTTTTGGAGGATAGCTAAGCTAACAAGTGTGAGATGATATCTCATTGTGCTTTCCATTCTCATCTCCCCTGAGGATGAATGATGCTGAGCACCTTTCCATGTACCTATTAGCCATGTGAATATTTTCCCTGGGAAAATAGTTATTCAGTTCTTTTGCCCATTTCTAAACTGGGTTATTTGCTTCTTTTGCTATTGAGTTGTAAGAATTCCTTACATATTTTGGTAATGAACGCCTTATCAAGATAAATGGTTTACAAATATTTCTCCCATTCCATAGGCAGACTTTCATTTTGTTGATTATTTCTTTGGCCGGGCAGGAGCTTTTTAGTTTGATACCGTCCCACTTGTTTATTTTTGCTTTTGTTCCTTGTGCTTTTGGTGCTCTGTTTATAAAATCATTGCCAAGACCAACTCCAAGGGGCTCTTTCCCGACTGGGAGATTTTAAAGCATGTTTCTAAGAGAGACTTGAGGCATTGAGTGGATACATGATATCAAACAGTCTTGAATTTGACAAACACTGGTTCTGAGATTGATGGAAACCACAAAAACTACCTTCTTCCTATCCCCTTGCTTAAACCCCATTGCCCAAGAGTTTTGCTCCAAGCTCCAAGCTTTCCCTTCATCTCCAGTGTTTTCTGATGCCTAATTTCCATTTCATCTGCCCATTCACTCTAAGGCTCCTTAATTGGATTTTATGCACCTACATTTGCTGTTCCTGGAAACCAATAAAGTCTTAGCTATGATGTTTGCCCTGGTTTATTTCCTTCACCCACACATATTCATCGGGGTTCTTTTCTCTGTGGCTTTGTGAAATCCTTGGGCTAAACTCTGTCTGCTGGTATCTACCTCAGATTATTACGGCTTTGTAAATCTAAGGGAGTTCTCTCTACTTCTAACCACGGATCTCTCAGGCATGATTTTATATTCCAGCTCTGGCCCCTTATGACCTCAGACAGATTCAGAAATTACCTCTCCATCCTATCTTCCCTCATTTGTCTAAAATTAAGTTTTGATCTTGGAATGTTCTGACACTGTTAACAATTTGGTAAGTTTCCAATACTTGGATCATGTGCAAATTACGGATTCTGAGACTTTCAATGGATACTTTTTGGGATAGGTATATTACCAAATATTTTTTCTATACAAGTCTGTTTTTATTCATCTCCATGATGGAAAAGTTTAGAAAAAGGCAAGGCTGAGTCAACAGTAATGTTGGAAAATGAGCAGATTTTTCCCAAATAGGCTATGCTAGGGGACATTCCTGACTTCACCAAAATCTTTTTGCTCTGGCCCTCGGTCACTTGAGTTGTTGGCACATTACAGTGAATGCATCTTTTAAAGCAGATGTGAACCAAAAAGCTGGCACTGTCAAAAAGCTGGAAGATCAATGTATTAACATGACATGAAGAACCTTTCTGATGAATGAGAATTCTCACGTGAGCATGACTAGCGCATTCTTTTTCAGCTGACTAAAACCAAATCATGATCAAAACCAAATCACTGAACAAGGTGAGTGGGTGAATTTATAACTAAGGTTTTAGTGGACGAGGCAAAGACAACGCAAGTCCATCCCCACAGAGATTCCTTGAGCTACATTAGCCATGATGCTCGTGTTGGTCAGCGCTACGGTAGAGGCAAGAAAAGAATTTACTGAGAGGCTATGGGTTAACTCACAGGATCTTGCAAAGGCTGGGCAACCAGAATCAGAAAATGAGCAGGAATAAATTAAGGCTGTGCTAAAGCCATGCTAGGGAAAGTGAGCAGAGTTATGCTGCCTGTGGCTGTAGTTGGCTCTGGTCACCACGAGTGTACCTCGGCACTGGGTCCCTTATACTAGACGTGCTATAGCTGTGTTCTGAGGCCAGAATGGTATCTCTACTGCCACTGTTTGTCTTCTTCCGTAAATCCGGATGTTTCCAACTGGCTGAGCCTCCTACCAAGACACATACTCTATGGATATCCAGAGTTTAGATATTGAGTAGCCAAAAAAAAAAGTAACATTACTCATTAGAATTCCTTGTGGCTATTGTAAGTACCTTCCACCCCTACACAGTGCTAGGTTAGAAATAGTACTTTCCTGCAGTGTTGGAAAAAGAATGAAGTGCCAGTGCTTCACATACTCCTTGGCACTGATAAGTGTTTGTTAAGTAGAATTTACTACTCTTTCCAATTCAGTGCAACCCCTCTCCGAACTCGGCTGTCCTCTCTGGAGTAGGATAGTCCTAGAGGTCTGGGGATGACTGTGAGCAGTTCTTGTAGGGTTGTTTCTGTGTGGGGTTCATAGTTTACCTGTCAGGCATGACGTGGTTTGCCTTATTCCCCAGTCCTAGAGAAAGCTAGACTTGGTGTCTGTTGACAATGTTTATAAGGGTTGTATATATAAAGAGAATAAATAAGTTTGCACTGGAGAAAATGCCTTGCGTATTACTTAGCACATATGAGGAATTCCGTGGGTATAAACTTTTCTTTCCTTTTTCCTGGAAAGTTCTTTTCAGCTTTTGTATTCCAAAATGAAATTAGAAATATGAATATTAATTGATTTATAACTTTGTTCACCATCACAAATGCATTCCCTATCATCTTCTACTCAGTCATGTACAATGATCTAGGCACTGCCTTCTGGCTGGGGGTGCAGGAGTAAATGAGAGACCCACCCTATTACATCAGTGCAGGGCAAGATTTTGTTCTAATGAGATTTAACAAACCATTTCAAATTAGAACAAGAAGTCTATTTCCTCCCTCATTCTTGGAAGATATGAATAACTCTCTCCTAGCAGGAAATGCAAAAATATCTCTGCAATTTTCTTTTTATATAGCATATACAATTTATTAAGAATCTATCCTGTGTCTAAACCATTATAGGATTATATTATCTAATTTTATTCTCAAAACAGCTCTGTGAGATCAGAGTTACTGAACCCCAGTTAAAGAGACAGCCTAGTTCTCTAGGTCTTTGATTTTTCTTAGACTAACACATTAAGACACCTGACATTAAAAAATTTTTTTTTAATGTTTTTTAAATTTATTTTTTAGAGAGAGAGAGAGACAGCGTGAGCGGGGGAGGGCCAGAGAGAAGGAGACACAGAATCCAATTTTAGTATATGTGCTGCTGAAGCGGCATGGAGACACAGAATCCAGAGAAAGGCTCCAGGCTCTGAGCTGTCAGCACAGAGCCCTACATGCAGCTCGAACCCACGAACCGTGAGATCATGACCTGAGTTAAAGTCGGATGCTTAACCGACTGAGCCACGCAGGTGCCCCAACATCTGACATATTTTTCTAATAGCGGCGCCAAAAGTTCTAAGAACAACTAATGGGAAAAAAAAAAGAGAGCTTGTCCCCGTCCTGCACTGAAACCAGGAGAACCCAATGTCACATTACTTTCCAATGTGATGTTTATTGATCTTCATGCCCACGGTGTGATGTAGCGGCTATGTACACACACACTGAAACTAGACTGTTGGGTTCAAATCACAGTTCTGTCGCTGGCTGGCTCTATGACCTTGGGAAAGCCACTTCACTTTTTTCTGCCTTAGGTTCCTCATCAGTAAAGTGGAAGATAATGAGGTAGGTACTATGATGTCACTCAGTTTACAGATAAAGAAACAAAAGTCTTAATGAGGGGGAAAGTAGTAAATGGAAATTTAATGTTTTTAGGCTAGAGCCTGTATTTCATCTTTGTGTTTCCTCAATGTTTTCCATGACATCATAAACAGGTAGATGTCAAATAAATGCTTCTTAGATCAACAAATAATCTTAATCCATAAATTTATTGTGTTGAGTGTTTGGGAGAAGGGACTCAAAAAACTATGAAAAAACATTAGCAATATTCCTCTCTAAGTCACAAAATTATAAAGAAGGGTATTGACACATTTCTCCTACAGAGTTAGAGATCTTTCTCTTTAAGGAGACAGATACATATTTAAAACAGCCTGGTATTTTAAAGGCAGACCTATAAGGACTTGAATTACAGATCTACTACCTAGTGCTCTTATGACTTTGGGACAATGAGTTAACTACTTGGCTTCAAAATTGTTACGTGTAAAATGGGAAAAGCAATACAGAAATCAAAATTAGGTTGTATATGAAATTATCAGATACATGAATGTGCACACAGATGTGCATTCTTTTCCTGTTTCATCAGAGAAGTTCTTCTAAAAGAAGAATGTTAAGTGGAATGAAATGTTAAATGGAACGAAAGGTTAGGCGGCATGACTTGCTGTGTCCCTTTTTAAAAATTATTTTTGGAGAGAGAGAGAGAGAAAGTGCAAGTTGGGGAGAGGAGGAGAGAGAGAATCCCAAGAAGACTCTCCCCAGTCAGCAAGAAGCCCAATGCAGGGCTTGATCCCACAATTCTGGGATCATGACCTGAGCTGAAGTCAAGAGTGGAATGCTCAGGTGACTGAGCCACTCAGGCGCCCTAGCCGTGTCCCTCTTTTGAACCGTTAGAGGGCTAAATAAAGATAGCTGTTGATAAGTCTGATCTTACGGACCACTGTGATGACGATGGTGGGGTCAAATTATTTTTAGTACTAAAAATATACCTAAAATGATTTCAATGGTGAAATCACTGCCATTGATTGCTATCTGGAATTTCTAGATATAAATCCCTCTATTGTAATAAAGACAAATGGGAGGCAACCGTATGAAAAACTGGCCAATCAAAAACCACAGGTCAATAAGAAGTGTTTTTTAGTGGAGTACAGAGAAACTGCTAATCTCAGAAAACTAGTAATGAGCTTGCCCAGGTTGGGGAATAAGAAATGTTGAATTAGCGAAAGCTAACAGGGAGGAAGAAATATTAGGATCATTTACAAAAGAAATAATAAAGCAAACAAAAGTCAAAAGACTGCAGACCAATAAATTTCTCTGGTAGCTGTATTAATTTTTGTTTACTTTTTATTTCTAATCAATATTACAGAGAGCAACAGAGGTGCAAAATGTAACAAAGAGAAAAAAACAAAGTTAGAGACTTGAAAGAAACAAGAAGAGAGATAATTTATCATAAAATTTAGGGCTTTGGGGAAAGATCCCAGAGAAATAACAGTTTAAATTCTTGAAGGGAGAAAAGGAAAAAAGTGAGTGGAAAGTTCTTAGCAGATCTGTGAGATCTGGAAAAATAATCCTGAGTATAAAATATCTATGGACCAAGGGTGTTTTTACTCATCCAAGACATCTTACATAAGACATTATTTAAACTACTACTACAAAACACTATATGTAAGAAAAGGAAGGTTTAAAGTTTAAGCTTTTTTTGGCAGCAAATAGAGTGGGGTTTCAATTAGCATTCAAAATCTTTATCTCAAGATAAAGTATCAAATAAACATAATTAATTGATATTGCAAAGGTACCATACATAAAGGACATCAACTCTTTAAGACCGAGATAGGAATCTTGGATTTGTCATGAACCAGAATGAAGTGTTAAATCTGTAAAATCCTCTGAAAACCCTTGTAATTTACATTGTCATTTATCTTTATTCTCAGAAAAATGCAGTGTTTCTTCATGACAGAATTATGAAAAATTAAACTTGTATACACAATAAAGAGTAAGGCCCGGAGCCAAATAAATAACTCCTTGGATTGAAGTTACCAGATCTAGTCCAGCTACAGTGGGGTTTTTAAGGCTGTGTATTTACAATTTTGATCCTGTGTACATCTTCCCTTTATCCATAGAAAGTATTTGAAATGTAGAAAAGTTACCTGGAATGATTATTTTCTCATTTAAGCTATTGAAAGTACTCTCTGCCATTATAAAGGTCTTAAGCAATAGAACAGATGCAACAAACACTAGTGTGTCTGGCTGAAAATTTTTCACTGATTACTTATTTTACAAAAATTATACATCTAGAGGAGCCAAATTAACAGGAACATGTCAACTTTTTTTCTTAATGTTTTATTTATTATTTCTAAGAGAGAGATAGAGACAGCAGGGGAGGGTCAGAGAGAGAGGGAGACACAGAATCTGAAGCAGTCTCCAGGCTCTGAGCTAGCTGTCAGCACAGAGCGCGACGCGGGGCTCGAACCCACGAACCGTAAGATCATGACCTGAGCCGAAGTCGGACGCTTAACCGACTGAGCCACCCAGGTGCCCCAAGAATATGTCAACCTTTGATGCCAGTTTTTTGTATGTTAGTAATGTGTAGCAGGAAAGCTATATTCTAACATACTTTCATGAAACCAAGAATAAAAGAAATTTGGATGCAAATTGGACAAGGAATCACTTCTATAGCTATTCCACATCTAAAAAGCACAATAAGCTTTTAAATAAGAATGTATTCTTATTAATGCCTAAAAACTTTTCCCACTATATACTTGTGTAGTGAAGATAATGAATATGCACTATAGATATTGTTATGCCTCAATATTAGGACAAAAATAAGTTAGACTATTAACATTGTTATGCTTCAATTTTAGGGCAAAAAATTAGTAAGAATGCCAGATAAAATTGAATGGGAAGTTTAAAGATAACTTGACCACCAAAATCAGGCCAGCAGCCTATGGGCCAAACCTCACCCATTGCTTACTTTTGTAAATAAAGTTTTATTGGAACACAGCCATGCTCATCTGTTTACATGCTATCTCTGGCTGTTTTCATTCTACAATGGCAAAGTTCAATGTTGCAATGAAGACTATATGGTGGAACACTCAACTTTCTACTATCTATAAAATAATGTTACCATATCCTGATCATAAAGATCTTGGATACACATTTTATTTTACAATAGTTCTTAAACTATGGGAAACTCAAAACTCATATGATCATGGCTAATCATATCTTTTTATTCAATGATTTAGTATTCAGTTTCTAGGTTATATGGAAAACTGTTTTTTTCTTCCAGAAAACTCTTTGACTGATTCAAAAGTGATAAAATTTGTAAGGGATTCAAGATGAGAAAAATCTAGCAGATTGTCTAAATTTAGGCTCTTTCTTGAGATCAGCCTCAGAGTCCACAGGCTGTTCAAATACACAAAATTTTATCAGTCTGTGTGTCTGAATATCTTTCTTGTGTTCAGGCCCACAGTGTTCTGAGAATATGATCATAAGGCTCAAATGATTTTTATAGTAGCTCATAATTCAGAAAATTTAAGAATAACTGATCTAGATAAATCTCAGTCTTTAATGATAAGGATTATGAGGCTAAGAAGTTTAAATAACTTCTCCCCAAAACTAAATGACTAGAATTAAAAGCCAGAATTTCTTTTCAGTTCAGAGGTTTTTAATCTAGTTTGTCAATTTTATTTTATTTTTTTCATGTTTACTTATTTATTTTCAGAGAGAGAGAGAGCATGAGTAGCGGAAGGGTAGACAGAGAGGGAGAGAGAGAATGCTAAGCAGGTTCTTCACTGTTAGTACAGAGCCTCAATCTTGAATCCACAAACCATGAGATCATGACCTGAGCCAAAATCAAAAGTCAGATGCTTAACTGACTGAGCCACTCAGGTCCTGTCAATTTTCTAAAACACAATAGCGGCATAAAAATCAGAAAAGTAAAATACATGTGGAATTAAATATGGTAAGCAAATATACTTGGTACTCCTTTCTGAAATGTGTGTTACTTTCCTGACTTTGAAGACAAAGATGAGGAGGTGAGGTCAAGGTACTGAGCCTGGATCTCTTCAGGCTACTGGTAGTATGTGTGACATTATCAGAGCCGGCCATGTACAGTTTGACGTGAACCCAGTTGACATGAACCCAATGGCCTAAAACCACTGCCAAATATAAAATTCAAAGAGATACCTGGAAAAGTCAGCCCACGCCAATACTACGGCTTCCCTAATATCTTAAAGTTGAAGACATTATACTCTGAACTTTCTTCATTTTCCCCCACTTTTACTGTGTGCTGGCTCCTACCCAACTGACTGAAGTTATTATTGTCTAATTGGTTGGTTGCCCTGATGTAATGTTTATTTATTTTTGAAAGAGAAGCACACAGAGCGCAAGCAAGGGAGGGGCAGAGAGAGACAGAGACACAGAATCCAAAGCAGCCTCCACCTCTGAGCTGTCAGCACAGAGCCTGACACAGGTCTGGAACTCATGAATGGTGAGATCATGACCTGAGCTGAAGTTGGATGTGTAATCAACTGAGCCATGCAGGAGCTCTGGTTGGTTGCCTTCCTTTATCCTTCCTGTACATGGACGTTATGCTGAACATGATGTTCACGAGAGCTTGACTCTTGAGTGGCTCCTCTAGGCACTGGTGTTTGCGCTCACCACCTCGACCTCTCCTGCTGCTGGCATTCACAAGCATCCTTCGGGGATTGCCTGTCTCCCTCTTATGCTGTGAGTGTCCTACAAAGCTGTCAATCCCAATATCTCATGCACAGCCAGCTCCAGGGAATGCATGTATGCATCTATCTTCTGTGCCTCCCAGGGCCTGAGGATCTTGTACCATCTCTCTCTTCTAATCTGTGTGGTGAAGAGAAGCTATTGACCAAAAAGCTGTTCTCCTGATATGGCTTCTTATCCCCATTTGCTTAGACGTCATATCTATCAACTAGGCATGTCCCTAGAATAGGATGGAGAGGAGGGCCACAAAGAGGAGGCATCAGGGTATTTTCTGACTTGCCTCCCCTAAAGGGAGATGGTTGCTGGCTTCACCTACTATTAAATGTTCTTTAAAATGTGGAGTATTTGATATACCTTGTCTTCAGCTTTCGGTCTTTACCATAATTACTGCAGATACTTGTGCATATGAATTCACAGTATGGGGTGTTCTTATTTTGCTAGGCCACTGTTAATGGACAATAATGACGGTTCCAATTTTTCTCTATTGCAAAGAATGCTCCAGTGAGCATCCGAGTTCATACCTCTGTGTGGATATGAATTAATTTGAGGGGGTGGGTTGGGTAAATACTGAAAGGGAACTGCTTACTCACAGGGTGTGAAAATGGAAAGTTCTAATATGTATTGACAAACTGCTCTCTGTAAGTGACTATCCTAATTTATTTTCCCAAATCCGCAACAAGCATAAACATACACTCAAATGCATTGCAAGCAGGACCATGCAATCATGGCAACAGTGAAGTATCTGTTAAAACCCATTATATTGATAAATGTGAACTTTTATATACTGCTGGTGGGAAGGAAAGGGAATAGCATTTAGGTAATGTTCACATCTGTCATTTATTACCTCCAAATCTCCACCAAGAAAAATGTCTGATTTTTGAAAAGTTAATACGCTAATATAAGAAGCACCTGTGTAACCACAATCAATTTGCAGACATCTCGACTCCTCGTTTCTCAACACATACATCTTGGATAGCATCTATTATTTTTTCTGTCTACTAAGTGAGGATAATTATTAATTGTACACTATATTTATGAAGAAAAGGCAAGATAATGTATGTAAAGCATCCAGCTCAGTGCTTAGATCATGGATGAGTTCTCAAGTATACAGAAATGCTATTCCTTCTTCCCCTGAACAAATACATGGAATTGACACACGTGTGTGTATTCTTACATGAATATTTAGTTTTGTTTATATCTCAAGTATATAAGCTGTTTTCCTGAGTTCTGCTGTCTCCTTGAAGAGACAAAATGAAACCTGCAACACGCTAGATATTCAGTGAAGATATCTAGATTAACGGTGGATATTTACTTATTTGTGAGAATCAACTCTATTGGTGGAAGAGTAACTCGTTAATTTGGTCCTTTTTTCTCTTTTTATTTTTTAACTAAAACCCACATATGAGATGCTGGTCCATAGAAGACAGACAATACAATTTTCAAATATAAAAAGTTAAACTAATATCCTTTCTAAAAAACAAAAAATAATGCTAATTCTCATGCTTTTTATTTTTTACATCTAAGTATTTTATTTCTTTGTTTCATTGAATCATGGCATTGTTATTTAAAGGTAATAATGCTCTCCTGAATAAGTTCAAAAGATCTTCTGATATGGACACATTTTAGGAATTCTGAAGACAGAAAAAACCGTGTATGAAGTAGGCACTCAATAAACATTAGTTAATAGCAGTTAATTGCAGACATGAATTTTTAAATGCATTGATAATGTCCTGTGTCAGGAAGATAAAGTCTGCAATCCAACTCTTCCACAAAAGATGAATCTTTCATTGGTTATTATAATTCATAAATTCGAGGTTGTCAAAAACTTTCAAACACATTAAACCTGTATTTTCATTATGAGAAGGATTCTTTCTTTTATGAAATAGTGGACTTCCTTTGCATATAAAACCCAGGCTGAATCCAGGTAATTTGTTGCAGACAGTCTGTGGGAACCTTTTCACATAGATTTTGGGGCTAGAGACTGCAAACCGTACAGTACTGGTTACAATAAAGTCTGATTAATTAACTTTTATTTTTTAATAATTCATATGCCGAAGAATGCAAGTCAATCAGAAAATTACTTTCAGTAAAATTTCACTACCAGATAATAAAATGAAGTCATTAAGAGTCTACATGACAGGTACCAAATAACAATTAAGAACCCAATTTTCTTTGCTGAGTTGGACTTAAATAAAATCTTTACTTAATCTTTGGAAGAGTAGTTCTTTGTTATTAATTAAATCTAGGATTTTTGCTGTTGAAATCACCACCCTGGTTTAGTTTTATTTTTGCAAGGCTATGAGAAATGTTATTGCTGCTTCAACATATATAGTACACAGCACATAAAAATGTATCTTATGCTTTGTGAACAGAAACAAAAATTCTCAAGCATTAACAATTATATCAGTGGGAGTTTTTGCATTAAATTAAGCTTGGGGGAAGGAAGAAATGTGAGCTGTAAACAAGAAAAATATTTCTCTTAAGATAGTTAAATGTTAACTAGGTGCATTAATCAAATTATGATGTAATGTTCTGCAAAGTCAGCTATAAAAAGTGTTTTCCATTACTTTCTACTTCCACATTAATTTTTTTCTGCAGTAAAAAAGTAACTGCCATACATAGCAAAAGGAAAGTACCTAACCTGATGTGTAATTTCCTTTTGAACCAAAGAACCTATAAAATTTCTGTGTGAGAGACTATACTTTTTATGGTGGAAAACCTTAACACTTTGGGTATCTGCCTGATCTTTAGAGGGCAAAAATTATTTCTCATTTCTTTTTCTCACTTTTGGTAAATTTCTAGTGACAAATGCAGTGCTTGGAATATTTTCACAGCTTGTTGTTTGCAGATGGAGGAAGGAAAGATGGAAACAAGGGAGGAAGGAAGGAAGAAGGAAGGAAGGAAGAAGGAAGGAAGGAAGGAGGAAGGAAGGAAGGAGTGAGTTTACATAGACAATCTAACTCAATTAGTAAATTCTAGGAAGTCCGTCATACATACATATTAGAAAGAAAATGTACTTTGAGGTTCACAATATTTAAAATTAGGAAAATCAAACTAGTAAAGGTAGTTTTAATGTTTAATGTTTACTTATTTTACTTATCATGCCTTTTTGTATTAATGTAACAAATGTGTTTTAATTCATGCAAGTCATTTCTAGTTTTGATCTTGGAAAACCTACAACCTTCATTAGTTTTAAATTCTTTATATGAATGATGGTAGAATAAATAGACTCTGAATTTTAACCCTAATCAATTTTTATAGAAAAGAAGGGCACTATGCTGTACTACAGTATATATACTATACTACATCACAGTATATATGCTGTACCACACTACAGCATATATATTCTACTCTACTACAGAAAAGAAGGGCAGATGAGGGAGTGCTATGAAGAGAGCCTTCGTCATGTTTCCATAGTTGGTGGTGGAGGTGTGGATAAACATGAGCTTCTTGGCTGGGTATTTACCCAAAGAAAATGAAGATACTAATTTGCCAAGACATGTGCATCCCTATGTTGATTGCAGCATTATTTACAAGAGTCAAGATATGGAAGCAACCAAAGTATCCACTGATAGATGAATGGATAAGGAAGATGTGATACACAGATAGTACACTCTACACACACACAGTAGAATACTACACAGCATGAAAAAAGGATGGGATCATGATATTTACAACAACATGGATGGACTGAGAGGGTATGAAGCTAAGTGAAATAAGTCAAACTGAAAAACAAAAATACCATATGGTTGCATTCATATGTGGAATCTACAAAAACAATGAAGAAACCAACAAAAAGCAGAATTAGGACTGTAAATACAGAGACAAGCTGATGGTTGATAGAAGGGAGAGGAATGACGCGATGAGCAAAATGGGTGAAGGGGAGTCGGAGATACAGGCTTTCAGTAATGGAATAAAGGAGTCACAGGAATAGGAGGCACAGCACAGGGAACGCAGCTGGTGATATAACAGTGTTGTATGGTGATAAAGGGTAGCTACACTTATGGTGAGCACAGCAGAACATATCAAGTTGTCAAATCACTATGCTGTACACCTGAAACTAACATTGTGTGTCAACTATACCAAAAAAATTAAACAAAAAAATTTTTAATGTTTACTTGTTTTTGATAGACAGAGAGAACACAAGCAGAACAGGAGAAGAAAGAGAGGGGGCCACAGAATCCAGAGCAGGCTCCAGGATCTGAGCTGTCAGCACAGAGCCTGACATGGAGCTCGAACCCACAGACTGTGAGACCATGACCTGAGCTGAAGTCAGACGCTTAACCAACTGAGCCACCCAGGCACCGCTCAAAAAATGTTTTAAATAAGATCTGTTCAGCAGGGGAAAAAAATGAGCTTCTGGGAAACTTTAGCAACAAATACCGTAATACTATTTATCTTTCTCTTGACTCTTCCTGAGCCAGTGAGCACGGTAATGACAGAGGGATTGTGGCAGGTGGGCCTTGGACAAATCTTCCCATTTCCCGCACCCAGAGAGGACTCTGCAGTGGGATTCCTACCACAGCATTTAGAAGCTCAAATTTTTTGTTTGTTTTCTTCTTTGTTTTAAGAAGCCCTGTGTGAACAAGGGTTAATTACTCCAGTTTCTTTTCCTTTAATGAAGATCATGAGAGCTTTGGGGAACACATTTCATTTGCTCAGGTCATGAAAATAAAAAAAAATAAAGTAACTGTATATTTAATAGACCTAGTAGTTGGGGAAATTGTACAGGACAGTGCTTTTTGGTCAGGAGGCATTCCTAGGTAGGGGAAAGTCAGGTTCAATGTGATGGCAGTTCCATTTTAGTTTGCAATACATAAGAATTTAAAAAAGGAAAAGAAAGCCAAAAGAGTTTTGGATGACATAGAGACTTGGAGAAATAAAACTAATCTGCAGAAAAGATCAGTTACCATAACTAATTTCAGAAATGTAAACGTAGTTTGGGTTTGCAATTAAATGAGGTAGGAATCCAATAAAATCCCAAAGTAATTTTGAGGAGTAACTGACTTGGTTATTTTGAAACATGTGACTGGTTTGCTGAGTGTGTTTGTCTTTGTTTTAGAATTTGATCTATAATGAAAGTAAACTTTCTTTAGGAAGTGTAGACTTTCTAGCTAAGTGGTTGTAAGAAGCATGTGTGGATGGGTATGGGGGGAAGCCTTCTCAGTTAAGCTCCTTGAAGGCAGGTCATATACATCTGAATGCCCCATATGGCCACCAGCTTAGTACTGAGCTCAGAAATGTTCTCTAAGAATTTTTTGGATTGATTGATTCCGTTAGGAATTTAGGTATACTATCTGCAATAGTTATTGTTGACATAGCATCAAATGTCCTAAAGTTTTTCATGATGAAATTAATATAGTCAGAATTCTGGGGTCTGAATTGGAATTTATCAGTGTTCAAATATCTTAACATGATCTTTATTCAGGAAATATTTTAAATTATTTTCAGACAGCCTGTGGCCAACCTCAGATGGAGGTGGGGACTAATCATTTGTCAAGTGCCAAAACCTGTACAATGGAATGGAATTCTGCCTTCTGACAGCCTTATATTTAAAGCGTATGGCTGTGATGTCAGAACATCCAAATCTGGGCTGAATGTGATCCAGGATTTCCTGAAAGTCTATGTGAGATACATGATATTGGAAGGAAATGATCTAGGATCTGTCAACGCTCTGTTTTCCTAGATTTTCTAATCTTTATCATCAGAATGCAATGTGCCTGGAACATATTTTCCATAATCTCACAGATATGTAAAAACTATCTTCAGTCAGCCATGTTGCAAAAATTAGCTAAGGGTGTTCTAAAAAACTTATCTTGAGGAATGTATTTATCTCCAGATAATACACCAAGTCCTCTCGTTTGCTTTTTATAGAACTGAACAAAAGTGATAAAAGAGTTGCCCTTTAAAATCATTCATGCTATAACAAGTCAAGACGGAGAAAAAGATAGGGTTGGGGAAGGGAAGATAAGCTGTTAGTGATGGTCCTTGCTACACCCTTGACTGATTGATTAAATAAATCATTTTGCTGTATCGACCATTGTCAGACTTGGTGGTAGACCCAACAACACAGTGATGAATGAAACAGGCTACTGAAGCCAACAGCACTAGACTGTTCCCTGATGAGACGATGGCCATTGACTAGAGAAGGTGTTTGGGGCGCCTTAGTGGCTCAGTCGGTTAAGCGTCCAACTTCAGCTCAGGTCATGATCTCACAGTTTGTGGGTTTGAGCCCCACATCAGGCTCTGTGCTGACATCTCAGAGCCTGGAGCCTGCTTCAGATTCTGTATCTCCCTCTCTCTCTGACCCTCCTCTGCTTACTCTGTCTCTCTCTCTCACACACAAATAAATAAAAAAAAATAAGAAAATAATAAGAAAAAAGAGGTGTGGCCAGTCATATATGTGGCAGCCTAGAGTGAGGTCTGCCTATCAGTGGCAAAGATAATTACCCTTTAAAACGGGGATTCCAATCCAAGGTATAAAACACTGAAACTAATTCAAGTCACCATTTTCTCACTTCTTCTAAGGATAGTACATAGCTCGTAGCATCCTAGATGCACAGGGGAGAAGTTAAGTCATTGCCTACAATGTAGGTTTTGGGACATTAGGGCTTAATTTTCTCATGAAATCCTGATAGAGGAATTTGAACGAGAAAATGTGAAAGTGTCCAAAGGGAAACTGGAACATTAGAAGCAAAGCACACACTTAAACAGAAATAGTACTTTCTATGTTATCAGATACTGTTCTAAATGCAAATAATGTGCTAACTCATTTAATCTTACCCAGTGGTTTTATTATCGTCCTAGTTGTCGACAGAGAAACTAAGGTACAAAGTGGGTAAGTAACTTGTTTGAAGTTAATACCTGGTAACACTAGGGTTTACTCTAGTTTAGGTGTAGGATTTGGGGCCTGAAGTGTGACCTGACATGTAGCTGAGGCATAGGAATGGCAGGGCCGGGTCTTGGTCACGGTGTCGAGAGGGGGGCAGGGCCGGGTCTTGGTCACAGTGCTGAGAGAGGCAAACTGCCACTGTGAGTGTTCTCGAAGGTACTCACTGGACTTGCAAGGAACGCAAGGTCCATACTGATCTCTCCCAGGGCCACCCCTCAGGATGACCTTTGTAGTGAGCAGCTTTGAGCGATGAGGGGATGCCTGGCCCTAGACAGAGAGCCGGCCTGCCTGCTCTGGGAAAGCTCAGGTTTCCTCTCTGCCACCACAGCCCGTGAGTGCGCAAGCTCCATGACGATGTCTTTGCACTGTCCTTGTGCAAACAGGATGCTGTGAAAACCAACACAAACCAATATCAAGCTCTGGATGCTTCTGCCGTGAGTAATCAAGTCTTTGGCCACTGCCTCAGAAGTCTTGTGTCTTCTGCTGGCATTGGGGGCACAGTGAATTGCAGAGCAGGAGAGGACAGTGGTCGCCTCTGAGCCCCCATCCCTACTCACTACCTGCTAGTCCAGAGCCTGATCCCAGTTGTCAGGAATATTGACAGAAACAGGATGGAGAAAGAACAGAGCGTACGCAGGAAGGCAAGAGAAACAAGTCAATGTTTCTTAAAGTGGTTCTGCTGTTTGTAAATAAGACCACAGCAAGAACACTGGAAATGAGTGTGTCTCCTTTCTCAGTTCTTGGCAACAGTTACTTCTTGCGGGTGATTTTCTGATTTCCTACTATTTTCTTCTTCTATTTTTGTGCTTTCTCTATACTTCATGAATCAAAAAGTTTACGGTTATAAACAATAATGCTTCCTCTTGTGCTGCAAGATCATGCAGAAGCCTTAATAACTCGGGACAAAGCTACAGTGTCTAGATGAATCTCTCCCTCTAATGTCTGTTTATCTCCCTCAGTAAGCAATTTAGGCTGTGGAAGGTATTGACATTTCACTAAGTCTATTAAACTTCAACCGCTAAGATATCTTCACAACATAACCTGTACAAATCAGTGACATTAAACTCAGAATTCTTTCATTGAATGCCTACTGTGTGCAATGCATGAAGTATCTTCTTCTTCCTTTTTTTTTATTTTTATTTTTTGGAACTTTCCCTTGACTTTTTAAGTTAACTAGAAATGAGTTCAAACGTTCTTGGACTTTTCTCAAGCCACCAAGACTGGCAATTGTTACAAATGTCAACTTTTTTCCCTTATAATAATAATAATTCAGAAACAGTTGAGAAAAGCTGATAACATTTCCAGGAAAAGGCACTTTGAGGTTGAAACCAAACATGAAACAATACATTTTTTCAGGTTAAAGTTGCCTTTAGGTCACTATAACACATACTTCTGTTAACACAAGTTGAGATTATTCATTTGATAAAATCCTACTTCTAAAAGGAATTTCACCAAAGTATCTGGGAATGGACTGCCTCCATTTACATAATACTACTTGTTATTGTCCATTATATGTTATCCTCTGAAATAATAAGCCCAACTTTGGAAACGTAATCTCATAGAATCCTTTTCAGGAAATCTTGATCCCCACCCCCGTAGTACAGATGGGACATTAAATTTTTTTTGATGTTTATTTATTTGAGAGACACAGAGAGAGAATATGCATGAGCGGGAAAGGGACAGAGACAGAAGGGGACAGAGCATTCGAAGTGAGCTCTGCAGTGTAGTCCAGTGCAGAGCTTGAACTCATGAACTGTGAGATCATAACCTGAGCTGAAGGTGGATACTTAACTGACTGAGCTAACCACCCACTCCCAGATAGGACATTTAAATCACAGTGTTTTTACATAGTTCAGTTGTAAAAACATTGATATTGAACATTGATATTGTTCAATGAGTCAAATGAGAGTCACAGATGATCACCCAAGTTAGGTGATTGTGAGAATCTAATATTTAATATTTAGCACATGTTAAAACATTGTAATGCAGTATGTTACTGCATTTGAAACATGTTAGAAATTATATTCCAAATTTATAGTTGTTCAATACCTATTAAAATTTTGGTTGTGATCAAAATAGTTTCAAAGGATTCCCTGACAGATATGTATTTCATCTTTTCCTATTGGTTTTAAAATCTATCCTTAAGTTACAACATCAGAATCACATGTTTGAATGGCCTCATTTGAACCCAACAACTTTCCTCAAAACTATTTTGATTTGATACTATTCTTTGGTTATGAAGGATACAAAAAGTCACTCCTTACATTTATTCACCCATTCACCCAACCATCCATCCATTCAGCCAGCCAGCCAGCCATCTGTCCATCCCAAATTTTTATCGATCCAGAAATATGGTTGGTAAAGGGAAAATAATTAACAGTTAAACCAAACAAGGGACCTAGTTTCTTGGAGCTTAAGGTGTAGAGAAAAATATTAATCTGCTGGTGGATTTGGGGGCACCTGCGTGGCTCAGTTGGTTAAGTGTCCTACTTTGGCTCAGGTCTGATTTCACGGTTTGTGAGGTTGAGCTCCACATCAGGCTCTGTGCTGACAGCTCAGAGCCTGGAGCCTGTTTCAGATTCTGTGTCTCATTCTCTCTCTGCCCCTCCCCCACTTGTGCTCTGTCTCTCAAAAATAAGTAAATGTAAAAAAAAAAAAAGCTTAAAACAAAGATGTTAATCAAGGAATCACATGAATGAATTATGCAGAGTTACAAAATGAGATACTGTCGGGGTGCCTGGGTGGCTCAGTCGGTTAAGCGTCCCACTTCGGCTCAGGTCATGATCTAATGGTTTGTGGGTTTGAGCCCCGTGTCAGGCTCTGTGCTGACAGCTAGCTCGGAGCCCTCAGCCTGCTTATGATTCTGTGTTTCCCTCTCTCTCTCTGACCCTCCCCCACTCAAGCTGTGTGTCTCTCTCTCAGAAATAAATAAAACTTTAAAAAATTTTTTAAAAATGAGATACTGTCCTCAAATAGAGCCACCTGCTTCTCAGAGGGCCCGTAAAGAAAAAGTAAATGACTCTAATTGAGGACTCAATTGACATGCAGTGTACAGAATGGTACAGGGCCAGAACATGTAGGAACTTACATGTAAACTTACAAACTTTGATCATTACTCCACAGCAATGGAAAACCACTTAAGGAATTTAAAAACTAGGGCAACATCAGGAGATTTTTTTAAAAGATGGCTTTGCCTGAGGAATGGAAAGGACACTGGAATCTGCCCAAGGGGAAAGAGTCTTAGTTCTGAGGCTTCTTGTGAATGTGATCCTTGTGGGGATATTGCTAAGAATATTGTTTACTGCTTTATGTAGTACCCTGACTAGGAGGGCCTAAAGGAAAGTTGTTTCTTCTGATTCAATAGTGGACATGATTGGGTAGGCCTGACCTGAGTTACTATCATTTTTATTTTATAAATACTTAACAGATATTTTATCGATATTTATTAGCTAATCAACACTAAGAGGATATTTAGAAATAATGCAACAGATTATGCTCACATATTCTCAGTGGCTTCCAGAAAAGCTAAAGCCAAGAGTATCAGACTCTAGGGTATTGTGTGTTATGCTTCCCTCCTTCCTAGTTTTATATTAATCTTTTAATTTATTTTCCTTTGACTTAAATTTGTTTTTGCTTAATTTTAATATTATTTTGTACCCCCAGAAAAAAACACCTGCAAGTAATTAAACAAAACCATAAATACTATTATATTAAAACACATGTGTTGCTACCTTAGAAGAAACACCTGACAAACAGAAAAACATGCTGACAATATACTAACCATACACTTGGGCAAGATGCTGGAGACGGAATGGGGGTATGTGTGAAAACCATGTTCCTTTTGTACCAAATTGCCACTTAAGGATTGTGACAGCTAATCTCTATGTTGCCTAGGAACTATATTGTTTCAAGATGTGTAAATCTGGCAGGGATCTAAATTCCAGACATCATCCACTCTTGGCTTTGAAGCATGCTCATGGTATCTGGTGTTACGCAATGTTCTTTGGAATTTTAGAAGAATCTGACTATTTCTAGCTGAGATAGGAAAAAAAAAAGATCTTATCTTATTTAGCACAGGGATAATGCAGTGTTTTAAATACATCCCAGCTTATACGAGACACAATACTTTCCCAAATGGTTCAGCTGAGACTTGGACATTGTGATATGATTGCATGGAAAGTCAATAAGAAATAAGCATTTAGAATTTAAGAGGCAAATCTACAGTTTTCTATTCTTTGCCTATAGGAAGATTTTCACATTTATTATCAATTCCTCACTAATGACTCTAAGGCCTTGAATGCAGTCCTTCTTTTAGGTAACTTGTAGGAATACAAGTAAGAAAAGAGAGAGTAAGATGTTATCTATTCATTTGGTTGACTCTTAAACTTCTAAAAGACTGTGATAGACTAACAGTCTATGAGATGTCAAGGCTAACAACAGAGCACAGGCAGCAGGAAACTCCTCCGCTGAGGAGTAGAAAGAAGTGGAAAGCTGACCATCAGATTCGTTCTATACCATAACCAACTGTCTGTCCCCTTCACTGCCTCTGGGGCTTGGATCGGTTTCATCTGGTGCACATCTCTTGGTTTCACTCAGCAGTTCAAGAAGTGTCCTTCCTGAACACCAGGGATGAACTTGCTCTGCAACAAAACTGCTTGTTTCCTAGTAGAGGACCTGATCTCCATCCTAGTTTCCCGAACGGCATGCTCTTCTCAATGTGTTTTTCCCAAGCTGCCTTAAACTATGAAGTGGCATCCTTCGCTGAACCCTTGAACAGACTTCTGCCTGTGCCTTTTCTGCTGCATGTGTACCTTTCACAGCTGCATAGTTTCACTATTTCTGATTTGTGTCCACTGTCACATTTGGGCCTCCTGAATGCCTATTCTTATCACGTACCCAGGGTTGCCATATTGATAATTCATCTACAATGACATTCTGCTCTGAGTTTTGTTCTCTCAGGGCTCAGGATATTCTACATTCCTCCACAAGCTTTGCTGTAGGCCAAATCCTTCTACCTCACCTGGTCCCACCTGGTCTACCCAGATCCATGGAAAATCACAACTTAGTGTCAAAATAAAGGAGAGAGAGAGGAGGATTGAGACTTTTCTCAGCTAGGACCCTGAAGATGAGAACTGAGGAAGACTGACTCTATGCATTCACTGGTGTATGGGCCAAAAGAGATGATATTCAGAAGTATGCATATCATACACCATCTGATAAGTTTTCTGTGCATCACATATTTAGCACATTGTTCATTCTGTGAAAAACCATGGGACACAGGCACTCTTTCAGAGCCTAGCAGGACGATTTGGGACAAAAATGTATAATATATGGGATGATCACAAAAGTGAGCCTAATTAAATATGAACAACAGACTTAATTTTTTAAATCATCTCTTTCCTAATCCCAACCCCCTTGCAAAGGTAGTGAGTGACTCAATGTATTATTATCTGTTTCTTACCCTAACATTTGTACCTACCTTTATCCATCCCTTGGCTTATGATGAAGTCAGGGAGCCATATCTGTTTCTACATCTAACCCATGACCATTCTAATTTAAAATATGCTTTATATCCATTTCATTATTTCCTTCTCCATAGTCACCACCCAGATCACAATTATATGTCACACTGTGACATCTCTCACTCACACATCTCTCAGTACAACTAATATCATTGCATTCTGGTTGGCCTTCCTGTTTTTAACTCTATTCTTTTCTAAATCATTCAAAAACACACAATGGGTAGAATAGTAGTGCAAATCACCAGACATCTTTATACCATTACTCTGCCTAGTTCTCTTCAAAGTCTTCCCTTTACACCTAGGATAAAATCAAAACCCTTTCCCAGCCAACAAAGCCTGATGTGATCTAGTCCATGCTGATTTCTTTAGTCACATCTAATGCTGCATCTCCTATCAATTATGTTCCAACTGCCCTGACCTTTTTTTAATCTTTCTCAATTTTGGAGATATACATCTCTATATATTTTATATTCTTCAATGTCTCAATTGCTATTAAGACTCCCTATGTAGGAATTTAGCCTTACTATTTTCATTGGCTCTGTTACTTCTTTAATGAGGTCATTCCTAAACCTCCAATTGAGACTAATTCTCTGTATTATCTATTTTATGCTCCAGAGTGCGTTTCCGATTTTCACATAAGCAGTTGTTTGTGTGAATGTTTCCGAAGTGACTGTCTTCTCAATAGGATGTAAGTGAGCTCTGTAAAAGCATGGGCCATGGACCTTTTGCTTTCTACTGTATCATAATGGCTAGTATAGGGGCTGGCCCATGGTTGACACTCAATAGATTTGTTGAATGAATAAGTGGAAATTCCATATCTCATTCTTTATTTGTTCAGTTATTCAATAAGATATGTATCTTGTATAAAGCAATGTCTTCAACGCACTGGACAGAGCAGGACAAAAAGATGCAAAAGTTCCTGTTCTTGGGAAGTTTGCCTTCCAGTGTGTGGAACCAATCATAAGCAACAAATACATTACATAGTGTTTTAGAAGGAGATGTGTGATAAAGAGAAAGATGGAGAAGGGTAGTGGAAATGAGGTATGTGGGTCAGGTGTATGTGATTTGCAATGTGAATAAGTGGTCAGTTTAGGCCTTGCTGAAGAAGTTCCATTTGGGGACAGATTTGAAGCAAGTGATGGTTTGAGTTACTTGGATATATAGAGAAAATTTTCTGGCCAAGAGAAATAGCTAGACGAAGTACAAAAATGGAAACTTGTCTGGAGTATCTGAGAAATAGCAAGGAAGGAAGCAGAGTGGTCAAGGGGACAGAGACATAGAAGCTAGAATGAAAGAGACAAAGAACAGCAAGCAGATAGGTGGACCTCTTTGACCATTGTCATACTTTGACTTGTCTTTTGACTGAGGTGGGTATGCCTTCAAATGGTTTCAGCAGAAGAATGATAGGATTTTACTTTTGCTTTAAGTGCATGGAGAGGTCTGCCCTGTGTGGAATATACTGCAGTGGGGCATGGGTAAAGACTGGAAAACTCCACAAGTGGCTACTGAAGAATGCAGGCAAGAAAATATGGTCGCTTGAATTAGGATATAGCAGTGGAGATGATGGGAAACAGCTGGATTCTGGATGTATTTTGAAGGTAAAGATAAAAGGGTTTTTTGTTGATGTGCTGGATAGTGGTTTGAAAGAAACCAAGGAATTAAAGACAACTGTGAGGCTTGGGGGCTGAGTAATGGGAAAGACAGAGCTGCAATTAAATCAGTTAAGAGTACAGATGAGTATGTTTGGGTGGAGTTGGTGAGATCATGTTTCTTTGCAAAAACTGGTAGAGAAGTTAAATGAGTAGTTGGATATACAATTCAGCAGGGCTACACGAGAGCATGATGAATGTGGAGGTGCCCACCTACAAAGGGCACTGAAAAGCAGGAGAAGAGATGATACCACCCCAGAGTGAGTAGAAACAGAAGCGGAAAGGACTAATATCTGATCCACGAGGCCCTTCAATATTCAAAGATATGGGAGAAGAATTATCTTCATAGTCAATGCTGGATCCAAGTATAAATGAGTCTGTTTTAAAATGAGTGTTTTTGAGGCAAACCATAAGAGACTTAAATACAGAGAGGTTGATGGGAGTGGGGGTGGGGAGGAGAGGAAATGAGTGATGGGCATTGAGGAGGGCACTTGTTGGGAGGAGCACTGGGTGTTGTATGTAAGCAATGAATCACGGGAATCTACCCCCAAAGCCATGAGCATACAGTATACACTGTATGTTAACTAACTTGACAATAAATTATATATACTTCAAAAATTGGGGTAAAAATAAACTGTCAAACTAATGTGCCTGTGAGATTAGCTATATATCTTTGGTTTCAAGTCTTAAAAAGGTAAAAGAGAGAGAGAGAGAGAGGGAGAATAGATAGGTATATATGTAGGTAGGCATAGGTATAAGGAAAAAAAATACAGCAAAATGGGTGTTTTTTCCCCCACTGGAAACTTAACCAGAATTTTCCTGAAGGGGCAGTGATTTTTTCTCATAGAAATATTTTTAAAAATCCGTAAAGCCCTCGTGTTTTACTTTTGTTTGTAAGTCAGTAGTGACCCAGTAAGAGAGGTCTAAATTCCATTTGTTAAAACCAAATTAATGACACTTACATTTATGACACACATTATTCTGACATTATCTCACCTGTGAGATTATTAATTTTGGAATTATTTGGAGTATGCTAATGGAATGGGGGAGAAGAAGAGGTAGAGATATTTTTAGTCTTCCGAAGAGTAACAAAGCACAGTGCAGGCACATTCTATTAGAACTTAGAGGGAAAAAATAGGAAGGTCGTGCCTAATTTGATATTCAAGTTTGTTCCAAGCAACTGGAAAGGTCAGACTCTGTTCTAGATAATTCACTGATCAGAAGGAATTTTGGGAAGTTGGGGCAGTTTCAGGGTTAACGAAGGAATTCAGGCCATTGGCTTTAGTTCAGTTCATGACCCGATAGAGCCACCACTGAATCCACCGGGGTTGAGCTACTGGAGCAATCCAATGTGAACTTGAGGCTCCCTGTGGTTGAGTTTGCTTCCCCCAAAACCCAAGACGCATCTGTGGCATGGAAACCATCCCACTACATGCATGCTACTCGACCGCAGGGTGACTTTAATGGGCTCTGCGGTAAATCACTTTCCTTTTGGGACTCTGAGGTCTGGAGTTTGTACTATGTGCAACACTTCTTTGTGTTGTATATGTCTCATCTGTTTGTGTCAGCTGAGACAGAGAGCAAATGTTTAGCAAAGGATTCCAAACTCTTAGCAATCCTTAAGCAATACCAAAAATATGTGGAATGTAATCTTAGTTTCTCAATTGTACACTGTTATTTCTAAATATAATATCCTTCTAAGATTTTTTTTCCTTGATGGTTGTATTCTTGTTCTTTAGTAGATAAAATGAAGACAACAGGAAAAATACAAGAGTAGTTTAGAGTCCTACAAGGGCTGGAGTGGAGCCTGGTGTTACCACTAAATGGGGTGTGATAAATGTGCGTGTTGTCTATGAAGGTGAACCCTCTAAGTGTTAGTTTCCTCACTTATAAAGTGGATTGATACTAATACCATCTGGGTTAACTTAAAAGCATAAAATAAAAGGGTGCCCAGGTGGCTCAGTCGGTTAAGCATCTGATTTCAGCCCAAGTCACAATCTCGTGGTTCGAGAACTGGAACCCCACATCAGGCTCAGTCATGACAGCTCAGAGCTTGGAGCCTGCTTCGGATTCTGTCTCCCTCTCTCCCTCTGTCCCTTTCCTACTCACACTCTGTCTCTGTCTCTCAAAAGATAAATAAATGTTAAAAAAAAATTTTTAAAACATGAAATAAAAGAGTGCGTTGTAGTGCTTAGCAGAATGCCTTACATGTAGTAGGTACTCAGTAAATTATGGCCCTTTTTCTTTGTTGCTACCAATCGTTCTGGGCCTCTGGGTCTTGTTTTCATTCCAAACAATTTACTTCCTTATCAGTCTGAAATCCTGACATTTCTGTGCATTCAATTTTTCTAAATCAATTCTGTTCAGATATAATTTACATACAATAAAACAAACTCAATTTCACCTGGGATAAATTTTGGTGTGTTTTGATAGATTTATACACCTGGGAATCCAGACAACAGTGAACACGTAGGATCTTTGCATTACTCTGATCATGTTTTCCTAGTCTTTTCCAAAGAGCTTTCTCACTTCAGCCCCAGGCAAAAGCAATCGTTGCTATTTTCTGTCACCATGTATTTGTCTAGAGATTCATTCAAATGGGAATTCTTTAGGGGCACCTGGGTGGCACAGTCGGTTAAGTGTCCAACTTTTGCTGAGGTCATGATCTCACAGTTCAGGAGTTCAAGCCCTCCATCAAGCTCTGTGCTGACAGCTCAGAACCAGGAGCCTGCTTCACATTCTGTGTCTCCCTCTCTCTCTGTTTCTTTCCCACTCACACACTCTCTCTCTCTCTCAAAAATAAATAAAGATTTAAAAAATGTTAACATGAACTATATACTAGGTACTCTTTTGTAAGTGGCTTCTTTTTACCTCTTTTCTATTTTTGATATTTGTTTGTGTGCTTGCATCAGTAGTCTGTCCATGTTTATTGATGTAAAGTATTCCATTATATAAATATAAGACAACTTTCGGCCATCCACTGGCTGATAGACATTGATGGTGTCCAGTATTCTTACTCTTGCAAATCAACATCATTTATGACCAAGAATTTGTGTGGCGTGCTCATATATTTGGACCATACAAATCTTTGAAATCATAAAGAGTTGACTGGTGTGAGTCAAGATCAGTTCAGGAGAAGCTTTTGTGGGGTCCCATATCTTCATTTCCCTGGTAAATGCACAGGTGTGTACCTGCTAAGTGGTAAGGTAAGTATACCTAAACTTTACAAGAAATGGCTCAACTTTTTTTCAAACATAGTTGTACCTTCCCTTCAACAACCACACTTAGTATGGTTTATTTTAGGATTCCACCTGACTCAGCCGCAGGGTGCTTGGATATTTGCTCAAACACTACGCTGGCGTGCCTGCAAGGATGCTTTTGGATGCAATGAACATGCGAATTGGTAAACGGAGTAAAAAGGATGGACCTGGCTGATGTGGATGGGCCTCATCCCATCAGGTGAAGGGCTGAATAGAACAAACAGACGGATCATCCTGCAAGTGAAGCCAACAAGGTGGAGGCAGGGTGTGCCTTCTGCATGCTGAGCTGCCTTCAGACTATAACTGAAACATGAGAAGAGACTAAGATGTTGGAACAGCATGGAAGGGGTTTTGGTGTCTCTCATCCCTTAAATACAGCCAGATCAACACTAAACCCTCCTGCATACCTAGAAAAAGTAATTTGAGGATTAGCACAACAGTCTGAACAACCGGAACCACAGAACTCAGCAGGTACATGGTGTGGAGAGGTGAACTGGGGGAGAGAGAAGCTGCAGAGGGCAGAGAGCTGTTTTTGTTTGTGGAGGGAGGACTAAGATTGGGGGGGCATCGGTAACCATCTCCCCCAGCCCAAAAGCAGCTGGAGAGATAAGAAAGAGTATGCAAGGGACTGAACGAAAAAGGGGAGAAATGAGAAAGGAGAGGGATTAAATTACATTAAAAGTCTACAAACAGGGGGAGCACAGAGTCTGAAACTCTGCAGCTTGATACCTGGTGGTGCTCTTGTGGGAAGGGTGAATCCCCAGGAGTAGAAAGTGAGGTTCGAGGGGTCCAAGGGTATGGGGGGGAGGCAGTTCCCCTGCTGGAAGGACATTTGGTAGAGGTGGTGTGGCCACTCTATAGGCAAAGGTCCCAGTGGACCCTGGTGAACCATATTCGCTGGTGCTGGAACAAGGACATTAAGGAGGAAGCCTGGTGCCAGTGATTTTCCATCATCGATGAAACGCTGTTGCTACATGATCACGTGAAGTTTTTCAGGGGTGGGCTGGCACCCAGCCACTGCTTGGTGAGACTACCCCCTCAAAGGGTCAGAACAGGTCAAAGCCACAGTACCTCAGAAGTGAGGAGGTGGGATACACAGCTGCATCTGAGATAAAATCAGGAAGGAGGTGACACCTGGCAACCTGACAGCTTGGTCACAGACAATGTAAAAGCAGGGAGTGAATGGAAGCCTAGATAAAGGAGGGGTGCAGGACTGCTGGTTGGGGAGAATAGAGTTCTGATACTAGATAGAGACTGGGTAGCTGGGTGACGCCATTTACACTCCTCCTGTGCATGCACATACACACCTACAAGTACCACAGCAATCCACCCCAGTAAGCTAAGCAGCGCCATCAAGTGGAGAATGGAGCCGTTACACTAAGCCCCATGCAACTGGCCCAAACTTGCTCTTCAGGAACACCACAAGTCTCTCTACCTGCTTAGTTTAAAGACTATAAAGTGTTTCAGAATTTGACTTCTAGGTGAAAACAATGTAATTTCAATCATATTTCAGTCTGTTTGCTGGTCCATCTACTCAATTTTCTTTGTGTGTATGTGTGTGTGTCTTTTCTTTTTCTTGAATATATAGAGAAAAAATTCTATTTTTATTTTCAATTTTCATTAAAATTCTTTAAAAATTTTTTCTACCATATTTTTTACTTTTTTGGTAATTTTTAAAATTCTATTTTACTTCCATCATATCATATTATTCTACTTCATTGTATTCATTTTTCAAATTTTCAAATGTCTTCTTTTCCTTTTCTTTTTCTTTCTTGTCTTTTTCTTTTCTTTTTTTCCTAATCTATCAAGCTACTTTCAACAACCAGACCAAAACACACTTAGGATCTAGCATCCTTTATTTGATTTTTTGGTGTGTTGTTTTTAACTTTTTAATTTTAACTTTTTACTCTTTTAATTCCTTTTCTTCCTACAAAATGATGAAGCAAAGGAATTCACCACAAAAGAAAAAGCAGGGAGAAATGTCAGCCATGGACTTTTCAATGCAGATAGAAGCAAGATGCCTGAACCAGAATTTAGAATCATGATAAGAAGAATATTAGCTGGGTTTGAAACCAGATTAGAATCCCTTTCTGTGGAGATAAAACTACTCAGGATGAAATAAAAACTGCTATAACTGAGCTGCAATCTTGAATGGATGCCACTGGGGCAAGGATAGATGAGGCAGAGCAGCAAATCAGCAATATATAGGACAAACTTCTGGAGAACACTGAAGCAGAAAAAAAGAGGGAGACTAAGGCAAAAGATCATGATTTAAGAATTAGAGAAATCAGTGACACTTTACAAAGGACAACATCAGAATCATAGGAGTACCAGAAGACAAAGAGAGAAAAGGGAATAGAAGGGTTATGTGAGCATATCATAGCAGAAAATTTTCCTAACCTGGGGAAAGACATAGACATTAAAATCCAGGAAGCACAGAAGACTCCCGTTAGATTCAACAAAATCTGAAAGCATGAAAGCAGAAAGTGAAAAAAAAAAATCCTTAACCAATGAGACAGATCAGGTTTGCAGCAGACCTATCCACAGAAACTTGGCAGGCCAGAAAGGACTGGTGGGATGTATTCAATGTGCTGAACTGGAAAAATGTGCAGCCAAGAATTCTTTCTCCAGCAAGGCTGAATGGAAGGAGAGATAACATGTTTTCAGACAAATAAAAATTAAAGGAGTTTGTGACCACTAAACCAGCCCTACAAGAAATTTTAAAGGGGACACTCTGAGGAGAGAAGAGACAAAAAACAAACAAAAAAAGACCAAAAGCAACAAAGACTAGAAGTGACCAGAGAACATCACCAAAAGCACCACCAAAAACTCCAACTCTATAGGCAACATAATGGCAATACATTCATATTTTTCAGTACTCACTCTAAATGTCAGTGGACTAAATGCTCCAATCAAAAGACACAGGGTAACGGAATGGATATGAAAACAAGATCCATCTATATGCTGTTTACAAGAAACCCACTTTAGACCTAAAGTTATCTTCAGATAGAAAGTAAGGGGATGGTGAACCATCTGTCATGCTAATGGTTGACGAAAGAAAGCCAGAGCAGCCATACTTATATCAGGCAATCTCGACTGTAAACTAAAGACTGTAACAAGAGATGAAGAAGGGCAATATATTATAATAAAGGGGTCTATCCATTAAGAAGATTTAACAATTGTTAACATTTATGCTCCAAATGTGAGTGTACCCAAATATATAAATCAATTAATCACAAACATAAAGAGACTCATTGACAATAATATCATAACAGTAGGGGGCTTCAACACTCCACTTACAGTAATGGGTGGATCATCTAAACAGAAAATCAATAAGGAAACAATGGCTTTGAATGACACACTGGACTGGATGGACTTAACAGATATATGCAGAACATTTCATCCTAAAGCAGCAGAATATACATTCTTCTCACGTGACATGGAACGTTCTCCAGAATAGATCACATCCTGGGACACAAATCAGCACTCAACAAGTACAAAAAGATCGAGGTCATACCATGCACATTTTCAGACCAAAACACTAGGAAACTCAAAATCAACCACAGGAAAAAATGTGGAAAAATAACAAATACTTGAAGACTAAAGACCATCCTACTAAAGAATGAATGGGCTAATCAGGAAGTTACAGAGAGAATTAAAAAGTACATGGAAGCCAATGGAAAGGTAACACCACAGCCCAAAACTTCTAGGATGCACAAAGGCGGTCATAAGAGGGAAGCATATAGCAATCCAGGCCTTCCAAAAGAAGGAAGAAAGGTCTCAGATACACAACCTAACATTACACCTTAAAGAGCTGGAAAAAGAACAAATAAAACCCCAAACCAGCAGAAGACAGAAACTAATAAAGATTAGATAAGAAATCAGCGCTATTGAGACCAAAAAAGCAAACAAAAACAAAAAGCAGTAGAGTTACTGGAGGGGTTGTGGGAGGGGGATGGGCTAAATGGGTGAGGAGCATTAAGGAATCTACTCCTGAAATCAATGTTGCACTATATGCTAACTAACTTGGATGTAAGTTTGAAAATAAATAATTTTAAAAAAACAGTTAAAAAAATAAAAACAAATCTTAGAAAAGAAAAAAAGAAAAAGTTCATTAACTTTTCACACTTACTGAAGTAACTTCTTTACTGATACTGTATTTGAGGAATAGAAAATTTTAATTTCCAGATCAATGAAACCAGGAGCTGGTTCTTTGAAAGAATTTTTAAAAATTGATAAACCCCTAGCCAGTTTAATAAAAAAAAAGAGGAAAGGACCCAAATAAATAAAATAAAAAATGAAAGAGATCATAACCAACACAACAGAAATGCAAACAATAATATGAGAATATTATGATCAATTAGACACCAATAAAATGGAATCTGGATGAAATCTGGAAGAAACATATAAACTACCAAAACTGAAACAGGAAGAAAGAGAAAATCTGAACAGACCTATAACCCGTAAAGAAATTGAATTAGTAATCAAAAATCTCCCAAAGAACAAGAGTCCCGCACCCAATGGCTTTCCAGGGGAATTCTACCAAACATTTAAAAGTTAAGACCTCTTCTCTTGAAGCTGTTGCAAAAAAATAGAAATGGAAGGAAACTTCCAAATTCTTTCCATGAAGCCACTATTGCCTTGATTCCAAAACCAGACAAAGATTCCAGTAAAAAGGAGAACTATAGACCAATTTCCCTGATGATCATGAATGCAAAAATCTTCAACAAGATATTAGCCAATTGGATCCAACAATACCTTAAAAAAATTACTCACCATGACCAAGTGGGATTTATTCCTGAGATGCTGGGCTGGTTCAATATCCACAAAACAATCAATGTGATTCATCACATCAATAAAAGAAAAGAAAAAACCACACGATCCTCTCAATAGATGCAGCAAAAGCATTTGACAAAATACAGCATCCTTTCTTGATAAAAATCCTCAAAATAGTAGGGATAGAAGGAATACACCTCAACATCATAAAGGCCATATACGAAAGACCCACAGCTAACATCATCTTCAATATGGAGAAACTGAGAGCTTTCCCCCTAAGGTCAGGAACAAGACAGAGATATCTACTCTCACCACTGTTATTCAACATATTATTGGAAGTCTTAGCCTCAGTAATCAGACAACACAAAGAAATAAAAGGTATCCAAATTGGCCATTTCACTCTTCACAGATGACATGATACTCTATATGGAAAACCGAAAAGATTCCACCAAAAAACTGCTCGAACTGATCCATGAATTCAGCAAAGTCACAGGATATAAAATCAAGGCACAGAAGTCAGTGACATTTCTACACATCAATAATGAAATAACAGAAAGAGAAATCAAGGGACCTATCCCATTTACAATTGTACCAAAGACCATAAAATATCTAGGAATAAATCTTACCAAAGAGGTAAAGAAAATCTATACACTGAAAAGTATAGAATGCTTATAAAAGAAATTGAAGAAGTCCCCCCAAAAATGGGAAAATATTCCATTCTTTTGGATAGGAAGAAAAAATATTGCTAAAATGTCAACGCTAACCAAAGCAATGTGCAAAATCAATTTAGAACAAACAGTCCTAAACTTTATATGAAACCAGAAAAGACCCCAAATAGCAAAGCAATCTTGAAAAAGAAAACCAAAGCTGGAGGCATCACAGTCCTGTACTTGAAGATGTATTACAAAGCTGTAATCATCAAGACAGTATGGTACTGGCATAGAAACAGACAAATAGATCAATGGAATAGAATAGAGAACCCAGAATTTGACCCACAAACATATGGCCAACTAATCTTTGACAAAGCAGATCTTCATATCCAATGGAGTGAAGATAGTCTCATCAGCAAGTGGTGCTGGGAAAACTGGACAGCAATATGCAGAAAAATGACCCTGGACCACTTTCTTACACCATACACAAAAATAAACTCAAAATGGATGAAAGATGGTAAAATAAGACCTGAAGCCATCAAAATCCTAGAGGAGAAAGCAGGCAAAAACCTCTTTGACCTTGGCCGCAGCAACTTCTTACTCAACACATCTCCAGAGGCAAGAGAAACAAAAGCAAAAATGAACGATGGGCTCCACACCAAAACAAAAAGCTCTGTACAGCGAAGGAAAGAATCTGCAAAAGTAAAAGGCAATCAATGGAATGGGAGGAGATTTTTGCAAATGACGTATCAGATAAAGGGTCAGTATCCAAAATCTACAAGGAACTTACCAAACTCAACACCCATAAAACAAATAATCCAGTGAAGAAATGGGCAAAAGATATGAAGAGACACTTTTCCAAAGACATCCAGATGGCCAACCGACACATGAAAAACATTCAACATCACTCATCATCAAGGAAATAGAAAGCAAACCCACAATGAGACACTACTTCACACCTGTCAGAATGGCAAACATTAACAACTCAGGTAACAACAGATGTTGGCAAGGATGTGGAGGAGGAAGATTTCTTTTGCACTGCTGGTGGGAATGAAAATTGGGGCAGCCACTCTGGAAAACAGTATGGGGGTTCCTCAAAAAAAATAAGAAGAGAACTACCCTATGACCCAGCAATAGCACTGCTAGGTATTTATCCAAAGGATACAGGTGTGCTGTTTTGAAGGGGCATATGCACCCCAATGTTTATAGCAGCACTATCGACAATAGCCAAAGTATGGAAAGAGCCCGAATGTCCATCGATGAATGAGTGGATAAAGAAGATGTGGTGTGTGTATGTGTGTGTGTGTGTGTGTGTGTGTGTGTGTGTGTGTGTGTGTGTATACATATATATGATGGAGTATTACCCAGCAATCAAAAAGAATGAAATCTTGACATTTGCGACTATGTTGAAGGCACTGCACAGTATTATGCTAAGTGAAATTACTCAGAGAAAGACAAATATGATATGACCTCACTCATATGAGGACTTTAAGATACAAAACAGATGAGCTTACAGGAAAAGAAGCAAAAATAATATAAAAACAGGAAGGGGGACAAAACACAAGAGACTCTTAAATATGGAGAACAAACAGAGGGTAACTGGGGGTGTGTGGGAGGGGGATGGGCTAAATGGGTGAGGGGCATTAGGGAATCTACTCCTGAAATCAATGTTGCACTATATGCTAACTAACTTGGATGTAAATTTGAAAATAAATAATTAAAAAAAAAACAATTAAAAAAATAAAAACAAATCTTAAAAAAGAAAGAAAGAAAAAGTTCATTAACTTTTCAAACCTATTGAAGTAACTTCTTTACTGATACTGTATTTGAGGAATAGAAAATTTTAATTTCCAAAGTCCAATATATCATTTCCCCCCCTTATTTTGGACTTTAAAAAAACTATAGACTCTGAAGATTATGTTTTTTCATGAGTTTTTAATCTTCATGTATTTTGGAGAGAGAGAGAGAGAGAATAAGCAGGAGAAAGGCAGAGAGAGAAGGAGACACAGAATCCGCAGCAGGCTCCAAGCTTCAAGCTGTCAGCACAGAGCCCGACAGAGGGCTTGAACTCACAAACTGTGAGATGATGACCTGAGCTGAAGTCAGATGCTCAACCAACTAAGACACCAAGGTGCCCTTTTTCATACCAGTTTTTAAGTTTTGCCTTTTATATTGATGTCTAGGATTAACTTCAAGTTAATTTTTGCATAAAATATGAGATAATTGTTGCAATTCACCTGTTTTCTCACCTGGAGACCTAAATTGTTCTAATCTCATTTTAAGAAAAGAACTTCCCCGTTGAAGTAACTTCACATCTATCCCAAAAATCAATTTGCCACAAAGGAGAGTCTCAATCTGTTGCATTAATCTGTGTTTCTGTCCATCCAAAAACATCACGTTGTCTATATCACTATAGCTTTAGGTAAATGCTAGTGTATCAATGTAACTGAGTTTTGTAATAACCTTAAAACCTATGAACTCACTAACCTCCATTTTTTTTTTTTTTTGTTCTACTAGCTTCTTTTGTTAGACTTCTTAACATTTCTACATCCAGGATGATTTTCAGATGTTTTGTTTTGTTTCCCCGTTTGCACTTCATATGTTTTGAAGCTCCGATCTTGACTGTGCACATTTAGGATAGTTGCATCTTTTTGATGAATCACACCTTTACTTTATAAAATATTCTGGCATCACTTTGATTTTAATCTAGCCACTTGAACTGTCTTATTTTCAGGTGTGCATGATACAGCTCTTTCACTTATTTTATTGCCTGTATCTTCTTATTAATGTGGATTCCTTGTAGACAGCATATACCTGTGGGGTTTTTTGAAATCTTTTTAAATCGGTGTATTTAGACAACTCTAATACCTAATTTAATTTTTTTAATGTTTCTTTATTTTTGAGAGAGAGAGCGCACAAGCAGGGGAGGGGCAGAGACAGAGAGGGAGACATAGTATCTGAAGCAGGTTCCAGGCTCTGAGCTGTGAGCACAGAGCTTGATACGGGGCTCAAAGGCACGAACGAAGATCATGACCTGAGATGGAGTCAGCGGTTTAAACAACAGAACCACCCAGGTGCCCCTGTAATTCCTAATTTAGACAGTGGAACCATGGACATGGATTTAGGTCTACCATGATGATACTTGTTTTGTATTTATACCATCTTTTCTGTGTTCCTTTTTCTTCCTTTTCAACCTCATTCAGAATGATTGTTTTGTTCAGAATTCCATTTTATTTACACTATTGGCCTAATTATACCTCTTTGTATCTTTTTTTTAAGTGATAACTACAGCTCTTGTTTGAGATGATCTTTTCAGTGATATTTGTACTCCGAGAGCCTTAGAGGATAGAGATCCGTCTTTTTCTATGAAGCAGAGGGCTGGTTTGTTTGCAAATTAATGTAATAATGATAACACCTCCCTCCAGGGCAAATGTTGGGTCTATCTGCTTGCATCCTATTATAAAGGATTGTGGTTTCCTAATCTCAGTTGTGATGCAAATCTACTGTATTTACAGCCTCAGCCTCCACTTAGATCTGCCTCTCTTCTGCCCTCCTGGGATATGAGGGGAGAGAGGAACTGATTCAAATGGGAAATTCAGTGCTGCTTGCTGTGCCTTTCTAAGAAAGTTCTTAGTTTTTGTTAATCTCTATGAAAGAGGAATAAGGAGGGGAAATCCTGGAGAAAGACGGAAGGCGCTGAGGCCCTACTTGAGGTTGAGAGAGCACACTGGGTTCTAGCTTTGCGCATCCAATCTTAGCCTATAGAATGCAGGCAACTGGTCAGCTTCAACAACAGAAATTTTTTAGGGGCTCCGGGTGGTTCAGCCGTGGAACATCCAGCTTCGGCTCAGGGCTTGATCTCACAGTTCGTGGGTTCGTGGGTCCGAGCTCCATGCTGGGCCCTGTGCTGACAGCTCAGAGCCTGGAGCCTGCTTCGGATTCTATGTCTCCCTCTCTCTCTGCCCCTCCCCTGGTCATATTCTGTCTGTCTCTCTCTCTCTCTCAAAAATAAACATTAAAAATTTTTTGAAAAAGACTATGTATTTAAAGCAAACTTATTTAATTCTTGGTAGAAATAATAAAGAGTTTTATAAGAGGGGTGCCTGGGTGTTTCAGGTGGTTGACTGTCTGACTTCAGCTCAGGTCATGACCTCACAGTTCATGGGTTCGAGCCCGGCATTGGGCTCTGTGCTGACAGCTCCGAGCCTGGAGCCTGCTTTGGTTTCTCTGTCTCCCTCTGTCTCTCTGCCCCTGCCCCTCTCGTTCATTCTCTCTCTCTCAAAAATAAATAAACTTTAAAAAAAAGTGTCACTGTTAAAGAATTTTATAAGAAAAATACAAGAAACAAATTTTGATATATTTGTCACATATAAGGAATGTAGTTTATTTTTGAAACAAACTTTGTTTCATTGTTGAAGGTAAGAGTCTGTTAAAAAAAAAACAAAGCTCAACCAAATCAATTTAAAGTCAAATTGGCTTTATTCAGCTATTCATGAATCAAGCAGCATCCCATCTAGTAGACAGAAAGACAGAAAGGTGCTCCAAAGAGCTGTACAAAATGGGAGAATGTAAAGTCACAGGGCAGCAGGGAGAAGGAAAGAGCAGGTGACATCATCTCTCCTTGGGGGGTGAGGGGTCTACCAGGTGGATTACCCTATGAGGGCTGCCAGGAAGTCCCAGATTTACTACTTTAAGGTTATAACCTTGGGACAGCTTAAAACTGTAGCTAGGTCAGGTCCTGTCTTGGTTTGGTGACATGAGCTTAGCACAAGTGACTCCATTTTGACCCTGTTGTCTCTTTTTTAACAAATTATCATGAGTATTCTTTAAAAAAAAAACTTAAAATCCAACAAAATGCATTTTTTACACATATTTGTCATATGTGTAAGATAAGTATTCTGTGGAATTGTGGGATATTATTTTTATTTTATTATTTTCCATGTTAATTTTATTTTTGAGAGAGAGAAACAGCAGGCGAGGATTAGAGAGAGAGAGAAGGGGACAGAAGACCTGAAGCAGGCTCTGTGCTGACAGTAGATAGCCCAATGTGGGGCTCAAACTCACGAACCTTGAGATTGTGACCTGAGCTGAAATCGGACACTCAACTAAGTGAGCCACCCAGGTGCCCCATGATCTTATTTTTAAAATAAACACATTTTTAAAAAGCTACACAAACATGGGTTTCACTAGAAATGGGGAATTTGAGTCACCGCAATAATACTTAATATTGACCCTATCAAAATGGGTCACTACATAGATTATTTTTTTAAAAAAATCGTTCTTCCAAGATTTTTATGCATCACATTGATGGTGTTTTGTTGTGTTCAGAAAAGAGAGTTCTGGGTTGGAGATACACACTTGAAGTCATTAGCATAGAGATGGCATTTAAAGCCATGAGACAGGTTGAGGTCTCTAAGAGAATGTAAGTGGAGGAGAGATGTAAGACTGAGCTCTGGGATGCTCCAACATCACACCCACGCTCTCTCTTTCTCTCTCTCACACACACACACAGGCACCCCCCCCACATACACACTCACACACACATAGGCACCTCCCCCCCCACACACAGGCAAGCCCCCACTCATACACATACACAGACACTCACACACGTTTATATCCTAAGCATATATATATATCACGTGTATATCATCAGATATATAGATATATACAAAACAAAATGTATGTGTATGTATAATTAAAGATTACTATTTTGACTGAGGACAAATGGACAGAAATAGTATAATAAGATATTACAAAGATCTGTGCTTGGAAATGCATGCTTTGATACACCATGCAGTGATGAAACTTGGCCCATATGACAAGTTCTGAAGCTCTGAACCTTTCAGGGTCAGAGCAAGATGGCCACCACACTCTTGAAGCACCAAGTGGTTTTAGGAAAGCAGCTGAGCACAGGCTCAAGGAAAGACAAAGGAAAGACCATGTTGTGGGCTCATATATGTAAAGGCTCACATCTTATCCCACACTGGCCGTGTCAAGGCAGTGTCTGCTCCAAGTTGGGTATCAGCTAACAGTTTTGTGCCCATCTGGCACTAGTTAGTAAGTATTTTGAATATCACCTTACTTGTGTCTTAGGTGAAAGTGCATGGACTTCGCCTTTTACATTCAAGAGGGATGAAGAACTGAATGATGACATAAACAAATTGGCTGCCTGAAGCTTTGGTCTTTTTTTTTTTTAATGTTTTATTTATTTCTAGGAGAGACAGACAGACAGCGTGAGCAGGGGAGGGTCAGAGAGAGAGAGAGGGAGTCACAGACTCTGAAACAGGCTCCAGGCTCCGAGCTGGCCGTCAGCACAGAGGCCGACGCGGGGCTCGAACCCACGAACCGCGAGATTACGACCTAAGCGAAAATCAGACGCTTAACCGACTAAGCCACCCAGGCGCCCCGTAGCTTTTGTCTTTTATTTACTTACTTGTTTACTTCTTTTGGTGCAGCAGGGTGGTGCTTAGATTGAAGAAGGAAGGTGGTAGAGGAAGGAAGGTCAGTGAGAAGACCAGGCTACCTGTGAGGGTGCATTTCACATGAGGTGGTGCCCAGCAGGGCCCATGGGAGCCTGACTGTGGAGGAAAGTACAAGGCTGGAAAACCAGACAAAAGATTGATTCAATGTGTGTGAGGCTCCCAGATACATGGCAATGAGGGTGGAAGCATTATTAAAAGAAAGAGAAAATACTGTCAGAAGAGGAGCCTGGGGTGAGAAGTGAGTTCTGCATATGTTGAACGTGAGAGACCTGTGAGGTGACCAATCATTTCTGGGCATCTGGTGAGAACATGGCTGGCAGGAAACATTTTCCATTGATCAGAGTATGCATCATGCAATTAAAACTGTGGGGAAATCGGGAAATCCTTCCAGTGCTACACTTCACATATTCTATGGGAATGACATCTCTTTTTTTAAGTTTATTTATTTATTTTTGAGGGAGTGGGAGAAAGAAGAGGTAAGGCGGGGGTGGGGGAGAGAATCCCAAGATGACAGCACAAAGCCCAACGTGGGGCTCAGTCCTGTGACCCATGAGATCATCACCTGAACTGAAACCTAGAGTCAGGCACTTAACTGACAGAGCTACTCAGGAGCCCCAAGACTGACATTTCTTTTTTCTTTTATTTTTTTTAATGTTTATTTATTTTTAGAGAGAGTGCATGCAAGTGGGGGAGGGGAAGAGAGAGAGGGAAAAGGAGGACTCAAAGTGGGCTCTGCACTGACAGCAGAGAGCCAGATGCAGGGCCCCAACTCCCGAACTGTGAGATCATGACTTGATCCCAAGTCAGACACGTAACCGACTGAGCCATCCAGGCGCCCAAAGACTGACATTTCTTGTACTGCTTTGACCCACCACTGCTCCCCTGGTCCTTGCTGATGTCCACTACTTGGAGGGTGACATGCCTGCCTGTATCTTAAATACCTGTTTGCGATCTGATCAACCTCTGTCTTTTCAGCGTCATCTCCCATTTCACGCCCCACTCAGTCTGTTTTGACAAAACGTGACGTACACCGACATAGTCTTTGGGATCTTCTGCATGCGGTCTGATTTGCTTAGAATGCTCTTGTCCCGCTGCCTGTAAAATTACATGTTCCTTTTGCTTAAATTTGTGCTGGATGGATATTAATATATTTTGTTCATTGATGTCAAATTGTAGTCTTGAAAATAATTCTAAAAGAGATATGAAAATTATTATTGAAGTCATTTAACCAAAAAATAGGTGAATGTGTCTTTTCAATGCAAGATTTTAGGACTTTCCTTAACACAATTTGGATAAATCACAAGTCATGCTAGACTGTGGCATTGAGTCGACACTTACAAATAAAGCTAAGAGGTAGACTGTTAAGTTTAATTTACTCTAGTCCTCTATTTACAGCCATCCTTTATGAGATGGTGTCTTTTTAGACAGCAAACATCTGTCATGTGATAAATATGTCTGGGAAAATTTAAGTCATGGTTTATTAATTGCAGTTGGGAGAGTACTAAGTAAAACTTAACCAAAGGAAAGTCAATACACTTGATGTTGGGAATGCCAGAAATACTCATCTGTTCTCAATTAATTGATAATTTGATCATCCAAGCAAATTATGGAGGAAATGCGGCATCTTCTATGTCAGACAGTAATCAAAAGACTGGGTGAGATGCTTTCTTTCAGAAGATCCTATTAAATTGAAATCATGGTGTGTGAGATCTCAAGCAACCTCAGCGACCATCTAAGACAACCTACTGATTACCAATAGCTCACATATAGAGACTGACTGGTCCCAGCTCAAGATACTATTATATCTGCAATCTAGAGACATTAAGCATTTTCCCAGTCTGATAGTTGGGTAGTGATGAAAATGGAATTTTTTGATAATTTCTTCTCAGGGTGGTAAGTTTTAGAAATATCACACTCTTATGGATTCTAGTCGGTATCAAGGTCATATATACATTACATACAACATATGAATATGTTCACAACATGGACACAAGAGGCCAACACTACTTGATAAAACTTAACTATGAAAATGCTGTATTTTTGCATGTTAGTTAGGTACACATAGAATGATTAAACTCCTTTTTAAAAATATCAATTGGAATTTACATAATTTATTTGTTAGTTTATAAACTATTTAAAATTGGGTCTCTTCTACGTCCTCACCTATGGGGTTGGAATTCAGAACAAGGTGGTATTCTCAATTAAGTACTAATTAGTTAAGATATAATTTCTGAAGGACAGTTTTATTTATTTATTTTTTTGAGACAGAAGAGAGGAAGGAAGGGAGGGAGGGAGGGAGGGAGGGAACCCAACATGGGGCTTGAACCGACTGACTGTGAGATCATGACCTGAGCTGAAATCAAGAGTTGGACTCTTAACTGACTGAACCACTCAGGTGCCCCTCCTGAAGGTAGCTTTAAGTGATCTATCTCATTTTTTCTGAACTATTAAGTAAACGCACCTGTAAAACCATTTCTCAGCACAACATATAGAAAATTACCAGCATACCGAAAACTTCCGTTGGGCCCCTCCCTGCCAGTACCTTCCTCCCCAGAGGAATCACCATTCTGATTTCCAGCATCCTTGAGTATTTTTGCAAGTTTGACATTCATTTAAATGGCTATCATAAACAAAGTTGCTGTGAGTATATACACGTGCCTTTTGGGTACAGTACTAAGAGGGAAACTGTTACATTCTAGTTTAGAGCAGTAGTTGAGAGCTGGGTAACTAAAGTCAGTTTCCCAAGACATTTTACCAGTGCAGATTCCCGAGAGCAATGCACATGATGCTTAATTGCTTTAAAGCCTCACTCACACTTATCATCACATGCATGTGTTTCATATTAGTGTTCTCATATACTGGTATTTCATTGTGGTTTTAATCTGCATTTCCTTGATGATTAATGACACAAAACATGTTTGGCCATTTAAGTATATTCCTTTGTGACGTACCTGTTCATCACATCTTTTGGCCATTTGTCTATTAAACAGTCTTTGTGAAGATTCTTTCTACATTATGGATATGCATATGTGTGTATATAATGCATACAAATATATAGATTAGTATATATATGTATAAAATATGTGTATTCCTTTACACATTTTCATTCTCATAATGGTGTCTTTTGATGAACCTAGAAAATCATGATTTTAATTAAGTCCAATAGGTGATTTCTTTCCTTTTAAATGTTTTTTTTTTTTTTAATTTTATTTCTAGGAGACAGAGAGAGACAGCATGAGCAGGGGAGGGTCAGAGAGAGAGGGAGTCACAGACTGAAATAGGCTCCAGGCTCTGAGCTGGCGGTCAGCACAGAGCCCGACGCGGGGCTCGAACCCACGAACCGCGAGATCATGACCTAAGCGAAAGTCGGACGCTTAACCGACTAAGCCACCCAGGTGCCCCAATGATTTCTTTCCTTTATGGTGAGTAGTTTTTGTATCCAGAAGGAAACAGGTTTTTAAAATACTGAATCTTCTTCATCATTAACTTGACTTTTTCCTCCATTCGTTTAGATCTTCAAGATTTTCCTCAATAATTTTTATAATCTTTTGATGTAGACATCTTGCAGATATTTTGTTAGGTTGATTTTTATGAATTTGACTTTTTTGATGCTATTGTTAATGGCATTATTTCACAGTTTTGCTTTTCCTATCTTACACTGCTAACATGTAGAAAGAACTGGTTTTTATCTGTACCTTGTAATAAGCAAACTTGGTCATTTAAACTCACTTCTTGCTTCTAAGAGCTGATTCGATATTCATTTGCATGTTCTTGTGCACAGTCATATCATCTGTGAGTTACAGCACCTTTACTTGTTGCATTACAACGTCCATGCTTTTTAAATCTTAATTTTGCTATATTACATTTGATAGTCCTTCAGCAAAATGCAGAACAGGAGTGGTAATGCCCAACCTTGTCATAGTCTCAGTCCCAGGAGCCAAGAATGGAATTTTGTCCCATGAAAACTTATATCGACCAGGATTATTTTAAAATACACCCTTTATCTGATTAAAAAATAGGATGTCTATTTGTAGTTTTCTAGGAATTTTTATGAACAGCTGTTGAATTTTTAAAAATTTATTTTGAGAGAGAGAGAGAAGGAGGAGGAGGAAGAGGAGGAGGAGGAAAGAGAATGAGCAGGGGAGGGGAAAAGAGACAGGGAGAGAGAATTCCAAGCAAGTTCCACACTCAGCACAGAGCCCTTTGCAGGGCTCGATCCTGCAAACTGTGAGATCATGACCTGAGCTGAAATCCCGAGCCAGATGCTTGACTGACTAAGCCACCCAGGTGCTCCAGGGTTGTATTTTATTAAATGCTTTTTAAATGTTCTTCTGCATCATAATAAGTCAGGCAGAGAAGGACAAATATCATATGTTTGCGCGTATAGGAGAATTAGGAGGAACTTAACAGAGGACCATGGGGGAGAAGAAGGGGGGAAATGGTGGGGGAAGGGGAGAGAGGCAAACCATGAGAGACTCTTGAATGCTGAGAACAAACTGAGGACTCATGGGTGTGGGGGGAGGGGGGAGATGGGCTTGGAGGAGGGCACTTGTGGGGATGAGCACTGGGTATTATATGGAAACCAACCTGACAATAAACTATTTGTAAAAAAAAAAAAAAAAAGATCACTGAAACCAAATAAATAAATAAATAAATGTTCTTCTGTGTCTATTTAAATAATCACATTTGATTTTTTTTATTTTTAGTATGAAATAATACACTGATTTCTTTTAAGATGGAAACCAAATTTGTATTCTGAAATTAACTCCATTTTGTCATGATGTGTTACTGTTCTTATACAGGACTACATTCGATGTCCTAATATTATGTTTATTTATTAACTTTTAGTTTATGTTCATGAGCAAGACTGGTCTCTACCTTTTCTTGTAACTGGCAGGTCAGTACAAAGGGGAGCCTGCCCACACTTTCTATATTGTCAACAATTTCTAAAGATCAGCACTATTCTGTCAAGACTGGTGTTACTCTTTACTTTTGTTGAAGCCATTCGGGCCCGATTTATTCTTTAATTACGTTTTTATAGCAATATAAAAATAGATACACTTTAATAGATCTAGAACAAATAAGATGTAATACTTTTTCTTGTTGCCAATTTGGTGAAAGTTTTTCAACAGATGTGACTATTTCATCTAAATTTTCATGATGTTTTTCTCCTTGTGTTTTTAAAAAGAGACTTCATCTTTTTAGAGCAGTTGTCATTTTGTAACAAAACTGAGCAGGAGTGCGGAGAATTCCCATTATACCCCCTTCCCACGTACTCGCACAGCCTGAACGCAGTGGAACATTTATTACAATCAATAAGCCAACATTAACAAATCATCACCCGAAGTTCATGGTTTATGTTAGAGTCCGCTTTCGCTGCTGTCATTCTGCAGGTTTTGACAAATGTGTGATGCCCTTTGTCCACCACTGTGGTATCACACACAATGGTTTCACTGCCTTACCTCCCCTGGGCTCTGCCTGCTCATCCGTCACCCCTCCAACCCCTGGTAACCACGGATCTTCTCACTGCCTCCAGAGTTTTGATTTCCCGGAATGTGATACAGTGGGAACCATGCCGGAAATTAGCCTTTTCAGTTTGGCATCTTTTCACTTAGTAACATGCACTCAAGCTCTCTCCTAGGCCTTCGTGTCTTTTACATCCTGTTATGAGGTGGATTGTCTCTTTTTATCTTTGGTTAAAATCTTGTCTTGAAGACTACTTGATTTTGTTTTTTATTTATTTATTTTTTTACATTTATTTATTATTGAGAGACAGAGAGAGACAGAGAGATGGGGGAGGGGCAGAGAGAGAAGGCGACACAGACCCCGAAGCAGGTCCAGGCTCTAGGCTCCAAGCTGTCAGCACAGAGCCCGATGCGGGGCCGAACCGGCCAACCGCGAGATCACGACCTGAGCCGGTGTCGGTCGCTCAACCGACTGAGCCACCCAGGCGCCCCTGATTTTATTTTCACGTTGTCATTTTCAAGTAATCTTCACACTTTTTTCCATACATGTATTTTCATCATTGACTTTATGTGTAAAATTGGGCCCTTTTAAGCAACATATTTGAGGTCTTCCTTTTTTATCAGCTCTGTCAATACCTTCTAATTACGGGGCTTAAACAATTAACCATTTCATGTAGTTTTCGGTCTGAATGGATTTAGGTTTCCCATCTTCTTTGTTACGTCTCTGCCTTAGCCTGTTTTTGCTCCTCTGTCTTCTTTTCTTGCCTCCTTTTGGGGTATCTGACTTTCCAAAAGATGTTGTTTTTCAATTAGGCTTGTGATGGTCATATCTCTTTGCTTTTTAAAAAGTGATTTCTCTAAGAATTAAAATATGCCTCCCTACCCTTACATGGTTTACTTGGACTCAACACTGCCATGTTGTCCAGCTTGACGTAGGATGGAGAAACCCTGTAGTTACGGCCACCATTTTGCACTCCTGTCCCACTGTCCTTTATGTTAGGGTGTCCTGTGTATCACCCTGACCGGTGTTTGAACCCCTATCAGCTAATATCATCATGTTTTAAATTCTCAACAGTTATATCTGTATTTTAAAAACTGAAGAGGAAAAACAGCCCTACGTACTTACCCCAGTGATCATTTCTGTTTGTTCTTGCTTTCTTGTTACAGGTCCATGTGTGTCTCTGGAATCAATTCCCTTCTGCCTGAAGAATTTTCCTTCAGCATTTCTGGTAAGGCAGAATTCAGGCTCTGATCCCTTCAGTTTATTCTTTATCTGGGAAGACTTTCATTTCACTTTAACCCCCGAAAGGGAATTTTGGTAGGTGTAGGGTTCTTGTCCTTCATAGTTTTAAAGATGTTCCTCTGCCTTTTGACTTCAGGCTACTGATGAGAAATTCATGGTCCGTATTCAGTGTGTCTTTTTCCCTTTGTGCTTTCAGAATGGCTTCGTTTTTGGTCATTATTTAAAAATTTTTAAATTCCAGTATAGTTAACATGCAGTGTTGTATTAGTATCAGATATACACTATAGTTATTGAACAATTCCATACATCAGCCAGTGCTCATCATGACAAGTGCACTCCTTAATCCCCATCACATATGTCACCCATCCCCCCAGTGGCCTCCCATTTGAGGACCTCCATTTTGTTCACTGTAGTTAAGAGGGTGTTTCTTGGTTTCTCCTCTCTCTCTCTCTCTCTCTCTCTCTCTCAGCTTGCTTGTTTTGTTTGATAAATTCCACATCTGAGTGAAATCATATGGCATTTGTCTTTCTCTGGGTGACTTATTTATTTCACTTAGCATTACACGCTCTTGCTCCAACCATATTAGTGCACATGCCAAGATTTCATTCTTTTTTTTATATTGCATTGTATATACTTACCACACCTTCTTCATCCACTCATCTATCAGTGGGCACTTGGGCTGTTGCCAAAATTTGGCTATTGTAAATAATGCTGCTATAAACATCGGGGTGCATGTATTCCTGTGAATTCGTGTTTTTGTATTTTTGGGGTACTTGGTAGTGCAATTACTGGATCATAGGGTAGTTCTATTTTTAACTTTTGAGGAAACTCCATATCCTGTTTTCTAGAGTGGCTGCACCAGTTTGTATTCCCACCAACAGTGCAAGATGGATTAAATGGATTAAAAACCCAAATGAGAGAGCTAAAACCATAAAATTCCTAGAAAAGAGCGTAGGCAGTAATGTCTCTGATATCAGCCAGAGCAAGATTTTTCTAGATACGTCTCCTGAGGCAAGGAAAATTAAGGCAAAAATAAACTATTGTGACTATATCAAAATAGAAATCTTTTGCATAGCAATGGAACCAATCATCATATGTTTTTCTTTATCTTTGTTTTTTAGTACTTTGCGGTAGACCAAAATATGGGTTTTGTTTTTGTTTTTTTGAGTTTCCTGTTTGGTTTTTGCTGAATTTCCTAAATCTGTCCATTTCTTTCAACATGTTTTTGAAGGCTGCAGATAGTACTTCTTCAAATAATTTTTCTGCTTCAGTATCTTTCTTCTTTCTTTCTGAGACCCCAATAACACATACATATGACTTTTTGATGGTGTCCCACTGATTCCCAAAGCTCTCTTCATTTTTTCCATTTTTTTCTCTCTGCTCATTAGATTGGAAAATTTATACTTACCTTCAAGTTTACTGACTCCTTCCTCTGTCAGCTTCTATTTTGCTCTTGATTCCATCCAGAGTTCAAAAAGCATGTCAATATCTGAAATTTTTTTCTGTTCTAAATTTTTAAAAATTTAAATTTTATAAATTAAAAATATATTTTCTCTTTCTAAGAGCTTTTGTCTCCCAGTCATTTGAAGTTGAACATATCTATCTGTCCCCAGGTGGAGCACAGCTATAATTTCTATTCTATAGCATTTCTCTGATTAATTCCAACTTTGGGGTCACCCTGAGTTTGACATCAATTAGCTGCCTTTCCCATGAGAAGTGATCACATTTTCTGGCTCTTGCATGTGAAGTCATTTTTCACATGGAACCCTGGACATTTTGAATGCTATGCTGAATGGACACTGGTTTCTGTTATCCTTATTTGGAGAATGTTGAGAGTTTCTCCATGTTTTATTTATTATTATTTTGTGCAAGCCATCAACTCACTTTTGTTCCAAAAGCAAACTGCAGATTTCATCTGCCTTTTATGCAGGGTGGTTCTCATATCAACCTGTGCTTATCTGCAATTGTGTTGGACATGCACAACTTGCCTAAATTGTAAGCCTGAGCCTTTGGCGGTTTGTACGCAGAATTATGGAGTCCTGTCCTCTGGCTCTGTCTGCTGGAGGATTCTTCCCTGTTCTTTACCCTTATGTGCCCTTTCCTTGGTGCCAGAAAACTAGGAGCAAAGTAGAGAGAGATGGAAAATGGAAAACCCAATCCATTAAACCTGCTTCTTTAATCTTTGACTCCCTTCCACAATCTTCTTGTTATGTTTAATCTTCAGAGTGAGGTGGTTATTCTTTGTATTTTGTTTAGAGTTTTGTTCATACACAGAGAAGAGATGGGCTGTAGTAACCTGACACTGCATGTTATCACCAGAAAGTCTGTGTGTGTGTGTGTGTGTGTGTGTGTGTTGTGTGTGTGTATAGTCTACACAGATATACATACACATTTCAAAATACTATATGTCATATTGAAACAGCACATTTAATGTCATTGCTATTTTGGTGTTCAAATCTATTTCATGGTCTTAAAAAAAGTTAAATATTTGGCTTTATCTTTATTACTAAGTCAATTAAAAGAAACCCCCCACCATCCCATTAATTTCATGCTATTTTTGAATCTAAATTCTTTTCCTTTGATTTGAAATATTTTTGTATAGTGCTCTCTCACGCATTAGCTTTTGATGTAAGAGTGAATTAGCTGGATGACATATTTATTTACAGAAGACAGCGGAGACTGCTTTTTAAATTGCTCATTGGCTATAGGGAACTTGTTGAAATTTATGTCATTAAAGTAAAGAAAAAGTATGGTTTCTGAGGTGATTTTAAGTAAATTTCTCCTAGACTCTCATTTAGCAATTCTGAGCTGGGAACTTTGTTACTCTGAGTATGAGGACTACATGCCAGTCTGAGACTCTGGAGTTCTTTCTGTATTGAGTTCTGTCCTCACGTGTTGGCTGTCTGGGGAGAACTGTGTCCTGTGCGTTTTGTGATCAGTGTTCTCCTCATTTCTCCCCCATGTTTTTACTTATTGCACTTTTGCTTCCTGGGATTATGCACGTACGCTGGCTGTTTCAAACGCCAGTGCCAATGTGGGGAGAAAAGTCTTTCCAGATTTCTGGATGATACGAATGGCACAGAATATGTTGGTGCTGCATAAGGAACTTGTGATCAGACACTGTTTTCAAACAGAAAGTGGATTTTTTTTCCATGAGGAGCATGAATTTCAAGGAGAGGAAACTAGATTTGTTGGAGGAAGAAATCTAGAGATGCTAACACTTGACAACACTCAGAACTCAAAACGGGATCAGTCATTTTCTTATTTGGCATAGAAATTGAAGAGAATAATAGGGAAATACAAATTGAAACCACAATGAGATACCACTTCACACGTGTCAGAATGGCTAACGTTAACAACTCAGGCAACAACAGATGTTGGCGAAGATGCAGAGAAAGAAGATCTCTTTTGTACTGCGGCCGAAAATGCAAACTGGGGCAGCCACTCTGGAAAACAGTATGGAGGTTCCTCAAAAAATTAAAAATAGAACTACCCTCCAACCCAGCATGGAAAGACCCCAAATGCCCATTGATGAATGAATGAACAAAGAAGATATGGTATATATATATATAAATCAGCAATCAAAAAGAATGAAACCTTGCCATTTGCAACTAGAGGATGGAAATGCAAATCACTATTGCACTATATGCTTACTAACTTAGATGTCAATTTTTAAAAATAAATTATATTAAGAAAAGAAATTTAAGAGAATAACACAGAAGGGATTCACTGAAGCCATATTTAATATATCATACAAGGTAAAAAGTGGGATATTATTCATGTTTTATTGACATTTTCTATAAACTTAATGATTCATGGCAAACCAGTCAGGATAATAAGATAGGTTATGCAATATTTAACAGTTCATGCCACTAATTTCTGCTGAAGATAAACTTTTTCATTAGGATGCAACTTCACTCTGCCGTCTTTTGAAAAGAAAGGAAAATTAACCTGGTGCAAAAAAGTAAGGCAATTAACATTAGGACATTTACTCTAAATGAGATTAAGAAACAAAGCTCCAGTCTTTCTAATTAATGATAGTTATTACAAATCACTGACCTATTGTCTGTGGACAAGAGGTTATGGAAGGTACTTGGTGAGTAACCATGTGATAAAGAAGAGGTGATGCTAATGTGGCTGTTTATGCCATTATAATTAGATTAACCAGCAAGCTCTTCTTCCATTAAGCTCATTTATAACAGTGAAAGTACAGAGTGGGATGTTGCATTAAAAAAATGTTATGAAGATTCAGGAGTATTTTCTCAATCTCCCATTATATGAAGGTACAAATTTATGGATTAAAATGACATTTAAGATGGAAATTTAGAAAAGAAGGCAGTATAGATGTTAAGATAATAAAAGTTTATCAGTAAACATGTTTATGTCAGTATTTTCTAATTTAGAAAAAATGAGTAGGAGAACATGAAGAAAATTAAATAAGCAATTCATTTCTTTACTTTTACCAAAGGATCAAGCAATCTTGTAACCAGGCCCAGAAACACCTTGGAGATATTCTAGGTCTGGTTCCAGACCCCCACAATAAAGCAAATATCATAATAAAGTGAATTGAATGAATTTTTTAGTTTCCTAGTGCATATAAAAGTTAGGTTTACACTACACTATAGCCATAATATAAGACCATATGTCTAAAATAATATTTTATAAAAATATAAAGTATAAAATACATACTTTAGTTAAAAATACTCTATTGCTATCACATATTGGGTTACAAATCAGCCCTCAGCAAGTACAAAAAGATTGGCAGCATACTATGCATATTCTCAGACCACAACACTGTGAAACTTGAAATCAACCACAAGAAAAAATTTGGGAGGACCACAAAAGTAGGATTAAAGAACATCCTACTAAAGAATGAATGGGTTAACCAACAAATTAAAGAGGAAATTAAAAACTAAATGGAAGCCAATTAAAATGAAAACATGACATCCAAAAACTCTGAGATGCAGCCAAGGCAAGAAGCATCTGACAAAATACGACATCCATTCTTGATTAAAACAAAAAACCCTCAAGAAAGTAGGGATAGAAGGAACATCCCTCAAGATCATTAAGGCCATATACAAAAGACCCACAGCTAATATGGTCCTCAATGGGGAAAAACTGAGAGCTTTCCCCTTAAGGTCAAGAACACGACAGGGATGTCGACTCTCACCACTGTTGTTTAACATAGTGTTGGAAGTTCTAGCCTCAATAATCAGACAGCAAAAAGAAATAAAAGGCATTCCAATCAGCAAGGAAGAGGTCAAACTTTCACTCTTCACAGATGACGTGATGCTGTATGTGCAAAACCCAAAAGACTCCACTAAAAAACTGCTAGAACTGATACATGAATTCAGTAAAGTCACAGGATATAAATCAATGTACAGAAATTGGCTGCATGTCTATAAACCAATAATGAAGCAGCAGAAAGAGAAATCAAGGAATTGATCCCATTCACAGCTGCACCAAGAACAATAAAATACCTAGGAATAAACTTAACTAAACAGGTAAAAGATTTGTGTGCAGAAAACTATAGAAAGCTTATGAAAGAAATTGAAGAAGATACAAAAAACCAGAAAAACATTCTATGCTCATGGATTGAAAGAACAAATATTGTTAAAATATCAATATTACCCAAAGCAGTGTACACATTCAATGCAATCCCTATCAAAATAACACCAGCAGTCCTCACAGAGCTAGAACAAACAATCTGAAAATTTGTATAGAACTAGAAAGACCCCAAATAGCCAAAGTAATGTTGAAAAGAAAATCAAAGGTGGAGGCATCGCTATCCTGGATGCAAGCGGTATTACAAAGCTATAGTCACCAAGACAGTGTGTACTGGCGCAAATACAAACAGAACAATGGAATGGAATTGAGAGCCCACAAATGGAACCACAAATGTATGGCCAACTCATCTCTGGCAAAGCTGGAAAGATTATCCAGTGGAAGAAAGAGAGTCTTTTCAGCAAGTGGTGTTAGGAAAACTGGGCAGCGACACGCAGAAAAATGAACCTGGGCCACTTTCTTATACTATACACAAAAGTAAACTCGAAATGGATGAAAGGCCTAGATGTAGGATAGGAAGCCATCAAAACCCCAGAGGAGAAAATGGAGAGCAACCTCCTTGACCTTAGGTGCAATGACTTCTTACGTCACAAGTCTCCAGTGTGAAGGGACACAAAAGCAAAAGTAAAACCATTGGCCTCATCAAGATAAAAAGCTTCTGCACAGTGAAGGAAACAATCAACAAAACTAAAAGGCAACCAACGGAATGGGAGCGGATAATGGCAAATGACATATCAGATAAAAGGTTAGTATTCAATATCTATAAAAAAGTCCTCAAACTCAGCACCCAAAAAACAAAGAATCCAGTGAAGAAATGGCAGACGACACGAACAGACACTTTTCCAAAGAAGACATGCCGATGGCTAACAGACACATGAAAAGGTGCTCAACGTCACTCATCATCAGGGACATACAAATCAAAACCACAATGAGATGCCACCTCACACTTGTCATCGTGGCTAAAATTAACAACTCAGGAAACAACACATATTGGTGAGGATGCAGAGAAAGGGGAAACTTTTGCACTGCTGGTGGGAATGCAAAGTGTTGCAGCCAATCTGGAGAACGGTAGGGAAGTTCCTCAAAAAATTAAAAACAGAACTACCCTACAACCTAGCAATTGCACTACTAGGCATTTATCCAGAGGATATAAAAATGTTAATTCGAAGGGGTACTTGCTGCCCAATGTTTATAGCAGCACTATCAACAACAGCCAAATTATGGAAAAAACCCACATATCCATTGACTGATGAATGGTAAAGAAGATGTGCCATAAATATACATATGTGTATATATATATATATATATGTATGTACATTTACTATATACAGATAATGAAATAATTCTTGGTGATCAAAAAGGATGAGATCTAGGCATTTGCAACAACATGGTTGGAACTAGAGTTTATTATGCTAAGCAAAATAAGTCAGAGAAAGATAAACATATGATTTCACTCATATATGGAATTTAAGAAACAAAACATGAACAAAGCGGAAGGGCAGAAAAAATAAGATAAAATGTTGAGGAAGGCAAACCATAAGAGACTCGTAAATACAGAGAACAAACTGAGGGTTGCTGGAGGGGACGTGGGGGGGATGGGCATCAAGGAGGGGACTTGTGATGAGCACTGGGTGTTATACATAAGTAATGAATCACTAAATCTACTCCTGAAACTATTATTATACTATATGTTATCTAACTTGGATTTAAATAAAATAAAATAAAAAAGTAACTTTATTGCTAAAAAATGGTAACCAGCATCTGAGCTTTCAGAAAGCTATAATCACTGACCACAGATTACCATAGCAAAAAATAATAATAATCACAACGTTTGAAATATTGTGATATTTACCAGAGTGGACCCAGAGACTCAATGTAAGCACATGGTTTTGGAAAAATGGTACCTATAGGCTTACTCAAAGCAGGGTTGCCACAAACCTTCAATCTTTTTTAAAAAATGCAATAAAGGGAAGAGGTCTGCCAGTAAGAACATTTCCAGTCTCTGTTCATGCCAGAGTGACAGAATTTCATTCTCTCCCTTCTAATCAAGGACTTGCCTCCTTGGAAAACTCTGGAAACGCTCCTGCCTTCCTCGTGGATCTTCCGAAGTAAACTAGCATATTAACTACAAAATACTCCCTATTAAATACAATCCCTCTGTTATAACTGCTGTTGCAATGCTGTCAAGAGATACTTGCAGCCATTTTTCCAAATTTTATCCAAATAAATGACATTTTAGTACGGATATTTTTTTAAAAATGAGTATAAAACTATCATTTAAAATTATTTTTTAAACCCTCCTTTTTACTAAGCATTTGCTATTAATGGGAGTATGATGTTGAGTATTTTACATATATATATAAAACCAGCTGCTCACAGCTCTATTTCTACTAATTGTATGACCATGGAAAATACTCTTCAAACTCAATTTTCTCACAGATAAAGTGGATATAACAAAAATACTGTCTACTTGGTACACATGTTGAAATGATTCATGAAGATAATAAATTTCACATATCTGCCAAAGTGCCTAGAATATGCTATGTATCCAATATTAGTTACTAACTTTTAAAATTATATGCTAAATACACGGTGATTCTTTAATTTTCAGAATTATTTTATTTATTGATGATTGCCCTGTAGAGTTGTTGGGTTTTTTTAGCTACCATACTCTCTATCTAGAATTATATGAGAATGTCTTTTTCTGTACAACTGGTTCAAGGTATAAGAACTGAAAAAATAAATATTAAGATCTAAACCAAATCAGACACTGAGAATGAATTCTTCCTAGCAAAAATGTTCTGTATATCCAAACAGCAGAAATATTTGGAAATTATTAAGATTCTTAGACTCTAGATTTCACATACTCTGTGTTACATTAAGTATACTTTTCTTTAGGGGCGCCTGGGTGGCTTAGTCGGTTGAGCGTCCGACTTTCACTTAGGTCATGATCTCACGGTTCGTGGGTTTGAGCCCCGCGTCGGGCTCTGTGCTGACTGCCAGTTCAGAGCCTGGAGTCTGTTTCAGTCTGTGACTCCCTCTCTCTCTGACCCTCCCCTGCTCACGCTGTCTCTCTCTCTGTCTCCTAGAAAAAAAAAAAAAGTATACTTTTCTTTATTCAACAGCATAGGGAAAAATGCAAATTGGACTATTTGCTATTCCATCTTTATTTTGGAGGTGGTAATAATATATCAGCAACAAACATATACAAAAATAGAAGAAAGCACGATGATATAGTATTTCAGATATTTTCATTTTATTTTATTTAAATTTTTTTTTTTAGGTTTTTAAATTATTTTTGAGAGTCAGAGAGTCAGAGTGCGAGCAGGGGAGGGTCAGAGAGAGAGGGAGACACAGAATCCAAAGACAGGCTCCAGGCTCTGAGCTGTCAGCACAGAACCTGATGCGGGGCTTGAACCCACGAACTGTGAGATCGTGACCTGACCCGAAATCGGACACTTAACTGACTGAGCCACCCAGGCGCCCCCAGATATTTTCAATTTTAAAACTTTGCCAATATTCTCTCTTTATTTGGAGATGGTAGTAATATGTCAGTAACAAACATATAAAATAGGAAAGGCACAATGGTGTAATATTTCACCTGTTTTCATTTTAAAACTTGACTAAGTCTAAGACATTCTTTTTATTCCTATCTTTCTTACAACATAAAGTGAAAGGAGAGTTGTGAATATTTTACTGCAAGACATATAGCTTCTTCTGGTATTTTGGTATTTTGTTATTCTAATATTTAAATAGTGTGGACAATTGAACATTATTTCATTTAGAGGACACATTTCAACTCCTACATGCTAATGCTTGTGACAAATGTTATTGAGCATCTTTCCATGTACTTAGGTGACATTAATATATCTTTTGTGAACTATCTGTCAAATCATTTGCCCATTTAAAAAAAATAGGTTGTTTGTTTTCTTTTTACCGACTTTTGAAAGTTATTTATATTCTGGGTGCAAACGTTTGGTTACATGTATGATTGGCAATAGTTTTCTCTCAGGTTATAAGCTTGTCTTTTCACTCTCTTAAGGTCTTTTGCAGAAGAGAAGGTTTTGATTTTCATGATGTCCAATTTAAATATATATTCCATACCCTTGCTGATTGTCTATTTAGGTTTTGTATCAATTACGTAGAAAGAAGTGTAAAAGTCACCAACTATAACTGGATGTATCTGTTTTTCTTTCCAGTTCAAGATTTTGCTTTATGTATTTTGAAGTTCATTTTTAGATGAAGACACATTTAAAATTATTGTGTGTTATTGATGGATTGACCCTTTTATCTTTTTAAAATTCTGGTCATTTCCCTTGCTCTGAATTCAGTGTTATTTGATATTAATACAGATAACCGCACTTCGTTTTGGTTAGTGTTTGCTTGATATGTCATTTTCTATCTTTTTGCTTTCAATCTACCATTAAAGGAAGTCAGGGCTGGAGAGTAGTTTCGGTGGTAAAAGCAGATTTTATTCAGGAAATATTACAATAGGGGAAAAGAGACTTAGTTCAGAACTGGGCTCAATTTTGAATTCAACAGGGACAAGTGGACCTGTATAGCCAACAAATGGGTTGGAGGTTAGTGGATAGAAAACTACTAAGAAAAGGGGCGCCTGGATGGCTCAATGGTTAAGCATTTAACTTTGGCTCAGGTCATGATCTCATGGTCGAGCCCCACCTCAGGCTCTGTGCTGACAGCTCAGAGCCTGGAGTCCACTTCAGATTCTATGTCTCCCTTTCTCTCTGCCCCTTCCTCACTCACACTCTCTCTCATAAATAAACAAACATTAAAAACCTTTAAAAAGATTTTTAAGAAACTACTAAGGAGAAAGAACAGTAAGATGGGGGTGGGAGAATCCCAGCTAAAAGTACTCACAGACTCTTGCTGCAGGCAGACCAGAGTACTGAGATATCACCTGGGGGATGGTAGAGAAGAAATTTGCTCAGACATTGGAGGTGATCAGATATCAAGGGTGGGGTCCCATTTCATTTTCTTATATGTAGTTATTCAGTTTTCCCAGAACCATTTGTTGAAGAGATTATCCTTTCCTTGTATAGTCTTGGTTCCTGTGTCAAATATTTCTTGGTCATAGATATGGGTGTTCATTTCTGGGCTCTTGATTCTGTTCTATTGGCCCTTGTGTGTATTTTTATGCCAGTACCACATTGTTTGCATGACTATAGCTTTGTAGTATAGAACACTTCATGAATTCGCATGTCATCCCATGCTAATCATTTCTGTATCGTTCCAAATTTAGTGTATGTGCTGTTGAAGTGAGCACACCATAGCTTTGTGGTACAGGTTAAAATCAGGAAGTGTGATACCTCCAGCTCTGTTCTTTCTCAGGATTGTTTGGCTAGTCAGAGTCTTTTGTGATTCTACACAAATTTTAGGATTTTTTTTCCTAGATCTATGAGAAATGACATGGTAGTTTTGATAAGGATTATATCAAAATCTATAAATGAATCTATAGATGGCTTTGAGTAGTAGCAGCATTTTAACAATATTAATTCTTCCTATTTATGATGCTATTATGAACAAGATGGGTTTAATTCTTTTACAGAATATTCTGTTTTAGTGTATGCAACTGATCACAGTATGTTGATTTTATTTTTTTTAATCCTGCGACTTTACTGAATTTGTCATTAGACCTAACAGATTTTTGGTGAAGTCTTTAGGGTTTTCTACATATAAAATCACATCATCTGCAGAGACTATTTTACTTTTTGTTTGTTTGTTTTGGATGCATTTTATTTCTTTTTCTTGCCTGATTTTCCCAGCCAGGACATAGGACTATGTTGAATAAGAGTGATGAGGGATGCCTGGGTGGCTCAGTCAGTTAAGCATCCGACTTCGGCTCAGGTCATGATCTCACGGTTCATGGGTTCGAGCCCTGCGTCAGGCTCTGTGCTGACAGCCAGCTTCAGATTCTGTGTCTCCCTCTCTTTCTGCCCCTTCCCTCCTCATGCTGTCTCTCTCTCAAAAATAAATAAAATATTTTCAAAAATTAAAAAAAATAAGAGTGATGAAAGTGAGTGCCCTTATCTAGATCCTGATCTTAGAGGGAAAGAATTCTACATTTCGCCACTGAGCATGATAGTAGCTGTGGGCTTATCATGTATGGCTTTGTTATACTGAGGTATACCCATTTTGGTAAGGATTTTTATCCAAAGAGGATGTTGTATTTTGTCAAATGCTTTTTCTCTTTCTAGTGAGATGATCATGTGATTATCTTTCATTTATTAATGAGGTGTATCACATTTATTGATTTGCATATGTTGAACCATCCTTGAATTCCAGGGATAAATCCCTCCTGGTCATGGTGTATGATCTATTTAACATGCTGCTGAATGCTGTTGGCTAAAATGTTGTTGAGGGTTTTTGCTTTTATCTCTTCATCAGGGATATTGGTTTGTTTTCCTTTGTTGTAGTCCTTATCTGGCTTTGGTATCAAAGTTACTCTAGCCTCATAAAATGAGTTTGGGAATGTTTTTTTCCTCTTCAATTGTTTGGAAGAATTTCAGAAGGATTGGCATTAATTGTTCTTTAAACGTTCTCATAAATTTACCAGTGAAATCATCTGGTTCTGGGTTTTCTTCTTTTGTGTGATTTTGGGTTAATTATTCAAACTCTGTATTCACTGATGATCTGTTCATATTTCCTTTTTCTTCATGATTCAGTCATGGCCATGTGTTCTAGGTTTTCCTAATGTTAGAGCACAACAGTTTAGATTAGTCTGTTGTGATCCTTTGAATATCTGTGATATCAGTTGTGACGTCTCTTCTTTCATTTATTTTATTTATGAGTCTTCTTTTTTTTTTTCCTAGTCTAGCTAAAGGCTGGCCTATTTTGTTTACCTTTTTGAAGAGCTAGCTCTTAATTTTGTTGATCTTTTCTATTGTCTTTATAATGTCCACTTCATTTATTTCTGTTCTGATCTTTGTTATTTCCCTCATTCTGTTAAGCTTGAGCTTGGTTTGTTATTTTTCTTTTTCTTTTTTGGTCCATTTTGAAACAATATTTACTTGTGTATTTAATCAAAGTAACAAAGATTTCAGAGGCAAATACAATAGGTTTTACATTTACATCATTGTCACTAAAACTTAGCTCTCTTTTAATATCTAGGAGACGTAGTTTACTTGAGTAATCAAATACCAGACGGTAAAGATTAGGTCTGTTCTTTTCTTTCTTTCTTTTTTTTTTTTTAAATGTTTTATTTATTTCTAGGAGAGAGACAGCATGAGCAGGGGAGGGTCAGAGAGAGAGGGCGTCAGAGACTGAAACAGGCTCCAGGCTCTGAGCTGGCAGTCAGCACAGAGCCCGACGCGGGGCTCGAACCCACGAACCGTGAGATCATGACCTAAGCGAAAGTCAGACACTTAACCAACTAAGCCACCCAGGTGCCCCAGATTAGTTCTGTTCTTTATCTAATTCCTTGAGGTGTAAACTTAGGTTGGTTGAGATCTAGTTTCTTAATATATGTCTTTATGTCTATGAAGCACCCTCTCAGAGCTGCTTTCAAAGCATCCTCTAGCTTCTGATGTGTAGTCTTCCCACTTTTATTTGTTTTGAAATATTTTTTGGTTCCCTTTTTTGATTTCTTCTTTCACTCATTGGCTGTTCAGGAGTGTGTTGCTTAATATCCACTTGTGGTTGGACAAATCAGAAATGTAAGTAAATCATTACAATTCAGTAATCTAATGCTAAAATACATGTACAAATTAACTGAGCAGGGACTACAAGAGAAGGAGTGATTACGTGTGAAGAGGAGAAAGGGGGTGACTACAAAAGTGGCTGCACTTGAGTTTGTGATAGTGAGTCGAAGGGAAGAAGGACACTGTAGGCAGAATTTCTGCAGATTCAAAGCCATTCTCGGGGCGCCTGGGTGGCTTAGTCGGTTAAGCGTCTGACTTTCGCTTAGGTCATGATCTCGCAGTTCGTGGGTTCGAGCCCCGCGTCGGGGCCTGTGCTGACTGCCAGCTCAGAGCCTGGAGCCTGTTTCAGTCTGTGACTCCCTCTCTCTGACCCTCCCCTGCTCAGGCTGTCTCTCTCTCTCTCTCTCCTAGAAATAAATAAAACATTAAAAAAATTTTTTAAAAAAAGCCATTCTCTTTCATTATTTCTTCTGTTGATGTAAATCATTACTTCTTTATGTAATCAATTATCTTTTCACATGATTTAAAAAAGTAAACTATTGGGGCGCCTGGGTGGCTTAGTCGGTTAAGCGTCCGACTTTCGCTTAGGTCATGATCTCGCGGTTCGTGGGTTGGAGCCCCTCATTGGACTCAAGCCCCTCGTTGGGCTCTGACAGGTGGGAGCCTGGAGCCTTCTTTGGATTCCATGTCTCCCTCTCTCTGCCCCTCCCTTGCTCATGCTCTCTCTCTTGCTCTCTCAAATAAAATAAATATTTAAAATAGACGTCTGTAAAAGTGTACCTTTTATATTAGTTAAAAAAACTTTACTACAGAAATAGCTTGAATGGAATTGAGTAATATTTTCAACGAAATCATCTCTATATTCAGCATATGTTGCAAATAACCATGATTTCAGTACATTTTTCAGTTACTTCTTTTGATAGAGATATGGAATTTTCAGGGAAACTGACTAGTGCTTATGATCTATTTTCTTAAATTATTTTCGAAAATATTTATTTATTTAATTATATATATAGAGAGAGTAAGCAGGAGAGAGGGGAAGAAGAAAAAGAAGAAGAAGGAGGAGAAGAAGAAGAAAGAAGAATAAGGAGAAGAAGAAGAAGATGATGACAAAGAAGAGGAAGATGACGACGACGACGAGGAAGAGGAGGGGGAGGAAGAGAGAGAGAGTCCTAAGCAGGCTCCATGCTCATGGAGCCCAAGGCAGGGCTCTATCCCACAATCCTGAGATCATGACCTGAGTTGGGCATTCAACCAACTGAGTCACCCAAGTGTCCTTACATAAAATCTCTTTAAATGCTATATTCGGAGTTGATGAACAGAGCTTGAGATCGAGGGCCTTCAAGTTTAGCTCTTGTGTCCTACCCCAGACCTCCATGGCCCTCTGTGATTGTACCCTGGGGTGGTGGGGGCAGGCTTTAGGCAATCCTAGCCTCTCTCAGTGGTAGACATCCTCTGTGTAGAACTTAGTGGAAGGCTTGAAGTTCCAGTACACATGAAGCAAATTAACACTGCATGTTAACTAACTGGAATTAAAATAATAGAAGTAAAAGATTTTGTCTATAGGATTTCCTGCTGAGGAGAGCGAATTAAGAAGATTATCCATATACATACATATGAATTTGAAGAGAATATTCTCAGAGATTCTCCTCTTGATTCAGATCCGTTTCTATGCTGTCCCTCTAGCCATCAACCCCTCCTTGTTCCTAAACTGAGAGAGGAGGGGACAGGGGGAGAGAGGGAGAATATGCAGAGTAAACTCTCTCTCTACCTCTCATCCCCCCTATGTTCACAGCAGCGGTAAGTGTGACTACAGATGTTTCCAGAGCTCTTACAGAGCTCTGAACAGACCAGTAAAAAGTAAATAAACACAGAGAATAGTTTGAATCAGATAATTCCCAAGTAAGATACTCCTCTCGAAATGACAAATTGGGCTTAGTATGTAGAATTGAAATAGCAGTCCTTATAGATGTATTTTGAACCTTAGAATATTTTCTATATGAACAAATAAAGTTTTAATACTTACCTACAAGATCCATGAAAAACAACTGAACTGGGGATTTGGTCACAAAACTCACTATATGGGGAAAAACTATTACTCTGGTAGGTACTATTGGTATAAAGGTCAGGGAGATTACAATGGCTGTCTGATTATCTGTATTTCTTTTCTTCATTAATCAGATAATTAGATACTTGGCAATTTGAATGTAGAAACAGAATCCCAGGGTGGCTTCGTGTCTCAGTCGGTTAACCATCTGACTTCAGCTCAGGTCATGAGCTCACGGTCTGTCTGTTCAAGCCCTGCATCAGGCTCTGGGCTGACAGCTCAGAGCCTGGAGCCTGCTTTGGATTCTGCCTCTCCCTCTCTCTCTGCCCCTTCCCCACTTGCACTCTGTCTCTGTTTCTCTCACTCTCAAATACAAACATTAAAAAAAAAGAAAGAAAGAAACAGCTTCCCACTCATGGTATCTCCAATTTTTTTCTTGGACACAGCAAATTGTGAATTAAAACTTCCAGTGAGCATGCTACTTATTTTTCTTTTGGTTTGGGAGTCCGAAATAGGAAATATGGATGTACTTTTCTGCTATAAAGCACCATTGTTGGCTTTTTATCTTTTTTTACATATTGTGAACATAATTTTCCTATGTTTATATTTTGTAATTAATCAATTAATTAGCTTATTTATGCATTCTCTACACCTAATATGGGGCTGGAACTCATGACTCTGAGATCAAGAGTTGCATGCCTTCTAAGCCAGCTAGGTGCCCCTACAATTTTCTTGTGTTTAATTCACTTCTCTTTCTTGACAGAGATATAGTCTTTTCAATGTACTGATTAACAAAATAAATTTCCATGAAGTATTGTGCTCTGATCTGTCTTCATTTGTTTTTATTAAGATGGTGTGTGGTTTCCCATTCTTCTGCATTTTTGCTTTATGATGGTATCCATTTTCATAATTACTTAACTCTATTATCATTGTTGAAAGATTTGTACCCATTCAGGTAAGATAGATTTTCAAGGTGGTTTTTTTTTCCCTTAACCTTGTAATATTTCACATTAGTCAAATTACCTCCAATTACCTTCAAATTGCCTTCAATATTTAGGGGCAAAGAGATTTCCAAAGCAATCCTAGAGGCAATACATCATTCCAAAATTTTTAAAATTAATCCTATTTATCTCTTATGACAAAAGCAGTTGTGGAAAAAGTGTAAAAACGATGAAGACTGCTTTGAGGTGACTGCATTAGAACCTGCTGTCACTACTGAATGTGTAGTTATAGTTGGTGATGTGTGGACTCCTGTTCAGTGCATTCAGCACTGTCCCCCCAAAAGTCGGATTCCAAGTCGACTTCTGGCAACTAAATACAACGCCATATTAGATAAGTCAGGACAGCTTTAATTTTAGAGCTTTAAGTTTTAGAGAATTTGTCTTTGGTAGAGAGTTGAATAAAGAATTAATTGTGGAGTTGGTTTTTGTGAAGTAGTGTTTTGACATGATAGAGTTTTGTCTTTTTAAACATATTTTAACATTTATTTATTTTTGAGAGACAGAGAGAGAGCACGAGTGGGGGTGGGGGCAGAGAGAGAAGGAGATACAGAATCCGAAAAAGGCTCCAGGCTCTGAGCTGTTAGCACAGAGACCGATGAGGGCTTAAATGCACAATCATGACTGAGCCTACACTGGACGCTCAACTGACTGATCCACTCATGTGCCCCAGTGATAATTTATATCTTATTTTCTTCCTTTGGCCACTGTTGTGGATGCTGGTGTGGTAAGTGTATCTTTCAAAGAAGGTAAATTTTAAAAAAATTTAATGTTTATTCATTTTTGAGAGACAGAGAGCACGAGTGAGAGAGGGGCAAAGAGAGAGGGAGATGCAGAATCTTAAGCAGGCTCCAGGCTCTGAGCTGAGTCCACCGTGAGACTTGAACCCATGAATCATGAGATCATGACCTGAGCAGAAATAGGATGCTTAGCCAACTGAGCCACCCAGGCACCCCTCAAAGAAGGCAAATTTTGGATTAGCATAATTATTTGGATTACATTATTACTTTACATTTCTTCAACGTTAATGAACTATATTTTCTCTACATGCCACATCAATTTGAGTTAATTTGTATATATGTTGTATATACATACAAATGTGTATATATACAGATGTGTATTAATTATTAGTGGTTAATTAACATGTATAATAAGCATGGACAATGCTATTCAAGTCTATTTAATTGATATTGTTCCTTTGGAATGGTTTTATCAAGGCACTATTAAAAAGAACCAGTAATACTTCGGGGCGCCTGGGTGGCTTAGTCGGTTAAGCGTCCGACTTTCGCTTGGGTCATGATCTCGCGGTTCGTGGGTTCGAGCCCCATCGGGCTCTGTGCTGACTGCCAGCTCAGAGCCTGGAGCCTGTTTCAGTCTGTGACTCCTCTCTCTGACCCTCCCCTGCTCATGCTGTCTCTCTCTCTCTCCTAGAAATAAATAAAACATTAAAAAAAAAAAAAAGAACCAGTAATACGTAGTACTCGGAAATTGGTTCAAACTGTTCTGTATTAACTCAAACACTAGAAAATTACATGTCCTATGCTGGAAGACAGAAATGAACAGAATGTTCATCTTCTAAACAGAATTAGAAGTTAGAGGGAGAGAAAAGTTACATTCAGCAAAATGTAATGCTTCTTTGAAGCAGCAGAAAAGGTCAAATGTGCAAAGTAGCAGTCCAGGGAGAAGCTGGCTCGGTGAGAAAGACAGTGACGCATGTATGAAGAAGGGAGAGCTGACAGAATGGTGAGCGTGTATGGCCTCTACTCTGAGGCAAAGTTCAACAAGAAGGTGCCACAGTGAGCTCGCTTTCTGGATTCTTTTATAAAGTTTTATTTTGGGGGCACCTGGATGGCTGTCAGTTAGGTGTCGGACTCTTGATATTGGTTCAGGTTGTGATCTTGTGGTTGTGAGGTCAAGTCCCATGCCCAGCACGGAGCCTACCTGGAATTCTCTCTCTCTCTCATTCACAGGAAGATGCAAGGAGAGATCCATTTCTCCCAATGGATGCATTTTAAGGAACTGGCACACAGTGTAAAAACCAGGGGTAGATATTGGCACAATGAGTGTGCAGTTCTATTCCTCTGTGTCACATGCAGATCTGTGTTACCACCACCTCAGTAAAGATGCACAACTACTCCATCACAAAGATGCCCCTTGTGTGACCACCTCAATGTCACACTTAGCCCCTTTCCTGCTCTTACCACAATACTCGATCCCTGGAAGCTACTAACTGATTTCTCCATAACTAGAATTTTGTCATTCTGAGTATGTTACATGAATTGAAATATGCAACATAAGATATTTCATGATTGGCTTTTATTTTTGCACTCAGCACAATGCCCTTGAGATCCAGACAGGCTGTTTCACGTATCAATTCTCCATTCCTTTTACTGATAAATAGTATTCCACTTACAGATGTACCACAGAGTGTGTGATCACTCACCTGTCATAAAGTATTTTTGATGATTCTGTTTTGACTATTTCCAGTAAAGCTGCTATGAACACTTGAGTAGAGGTTTTTATGTGGGCATCAATTTTTATTTTTCTAGAACTACTGTTTCATACATTCTGCATATTTAGTGTTTTAAAGAATCTGAGAATTTATTTCTCTGAGTGGTTGTTTCAGTTTGAGTGGAGTATGGGAGACATCTTACTTCCCTTATATCCTGTTACTTTCCCCATTCATAATACAAATGTTTTAAGTGTTCCCTACACATCACTGAGAGCCACATCAGACACTATTTTAATTTTTATTTCAACCATCAAACAAGTTAAAAACTCAAGAGGAAAAAATACATCTATTGTATTTACCCACAGTTTTACTCTTTCTATTGTTTTTAAAATTCCTGATGTCCCAGAGTGTCTGGGTGGCTCAGATGGTGGAGCCTCCAGCTCTTAATTTCTGCTCGGTCATAATCTCATGGTTCGTGGGTTTGAGCCCTGTGTTGGGCTCTGTGCAGGCAGTGCAGAGCCTGCTTGGGATTCTCTCTCTCTCCCCCCGCCCCCTCTGCTCCTTGCCTGCTCATGTGTGTGCTCTGTGTCTTCTTCTCTCTCTTAAAATAAATAAAAAAACATTTAAAAATAAATTTTAAAATTCCTAATGTCCCAAGACTCCTTCTCTTATCATTAACTTTCTGTTTTAAGAAATTCTTTACCTCTTCTTTTAGAGTAGTTCTGCTGGTAGTTTTTCTTCATCTGAAAACATCTTGCTTTCCCCCCTCATTCTTGAAGGATATTTTTGCTGTCTATAGAATTCTGGGTTGATGGTTCTTTTCATTCAGCATTTGAAAGATGTTATGTTTAATTATCAGGGAAATGCAAATCAAAACCACAGTGAGCTATCACCTCACACTTGTCAGAATGACTAACATCAAAAAGACAGAAATAATAAGTGTTGGCAAGGATGAGGAGAAAAAGGAACCCTTGTGCATTGTTGGATGGAATGTAAGTTGGTACAGCCAGTGTGGGAAATAGGATGGAGCTTTAAAATAGAAATATAATCTAATAATTCTACTAGTGGGTATTTACACAAAGAGAACAAAAACAGTAATTAGAAAAAATATATGCAGCTTTACAATAGCCAAGATACTGAAGCAGCCTAGATGTCCATTGATAGATGAATTAGGAAGATGTGTTACACACACACACACACACACACACACACACACACACACACACACACAAATATTATGCAGGCATAAAAAAAGGGATGAGACTGTGCCATTTGTGACAACACAACAAGGCATCGATGTAGAGGGTATTACACTAAGTGAGAAAGATAGATACTATATTATTTCACTAATATGAAATCTAAAAGACGAATAAACAAACAAAAAGCAGAATCTGACCTATTTATAAAGAGAACAATCTGATGGTTTCTGGAAGGGAGAAGGATTGGAGGATGGGCAAATGGGTGAAGGGGAGAGGGAGATACAGGCTTCCAGTAAAGGAAAGAGTAAGTCACGAGAATAATAGGCACAGCAGAAGACATACTGTCTATGATATCGTTATAGCATTATATGGTGACATATGGGAGTTAAACGTATGGTGGGCACAGTATAACATACAGACGAGTTGAATCACACTATGTTGTACATCTACAACTAATGTAACATTGTGAGTCAACTACTCAAACTGAACTTTTTTTTTTAACTGAAAAAAAAATTGTCAAGCCATTTCCTTCTTGTCTGCATGGCCAGATGGAGGAAATTTATCTGATGAAAAATCTACTGTCATTCTAACTAATTGTAATCGTTTCAGTAGTTACTGGAGTAAGGTACAGACTTCGAAGATATCCCAGCCTAGACCATTTATTCACAAAGGGCAGTTGTGGTTTCCAATACATCCATGCTAACTTGGCCACTGAGAATTTTCCTCAGGATTGTAAAGCTGCGATAATCATCCCTCAGATCTCAGACAGTACTGTTGCTTTGTCCTCTCTGGGAGGTTTGCTCTTCAGGTCATGGCCTGCAAGAGAGCATCTGAGTTCAAAAACCCTTGGATCCTGTTACCCCTCCTCTCTGTTAGTCTCTGAGGATTCACTCCATTTCTGGGTCAGGCCTCTTCCACATTCTTCACAAAGCAAAGACATCTTCCAATCCTGTTGGACAACTTCAGCTTCCTTCTTGAGGGGATTCTTTTTGGTGGAAGACTGGAAAATCGCTTCTGTATTCCTCTAAGTTTTCTGTAGCAGTGACGCCAAATGCTAAATTAATGACTCAACACTTTTGAAAGTTTGTTCAGGATTAATTGTTCCCTTGGAATATTGAGATAAATTTCAATATTTCAACTGTGTGGAGACAAATATCGTCCTTTGGAAAATGTGCACTTCATGCTGTAGGGATTATACTTGTGATTACTCATTTGGCAAGGATCTGGTTCTACCACATCAAGTAGGATCCAAATAAATCTATTGGCAAGGGGTTTTCTCTTGAGGCCATTTTCAGGTTTGGAAACGTGGTCAAAATTTATAATGGATGAAATTATTAGGTCACAGGGAGGGGGAACATTGGGATGTGTTATTTTTAACACATGGAAGTACACCTATGACTAGATTCATGTGTCAGCCATCGATACTTTTTATTGGATTTACTTAGCCAAAAGAATATCTCCCAATTCTCCTTTCATTATTACTAAGATGACCACACCATCTGATTTGTCATGGACTGTTCTGGATGCTAGTGCTCCCAGCGTAACAACTCAGAGTACTCACTTCACACTTAAAAACAATGTCCTGAATAGGGCAGTCTCCCAAATCACCATCCTTAATGGTTGAATCCAGAATCTTTCAGAATTTTAAGTGTGTGTGTGAAAAGTCTAAGTTGTTTATAAGACAATGTTTCAATTAATGTGTCTTTGAGAATTCTTTTGAGTTCCATTTGAGCTATGTTCTTTTACTTGGCTGGATTTTTCTGGCTCCCTCAAAGGTTTTGTTTTGTTTTTGTTTTTGTTTTTTTAATCAAACCAGGAGTCCAGATGGTCAGTGCTTTGGTTGCCCAGTGACAGGGGAGTCAAAGCTTGTTTCTGCATGACAAAAATATGTCGAAACTTAACTAGGACAGGAAGCTTTCCCAAAAGATTGCATGAACAGAATGTTACAGATTCTTGAACTCTCCAAAGATTACTTGTAAGCTAGGAGAGAATCCTGTTCCATTTAAGCCTAATTTTACCCTTAATATCACTGTTCTACTTATGCACAGGTCAGACTTAGTCACTTGGTGAGAAACTTTAAGAAAGAATGATCACTTTTAGCCTACTGTAAAATATTTATCTCAAAGATAAAGATTTGCTGATTCATGTCTAATTAAGACAGTAGCTCCCTGTTTAAAGGTACACTTACCACACCAGCATCCACAACAGTGGATTCTTCTTTTTGGCTTTTTAAGTTTTTATTTTAAAATAAAATTCTAGTTAGTTAACATAGAGTGTTATATTAGTTTCAAGTGTAAGGAAATATTTTTTTAAGTAGCCAATATAAATCCCCAATGGTTTTATAATAAACCCAAGAAACATTTACATTGAAATTCTTAAGGAAGGTAAGACAAGGACATTTTATTGTCTCTAGACTTAAGTGCTTTGCATTTTAGTTAAGGATTCACTGCAAAAGGAAATTTGAAATTTTATTTGAAATGTGGGCATTTTAAACAAATGTAAAACTCTCTGTCTTGGAGAGTGACTCAAATCCAAGCTAATTTAATCTTGGTTTTCTTGCTAAGTGAAATACAATTGAGTTGATTATTCTACTTCATTTGAAGTCTGTACTGAAAGAAAGTGTATCACTTAAGTTAATTGTCACATAGCAGTATGCTGGAGGTTTTAGTAGTCACAAGGTGTTTACAATCACCTACTTGTTTTCCAGAATTAAATCTATGGAACTACCACATGGGGGAATATTCTCGCAAATTTTTTCTCCCTGAAGTGCCCAGATTTCTTTTTCGAACTTGCCTGTTATTAGAACCTAAAGTATGGTGGATACCATGAATTTTAACTCATAGATATATTTAGAGACACAGATAAAAGAAAACATTTTAACTTATAAGTTTCCGGAGCTACTTTGGGGACTTGGAGAGCTGTCCATCTGGGGGAAATTCTGACATTTGGTTTCTGGGGTAGTTAGTATATTTTGGGCCATCAGTTTCCACAGAGGGTATGGTTGGAAAGAGTGTGGCATGCATGCTTTGGAGAGATAGCCATGAGGCAGCATATCGGTTGAGAAAGAGAAAGGTAACATCTAACCTCTGGTGCTCTTTACCTTTCTACCTAATACAGTCCTGCTCACTGGGCATCACATGGTTGCAAACTGACCCAACATGCATTGTCATTTTTCTTGCCACTTCACAGATCACAGAATCTCATTGCCACTATGTAGAGGCTTCATTGTACCAATCTTTATAATGGTGCAAAGTAAACTCGGCAGTTTGGGTAGGTCTGCAGGATGAAGAAGGACTCTGTCTCTTAGTCTGTGACACAAAACAGTATTATATGTATTCCACTGTTTTAAGGTCTTAGAAAAATGACTCAATTCTTAAATTTCTCTATGTCTGTCTTTCTCTATCTCATCTCTTTTTTCTGATACACACTAGAAGTCAGAGGCAGAATTTCCAAGCTGGTTTCCACAGCTATGGTCGTAACCACGACACAGACCTCTGCCTTCACATATTTACCTTGCTCCTTGGTTAAGCTCCTCAAGTCTCATTCTTTCATTGGGACATTGATGATAACTGATTAATCAGGCTCATTATGTGTCAAGAAATCTTTGAGTGATTTCATCTTAATTATTCCTTTCAATGTCACAATTACTGTTAGGTTAAGAACAGATATTACTCTGTTTTTACAGGGGAGGGTATTGAGATCAAGGGAGATTAACTACGAGCCTCAAATCACACAGAAGGTAAAGGACAGAGTCAGGACATAATCTTCTCAAAGCCCACTGAATTCTGCTTCAAATAAACTTCAGGCTAATTGTGTATCATGAAAACATGTAGGAAAAACTTTTAATCTCCTGAATCCTGAAGCAAGATGTTAAAAAATACACTATGGATAATATAACACCTGAAGGAGTTTTATGTCTTCACTAGGAAGACCAAATTACCATCATAGTACTTAGCATAATTATATAACATAGATTTCAGCAATATTAAAAGTGTACATTTTATGCAACCACAAAATAATTACTTTTTTTTTTTTTGCAACTTCAACCCTGTGTCTCAATCTGACATCTAAAAGGCAATGAGTTATTTGTACTCAGAATGTTTGTTCAAATTTGTTGATACCATTAAAATATTTTAAACACAGGCAGCTACAAGTTATTTAAAGGATTTTATATAATTGTTTAAAAATCTCAGGAATGAGTTTATGCGGTCATTTGATGCTCATGCACTTTTTTTAACTTTAGAAAGAGAGGGTGTGTGGGGAGGGGCAGAGAGATGGAGAGAATCTCATCCAGGCTCAGCACTATCAGCACAAAGCCTGACATGGGGCTCAAACTCACGACCATGAGAACATGACCTGAGCCAAAATCAAGAGTCATATGCTCAACTAATCAAGCCCCAGTGCCCTGATACTCATGCATTTTTGGACACTGGATGCCGTTCTACAGAAATGGATGTATTTTGTTTCCTATCCTAGCTCTCCTTCCCTTTCCAGAAGGTGTATCTGGCTGTGACACTATTATTTGCCCTTTGTTTTTATATGCCATAACTTTAAATATATATTTGAACTTCTATGGTTTATTCCAATTGCTTTAAATGTCTATTTCTCGATTCTAGTTACATTTTTCTAGTCTCCTGACTTCCTCAAAAAATGCTTCCTAGATTTTGGCAGTTATTCCTTTATTTTTACCTTACCAAGTTACTAGCATTTATTTCAAATTGTAGCTATATTTCCTTCACAGCATACCTATAGGTTGATTTTTAAACTGGAAAAGCTAATGAAATACATCTAAATGACCATGGTATGGTAAGTGTTGCTCTCTTCAGAGCTAAGTAAGGTGCCAGGATTACATTTTCTTTTCCTTATTATTTATTTATTTTCATTTGTCATTTTTACTTTTTTTTTTTTTAAAGTACTTCATTTAAAGTCCAACCTCATAATTGCTGGGTTGTGTCTAAGAGACAACTCCTAGGCCAAGGTCAAAATAATTATCTTTTCTTACATTCCTTCAGGTGCTATTCAAATTATGACATGTTTTAGGGGTGCCTGGGAGGCTCCGTTAGTTTAGCATCTGACTACTGATTTCAACTCAGGTGATGATCCCAAGGTTATGGGATCTAGCCCTACACCAGGCTTCATGCTCAGCATGGAGCCTGCTTAATTAAGATTCTCCTTCTCTCTCTCACTCTCTCTCTCTCCCCCTCTGTCCCTCTTCCCTGCTCACACTTTCTCTAAAAGAAAGAAAGAAAGAAAGAAAGAAAGAAAGAAAGAAAGAAAGAAAGAAAGAAAGAAAGAAAGAAAGAGAAAGAAAGAGGAAAGAAAGAAAGAAGAAAAGGAAAAGTAAAGAAAGAAAAGAAAAATCATGACACGTTTCAAACAGCTTTATATTTGTGTCATGATTTTCCTGGAGTCTCTAACTGTGCACAGCTGGGGAAGGCAGGCACGCACTCATGACCTTCTCCAGCTTCAGCTCTAAGCTGTGCTGCCCTGAGGGGAAGCTGATGCTGGAAAAGGTCCTCTTACCCTCTCTAGTGCTTCCAAACTTGCATTCGTTCATTTACTTATTTTTTTTGCCCAGTGTAGTACTGGCACTCCTCGGGAAGCTGGACCTCTGCAAAGGCCCTCCTGCTGCGGGCTCTGGCTAGGTCAGCATTCTGCCCGTGTGCCCAGACCACGGATGCGAGGAGCTGGGGCCATTCGCAGGTTCTGTGGCCCATTCCAAGGTCTGTCTGCCTAATGCCTCACACGTCGGTGGGCAGGACTCCTCCAGGATCCCTGGCCATATGCTACTGGATCCTTCAAGTGCCACAGAGGCACTTTTGTTCACGAATGGATCCTGAATTTTAATTGCTTAAAGGAGACTAAAGTGAAGGATGGCTAATGCTGCCATGATGCTGACTTCACTTGGTGGCCATTATTTTCTCTTTATCTTTCTTTCTTTTTCTTTCTTTTCTTTCTTTCTTTCTTTCTTTCTTTCTTTCTTTCTTTCTTTCTTTCTTTCTTTCTTTCTCTCTCTCTCTCTCTTTCTTTCCTTCCTTCCTTCCTTCCTTCCTTCCTTCCTTCCTCCTTTCCTTCCTTCCTTCCTTGAATGTTTTATTTATTTTTGAGACAGTGCAAGTGGGGGAGGAGCAGAGAGAGGGGAACAGAGGATCTGAAGTGGATCTCTGCGCTGACAGCAGCCAGGCCAACATTGGGCACGAACTCATGAATCGCAAGATCATGACCTGAGCTGAAGCCAGATGCTCCACCAACTGAGTCACCCAGGTGCCCCTGGCCATTGTTTTCTAATGAGAAATGAGCCACTTCCAGCAGGTCAGTGGAATTGGAGGCATCTGTAGTTTAGGGTTTTAAACCATCGACTGAAACATTCACATCTCAGTTCTCAGGTCCCATTCCTTCTCTATTAGGGATTTGACTTGGAAAAGGAGACTTGCTGGAACTAAGTACTTTTGTAGGATAGAACTATTTTACAGATGGACTGTACCTGTTCTCTGGGGACATCAGGAAGTATCACAATGACTCTTGGCCAGATAAGCCAATAGGCTAACGAATGATTTAAGACATGCTGTTACAAGTTTGGAACTCCCTGATGGGCCCCATGCTGGCTGGTTACTTATTGATGGTTTATATCTGGCATGACTGGTTATGCAGTCTGCTTTGGCTGGGTGACTCTACGGGGACAGAGAGCCCTGCTGGAATCTGTTAGGAAGGTCTCCCCAAACCACATTTGCTCACATCCGGAGGCTCACTCCAGAGACAAAGCATGACTCTGTGTGAAGAAGAAGGACCCTAAACATAGCTGGGCCAGGCTCCTTGCTTACATTCTCTTTCTCCTACTGTGCTATCTGCTTTCACTTTATTAAAACCCTTATAGGAATTTTGTGGAATCTTGTGATTCCTTTCACTCACTGCAGTAATTAATCTTCTCTGCTCTTGCGATGTAAATCTTAAGCCCATGGCTTCATTCCGTCCACTCGTTGTGAGCAGGAAACGGGGCTTCCTTCAGTGCTGCCAAGGAGTCTCCTTGGCTTTCAGACTGTGTCCTTAGCTGGTGATGAATCATCCTGAGCCTGTCATTATCTCTCTTCACTGAACTGATGTCCCTCAACCCAACAGTGTCTTCCCTCATACTTCTCAAGTGCACAACGGCCGCCCCAGCCAGCACATTCCTCTCACCTCACCCCACCCTGGTCACTAACGAAGACTGTTCTAACCCCTGCCATGCTGTACTGTGGGCTATCCATTCATTCTCCAGCCACCGGCAACAGAGGCTCCATGCCAAATCTCTGGTGATGGATTCAGAAGCCAACATCTCATGATGGAATCTGTTTCCCTGTGAGAAACACAGCAGTGAGCCAAGAAGCAACAGCTACTCTTTGCAACAGCCTGGGAGCATGTGTGGTGGCCGCGAGAAAGGACACATGTGGCCTACCACGGTACCACTACAGTTGCTCTGTTTGTAGAACTATTTGTACATTTTAAAGTATTATTGCTATTTTAGGGGAACCTGGGTGGCTCAACCAGTTAAGGGTCCTACTTTGGCTCAGGTCATGATCTCTTGGTTTGTGAGTTCGAGCCCTGTGTCTGGCTCTGCACTGACAGCTTGGAGTCTGGAGCCTGCTTTGGATTCTGTGTGTGTGTCTCTCTCTAGCCCTCCCCTCCATACTAAAAAATAAAGGAACATTAAAAAAACAAAGCACTATTATTATTTTAAAGAATATTTGACATAAAATATCCTATTAGTTTTAGGTATGCATCACAGTGATCTCATATTTTTATACATCATGAAATGATTCCCCACAATAGGTCTACTTACCACTGATCATCAGACAAAGTTATTACATTAGTGACGATGTTCCCTATGCTGTTCATCATACCCTTATGTATCCTCAGTTATTTTATAACTAGAGGTTTGTACTTCTCAATCCCCTTCACTTATTTTGCCTGCCTCCCAGTCTCTCTCCTCTCTGGTAACCAACAGGTTCCTGTTGTTTCTGTTTTCTTTTTCAATTTTTTAAAATGTTTATTTATTTTTGAGAGAGAAAGAGAGAGCAAGAGAGCACACGTGTAGGCAGGGGAGGGGCCAAGAAAAAAGGAGACACAGAATCTAAAGCAGGTTCCAGGCTCTGAGCTGTCAGCACAGAGCCCAAAGCAGGACTCGAACTCAGGAACCTTGAGATCGTGACCTGAACCGAAGTCAGACACTCAAGTGACTGAGCCACTCAGGCACATCTTTGTTTTTCTTTTGAAATTCCAGATAGAAGTAAAATCATATGGCATTTGTCTTTCTCTGTATGACTTATTTCACTTAGCATCATACCATCGAGGTCCATATTTGTAGATTTTTAACAGTTGACTTAATATATTTTTAGGAGAAAGGTAAGGCAAATATATGTGTTTATTCCATTATCTAGAGGTGGGAGCCATTTTCTAAACCTTTTGTCCAATACTGATTTGTTAAGCCATTATTCTATATTCTGATTAATTTCTCAATTTATCCCTGGGAAGGAATATTTCAGACAAAGTAGGCACTATCATAATCTAATCAAATGCTCTCACGTTCATTCAAATGGAAATCAGTATTACTCATGACCTGAAAACACAAAGTGCTAAATGAATAATTCAATATATTCCTCAAGAATAGGAAATTATCCTATCTAGTGTAAATGACTTTAAATAGGACTTAAAACCTTCTTGAGGTCAGGAGTTTTTTCCTTTGTGAAGCAAGCAGAAAATAATCATCACCTTGGTTATTTTTAAGATTAATTTTTAATTATCTTCTTTGTTGAGGAAATTGGAAGATTGGGTCAACTACTCAGAAATGTGTATGAGCAGGAAGCTCTATAAGTCAGTTCTTCTGGGGTCAGAGTAGGTGAAGAGATGTGCCACATCTGCTCTGTTTTAGCTAGCAGGGAGCTTAGTCAGCACCACCTTCGGGTGACAGAGTGGTCCTGTTATGCATTGCAAAGTGAACTTGCTCCCAAGACTCCCCTTCAAACAGCCATGCCCAGTGAGCCAGCAACTGCAAATCATTGACTTGTTCTATGGAAATAATCAGAAATGCTTGTAGAAATGTGTGATTCATGATCACAGAATCCTGAAAAGAAACAAAATGCTGATGGTGGATGGATAAGTAAATTATGGTTCATAATGATGATGGAATAATGTGCAGGTATTAAATACATTGTAGGAAAGAACGTGTTTGACCTTTAACCTATTACTAATTAATGTAAACCGGCTCTGAAAATGTTGATTTTCTGCATTCGCTTTGGAAAATGTTTTCTTTGAAACCTCATATTTAGCTTTCACATTCATTCAGATTCCTTCACCTTCTTACTACTGTTTCATGATAAACTTGTTATGGTCACCATCACACCCATTGCTGTCTTGCTTAGCTTTTGCAAGAAACGTTGTTTTTCAGTATTTGATAATATCATGAACAGTCCTAGTATACAGAAATGCCTGATAAATGGTTATTTATCTCAAGTCATTGCTAAACAGACCCTGTCATGTCAACTCAGCTGATTTAAAACATGTGAAAAGAACCAGGCTCTGGCCAATGGCAAGGAGCAGGGTGAAGAGGGAAACACATTTTGTTTTCAAGTTTCTGTATATATTCTAAGGGTCATGGAGAGCGAAGAAAACAATGAGAATCCACACTGAGAAAAATTCTGAACGCTTTCAGAGTTTAATTCCTTTCAAAGCCAAGTAACTAGTTATAACCTGGCTTCCAAATTAGGAACTGTTGTAGGGAAACATTCCATTTCTCTTTGAATGGAAATAACAAAGATGTTTTTTCTCTTTTACTAAAATGACTTGGTGTTAACTGCTGGCATTTTGAATCCCTGCATGAGACTCATTATCTCACTCTTATGTTTTATATAATTATATGTAAAACAGTATGTAATCATGTCTGTAATAGATAATAACTCCTAATGTGTATCTTTCATATCTAATGAAGTCCATGAAAAGTGAGGTAGAAAAATTTGAGTTATTCTCTTTTCCAATTCTTTCTCAGATTATAGAGACCTGCATGTTCCATTCTAATCTTTAGTTAAGACTTTGATTTAGAGCTAGAGAAAGTTATTTGTTTTCAGTCCCCTTACCTTAATTATTTTTATAGATTCATATACTGCACATGAATTTTTGGCCTATGCAAGGAAAATGGCAAGTGAGTCTTAGTGTTCTTTTAAATGATTAGCTTTATAATACTGTGTCCTATTGGTCATCAGCCAAAGTCTGAAGGTTGCAATAGTGTTAAATCAAGGTAGTTATTTCCTTGGGCATTTCTACTATGTAATTTTCTATTCTAGCAATACAAGTCAGACGTTTCTAGCTGGTAAATTCTTTTCATTGTGATGAATTTTGTTTATATTTCATCTTAGCTATGTGCTGAACTAATTTCAAAAATCACACCAGTTTTACCAAACATTTAAGGAAGAGTGAATATTCCTTCCAAACTATTCCACAGAGTCAAAAAGGAAGATGAGACCAGCATTACTTTGATACCTAAAGCAGATAAAGACACCACTAAAAAAGAGAACTACAGGCCAATTCTAATGAACAAAGATGCAAAAATTTACAAAATACTAACAAACCAAATCCAACATTACATTAAAAAAAATCTTCACCATAATCAAAGATTATGAGGATTTATTTATAAATCAAGGGTTTATTCCTGGGTTGTAAGTGTGGTTCAATGTTTACAAACTCATCAACGTGGTACATCATATCAATAAAAGAAAGGATAAAAACCATGTGATCATTTTGGTAAATGAAGACACAGCATTTGACAAAGTCCAACAACCATTCAAGATATAAACCCTCAACAACGTAGGTTTAGGGGGAACATAATAACAACACATATGATAACATATGCAGCCATTTCATATATAATGGCCATATATGAAAAACCTACACTTAACATCAAAAGGGAGGAACTGAGAGTCTTTCCCCTAAGCTCAGGAATAAGATACAGATGTCCACTCTCATGGCTTTTATTCAACACAATACTGGAAGTCCTGGCCACGAAAGTCAGATAACATACATAAATAAATAAATGGCATCCAAGGAAGACATAAAACTTTCACTATCTGCAGATGACATGATACTATATTTAGAAAACACCAAAGACTCTACCAAAACCTGCTAGAACTGGTTAACAGATTCAGTACAGTTGCAGGATACAAAATCAACGTACAAAAATCTGTTGCATTTCATCACACCAATAATGAAGCAGCAGAAAGAGAAATTAGGAAAACAATTCCATTTACAATTGTACCAAAAATAATTAGATATCTAGGGATGAACCTAATGGAAGAAGTGAGACCTGTATTCCAAAAACTATAAAATACTGATGAAAGAAATTGAAGACAATGCAAAGAAATGGAAAGACATTCCATGCTCATCGATTGAAAGAAAAAATATTGTTAAAATGTCTGTAGTACCCAGAGAAACTTACACTTTGAATGCAATCTCTATCAAAATCCCAACAGCAGTTGGGACAAATAGCAGTTAGAACAAATAATCCTAAAATTTGTATGGAATCACAAGAGACCCCAAAGAAATATTAAAGAGGCAAAGCAAAGCTGGAGGCATCACAATTCTAGACTTCAAGTTATATTACAAAATTATAACGATCAAAACAGTATGGTACTTGCACAAAAACAGACACATTGATCAATGGAACAAAATAGAAAGCTCAGAAATAAACCCACAACTGTATGGTCAATCTTTGACAAGGGAGGAAAAATAGCCAGTGAGACAAAGACAGTCTTTTCAACAAATGGTGATGGGAAAACTGGACAGTAACAGGTAAAAAGAAAGAAACCGGACCACTTTTTTACACCATACACAAAAATAAATTCAAAATGGGTTAAAGACCTAAATGTGAGACCTGAAAGCATAAAAGTCCTAGGAGAGAATAGGCAGGAATTTCTTTGGCATTAGACATAGCAATGTCTGATTTAATCCAATTAAAAAATCCAAATTAAAAAATGGGCAGAGGATATGAACAGATTTCTCTAAAGAAGACATTCAGGTATACATAAGAAGATGTTGAACATCACTTATCATCACAGAAATGCAAATCAAAACTACAATGAGAAAGCACCTTGCATTTGTCAGAATGGTCAAAATAAAAAACAAGAAACAACAACTGTTGTTGAGGATGTGGAGAAAAATGAACCATCTTTTACTATTGGTGGAAATGAAAACTGATGCAGTTTCTGAAAAATAGTATGGAGGTTCCTCAAATTGTTAAAAATAGTGGGGTGCCTGGGTGGCTAAGTCCGTTAAACATCAACTCTTGGTTTTGGCTCAGGTCATGTTCTGATGGTTCGTGAATTTTAGCCCTTCATCGAGCTCTGCACTGAAATTGAGGAGCCTGCTTGGAATTTCTCTCTCCCTCTTTCTGCCCTCCCTGGCTTGTGTTCTATCTCTCTCTCTCTCTCTCTCTCTCTCTCTCTTTCTTTCTTTTAATAAATACATAAATATTTTAAAAAAAGAGTTAAAAATAGAACTACCCTATGATCCAGCAATTGCACTACTGGGTATTTACCCAAGAATACAAAAATATTAATTCAAAGGGATACATGAACTCCTATGTTTATGGCAATATTATTTACAACACCTAAGATATGGAAGCAGCCCAAGTGTCCATTGATTAATGAATGGATAAACCAGATGTGGTATATGTATATATGTATGTAGTATTATATGTATATATATTATTCAGTCATAAAAATACAATGAAATATTACAATTTGCAACAACATATATATCTAAATGGTATAGTGCTAAGTGAAATAAGTCAGAGAAAGACAAATACCATATGATTCCACTCATCTGTGGCATTTAAGAAAGAAAACAAACAAGTAGAGGGGAAATGAGAGAAAGAGAGAAACAAACTAAGAAAGAGATTTTTAGCTAATGAAAACACACTGATGGTTACCAGAGAGGAGGTGGGTGGAAGGACGGGGGAAATAGAAGATAAGGATTCAGGAGTTCACTTGATGTAATGAGCACTGAGTGATTAAAATAAAAAATTTTAAAAACTACATAGGTTCTATCTTTAAAGTTAAATCATCATACATAATATGTATAAAACATTATTAATGTGTTGTTTACTCTATCAAACATATGGCACAGTGTCTGGATAAGAGTATCACTCAATAAATATTTGTTAGATCCATAAACAAAAGGAACAATATACTGAGAAAACAATATTAAAAAATTTTTTAGGACTTGTTTGTCTTTTACTTGCTTTAAGGATATAGGGGAAGAGGAGATGGCTATGTTGATTAGCTTAATTGCAGTAACCATTTCCCTATGTATATGTGTAGCAACTCACCATGGTATGTATCCTCAATATATAGAATTTTTATTAAAATAATAATAACAATGATTTAAAAAACTGGAAAAAAGGAATGGACAATAACATTGAAGAAGTGATGAGTGAAAATAGGATATTTCTTCCTTAACAATGATACTAGAATATTATAACTATGTAGAGTCATTTACAATAGTAACAATGTACAGGAACCAAAAACATTTTAAGAGAAATAAGTTACTTTTCATAAATTCTAAGTTGGGGGTGGGGCCAAGACAGCAGAACAGCATGGAAGTTGTTTGTGTTCCTCATCCCTGAAATGCAGCCAGATCAACACTAAACCATCCTGCACACCTAGAAAACTGATTTGAGGATTAACACAACAATCTGCACAACCTGAATCAGAGAACACAGCAGGTATATGAGGCAGACAGGTGAACTGGGGGGAGAGAGAACCTGTGGAGGGCAGGGAGCTCTTTTTGCTTGGGGAGAGAGGACAGAGGTGGAAGAGAATATGAAAGCATCTGGAGAGAAAAGAGAGCATGCAAGGGACTGCACACACACACACACACACACACACACACACACACACATACACACAAAGAAGAAAGGAGAAAGGAGAAAGGAGAGGGTTTAAATTCAACTAAGACTCTATAAAAAGGAGGAGCAGTGTCTGAAACTCCGCAGCTCACTACCTAGCAGTGTTCTGGTGGGAAGGGCGAATCCCCAGGAGCAGAGAGCAAGGTCTGAGGGGTCTTAGGGCTACACAGGGGAGAGGCACTTCCTCTGCTGGGAGATCATTTGTAGAGGCCGTGCAGCCACCTCACAAAGGTCTCAGTGGAATCTGAAGAACAACCACATTCGCTGGAAGAAGGACATTAAGGGGAAAGCCTGGTGCCAGACACGTGTTGTGATTTCCCATAATCTCTGACATGCACCTTCTACACAATTGCTTGAACTTTTTCTGGTAAAGCTATCACCCAGCCACAGTCTCTGTGCAGCAGCAGCACAGTCCCGCAAACGTTCCTGGGTGCAGCTGGCACTTGGCCATTGCTTGGCAAGACCCTCCCCCAGAAGGTCTAAGCGCGTCAAAGCTGAAGTCTTTCAGAAGTGAGAGACTGGGAAACACACCCGCATCTGAGATAAAACTCAGGAGGGAGGGTCCATGTGGTAACTCGACAGCTTGGTCGTGAACAGTGAAAAAGCGGGGAGTGGACAGAAGCTGGAAACAAAGGAGGAGTGCTCAATTAATGGCTGGGAGAGCACCAAGTCATACTAGAGACTGGGTATCTGGGTGACGTCCTTGTCACCCCTCCCATGCATGCGCATATATATCTACATGCACCACAACAATCCACCCTAGTAAACTAAGCAGCACCATTTAGTGGAGAACAGCGCCGTTTAGTGGAGAACAGTAAGCCCTGCCCAACCGGGCCAACCTAACTATTCAGGAACACGAGGGTCTCTGCCTGCTTAGTTTACAGACATAAGGTGCTTCATAGTTTGACTTCTAGGGGAAACCACTGTAATTTCAATCGTATTTCAATCTGTTTGCTGGTCCATTTATTCAATTCTTTTTTCTTTTCTTATTCTTGAATACAGAAAGAAAAAATTTATTTTTATTTTCCATTTTTATTAAAAATATTTTTCATTAATCTTTTCTTCTATGTATTTTACTTTTTGGTAAATTTTTCAAAGTCTATTTTATTTCCATTATTTCATTTTATTTTACTGCATTCTATTCATTTTTCCAAATTTTCAAACATTTTTTTCCTTATCATTCCATTTTTTTCTCTACTCTATCAAGCTCCTTTCAAAAACGAGACCAAAACACACCTACGATCTAGCATCCTTTATTTGTTTTTTTTGTGTGTTGTTTTTATTTTTTAATTTAAATTTTTTTACCTTTTTAATTCCTTTTCATCCTTCAAATGATGAAACAAAGGAATTCCGCCAAAATAAAGAATAGGAAGAAATCACAGCAGGGACTTAATCCACACAGACACAAGCAAGATGTATGAACCAGAATTTAGAATCATGATAAGAATAGTAGGTGAGGTTGAAAACAGATTAGAATACCTCTGTGTGGATATAAAAGCCAGTCATGATAAAATAAAAAATGCTATAACTGAGCTACAATCTCGAATGGAGACCACAGCAGCAAGGATGGAAGAAGCAGAGCAGCCAATAAGTGATAGAGAGGACAAACTTATGGAAAACACTGAGGCAGAAAGTAAAAGAGTAAGACTAAGGCAAAAGAACACAGTTTGTTTATTTATTTATTTATTTATTTATTTATTTATTTTTACATTTTTTAAATTTATTTCTAGGAAAGAGAGAGAGACAGTGTGAACAGGGGAGGGTCAGAGAGAGAGGGAGACACAGACTATGAAACAGGCTCCAGGCTCTGAGCTGGCAGTCAGCACAGAGCCCAACGCGGGGCCCAAACCCACGAACCGCGAAATCATGACCTAAGCGAAAGTCGGACGCTTAACCGACTAAGCCACCCAGGCGCCCCAAAAGAACACAGTTTAAAACTTAGATAAATCAGTGACTCATTAAAAAGGAACATCAACAGAATCACAGGGTTCTCATAAGATAAAGACAGAAATAATGGGGTAGAAGTGTTATGTGAGCAAATCATAGCAGAAAACTTTCATAACCTGGGGAAAGTCACAGACATTAAAATCCAGGAAGCACAGAGGACTCACATTAGATTCAACAAAAACCAACCATCAAGAAGGCATATCGTAGTCAAATTCACAAAATACTCAGGCAAGGAAAGAATCGTAAGAGCAGCAAGTAAAAAACAGTCCTTAATCTACAAGGGAAGACAGATCAGTTTTACAGCAGACCTATCCACAGAAATTTGGCAGGCCAGAAAGGAGTGGCAGGATATATTCAATGTGTTGAATCAGACAAATATGCAGCCAAGAATTCTTTCTCCAACAAGGCTGTCATTCAAAATAGGAGAGATAAAAAGTTTCCCAGACAAACAAAACCTAAAGGAGTTTGTGACCACTAACCAGCCCTGCAAGAAATTTTAAGGGGGATTCTCTGAGGAGAGAAAAGATGGAAAAAAAAAGACCAAAGAAACAAAGACTAGAAAGGACCAGAGAACAGCCTCAGAAACTCCAACTCTCCAGGAAACATAATGGGAATAAATTCCTATCTTTCAGTACTCATACTAAACATCAATGGACTAAATGCTCCAATCGAAAGACATGAAGACATAGGATAACAGAATGGATATGAAAACAAGATTCTTCTACATGCTCTTTGGAAGAAATCACTTCAGACCTAAAGACACCTTCAGATAGAAAGTAAGGTGATGGAGAACCATCTGTCATGCTAATGGTTGACAAAAGAAAGCCAGAGCAGTCATACTTATATCAAACAAACTAGATTTTAAAATAAAGGCAGTAACAAGAGATGAAAAAGGGTATTATAATTAAGGGGTCTGTCCATTAAGAAGACCTAACAATCATAAACACTTATGCTCCAAATGTGAGTGCACCCAAATATATAAATCAATTAATCACACACATAAAGAGACTCATTGACAATAATATCATAATAGTAGGAGTCTTCAACATCCCACTTACAGCAATGGACAGATCATCTAAACAGAAAATCAACAAGGAGACAATGGCTTTGAATGACACACTGGACTGGATGGACTTAACAGATATATGCAGAACATTTCATCCTAAAGCAGGAGAAAACACATTCTTCTCAAGTGACATGGAATGTTCTCCAGAATAGATCACATCCTAGGGCACAAATCGGCCCTCAACAAGTACAAAAAGATCAAGGTCATACTGTTTGTATTTTCAGACCAAAACACTAGGAAACTCGAAATCAACCACAGGAAAAAATGTGGAAAAATAACAAATACTTGGTGACCAAAGAACATCCTACTAAAGAATGAATGGACTAAGAAATTAAGGAGGAAATTAAAAAGTACATGGAAGCCAATGAAAATGATAACACCACAGCCCAAAACCTCTGGAATACAGTACAGGCAGTCATAATATGGAAGTAAAAAGTAATTCAGTCCTTCCTAAAGAAGGAAGAAATACACAACCTAACCTTAGATATACAACCCAACTCTAAACAACCTAACCTTACACAACCTAACCTTACACCTTAAAGAGCTGGGAAAAGAACTGCAAATAAAACCCCAAACCAGGAGAACACAGGAAATAATAAAGATCAGAGCAGAAATCAATGCTATCGAAACCAAAACCAAAATAAAAACAGATCAATGAAACCAGGAGCTTGTTCTTTGAAAGATTTAAAAAAATTGATAAACCCCTAGCCAGTTCGATCAAAAAAAAAAAAAAAAAAAAAAGGAAAGGACCCAAATTAATAAAATCAAAAATGAAAGAAATCACAACCAACACAGCAAAAATACAAACAATAATATGAGAATATTATGAGCAATTATATGCCAATAGAATGGTCAATCTGGAAGAAATGAACAAATTCCTAGAAACATATAAACTATCAAAACTGAAACAGGAAGAAATAGAACATTTGAACAGACCTGAAATCAGTAAAGAAATCAAATTAGTAATTAAACATCTCACAAAGAACAAGATTCTAGGGCCCGATGGCTTTCCAGGGAAATTCTACCAAACATTTAGAGAACAGTTAAAACCTATTCTCTTGAAGCTGTTGCAAAAAACAAACGGAAGGAAAATTTCCAAACTCTTTCTACAAAGCCAGCATTACCTTGATTCCAAAACCAGGCAGAGACCATACTCAAAAGGAGAACTATAGACCAATTTCCCTGATGATCATGGATGAAAAAATCCTCAATAAGATATTAGTAAACTGGATCCAACAATACACTAAAAATATTATTCACCACAACCAAGTGGGATTTATACCTGGGATGCAGGGCTGGTCAATATCTTCAAAACAATCAACGTGATACATCACATCAATAAAAGAAAGGACAAGAATCACATGATCATCTCAATGGATGCAAAATACAGCATCCTTTCTTGACAGAAACCCTCAAGAAAGTAGGGATAGAAGGATCATACCTCAAAATCATAAAATTCGTGTGTGAAAGGCCCAATGCTAATATCATCCTCAATAGAGAAGAACTGAGACCTTTTCCCTTAAGGTCAGGAACATTACAGGGATGTCCACTCTCGCCACTGTTATTCAACATAGTATTAGCAGTCTTAGCCTCAGCAATCAAACAATGCAAAGGAATAAAAGGCATCCAAATCAGCCAGAAGGAAGACAAGCTTTCACTCTTTGTGGATGACATGATACCCTACATGGAATTCCCAATAGATTCCATCAGAAAAATTGCTAGAACTGACTCATGAATTCAGCAAAGTACCAGGATGTAAAATCAATGTGCAGATACTAGTTGCATTCCTATATACCAATATGAAGCAACAGAAAGAGAAATCAAGGAATTGGTTCCATTTACAATTACACCAAAACCCATAAAATACCTAGGAATAAATCTAACCAAAGAGGTAAAAATTTTCTACCCTGAAAACTATGAAAAAATTGAAGACACACAATAAATGGAAAAATATTCCATGCTCCTGGATAGGAAGAACAAATATTGTTAAAAGGCCAGTACTACCCAAAACAGTCTACATATTCAATGCAATACCTATAAAAAAAAAAAAAAACCACCAGAATTTTTCACAGAGCTCAAACAAACAATCCTAAAATTTATATGGAACCAGAAAAGATGCCAAATAGCCAAAGTAATCTTGAAAAAGAAAACCAAAGCTGGAGGCATCACAATCCTGGACTTCATGCTGTATTACAAAGCTGTAATCATCCAGAGAGTATGGTACTGGCACAAAAACAGACACATAGATCAAAAGAACAGAGTAGAGAACCCAGAAATTGACCCAGAAACATACGGCCAACTAATCTTTGACACAGCAGGAAAGACTATCCAATGGAATAAAGACAGTCTCTTCAGCAAATGGTGCTGGGAAAACTGGAGAGCAACATGCAGAAAAATAAACCTGGACCCCTTTCTTACATCATACAAAAAATAACCTGAAAATGGGTGAAAGACCTAAATGTTAAGACAGGAAGCCATCAAAATCCTAGAGGAGAAAGCAGGAAAAAACCTCTTTGACCTTGGCCATGGCAAATTCTGACTCAGCTCGTCTTGAGAGACAAGAGAAGCCAAAGCAAAAATGAACTATGGGGACCTCATCAAAAATAAAAAGCTTCTGCACAGTGAAGGAAACTCAGCAAAACTAAAAGACAACCGACAGAATGGGAGAAGATATCTGCAAATGACATATAAGATAAAAGGTTAGTATCAAAAATATGTAGAGACTTTATCAAACTCAACACCCATAAAACAAATAATCCAGTGAAGAAATGGACAAAAGACATGAATAGACACTTCTCCAAAGAAGTCATCCAGATGGTGAACAAAAACATGAAAAAATGCTCAACATCACTCATCATCAGGGAAATACAAATCAAAACCACTATGAGATACCACCTCACACCTGTCAGAATGGCTAACATTAACAACTCAGGTAACAACAGATGTTGGCAAGGATGTGGAGAAAGAGGATCTCTTTTGCACGGTTGGTGAGAAAGCAAACTGGGTCAGCCACTCTGAACAATAGTATGGAGGTTCCTCAAAAAATTAAAAATAGGCATGGAGGAAGGCACTTGTGGGAATGAGCACTGAGTGTTATGTGGAAACTAATTTAACAATAAACTATTTGTAAAAAAAAAAAAAATTAAAAATAGGAACCACCCTATTACCCAGCAATTGCACTACTAGGTATTTATCCAAGGGATACAGGTATGCTATTCTGAAGGGGTACATGCACCCCAATGTTTGTAGCAGCACTATCAACAATAGCCAGAGTATGGAAAGAGCCCAAATGTCCATTGATAGATGAATGGATAAAGAAGATGTAGTATATATATACAATGGAGTATTCCTTTGCAATCAAAAAGAACAAAATCTTGCCATTGCAACTATGTGGATGGAAGTAGAGGGTATCATGCTAAGTGAAATAGTCCGAGAAATACAAATATCATATGACTCCACTCATATGAGGATTTTAAGATACAAAACAGATGAACATAAGGGAAAGGAAGCAAAAATAATATAAAAACAGAGAGGGAGACAAAGCATAAGAGACCCTTAAATATAGAGAACAAATAAAGAGTTGCTGGAGGGGTTGTGAGAGGGGGGTGGGCTAAATGGGTAAGTGGAATTAAGGAGTCTACTCTTGAAATCACTGTTGCACCATGTGCTAATTTGGATAGAAATTAAAAAATAAATATATTATTAAAAAATAAATTATAAAATCACTATTATTAAATGGAGGTGACAATAAAAGAGTGATTGAGACAATAATAGCAATTGTTAATAACCAATGCTAATCCTGTGATGAGAGGCAAAAATAAAGTCCCCTTTTATGTCCTATAGACCTTCATTTAGTTTAAATAAATTATTACAATAGATGACAAAAAAAATTCTTTTTCAATTTAGTTATATTGTGACTCTGGTAGCATTTGTATAATTTGTTTTTATCTCTAAGACTTTAGGAAAAATTAAAAAAAAATTTATTATTACCATAGACAATAGAAGCCATGATCTCTTCCAAACTTTAAGACATTTATTAATGTATTCAATAATGTATGCATTCATTTAAGGTGCATATTATCTATACTTATATGCACTTACTATTTGAGGCTTTGGGTAAACAATAATAAATAAGGCAAATACAGACCCTAGTCTCAGCTGACAATTATGCAGGGAAGACAGAGATGAACAGAACTATAAATTAAATCTAATAAATAAAATATGATATAGAGCAGTGCAGGTTTTATAAGAACAGATGTTGAGGGTGAGGCTCCTAATCTATTTTAAGACTTAGGAAAGACTGTTCTGTAATGTGACAGATGGAATTGGAGGGTGAATACATAATTTTGAAGAGGAAAAGAAAGAGAAAAGATATATTTCAGGGAAGGTAGTTGATTTATTTTGTGCCAAAGGAGGAAAATGCTTACCTAATCCATAAGGAGACCATATGCTGAAAAGGGAGCCATGAAGACAGATGAAGAAAGGTGAACACAACCAGAGAGCTAAAGTAGACTTCTGAATTAGAAGGGGAGAGAGATGATGGCAGAAAAGGCTGAGGAAATACACAATGGTTTCTAGATAGAAGATTTTGAAAGTCACCACTGGGGGACTTGGACTTTGACATGGGGACAATGAATGGATAACCGCACAAGGTTTCTACAGGGAATGACAACATTTGAGAGTGCAAAGATTGGCTTCATGGGGAGGAAGACTGGGTGCAAAGACTCTGACCAATTCAAATGCTGGGGCAGAGATCAAAGTGCAACCTGAAGGATGTAAAGGACTGAACAAATTGAACTATTTGAATGTAGTAGTATGTGGACTTGGTTAGTGATACGCAGAAATCACCAAGAGGGAAATATGAAGGATAAATACCACATCTTGCATCTTGGGACACTTAATCAATTGTGTTACATTTACTGACATGAGCAACATTGGCAGTGAAATATGTTTCACAGAAAGTATGTTTATATTATGATGTGATGAAAATAGTTTAAGAAATTTATGATTGTAGGGAAGACATGGCAGTAATTATGGAAGATGATGTCAGAGAAACTTCATGTTTTTAAGATAGGGAAGATTTGGGTTTGTTTCAATATTGGTGGAAGAAATCAGTGGAGTACAGAGATGTTAAAGAGGAGAAGGAAAAAATAGAAGTCAGACCAGAGGTACAAGGATTAGTTTCTTTCTTTAAAAAAACAAAACAAAACAAAACAAAACAAAACCCAACAAAACCAAAGTCCAGGGATTTAGGAATTTCCCTCCTAAAGTTTTTGCTTTCTTTATTAAGTAGAAGGAAGATCATCTTATCAGGGTCAGACAGCAAGGGAAAATGAAAAAATGGAAATTTTAAGAGAGAAGAAATTGCATAATATGGTAGCAAGAGGACCAGAAATATAATGTATCAGGGAACTATCATAAGACTGTAAGGCCATGTTGAGATTCCAACTGAGCATAATAATCATGAATATTATAATAGTAACAGTTTGTGTTGTCCTATTTTGTTGCTTAGTCCAGTAATCTGCAGAGCTAGGGACAGGACTGGGTAAGAGTCAGATGAGCTCATCCATGGTTGGGATTTTATTCGGAAAATGAAACAAAAAAGACCTTTCTTAAGAGCACTCAAGGTATTCATCCAAGGGGGTTTGGAGTTCTTGGCTAATCGTTCTTATTCACATAGAAGGTGCATACAATCAGGAATATAGTGAAAGGGAGAAAGGAGGGGAGTCAATGGACTGATGTATTGAAACGCTTTAAGAAATGGGTTTATTGAGGTGCTCCTGGGTGGCTTGGTCAGTTAAGCATACAACTCTTGATTTTGGTTCAGGTCATGACCTCATGGTTTGTAGTTCCAAGCCTGCATTGTACTCTAGCACTGTGGAGCCTACTTGGAATCTCTCTCTCTCTCTCTCTCTCTCTCTCTCTCTCTCTCCTCCCTCCCTGCCCCTCTCCTGATTATGCATGTGCATGTACTTTCTCTCTTTCAAAATAAACATTAAAAAAAAAAAGAAATGGGTTCACTGAGAATGATAAAGCAAGTGATATTTAAGGTTTGAAATTCATGATTATATCAGAGAAGTCTGAAATTTTATTTCATAGGTGATACATTTCCAAATGAGAAGGCACTTGGGATATATCCATGAGAGTTGCCGGAGTGGATTACATACACGATAATGGACAAGTTAGCAAAGAAACCAAGATGCTGGAGGAATTGCCTTCATGCATCTTAACATCATTCAGATTTGTGGCGGGGCTTAGGTTGAAGGAAGATTCTGAACCAAGTGTCACCCTCTTTGTTACTGAGGGGGAAAGGTCAGAAAGTGGGGAGAGCACAAAGACAAACAATAGTCAACAAAAAGAAACCACTAAGAAGTAGCCATTTTTATAATGAATGGGGACTGGATCATCTAAACTAGCATGAAACACACTCATCCCACCCAATATTTGTTGAGGGAGAGGAAGACAAGCATGAAAAGAGGGAAAGAGCATCTTCCTCTTGATGGTGCAGCAGAGGAAATGGTGCCTCCGGATGAAGTTATGTTTCAATTAAGGCCAAGAAGTGTTGGAATTATTTACAGAAAAGGATAGTTTCTTGACTACGGACAAGAGTTAGAGTTGGAAGAATGGAAAGGAAAGACGGAGTGAAAAGCTGGGCCAGGAAAGAGTGCTGTATTTTTCCAGTGTTATAAAGTTAGTTCTTTTATAATGTGAAGAGAGATGACTGGTTTCTAAATTTGCCAGATTTATTCGATCCAGAATTTGATGTTTTGAGAGGATCTGGCAAAATGATCTTGATTCTTATAGACTTCAACGTATCTAAGTTTCTCTACATGACATGGATGCATGTAAAATGCCAAGCTCTTTATAACCTCCCCGACTTAGATTTATACACATTGTCAAATCAGAATCATGTGAGAAAGTATTAGGCAAAATAGGTTTCTGTCTTTGAATTTCCAAATTCTGGCAAGGGCCACTACCCTCCTTCCCCAGTACCCTCTCCATACTTTCATGGACTTGCTGCTACAAAAAAAGACATTTAAGAAGGATTTTGATACCTGTCTTTTGTACAACACTATGAATGTGTGTCAAATGGTGATTTTGCTATCGCATGTAGCACTGTTTTAATGACTAAAATAGAACACCACATTTTGATCTCCATTATAAGTGTCCCCTATTGTACTCATTTGCAAAAAGTTATAACCAAGAACAAAGGTTATGTATTAAAAATGAACTCTTTACATAGATATATTCTGTACATTGGTACACATTGTGTTGATATATTTGACTCTATTTCTTGCATCTTCCTTGTTTCCTATTCACTTTTTGCCCTTTACATCTTCTTTCCAGGTTTATTCTCTATCTAGGTACTGGAAAGTTCTGGGGCACTCTTGTATTCTTACAGTCACCATAACATGTTTACCAACTATATTCAATCTATATTTTCTAACAACGTAAAGAACCATTATTATAAATATATAAGATTTTTTTCTAAAAAAAAAAAAAGACTCAAAAAACTTGCTACACCCTACCCAAGTCCCCAATACAGTGTTTATTAACATCCTACAGATTTTCTAATTCGAAATCACTTTTATGAGTCTTCATTCCTATGTAATGCCATTTCTACTTTCTTAAAATTATAATTTATAGATACATTATTCTAGATTTAAATTTAACTACTTTTAAAGTGTATCGATCACTTGGACTAAACTGGAGACAATCCCTTGTATTTAGAATCTTCCCATGTGCCTCTCCTTATTTACATTTCTCTCCATGCCACCAAACATGTAACCCATACCCTGAATTCTAGGATAATCATTCCACTGATTTTTAAATGATTTAGTCAATGAATGTATTTGTAAACAATATATTGTCCAACTTGGCCTGCTTTTTAATATTATATAAATGGAATTATACCCTAAATATATATTCATTGACAACTTGCTTCTTTCATTTAATATTATATTTTTCAGACTAATCCCTGTTGATGTATTTAGTTACCTGTGACTCTTTCACTGAAAGCTTCACGGCTCCAGAGTATTCCACTGTATAAATAAGCTGCAGTGAATTTACCATTCTTCTTTTAATTAATATTATATTTTTACCGTACCATACCACAATAGTACCATAACATTTTACCATTACTGTGATATTCTATTTTTACCATGTATATTTTACGATGCTTCTTTCATTTAATATTATATATTTTTTAAGCAAATTTTTCATTCTATTGTGGGATTACTTCTGGTTTGAGGCAACTGTGAGCAATTTATCTATAAACATATTTGTACATGTCTCCTGTATAACATGTGTAACCTAAATAGGTAAATGCTAAGCCATTTTTCACTAAAGTAGTACCTATTTACATCCCCCTAGGAGTTACTCAGTTTCTTCTGTTCTATCATCTATGCAATAATACACTTTCACAATATATATTTTTCCAAAGTAATTGGTATAAGATGCAATCTTGTTAAACTATGCATCTCCCCAACTCCATATAAGGTTACATATTTAAAAAATATTCTCCTCGGGGCGCCTGGGTGGCTTAGTCAGTTAAGCGCCCGACTTTCGCTTAGGTCATGATCTCACGGTTCGTGGGTTCGAGCCCCGCATCGGGCTCTGTGCTGACTGCCAGCCCCGAGCCTGGAGACTGTTTCAGAGTCTGTGACTCCCTCTCTCTCTGACCCTCCCCTGCTCACGCTGTCTTTCTCTCTCTCCTAGAAATAAAAAAAAATCTTAAAAAAATTAAAAAGTATTCTCTTGGGTTTTCTTAATGATTCATAAGGCTTAAAATATATTTATAAGTTATACATTTTATAAATACGCTTTCATAATTTATTTTATTTTTATAGCTTAATAGTTGTGTCATTTAATAAACAGAAGTTCTTAATTTTACTTTTCTAAAATTGAACAATTCTTTCCTTTATGGTTTATACTTTTTATATTTTGTTTAAGGAATGATTCCCTACCTGTAAGATTACAAAATTAATTTCTTGTAGAAAAGATTAAGTGTTTTGACTTTACACTTAGGCCTTTAATATACTTAAATCTGTCATTTTTTATGTTATTCAAATGTTCCAGAAAAGTTTATTGTACAGTATCTAGGATGCCTGCTTAGTCATAAATCAAATGTATGCACATCTGCATTAGTCTATTTTTGAGTTCTTCATCTTCTATTCATTTTTCTTTTCCAGTAAAATGCCACATTGTTTATTTACTCTAGGTTCATAAGAAACTTTTTGAACTCTTCAGGCAAATATCTTCATTTGTTTTCATTCATTTCTAATATTTGCTTTCATTCATTTCTTCTATAATCTTGAATTTGTGTGTGTGTGTGTGTGTGTGATTTCATAGAAATTTAAGAATAAGCATCTTAAGTGTCCCAAGGAAAATTCTGCTGAGATTTTGATTTGCTTACTTTGTATCTATAATACAATTTGTAGAGAAATGACATTTTTACAATATTTAGTCTTCCAATTTAAAACAGTGGTATACACTATATGTTAACTAACTTGGATTTAAATTTTTAAAAAATCAACAAAAAATAAAACTGTGGCATATTTTTTGCCATTTACCTAGGATTTCAATTTATTTCAATAAAGTTATATAATGATTTCATTAATGGTTATTCACAGTGGTTTAGTTTTTCATGTTTTCAAAAATATACACTTGAAAATGTTATTTAAAAAACTATATTCAAATTTCATTGATATATTTATTTGTCCATACTGGTTTTACATCTATCAGCATACTTACTAAAGTTTTGTTATAGATTCTGTCTATATTTATCGATAGTTTCTAATATACTTTGTAGGAATATAATGATGTCATAAAGATGATAACAGATGAACATTTGTATTCATGGTATTTCTTTATATTGCTATGCTGTAGAAGATACACCCTGAAGTGTAATGTTGAGTAGAACTGGTGTTAGTGGTCATCCTATCTTGTTATAGATCTTTAAAGAATCCTTTCAAAGTTTCAATTAAATGAGGAGTCTGCTACAGGGATTTTAGTAGATATTCTTTATTAGAGTAAATGTTTATTTCTATTGCTAGTTTTGAAATATCCAAAAAAACAGAATTAGCTATATAATTTTATTGAACGCCCTTTCTGAATCTAATACAATAACACATACAATTTTTCTATCTTGATCTGTTAGTGTGACAAATCACACTTAACTTTCTAAAGTTAAGAGAAAAACTGCACTTCTGAGATTTGTTAGATTTTCTTCATTAATATTTAGCTGAAGATATTTGCTTCTGTTCATGAGTGAGGTGAGGTCAACCTGTAACCTGCCTTCTCCTTTTGTCCTTGTGAAATTTTGTACCAGGGTTTCACTTATCTTATAAAGTGAGTGGGAGACTGTTCTTTATTTTTATGTACTTGGACAGACTTTGTAATTCATTGGAATTAAGTGTTCCTAAGCTTTGGGTAGGATTTGCCAATCAAATCATATGTGCCTGGAGTTTTCACTGTATGGAGACTTTATTTATTTTTTTAATAGTTTATTGTCAAATTAGTTTCCACATAACGCTCAGTGCTCATCCCCACAAGTGCCCTCCTCCATGCCCACCCCTCCTCCCCCCCACATCCACCAGTCCTCAGTTTTTGTCAGCATTCAAGAGTCTCTCATGGTTTGCCTCTCCCCCTTTCCCCACCATTTCCGCCCTTCTTCTCCCCCTTGGTCCTCTGTTAAGTTCCTCCTAATCCTCCTATATGTGGACACATATGATATTTGTCCTTCTCTGCCTGACTTATTTCGCTCAGCATAACACCCTCAAGGTCCATCCACGTTGCTACACATGGCCAGATTTCATTGTTTCTCATTGCCATGGAGTGTTCCATGGTATAGATAAACCACATCTTCTTGATCCATTCCTCCGATGATGGACACTTAGGCTCTTTCCGTGTTTTAGCTATTGTGGAGAGTGCTGCTATGAACATTGGGGTACATGTGCTCCTATGCCTCAGCATTTCTGTATCCCTTGGGTAAATTCTAGCAGTGCTATTGCTGGGTCATAGGGGAGTTCTATTGTTAGTTTCCTTAGGAACCTCCACACTGTTTTCAGAGGGGCTGTACCAGTTTACATTCCCACCAACAGTGTAGGAGGGTGCCCGTTTCTCCACATCCTCGCCAGCATCTAGAGTTCTCTGATTGGCTCATTTTAGCCACTCTGACTGGCGTGAAGTGGTATCTCAGTGTGGTTTTGATTTGTATTTCCCTGATGAGGAGCGATGCTGAGCATCGTTTCATGTGTCTGTTGGCCATCTGGATGTCCTCTTTGGAGAAGTGTCTGTTCATATCTTCTGCCCATTTCTTCACTGGGTTGTTTGTTTTTCGGGCGTGTAGTTTGGTGAGTACCTTGTAGATTCTGGATATCAACCCTTTATCTGATATGTCATTTGCAACTATCTTTTCCCATTCCGTTGGTTGCCTATTAATTTTCTGGGTTGTTTCCTTTGCTGTGCAGAAGCTTGTATGGAGACTTTAAATTACTGTTTCAAATTCCTTGATAATGTAAAAATCACCTTTCTTCTCTTGTTCTTTTTTTAAAAAAATATATATATATGTATTACATATATATGTATGTACATATATTACATATATATATGTACATATATATGTATTACATATAAGTTTATTCATATATTTTTGAGAGAGAGAATCCCAAGCTTGCCTCACCTGTCAACACGGAGCCCAACATAGAGCTCAAACTCATGAAGCATAAGACCATGACCTGAGCCAAAATCAAGAGTTGGCCCCATAACCACCTGAGCTACTCAGGCACCCCTCTTCTTTTGCTCCTTTTATTTATTTATTTATTTATTTATTTATTTATTTATTTATTTATTTATTTATTTTTTAAATGTTTTATTTATTTCCAGGAGAGAGAAAGAGAGAGAGAGAGAGAGAGACAGCGTGAGCAGGGGAGGGTCAGAGAGAGAGGGAGTCACAGACTGAAACAGGCTCCAGGCTCTGAGCTGGCAGTCAGCACAGAGCCCGACGCGGGGCTCGAACCCACGAACCGCGAGATCATGACCTAAGCGAAAGTTGGACGCTTAACCGACTAAGCCACCCAGGCGCCCCTCTTTTGTTCCTTTTAATACGTTTTATAATTTTAGCAGTTTGACCATTTTGTTGAAATTTTCAGTATTATTGGCAAAACGCTATTTTGAAATACTCTCCTATCATCTAATCAATGTCTGTAAGATCAATAGTTGTATCCTCATTTTCTTAGGATTGCTTATGCATCCCTTCTCATTTGTAAATTAACCGGGAAGATGAGACTTTTGTCAATTTAACTTTCTTTTTCAAAGAATTAACTTTTGTTTTTGTATATGCCCTGTTGTATGCTTATATTCTAGGTTAACAGCATCTTCTCATATCTTTATTATTTCCAGCTTCTGATTTATAGGAATCGGCTTAGAACCATAATGTCTTTAAGATGGATACTTGATTCATTAATTGTTAGCCTTTCTTCTTTTCTAATATAAACATTATGAAAATGAATTGGCCTGTATATTCTGCTTTAACTGTTTTCCATGGGTTTTAAAATATATAATTCATCTTTATTACTGTTCCATTCTAAATAGTTTCAACAATAGCCAAATTATCGAAAGGGCCTAAGTGTCCATCAAGTGATGAATGGACAAAGAAGATGTGGTTGAAATATACAATGGAATACTACTGGCAATAAGAATGAAATCTTTCCAGTTGCAGCAACATGGATGGAACTGGAAGGTATTATACTGAGTGAAATAAGCTGGTCAGAGAAGGACAGCTATTATGTGTTTTCACTCATACACGGATCTTGAGAAACTTAGGAAAAGACCATGGGGGAAAGGAAGGGGAAAAATAGTTACAAACAGAGAGGGAGGGAGGCAAACCATAAGAGACTCTTAGAGAGAACAAATTGAGGGTTGATGGAGGGTTGGGGAGAGGAGAAAATGGGTGATGAGCAGGGAGAAGGGCACTTTTTGGGATCAGTACTGGGTGGTGTATGTCATGATGAACCATGGGAATCTACTCCAAAACCCAACTTTACACACTGTTATGTTAGCCAATTTGAAAATAAATTATATTAAAATAAATAAGTAATAAAAATAAAGTTTCTACAATCTTTCATAATTTTCCCTTGATTTATATGTTCTCCAGAAATAAGTTTCTTAACTTCCAAATATTTAGAGCTTTCCTAGACATAATTTTTTTAAATTAGTTTTTAAAGTTTATTTATTTTGAGAGAGAGAGCAAGTGAGCACAGAGGAGAGACAAAGAGAGAGAGAAAGAATCGGAAGCAGCCTCCACAATGTCAGCACAGCGCCCATTGAGGGAATTGATCTCACAAACCATGAGATCATGACCTGAGTGGAAAATAAGAGTTGGACACTTAACTGACTGAGCCGTCCAGGCACCCTGACATAATTTTTTTAAAGGATACTTAAAAAAAATATTTATCTATTTTAGAGAGAGAGGTGGAGGGGAGAGAAACCCCAAGTGGGGAAGGAGCAGGGAGAGAGGAGGGGAAGGAGGATCGCAGGCAGGCTTCATGCTGACAACAGGCAGTCCAATACTTGAACTCATGAACCATGGAGATCATGACCTGAGCTGAAGTCACTTAACTAACTGAACCACCCAGCTGCTCCTCCTAGACATAATTTTTGGTATTGAATCCTGGATTAATTGCATTGCAGAAAGTATATGAAATTAGTCCTTTATAATTTCTAAGCCTTGTTATTCATTCCACTGGAAATATATTTAGGGTCATTTAATGCCTTATTCCATGGTCAATTTTTGTTAACATTCCACATGTGTTTGAAGAAAATGTGTATATGTGCATTCTTCAATTGCTAGTTGTAGTAGCTCTAAGTTTTTTATTGCTCTTTTACCTTTCAGATCTCCATGTTTTCTTTATTTTCATTTTTTTTGTGGATTTCAAGTTTTTATTTAAATTTTAGTCAGTTAACATATAAGGTAAAATTGGTTTCAGATGTAGAATTAATGATTCATCACTTACATATAAAACTCAGTGCTCATCACAAGTGCCCTCCTGTTCTTGAATCTACATACTGTTCTTTTTTAAATTATTAGGATTATTCTTACTATGGAATGTGCTAGATGGGCTATATAGGATTGGCTAGATGTTGCTGTAGCTCAACACACACACACACACACACACACACACAATTTATTTCTTGCTCATCTGACACAATTGAGGAATCTCTTATCCCTAGAGGTAATGTCCTCATCTACTGTCCCCAGGGTCTCCAGGCCCATGCTCTGTGAAGTTTTCTTTTCCTATTATCTTCTTCTTTCACACCTGAAGGAAGAATTTGGGACTGTGCCTTCTTGTGGGTTGAGCAGTTTTGTTTTTTTTTTCCCCATGTCCAGCGCATCATGATTCAGGACTGAAAAGTAGTTTTAGTTCTTAAAAAACAATTGTCTCTTTTGGTTCAGGATGGTGGTTATCTTGACAATAAAATATTATTAAAAATATGATTGGCTTCCTATGTATTTGATTCCAGCCAGTTCCATGTGTCAAAAAGAATGCTCCATTGTTTCCTTGGCATGTTTGTTAGATTTCACAATGGTTTTCTGCTCTCCTGCCCTATGTCTTCTTTTGTTCCAACTCTTTATATATTCAGTTGTTTCTTTGGGTTGCTTTGGGTCTTTGGGGCTTCAGTGGAAAGTTCACATGTGAATTCTGTACTTGCTAATCTATCTTAACTGACTGAGTGGCTCAGGTCATGATCTCACAGTTCATGGGTCAGAGCCCCACATCAAGCTCTGAACTGGCAGAGCAGAGCCTGCTTGGGATTCTCTCTCTCTCCGCTGCTGTCTCTGCCTCAACCCTTCTTGCTCTCTCTCTTTCTCAAAATAAATAAATAAACATTTAAAAAAGAAGGTGGCACCAAATACAATGGCCTAAATGCTTTTCAGCATCTAAGACAGACAAAAACAAAACTTCAATAAATAATTATTAACTAATCGTCATATACTTACCTAAAATTTATTTAACATTTCCTTTCTAAAAGTCCATGTTTTAGTATTTTTCTAAGAAAATTGCGATACTGAGAAATAACACAGTTTGTCAATATCACAACACTTTGAAGAACTTTTTCCCCCTATTTATGGAAGATATGCTATGTAATTAATTTGGTTAAAATTCACTAGAGATGACTTAGATATACACTGTAATGGGAGGAAAAGGTTTTAGATGAACAGTGTATCAAAGTGAATTCTCTGTCACTATCCTAATTAGCACTGATATTTCAATTTACTTCACTCTTAAAAGCCTTCCAAATACCTCAGCCCTCTGTACAGAAAAGTCAAATAATATTTCAAAGGTTTCCCTCCCCTAGGTGATACACAATGAGAAAACATTTGACTTCACATAAGCATTTACAATGTGGAGTTAATCAGGAAAGTGGAGGAATAACATTCCTAGGATAAGGGTTTTGCTCGGCCTTTCATGTCACACTTTCATGCTCGGTTGTATCTGTGCAAGAAAAGTTGTAAACAAATACACAAACACAAATGATCACAAATGATGAGTTAATGGCTCATAATAGGAGACATCACAACTTCCTAAGGAAAAGCAGTCCGCTTTCAAGCCATAGGGCAGAATTCTAGTCTTCCGGGAATACATAAGAGTTAAATAGTTATGTGTATAAGAAGAAGGAAATGTTTTTACTGAACTTCAGGATTTTCCAGTAGGAGAAAAGCAAAAGTTTACTTCCTGATTGGTCCCTGGGCTCACTGGATGCAGTACTGGAAGGCACATTTTCTGGGTTTAAATCCAGAAGTCATCCATATTCTTGCTAAGACTCAGATCAATACACAGAAGATGAGAGGTGCCGCGGTGGTAGGGCTTACATAGCCACACATGTCCTACTCATCTGTATTATCTCCCGAAACAAGAACAACCAAACCAATTTTTAGGTTAAAATCTGCATCTCCTAAACTGCCACAAGAGAGACAGTAAATAGAGTTTAAAAAAAAACCTATTTCTTTGTTTTATTAAACTGTTTATACTTTTGGCTGTGCATTGTCATAAACATTAATTTCACATCTGGATTCTAGTCAAGAAAAATACTCCCCCCATGTGACACACGTTTCTTCAGAAGGCCTGAGGAAGATGAACACTATAGAGATATTTAGAAGCAGTGATTTTTCTACTACACTGAATTGGGCCTTTCCACCATCTTGTTTCTGATGATAGGCTTGAAGAAAACATTGATGATCATTTGTAGAAGAGATTTTCCTTTTTAAAAAATGTTTATTTATTTTTGAGAGAGACAGAGACAGAGTGCGAATGGGAAGGGGCAGAGAGAAAGGGAGACAAAGAAACTGAAACAGGCTCCAGGCTCTGAGCCATCAGCACAGAGCCCAAGTGGGGCTCAAACCCACAAACCGCTAGATCATGACCTGAGCCAAATTCAGATGCTCAACTGACTGAGCCACCCAGGCTCCCCGAGATTTTCCTTTTATTTGCCTTCAAGCACAAACAGTTCAGTGGGACAGAGAACAAGTTTCAGTCACAGCAGATAAACTCATTCTTTTTTCTCCCCCTTAAATTGTGTCTAGTATTTTTTTTTAAAGCAGAGATCAAGAAATATTGAAAAAACAAAACAGGATATTGAATAATTTCTTTCATATGTATATTTGTGTGCATGCGTGTTTCTTGAATACCACAGCCTGGGGTCCCGTCTCAGTTATGTGTTTCAAGTGATTTTGAGATTCATTTACAGAAACATTTGTACTAAATGTGTTGACTTTCTACGATATCACATCATTAGTCTCAAGGTATGTTTGCTTCCTGGGATGATTTATGTTCTACAGAGTCCAAAGACAGCGGATAAAAACTGTGTTTCAGTGAATAGCATGTATGGTTACTAGAAGTCCAAACATCACCGTAGTTTTCCCAGCCATATACTATGGTAACTAGCAACAGACGATACACTAAAAAGTGCTCTAAAATCCTAAAATTGAAAATAAAAAGCTCAGCTGCTGTCATTTCAACATTTAGTGCCAGACAGTTTACATTTCTTTGGCATCTGAGTCTGTTCTAACTTCACTTCTTGATTCTGTACTCAGCAAAATTGATTTTTTTCTTTGCACTACATAAGAATTAGAGCTCCCCATGCTGATGACTTTCCTATAGTTTATTTTCAAGCGAAACAAGCTAATGAAATCTATTTCATTGACTTAAGGTTGATGGAAAGTGCTGGAAAAGGCCATGGCTGACCATGTTGATTTATTTTTAAACTCTAGCAAGTGGTTGCTTTTTGTTCCAAATAGATATCTGGGAGGAAAATGAACTCAACCCCCTCATTTATAAAATTCTTGGGCTTGAGGTGAAGCTATCTCAGACAAATTAATAGATCCCATCACGGACGTTGTTCTTTATTTCCCTAGAGAAAAACACTGAACATTCCAGAATTGTTAGACAGCAATCTGAAAAATGATGCCCATGAATTCAAGGCCATTATTTCCCTCCCTCTACAGATTAAAAAAGTTTGTTTATTATTTCATTACCGATCAACTAGCCATCTCAGAAAAGTATCTACGGCTTCAAAGCTCAGCAAAAAAAATGTTAAAAAAAAAGTTTCCATAGATAAGTACCTATTGGTCAAAGATGAGTCACATCATAATTTTTCAAGGCTTTAGGAGGGTCCATTACCATAAGAATTACATACTCGTGATGCTTGAAGAAGAAAAAAGATGAAATTACAGTGGCCAATAGACAAAGTTAGGTTGATTTACTTGGTCCTATGTACCCAAACATGAAGATACACTGTGTCAAATGGCAGTAAGGTAGAATTGGCGGTAAGGTAGCAAAGTTTACTTAAGAATGATGTGCACCAGGCAGTTGTACAAATGTTCAGATAGATGGGAACAGAATGGGAACAGTTTGGGAAGAAGAACTGAGGGATGGAGTGGTCCAGAAAAGGGCTGTGCAAGACAAAACTGGAAGTAATATATTTGGGAAAAGTTGGAATGGAGAGAAGTTGTGGTTGGTAAGAGTTGCCAATTCACTGGGTCAATTCACTGCCTTCATGTTGTGAACAGGCAGCAATGCTGTTTAGAAAACTGTCATTTTATTCTGGTGAAACTGAAGAGGCATTTGAGACTTTTAAAATGGCAGTGTGCTGTGTGAGACCTTATTTAGGAAATGTAGAGTCTGCAAGGTGGCTCACAAAGTGATTGCTCATAGGGTCCATCAAAACACAGCACTCTGCTGCCAAAAAACCCTCCGATACTTTCTACTTGAATTAGAATCAGGTCTTAACTCTTCATATACTTACAAGGGTGGCACTTGCTTGTCTTCAAACTCATGTGTAGCTCTGCCTCTCGGTCACTTTCTCCTGCTCCCTTGCTCTCTCTCCATTTCTAGATGGCCAAGCTTATTCTTACCTCTAGCCCTTGCCTTTGTTTCCCATGACTAGGAAATACCTTCCCCGTATCTGTACTTGGTCAATTTTGTCCCATCATTCAGGGTTCATCTCAAATTGCTTCCTGTTCAGAGAGAATTCTCATGACCACATGATCTAATTTTGTCTGCCTCACCACCAGTCATTCTCTGCCACACCACCCTGAGGGCGCTTATGAACCTAAGACTTTATACTTATTTACTTCTTTGTTGGTAGTCCATGTCTAAGTGGGTTTTAAGGCCCATAAGAAATGGGATTTGTGTCTTTCTTGGTTCATCGCTTTGTCCCTAGTGCCTAGGACAGTGTCTGGGACACATAAGCAGTAAGTATGGGTAAAGTTCATCACTGCATTGGAATAGAGTGAGATTGTAACTCAAGGCTCAAAGTTCTCCAAGTGATAGCAAAGTAGTGTCTAAATATAGAGCCCAAGTACTGCAAATCCACACAGTCCACACTGACAGTGCCCACGGAACTGTAATAAAGTATTTGATGATCCAGATATCTGTGACCCAGCTTCACAGGCAGGCAAACAAATGCAGATAATGGTCTTATTGTTTACAGGTCCCTTTGAGAGAAAATGGGATAGATTCAGAAGACTCTATCATTTGTTATGAAAGTCATTGCTATGGAAACATTCATTTCTGTGAACAATTATATTTGGTTCAAACTATACAATTAATATTGTAGTTGTAACTTGTCAATGTGCAGTTTGACATGAATATGCTCTTTTATTGATTCCCTAAATTAGTTACAATTTTTGATTATCCTCTAATGAGACTCCATTTTTATATTTTAAATATTAATGATACTAAACTAGGGCTATTTCATTAAGCGTTTTGAAAAGAATTTTAAAGTACTCCCAAGCCATAAGCATTCCCACATAATATAAATTCAGAAAACAAAATAAAACCAAAATACGATTGCTGATATTGACTGAAATCACATAAACTCAAACTCTATATATGCCCTTAAATTTGTGTTAATAGAACTATATGGGCCATGAAGAGTACATAAAAGTCAATGATGAACTAATGAAGTTTCATTTTTTCAAATTATTTTTTTTTTTTTGAGAGAGAGAGATATGGGGAGAGCGGGAGGATATGAATCCCAAGCAGACTCCACACTGTCAACACAGAGCCCTACCTGGGGCTCCATCTCCCCAGCCTGAGATCATGACCTGAGCCAAAACCATGAATCGGACACTCAACAGACTGAACCTCCCCAGCCCCAGTTTTTCAAGTTATTAATGGGGTTAGTTGTAAGTTTATTTGAGATTGCATAATAAATTCTCTTAACAAACATTACCTGCTCTTTATAGCCCAGGTATCTAAGTGTTTACAAAATCAAAATATACTTTTGAATATGAAAGTAATTTTAGATAAAAATATGCAAGGTTTTAATTAGAAATTGAAATATAACCAGAATACAGTAAGAGTACCTCTCGAGGCATCTGGGTGGCTCAGTCATTTGAATGTCAGACTCGTGATTCCAGATTAGGTCATGATCTCATGGTTCATGGGATACAGTTCCATGTCATAAGCAAGAAGCCTGCTTGGGATTCATTCCCTCCTTCTCTCTCTCAAAATAAATGAATAAATAAACTTAAGAAAAAAGAATGCCACACTCCATGTATTATACTCTTTTGCAACGTCAACACGCTTGGATAGAGAGATACATTTCCTATCTGCTACTCTACATGCAAATACAGTTTAGCGGGCAGGTCTGGTTGCTGAACAGCTGAGAGACACAATACCAGGAGAGCTGATGTTACCAAACCTCCCAAACAAGAATGATACAATTTAGATCAATGGTTTCCAAAGTGTATGATAAAATCCCTTAAAAACGCTCCAGGAAGTACGGAAACTGATCCACAATCTAAAGTATGATCGTTTGATTTTGTGTGAGATTCCCTGGCAGCAGAAAGCGGGAAAAATAGAGGGAGAGAAGGAAGACTGTTTATTCTGAGGTAGTCATCTCTGGAAACTCGCTAATAATAGCTTGCGGGCAGCTGGATGAACAGAGAATGTGGCCGCCACCACAAATGCCAACTCGAATAAGATGTGGCTTAGCTGGATCCCTTCGCTTTCAACCGCAGAAAAAAGGCCACCCACAAACACCAGCCAGACAGACAGCCAGAGGGAAAGGGAAGGAAGAAGAAAAGCCCAGAAAATGTTAGGAGGAAAGGCCGTATCTGATTTCTCTGGCTTTGCCCCTATTTCTTTCCATACGTACACCAGGGGTGTTCAGTGTAAGTAAGCTTCAGCAGATTCCTCCACAGGAGAAACGGAAGGACTGGGTGTCCAAGGTGCAGAGTCAAACAGCACAGCCTGGAGGAGTTGTTCTTTTTTTTTTTAAGGTTTCTTCATTTTTGAGAGAGACGAAGCAAGAGTGCATGCTAGTGGGGGACGGCGAGAGTGAGGGGGACAGAGGATCCAAAGTGGGCCCTGTGCTGATAGCAGTGAGCTCACTTTGGGGCTCAAACACACGAACCGTGAGATCATGACCTGAACCGAAGTCCGACGCTTAACCAACTGAGCCACCCAGGCGCCCTGGAGTTGCTCAGTGGAAATACATGGGAGCAGTTGTGGGCGACAGTTTTGGTCTTTGATGTGATTCAAAGGAAAAAACTAAGAAAAGCACGGACTCGATTTGTGTCGATGCAAAATATGCACAAGTCAGAATTAGCATGGTACAAAAGGAAGCCAGGACCCTCAGGAAGGCACCTTCCTTGAGTGAAAACATGCCAGGTAATATCACCTATACAGTCAGCAGCTGCTGCAGGCGGCCCCAGTGCCTTTGCTCTCACCCTGAAGAGGACAGCATCCCTCAGCGTGTCCCTTGTGTGTGTGCTGGTGTCCAAGGAAGTCAGGGAAGTAACAGGAGGGCAGAGCCCAGAGCGTCAGGAGCATCCGGCTCACACTGAGGCTTTCGGTTTGGCTCCTTTGGCTCTTAGCTCTGGAGGGAAAAGGCCCAGGCCCCTCAGTATTATATCCCAACTACCTGTTGTAAAATAATTTTTCAAGGGAGAAAGCGATCTTTATAAAGGAGGAGGGAATGCCACGGAGCGTTCGATGATGTTCCATTACTGCGAATACTGACACCTGAAGTAGAGGTCCCTGTGACATGGGACATTTACCCTCAAAGTGTTAGTTGGCTAGAAAACATTCTGCAAGGAAACTAAACTAATTTACTTCGGGGAGAGATTTCAAACAGGTCAACACAGTGCTGGTCATCCTTCAATATTCTAATGACAATATGTGACATATACATATATAGATATAGTTTAGAATGTCATTTAATTTTTTTTAGAGACAGCGCAAATAGGGGAGACACAAGAGGAAGAGAGGGAGAGGGAGTGGGGGAGGAGCAGAGAGAGGGAGAGAGACGGGGTGGGAGAGAGAGAGAGAATGAGAGAGAGAGAGAGAGAGAGACAGAAAATCTTAAGCAGGCTTCATGCTCAGGGCAGAGCCCAATGTGGGGCTGGATCCCATGATCTGAGTGGAAACCAACGACGCTCAACCAACCAACCGAGTCACCCAGGCACCCCCCAGAATGTCATTTAATTGTATTTCTTGAATGACAGCATGTTGAATATTCTGGCAAATCCAAGGAAAGGGAGAGAAAAAGGAAAATATTAATATGAAGTTAGATATAACAGTTCACCATATATGATTTCGAGCCCAATCTGGTGATAAAAATACCCTAAGTTCAAATAAGATACATTAATATGAAAATGAGCAGTGTGCACCAAAACATTTGAATCGACTTCTCAGTCCCATTCAAAACTGCTGCCCTCTCTCATGAAGTGATAACTGCTTCATGGATCATTAACTCCATTCCGACTCTACTGAGATGGAAAGAGAGCATGAGCAACGAGGCTGGGCGCTCACGTACCTGAAAGCAACAGTTCTGTCCATATGCTGTGCACAGCTGTGCAGTCTGCACCCTGAACAAGCGCACCAGGCTCCACCGCAGAGCAGGACCCAGACCAGCCCGGGCTCTCTGCTCACACCTGTATGGGGCCACTTGGTTCAAATGTATCCAGCACATTTTGCCCAGTGGTGGTCCGGAATTTAGGGTGTAATGTTATAATCATGTTTTAGGAAACAGTGTTCGGGGCATCTGAGTAGCTCAGTCAGTTGAACACCTGACTTCAGCTTAGGTCGTGATCTCACTACCTGTGAGTTTGAACCCCACACTGGGCTCTGTACTGACAGCACAGATCCTGCTTCAGATTCTGTCTCCCTCTCTGCCCCTTCCCCACTCATGTTTTCTCTCTCTCTCTCTCAAGAATAAACAAACATAAAAAAATGGTGTTCTTGAAAGTTTGATTAAAAAAAAATTCTTTAATCAATTTGACTATAAGGTGACCCGAGTATGCCCATTAGTTATAATGATTATGAAAATCTCATCTTAGATTATAAACACCTCTTTCAAATGATGAAGTTATAGTTTCTCTCCCTACCTGGAGTAAATAGTATCCCCAGTATTAACCCTTACACTAATAGTCTGTAATGTACTTATAAGTTTACTTTGTGATTTCCCAATTTCCAATGTTCACCTAAATCGAGAATAGAAAAGACCATGGATTTATTCTTGTAACGGTTAAAAACTCTTGTTTTCATGGCTGAAAGGCCGAACAATGAATACTTTCAATGTATTATCATTGGAAGTGCTTCATTCATAGCTTCAGTGTGTAATTCATTTACATATAGATTACAGCCCCTTAAGAACTAGAGAAAACTAAAAGTTAGCTTATATTTCAGAATTTTTAGAGGTAGTTTTTTTCACATACAGAGAACTTAAATAAATATAAGGCTAAAGCAATTCTATTGTTTAGTAGTTTTAAACTTTTCTACTTTTATTCCTTATATTTATTTTCAGAATTATTGAATACTTTTGTACGCCCCCAATGAATGCTTTTCTCATGGCATGGTATAAGATAAAACAATGCAAGCAGCGACTAATCATTAAAAAAAAATCTTTAACAAATCTTTAAACGTGGCTTTGTTTGGGTTTCCTAAGGAAAAGCTACAAAATCTTTATGGACATAAAACTCCTATGTATATAAGTGATAATTCCTTTACACAGTTTTAGTTGAAATTTATTTTTGAGGAGAGATGTAGATATTTGAAAAGTTACTGATTATCAAAACCTTATAAAAATGGTTTTGATACAGTAAATGATTTATGATCTTCCTAAATTTCATATTGGCATCTATGACATAGAGGAAAAACTAAAAATTATCAATAAATTAAAAAATAAGGAACAGATATTTTTGTATTAAAAAATCATGCCATAAAATTTAACAGCCAGATAAATCCTTGGCAGGGTTCACTGCAGAATGGACTGTAGGGAAACTGAATTGACACCACAAATATGTTTACAGGGTATTATTTTGTTCCAATGTTACATAAATTTTGCAAATCTAAAACAGAAAGTTTATGTAACAGATGCCAAGTTGATCTCTGTATGTGCCTTGTTCCTTGTTACTCGGGAAATGATATGCTCTGCTTAATGATGCTGAAAATCACTCCATGGACACAAAGCCCAATATGCAGGAGACCCACTGCATGGTGTAATTTGCAAACCGTCAGTTATTTCCGTCATACGGCATGTGTTTTGTTTAATGGGCTAGAAGCATGGAGTGTGATTTGTGGACACACTCTTAAAGATTTTAACACAAGACTACAGTTCTCATCAGTGGCTCAGAGTTGAAGCAGCTGTTAAACAAACTCCGATTTGTATGATTGGTAAAATAAGCACCACTTAGACAGTAAGTTCCACAGTGAGTCTTTGACACAGAGATAACAGGGTAACTTAGGACAAGGAATAAGCCAGTGATATTTTCCATCTGTGGGCTAGACACTTTTTAGCACAGACTAAAATGTGCTTGAAGAACTCATGCGCCAAACAATAAATATATTACTAAGGTAGGGGCATTCTGTCAAATTAAATTATAGCCTTCATGAGCATTGATGTAATCCTTAAATTACATTTAGAAACATCATTTTTAGCTCCGAGTAGCAAAGTTAATTTGAGACTTTGGCCATCTTCACAGTCAACATGTACAACGATGTGAAATGATTCAGAGGATCACGTTGCAGAATTAGGTACATTTTTTTTGGAACGGAGTGGTTTTTCCTTTCTTTCCCCAGAAGATGTAAAACTAAAGATTCCTCAGCAGTCCCTATGGTAATCTGAGCAACTTTGTAATGGTTTGGCCATCACTATACAGACCATGCAAGGCTCCTGACAGTTTAGCTTACAATGGTCCACACTGTAATGCTGCAAAGGCAATAAGCATTCAATAGAAACCATACTTGGATCTTGTACTTTGATCTTCTCCCAGGCTAGCCATCTATGCGACAATCCTCTGAATACATAACATGAAATATTCAACACTGTTATTAAATAGGCTTTGTGTTAGATGATTTTGCCCAACTGTAGTCTAATGTGAGTGTCCTGAGCATGGTTAAGGTGGGCTAGGCTAGCTAGGATGTTCGGTAGGCTGGGTATATTATATACATTTTCAGCTTACAACATCTGCAACTCCATTGTAAGTCAAGGAGACCTGTAAAAGGATTTTCTATGAAGTTTACGCAAGTAAATTTACTGATTATGTTTAAGGCTAGTTAGGTAGCTACTAGCTGTCTTTAAAGAAGACAGAAATAACTTTTTGTGTGTGAACCTTAGAATATTGGGCTTAATCTCTGTGAAGATTTCACTTCTACTATGAATACAAGTAAAATTGACTACCTAGTGCCATAAAGTCAACATATTCATCTTTAGAGGGAAATGAAGGAGAGAAAAGACTAGACAGACTAGATGAGTCAAATTTTAGAAGTTTTGAAGCAAAGGAGAAAATACTCCTGTGTAGAAATAGAAACTGATGGAAAATATATGCAAATGTTTAGATCTTTCATGCTTAAGTCACTATTAATTACATTCTTTAAGGTATTATATTTACATCTTTCTTATTTCTATTATTCACATTCTGTATATTATGGCCTAGGTAATTTACATATTTACCAATTAGGAGGTTGGCATAAACTCAAGCCATTTTCTGAGGGAAATATTGACCTTGTCTTCAGGTACTCACTTTGATAAATTCTACAGGGAATTAAAAAGTAATCTGTTCAGATACAAGTCAATTTGTCTTCTTAATTAAAAAAAAAAATAAACTCATGTCCTTTAAATCTTACCACCCTTCAAGTTCAACATCAAGGACAAAAGATCTGTTCTTAATTAAAACCATAAAAAAATTGTGTTGCAGGCACTTGCTAGAAAATACAACCCAAAATGTGCTGCTGCTGTAATCTTAACAAAAGTTTGATAATACTCATGGAGTGTTTCTTGCAGGATAAATAAAAATGTAAACTTTCAAAATGTTACGTTAAAAAACATTAAGTTTTTTATCTTTGCATAAAACTTGTTCATAAGAGATCAATGAATCCAGTAGACAGTTTATTTATTTTGAGAGAGATTGAACGAGCATGAGCGGGGGAGGGACAGAGACAGGGAGACAGAATTCCAAGCAGGCTCTTCACTGTCAGCACAGAGCCTGACGTGGGGCTTAAACTCATGAAACATGAGATCATGACCTGAATCCAAATCAAGAGTTGGACCCTTAACCAACTGAGTCACCCAGGTGCCCCTGGTTACAGTGGTCTTTGACAACTTGTGTGATCAATTTTTACTAGAGAATTTCCCATTGCCATTATGCCATGCTAAACTGCATTTTTAAGTGTAGCTCTTTCTAAGGACCTTGACATAACATAACATTACTTTGGCTTTGTGAGAATCCACAGAAGAAATCTCTCTTACAATGTCATATTATTAGTTCTTCCTTTTTTAAAGAAGAAAAACCTATGTAAAAGCATTGTTCAATCTTAAGTATGATATTCTTATTCTTTCTTTGCACTACTTGGAAGCTTACAGCCAAATCTGAATCCTGTCACCACATATGTATACATTAATTATACTTCTTACATTCTCTAATTTTCTATCCCAATTTACCTCTGACATGATTACCTCATGTTTCCTCCTACAATATATATTTTTGCAAACCATTATGAACTGGTCTTTCAATCTTTCTTCTAGGTTACTGCGAGCTCTTTGAGGGTATAAAATATATACCACATTAGTGGGTGATATGATCAAGTTAGAAATTTAGAAAAAATTATTATTGTGATGACATGAGAACAGGTTGGGGATAAGGGGACAGGAGGACTGGACAGACAACGACAGTAAGATCTGGTGAATTCAAAAAGGAAGTCCCGGAGGAAAAAACAGAAGTTAGAAAAGTTCATGAGACAGAAGTCTAATGCTTTGATCACCAGTTGGATGTGTGTATTTGAGATAAATGAAATGAAGTAAACTCTGATTTCTGCCTTGGAAAATCTAGTGGTGGTAGATTAGACACATAGAAAGAGAAGTGGAGGTGCAAAGCATTTTTTTGAATTTAGGATACTATGGAATATATTGAAAAATATACTCATTAGAAAGTTGGAGATACAGAATAGAGATACAGGGGAGAGGCATCCTGAGGATACAGAGATATATAAATACAAATGTACTACTTAGTACCACAGACTAAGAATTGAAGCTGTTGACTTTTTTATTAATTTTTTTTGGAAGTTGTTCATTTTTTTACTTTTTGTATCAATTCCATGCCGAGAACAAACTGAGAGCTGATGGGGGTAGGGGAGAGGGGAAGGGGGGGTGATGGGCATGGAGGAGGGCATTTGTTGGGGTGAGCACTGAGTGTTATATGGAAACCAACTTGACAATAAACTAAGGGAAAAAAAAGAATAAAGATGGTATAATATTTAAATAAAATAAAATAAATTCCAGTTAGTTAACATACTGTGTAATACTGGTTTACAGGGTACAATTTAGTGATTCAACACTTATATGCAGTATCTGGTGCTCACCACAACAAGTGCATCCCTTAATCCCCATCACCTGTATCACCCATCCTCCACTCACAGCTTCTCTGGTAACCAACAGTTGGTTCTCCATAGTCAAGAGTCTGTTTCTTGGTCTTTCTCTCCTTTTCTCTCCCTATGATCATTTGTTTTGTTTCTTAAATTCCACATGTGAATGAAATTATATGGTATTTGTCTTTCTCTGACTGGCTTATTTTGCTTAGCCATTAACTCTCTATCTCTATTCATGTCATTACAAATGGCACTATTTCATTCTTTCTTATGGCTGAGTAATATTCCATCATATATCATATACAAATACATATGAATATATATATCTCCACACTACATCTTTTCTATCCATTCATCGGTTGAAATTGATGGACATTTGGACTCTTTCCAAAGTTTGGCTATTGTTGATAATGATCCTACAAGAATTGGGGTGCATGTATCCTTTCAAATTAGTATTTTTGTATATTTTGGATAAATACCTATTATTGCAATTGCTGGATAATAGGGTAATTCTATTTTCAACTGTTTGAGGAAACTCCATCCTGTTTTCCAGAATGGCCTCACTAGTTTGCATTCCCAACAACAGCATAAGAGGGTCCCTCTTTCTCACATCCTGTTGTTTTCTGTGTTGTTAATATTAGCCATCCATACAGGCGTGAGATGATATCTCATTGTAGTTTTGATTTTTATTTCACTGGTGGTGTTGAGCATCTTTTCATGTGTCTGTGGCCACCTGGGTGTCTTTGTTGGAAAAATGTCTATTCATGTCTTCTGCCCATTTAATTGAATTATTTGTTTTTTGGTGATGAGTTTTTTTTTTTTTTTAATATTTTTATTTATTTCTAGGAGAGAGAGACACAGTGTGAGCAGGGGAGGGTCAGAGAGAGAGGGAATCACAGACTGAAACAGGCTCCAGGCTCTGAGCTGGCAGTCAGCACAGAGCCCGACGCGGGGCTCGAACCCACGAACCGCGAGATCAGGACCTGAGCGAAAGTCGGACGCTCAACCAACTAAGTCACCCAGGCACCCCAGAGTTTTATAAGTTCTTTATATATTTTGGATACTAACCCTTTATCAGATATGTCATTTAAAAATATCTTCTCCCATTCTATAGGTTGCCTTTCAGTTTTGTTGATGGTTTCCTTCACTGTGTAGAAACTTTTTATTTTGATGAAGTACCAATAGTTTATTTTTGTTTTTGTTTCCTTTGCCTCAGGAGACATAGCTGGTAAGAATTTTTGATATTAGAAGACACTGCTCATGGAGAACAAGTAATTAAAATTAGTGGTGTACTATGCTTTGGTGAAAATTAATATTTAAGGAATATTCAGACAAAGCAGACTTTATAATGAAAAAAGAAAAAAGAACCAAAGAAAGAACATCTAGACAAAATTAGGCATCAAGAAGTCAAAGGTTTAAAAAAAATGTCGTGTACTGAAAAAACGTCACACAGGAGGAAAGATGGATGGGTCTGTTTGGTTATGAGAAGATGGTGTGGGTGGCCTGGACTACAGTTCCATGGATTGGTGAGGAGGAAAGACTGATTACATGAGTGTGAAGACTAAGCAGGCACTCCGTTCATCTGTTTACAGAACCACTGTAAGACATTTACAAGACTGGACAGAGATCAACATAAATAAGAAACTCTCTGGGCAGCATCACATGAGAATAAATACAAAATTCCACCAATAAGATCCTGTTGGATCCACTGTAAAAATTAAGAAAATTATGCTATGACTTACTTAAGATCCTTTTAAAGCATAACCTCATGGTGCTTATTAATCAAAAGCTGCATATGGTAGGTCAAAGGAGACAAACTGCTTTCATTTATTTCAAGAAGACCTTAGAAAAATTAACCATTTTTCTCTCATAAAAATTCTAAGTTTGATCAAACTAAGATTTGAAGGGAAATTTCTTAACACAAAAGGGATAATTTAGTCCAAAAACTCAGTAGTTCAATACAATATTTAAAATCAAACATAACCTTTCGGCTTTTATTAAATGAATTTATTGAAATAAAGTAATCGACACCAATAAAAAGAAAGGCAAATATAATTCTGCTTTCTGGAGACACTGTCATTGCCTCAAATAAAGAAGACTTCATGCTTACTTTCTACAGAAGTATTGGCTGCCATCTATTCGGGGGGTAGTTATGTTCTTATTTTCCTGGCTAGATCTTGAAGGCTTAATATCATTGTCTTCTATTATTAGTCCAGTTTCATGCATTCTTTTTCCGAAGAACTTATTTAACACATAAATTGACTTTCTGGGGGAAACACTGTACTGAAAGTTACTGTTACATTATTCAAAATTTAAGGTTTTATTTTGCCATCTATGACAAAATATCTTTCCATGCAAGAATATGTATGTATATGGATGGATAAGTGGGGGTATTCTGTAATTTTAATTTCAGAAATAAAGTTGGTACAAAGAATACCCCTTTGCTAATATTGTATTAATTTCCTTGGTATTAGCTCAATAAGAAATTACCTAATATTCCCTTTTCCTCTTTAATTCTTAATGCAGTGCTCTAAAAAAAAAAATCACATGGAGATCACTTTTGTTTGAATTATTCTCCTCCTGCCCTGTATAGAACATTTTATGACCTTCAGAGGTAAAGATATGAGCGCACACTACATAATAAACAGATCTATGGAGTCAGGATATTTTTTTGTTCTTTTTACAATTCTACTAATTAAAGCCAATATGTAATTTGTAAAATAGATGATAGGATTGGTCAGATCTCTATTAATAGCAAACTAATGTTTGTGAAGTTTGATTACTTATTTAGAAAATAAAAAAATCTATATGTTGTGTGGAGGCAATCTTTCTGGAAATGCAGACTTGAGCACTGTGAGTGTTATCACTATGATCTGACTGGCATTGGTAGAGAATTCGGTCATAGTCAGTGTAAAGGCTGCAAGAAGGAAGTATCTGACATAATAGTGTTTACCCTTTATACACTATACATTGTTGCCAACTTCAATAAAACAAAATATGAGAAAGATAGAAGAAATGGATCTGGCAGGCCTAGGAGTGTTTCCACAAATGCTTCCACATTAATTAGGTAAGGCTTTCTCTCACTTTGTCAGTGTTACCCCTTTTCTATTTGTAAGCTGCCCCGGAGGTCCATGCCATGAGGATTCAGGGCAATATGTTGAGCCGGGCTGTCTGGCATTTCCGTTTCCTAGATGGCAAGGGGACAGGTGCTGAGCCACACTCTGAGCCTCGTGGCCATGGGTGTGTGGGCCCTGGTGTTCTATTGCCCTGGTCATAAAGTGTTTGACTTTGAGTTAAGTTGCTTAAAGGCTCTGTGCCTCAATTTCTTCACCAATAAAGTGGGAGGAGAGCACACCTTTTAGGTTTGTTGTGAAGAATAATTGATACAGGATGTACATATTAATACATATATATAAGATTAATTTATATACTAGTATAGTCACATACACATACATAGTTTTAAATAGGGCTTTAATAAGCACTAATAAATTACTCTAAATATTGTTGATTCAATCTAAGCTCAGATCTTTGATAGTGATGGAAATGAAAGACTGAATAAAATGTTTGGTGCTCTCAAATGATAATCAATCTTTTTTTCAACTTCCCCAGGCACTGCTTGTTTGGTGACCACTGTCCGCAGTAGATTTCTCATGAAAGGCTTGTGATATATTCTGTCTCTTAAGATTTGAGTGTTTATAACTGATTTAGTGTATGTCGACTGATGCACAAACATTTGACCAGATATAAAACCTTAGCAATGCATTCCTTCCTTGAGTTCCTTGAAATAATGGCTTTCTATTTTCTTTCTTTGTAAGTTAATCTCAAGGTAATGCCAACTTTACTCTTTGTCCTTTCTAAATGACTTCATGATACCTTGAAGCCTAAAGGACTTTTATTTTTGCTATACATTTTAAAGTCCAATCATTTTATTAAGATCAGTCTTGGAATTAACTTTTCCTGGTGAAATTTTTCCAAACGCATATGATGCCCTTTAGGCATATGTTATGGCATTTATTTCCTAGAAATTATCTTAGTTTGTAGGTATAAAACTTTTTTTCATTCTAAAGTTCCTTAGACCCTTTTGCAGTAAATTTCACCATTCCCAGATATAGGAAACTACTGTCACTACATTCTGCTTTTTCTAAAGTTTTGTATAAATGGAATTATAAAGTATGTGGCATTTTGTATTTGACTTCTTTCACTTAACAAATTTTTTTTTTGAGATTCATTGATTTTAGATAATAAAAGAGTAAAACAAAATGGACCAGATGATATAAAGTAATGTTTATCAAGTAAACATTATCAAGAAAATAAAACAAACTGAGAATTAAAGACTGGGGTTTACTGGGGCGCCTGGGTGGCTTAGTCAGTTAAGCGTCCGACTTTCACTTAGGTCGTGATCTCGCGGTTCGTGGGTTCGAGCCCCGCGTCGGGCTCTGTGCTGGCTGCCAGCTCTGAGCCTGGAGCCGGTTTCAGAGTCTGTGTCTCCCTCTCTCTTTGACCCTCCCCTGCTCATGCTGTGTCTCTCTCTCTCTCCTAGAAATAAATAAAAATATTTAAAAAAAACCTGGGGTTTACTTAACACTAGAGATTTGGGAAAACCTCTCTGAAGTAGTGACATTTAAGTGGAGACATAAATAAGTAGTAGAATACCAAGTGGCAAACTGAGAATGGAATATTCCAGAAAAAAAGTAACAAGAAACATAAAGACTATGAGTCAAGAGCAAGGAATAAAAAGCAGGCTACAGTGACCAGAGTTTGCAGTCAAACAGATGGAGGTACAGTTAGTGGAAAACGTAATTAGAGCAGGGGACAAAGGCTTATGAGAGGCATATAGAGACTGTGGTATGGAATTTGGCTTTCATTGGATTTCAACTGGAAAATCTCAAGTGTGAGAAGAGGAATGATCAAATATATGTTTTATAAAATTGATCAAGAACGGAAGCAAAGACTTCAGTTAGGCAATTAGTGAAACTGCCAAGGCACAGTTGATGGTGATTTGGACTGGGGTGGTAGTATAATTTCTTTAAGTTTATTTACTTATTTTAACAGAGAGAGAGTCCCAACCAGGCTCCACATTGTCAGCACAGAGCCTGATATGGGGCTTGAGCCCATGACCCGGGGATCATGACCTGAGCCGAAATCAAGAATTAGATACTCAACTGACAGGGCCACTCAGGCACACTGGTGCCAGTTGAAGATAAAGTGGACAGTACTTTCTGATGTATGAGATTTTTCGAGAGTAAAAAAAGAAAACAAGCCAGGGATTAAGATATCTTCTAGGTGTTGGTTTGTGGGCAACCTTGTGGATGAGAAAAGTGTCAGGGAAAAAACACTTATTTCCTTTTTGACTATGTTAGTTTGATACCCAAATTAAAAAAAATAAATAAATAAGTACTCTCTATAGAAATATTGTTTTATTTATGTCTATCAGATAAGGAAACATATTTTAGAAAAACAATTTTTAAGTAAAAATTAATAAATAACAGATCCAAAATTTTTTGCTGTTCATAATTATTTTACTATTAATTGCTCTAGTGATAAAAATACTTTTAATACCTGTTGTGGGGCAGGTTTTGTGCTTATTTTCATAATTCATCATAAGGTCTGTACATTGCCTACCAGATACCCAGAGAACATGAGCGTGAAAGTTCCAATTATTTGGGAATTCTTATTGTATTGATAAAAAGTCAGGATTCCTAAAGGGAAAATTGACCAGAGCAATTATTCTTCACCACCTGAGTAAATTTCCCATTACACATACTACTTTGCTATGATAGATCTGAATCAGAAGTACAAAGTATGTGCATTGGCTGGCTGAGCCTAAATTCAGTTCCAACATCCAGTATATTGAGTTTTTCCAAGACAACTCAAGAAAGTAAACAACTGGATTTTTTTCAATTTCTACAGTATGAGTTGTCTCTCTCACTGAATAAGACTCACAAGAGGGGAAAATATCCAAACATGGTAAGGAGAACTTGATTTAGGGCAAAAGACCAATGTCCTTCAGAATTGTGGGTGATGCTAATGTCTCCTTTGGCTTTCTTATGTATTACTTTTCAGATTTACCTTGGACAATTTGATGCTACATGCTGTTAACAAAACAAAACAAACAAATAACATCAAAAATGATTCCCTTGAAGGTATCCCCAATGGGATAAAATATAAGTTCTGTATTTACTAGCAGGATAATCCTAAAGAGTTAGGCCTCTATTAAGTTTCTGTATATTTATTTTATTCATTTTGAGACAGAGAGAGAAGGAGAGCATAAGTGGGGAGGGCTAGAGCGAGGGGGGAAGAGAGAATCCCAACCAGGCACCACACTGTCAGTGCAGACCCCAATGAGGGGTTCACTGACTCATGAACCATGAGATCATGACCTGAGCCAAAATCAAGAGCTGGATGCTTACCCAACTGAACCACCCAGGCACTGCATGAGTTAGGTCTTAAAAATTTAGTCTAACAGACTAACAGAGGGAAACTTAGTCTAACAGAGGGAAACTTTAGTCTAACAAACTAACAGAGGGAAACAGAGGGAAACAATTTAGTCTAACAGAGGGAAACTTCCTCACCTTGATAAAGAACATCTTTAATATTTATAACTAATATTATACTTAATAATGGGAAACTAGGTGCTTTCCAACCAAGATTAGGAACAAGGGAAGGATGTTCTCCTCACCACTTCTCTCAGCACTGCACTAGCTAATGCAGTTAGATACAACAAAACAACAACAACAACAAAAGGAAATGTATACACATGGGAAGGAAAAAAATATCTTTGTTCATTAGCTAACGTGGTTAGACACAGAAAAATTCCGAAGAATCAGCAAGAACAACAAACCATGGGAACAAATAAATGATTATACTAAGGTTGCAGGATATAAGATTACTATCCAAAAGTCAATTGCTTTCCCATATAACGACAATGAAAAATTGGGGTTCAAAATTAAAAACAGTATCATTCATATTAGCACCAAAAAACAGAAATATTTAGGTATAAATATAAAAACATATGCACAAGATCTATATGAGGAAAACTATAAAATCTGATGAAGTAAAAGATGATCCAAATAAGTAGACAGATACTTCCTGTTCATAGATTAAAGAGACTCACTATTATTTAGATGCCAGCTTTCTCAACCTGATACACAGATTCATCACAATTCCTATCAAAATCTCAGCAAGTTATCTTGTGGGTTTCAGCAAACTGATTCTAGCTTATAAAGAACCAAAATAGCCAACAGCATATTGAGGACAAAAAAAAAAAAAAAAGTCAAAGTCAAAGGAATGAAATGACACCACCTGGCTTTAAGACATACTATAAGAATAGAATGGTAGAATAATGTGCTATTAGGGAAATACTACATATTGCATGTACTTGTTTTGACACTATGTTTGGTGATGTATATTCAGTCAAAATAATTAAAATTGTTATTATTCTTACAAGTAAACAATAATCTTTAAAAATAGCTATATAGAATTGGGGTCCATGTGAAAAACACCAGGTCAGTGCATTTTTTTAATGAAGTATGAAAAACAAAATCAAAATCTTTTGTTAGAAGCAAAAACGTTTCAAAGCTCATTTACATAGACACACGGAAAATTTTCATGATAATCACAGTGTTGTGTTATCTGACAAGTTGATTCTATAAAGTTAGACTTTATACTGCTTTGAGAAACAATGTCAAGTATGCATTACAAAAAATTGCTTAACTTGAGTTCTTCATTATAGTTTATCAAATGCCATTTCCACCCCCCCACTTAACAGTATCTATTCATAGGTTTACAAAAAATGAATGAAAAGTTACTTTAATAATCCATTTGCAATGTATACCAGACTATTCTGAACAGCCCTGGGCTTTCACCAATTTTCTATTGCATCCGGTAGACATGTGATATAAACAAATATTGGAAGATTCAATAAGGCATAAATATGCTAAGAAAAAAAGTTTTTTCAGGCTTAAAGTCTAAGTTCAAACTTTCCTTTGTTTGTTAATCCACAGAAACCTAGACATTGAATTTTAGAAAACAATCATATAAAGTAATAATTATAGTACCAGCCAACTAGGTAGAACTCAAACCATTTGGTTTTCATAGGTCCTTAAACTCCTAAAAATTATTGAGATTCCCAAAGAGTTCTTTTTTCATTTGTTTTGTGACATTTAACGTATGAGGAATTGGAATATTTTTTAAATGATTCATAAATTTATTTTAAAATAATAGTAAACTGATTTATTATTTAAATAAATAATTACATTTTCCAAAACAAAAATATTTAATGAAAAAGAGCACTATTTTACATTTTGGTTAGTTTTGACTTCACTAACCCCTACGGAAGTATAGTGGACAGCCAAAGATTCCCAGGCCAAATTTTGTGGACCACAGAACTAAGCTTTACTGAATACTCCCAGTGTGTTAGATAGAAAGGCATACTGTGAATAAGCTCATTTAAACATGCAGATTTTCTGAGAAAGAAAGATCTTTGCAAGAGCTAAGTTCAAGAAATATGCTCTCATACTCCACTCTGGCCACTCCTTCGTTTCTTTCTTTCTATTCAAATACAGACTATGAAAAAGTTCTCTCTACCTGTTAATTTTACCTTTTTCATTTTGTCCTCACTTTGGAACACACTGTAGTATGAATTCTACCTTCCTCCACCACAAAATTAACACTGAATTATATGCTAAATGCAACATGTCCAAGCTTCACATGCAAAGCTATGCTGACAAGTTTTCTGGGCTGCTATTTACCTAAGTTACTTAAGCAAAAACTTTTAAACTCTGCCATAATGCAATCAAAAGGCTGATTTTCATAATGTAAAATATGGGGCCATGACACTATAAGGTTAAATGAAATAAAGTTAATCTAAACCATGACCAAAACCAAAAATAATGATAGTATAACACTAAGATGCATGTGACTTTATGCAAGAAGTAATTGGAAAATTAGAAATGAAAAAAAAAAAAAAACACTTGAGAAGGTCAATGATTATAGTCTGCTTTGTTTTATCCCCCAGGAAGTCATACCCCACCCCACTCTTTTTTTTTTTTAATGTTTTTTTTTGTTTGTTTTATTTATTTATAAGAGAGAGAGAGAGACAGCGTGAGCAGGGGAGGATTAGAGAGAGAGGGAGTCACAGACTGAAACAGGCTCCAGGCTCTGAGCTGGCAGTCAGCACAGAGCCCGACACGGGGCTCGAACCCACGAACCACGAGATCATGACCCGAGCGAAAGTCGGACGCTTAACCGACTAAGCCACCCAGGCGCCCCTCCCCACCCCACTCTTGACTTTGATTTTACACTTGCAGGCTTTGCCTGGTTGCATGCCTAACTAAAAGGTTTACGGTGAGTGGAGAGGGATAATATGAACTTTCCATACAAAACAGTAATTTCTGAGAGAACCTATCAAGGTCATTTGAGAAATGGAATCTGCAACCTTGAACAAAGAGTATATTATCATCCTAAATGTCTGAGAAATATAAACATGGAAGGATAGCTTCTTGGAGCTCGTAAAGTTTGTCTACAAAAGTGTTAGGACAAACTCCAGATCTTTGACTCCAACTCCGATAAATTATCCACTTAAGTCTATTTCTAGTTTTTGCAACATTCCCTTTCCTCATATGGTCAGTGCTGAGTATTTCTCTCTTTATACACACCACACACACACACACACACACACACACACACACACACACGATCCATGACTGGGAAACTTACATGAAGGAAGTCTTACTTGCTAGAAAATGATGTTCCAACATTTTTCAAATTTGCAGGACATGAAACAAATCAGGAAAGAGGTCACTTTGCTATCATATAAATATAGAATGAATGACCCATACACTCTGTATTCAGTTTGAATTAAAAGCATGTTTGGCAGGCTTCCAAAGTTTGAGAATGCCATTTATTTGGTATGTTGCCATACATTTATTATCCTACTCAATAAATAAAAATCTAAGATAAGATTGTCATTGTAATACATCAATGACAACATAAAAATAGAGGAATCAAAAAGGAAATATCTTTGTGACATGATTTTAGGAGGTCTAATAGGAAAGATATTTTGAATTTCCTGCTCAAATGATTTTTTTTACAAGCGAGAAAATGAGACACAAATAAAATGCATAAGTTAAAAGAATGATATTTATTTATTGTTTAAAAAATACTTTTTAATGTTCAGTTTTGAGTGAGAGAGAGAGAGACAGAGAGTAAGCAAGTGAGGGGCAGAGAGAGAGGGAACACAGAATCTGAAGCAGGATCCAGGCTCTGAGATGTCAGTACAGAGCCTGACACGGGAATCGAATCCATGAGTCATGATATCATGACTTGAGCCAGAGTCAGATCCTTAACCAATTGAGCCACCCAGACACCCCAACAGTTATTTAAATGGATACAAATGTGACTTTTCATGATTTGGCTATATGATAGCACTTGAGATTTCTCGTAAACATTCTGTGAAAGAACTCTATTCATCTAATCTTTTATTATATAAGCTCCAATCTGATCAAAGAGAAATTCACATTCTAACTCCATAAACAAGTATATTACATGATGCATTCTTATTTAGAATTAACAAGGTGTTTTTGAATTTACTGTCCGAACATCCCTTTGGGTCCCTCAATTCTAGGAATTCATGACATCACATTTCATTGTATGTAGATAATGCTTCTGTTAGTACTGAAAGTGTTCACTCATTGGATGTTAAGTATTTGGTAACAGATGACTTCTGGGTCAGTAAGATGTAATTAGGCACCACTGGAAGGTTTCATACGAAATTTATAGGACACTGGAGGCAGCAGTGATGTCTTCAACACATGATTACCATCTTGCACCCTGAGATTAGTTATACCATGAGCACATTTCCATATGGATGAGTGAAGTTGTTGCCCCACAGAATTTAGCCAAAATGGTAGACTACTTCATGAGCATTGGCTCAGCATTACCAGTATCAGTTCACTTAATATTCACATAATGTTGAATCCAGGTCTGAACTATTTAAATGAGGAAACTGATATATGCTGAATTCACACCCGCCCTCTATCACAATACACCAAGACAAAATGCAAATAATCTCAGATAAAAAATAATCTGATTTTCTTCATTCAGAGTATCCACTGTTGATGCACAAATTCTTTTGGAAAATTTAGATCGTTTGTGTGCCTATGTTTTCTACTTTAACTATGGAGTTTAAATCTGAATGAAGATTTACAGTGAAGACATTTGGAATATGATATATTGTGTTAAAATACATACTCAGTATTTTATTTTAATGCTATTTCTTCACTTCTGCGAGAATATGACTATTATTCATGGCTCAAAAATCAAAAGCATATTGGCACATTTTATATTAAAAATAATTATGATTGACATATAATCCTTTGTTAAGTACAGGGAATCGATCATATTTCATCATAACATTATACTGTTGTGAAATGTATAGAGAATTTCAAACCAGTAGAAGAAGCCAAATAATATCTTTACTGAGGATGGTAATTGGACTCATTATTTTACCAAAGGTTTGAAAGTAATAGTGAATTCTAATTCTGTATTACTTATCATTCTCTCTTCTAGAAATTACTTTTTAAATAGTGATATTGGTGATTATACACACACACACACACACACACACACACACACACACATTCATGATTCGAAGATTGAAAAATGCATTTCTGGATACCCTAGTGTATATTTACATTATTGCCAGAATAGACTATATTTCATTCTATTACATAATACAAACTAAACTCAACTCCAAGGTTTTGCTCACTATGCTGAATTTTAATGATGGTGCAAATCTGTGTTTTTTATTCCAGCTGGGTGAAGGTCCATGTGCACATTAATCTACTCATAAATGCCAGTATCCTTCCACTTTATTCTAACTTAGAGCTATAAATTCACACCGACTGCACTCATTGTGTTCAGGTCCAAATATGTCCATCAGTCCTAACTGAATTATCTACATGAAGCACATCTGACAAACTAGGCATACTGTAAATTTTAAAACTAATAGGGGGGCGCCTGGGTGGCTTAGTTGGTTAAACGTCCGACTTTCGCTTAGGTCGTGATCTCGCGGTTCGTGGGTTCGAGCCCCGCGTCGGGCTCTGTGCTGACTGCCGGCTCGGAGCCTGGAGCCTGCTTCAGTCTGTGACTCCCTCTCTCTCTGACCCTCCCCTGCTCATGCTGTCTCTCTCTCTCACTCTCCTAGAAATAAATAAAACATTAAAAAAATTATTTAAAACTAATAGGGACCAATGTCAGGGCTACCATGATGACATGAATAAGGTGACAGGCTGCTAACTCCCTCTACATTAGGACATTTGTTTTCTTTGACACTTTCTCCTTTTATATTTTCTTAATATTTTCTATCTTTCTTTTATATCTGCTTCAACACCAAGATACTAGGACCCCATTAAGCTCTGAAAACATGTTTATAAGGCAGACTTCATATCTTCAGCCAAACTTCTAGGCCTGTTTCTCTAATATCTATATGATTAGAATAGCATAGACTTTTCATGCCTGAGAGAATTGAGTGATGAGGTACAGATACTCAAAATAATAAATGTGGTAGGTTGAAGCATGATCATCACGGTCTTTCATGAGAGTTTGATAACCAGTCTGGTGGTTTCACACTGCAACAGAATGAGCACTGCTAAAGCGAAGTTTCCTTTTCTATTCTTAAAAGAACGTACCTGGGTTGGTGGTCCAGAAGTATCACGTCATAAATCAAATTAGGTAGATGTTTTTTCGTTCAGTAGCCAAGGTGTTTAATATACACATTGGAATGCATGATTATTTATCTGTTGAATGACTCATTTGATGATAACCATGTGTGTTTGCTTTCCGTACACCAATGCAATTGTCAGCTAGGCGACTGACTTAGTATTGCCATCATATCCTAGTAGGTAATCGCTACTCACTAGCTGGAGACATCTCTTTTGAAATTTAAATCCCCACTCAAATTCAATCAACATTTGGGCAAAAGCCAGATTTAACTCATGAAAGCAAAAGATGTGAAACAACTTAGTTGAAATCCCCTGGCATGCCTTCTCTCAGTTTCCTACCTCTGAGATAAGCCAGTACTCTGGCCACTGACTGCAGTCACAGATCTGGCCACAGGAATGAATAGAAACCTCAAAAGAAAAAAAATCAATTATATTTACATAAATGGATGTTGAGGAGTCAGGATAAGGCAATGACTAGTTCTGGTCCAACAGGTTAAGACAAAGGTTAGCATTTCTAGAATTAAAAAGTAAAGATCAAGCATTCTAGCATTAGCTGCTATTTCTAAAAGCTAAATGGGTAAAAGCTTATGTAGGCACCTGTGTGTGTGTGTGTGTGTGTGTGTGTGTGTGTGTGTGTGTATGTGTAGAGCTTAGAGCTCACATATATATGTTAATTTTAAAGGGAACTTAAAATTTTTTTTAATGTTTATTTATTGTTGAGAGAGAGAGAGAGACAGAGACAGAGACAGAGACAGAATATGAGTGGGGGACGGATAGAGAGAGAGGAAGACACAGAAGAATCCAAAGCAGGCTCCAGGCTCTGAGCCGTCAGCACGGAGCTTGAACTCACAAACTGTGAGATCATGATCTGAGCTAAAGTCAGACACTCACTGAATGAGCCACTCAGGCGCCCCCAAGTAAATTTTTAATTGAAGTATAACATACACATAAAAAATATATGAATCACAACGATCTAGCCTCAAGAATTTCAGCAAAAATGTACCCATAAAATTAGGACCCAGTTCAAGAAATTAAACATTATCATCTCTCCAGAAATTGTCTGTGTGCCCTTTCAAGGTCACCAATTCCTGAAGCGTAACCATAACCCTGATTTCTAAGATGTAATTTCTAATACAGTTAGTCTTGTGCATGTTGTATTGCCAAATTAAAGGGTATTAGGTAGGGACTTCATTTTATATGACACTGATATGTGTCAACTAATTAAGCTCTACTAGTGTGACTAGTAGAGGGATTGATACCCTAATGTTTCAGAAAATCTACAATAAAAAGAATACTTTAACAAAACTTATGATTCCATTGATGAATTATATTACAACACATTTGGGGGAACATAATTAGAAGAAAAATCTGCCAATCTTCCTTCCAACTGATGTTCCAGATATGTTTGTCTCAAATTGAGTAAGAACTAGTGTTATAAAGTCAGACATTTCAATTATTGACTCTCTTATTATTAAAAATTAAATAAACCTCCTCAATTTTTACATTCTTCTTCTGAAATAGAGATTATAACAGAACTTAACTAACGTTTTATAGAATTTAAAGTTAGAGATAATGTCAGAGATAATTAGCTCTAATTCTGGGATATAGTAAGTTCTCAATAAATAATAAATATAATCCATACCCTTTTATTGGAGTATATCATTTCAAGGAAGCCATCCTAATAATATAATGTAAAAGGGGTGCCTGGGTGGCTTAGTCGGTTAAGCGTCCGACTTTCGCTTGGGTCATGATCTCGCGGTTTGTGGGTTCGAGCCCCGTGTCGGGCTCTGTGCTGACTGCCAGCTCGGAGCCTGGAGCCTGTTTCAGAGTCTGTGATTCCCTCTCTCTCTGACCCTCCCCTGCTCGCGCTCTCTCTCTCCTAGAAATAAATTAAAAAATATATTAAAAAAATAATATAATGTAAAATACAGGAAAACTTTATGCACAAAACCATCGGGGTAATAATAGTTGTAGGCAAAAAAAGATACATTAGATGGATATTTATTCAGAATTAAAAAGAAAATGGACTGGAAAAACACCCTAAATTGCAAAATACTTTATAAATATTAGTAGAAAATGTTACTAGATAAATATGGTTTGAATAGAATTTTCTTCCTCCTTATCATCCTACAGTATTGAGCAAATACTGAAAGATATATCATTTTCTGATTAACACTGACATTCTTAACCTTTTAATTGTTCACTATTTTTAAACACTATTTTGAAATAAATAAAAGTCATAATTATTTTTAAATGATTGGGACTATTTGTCTTGTGGCAAAAAAATGATATGCAACCGGAATGCAATTTGGACAGTCTCTTCAATAAATGGTGTTGGGAAAACTGGGTGACATCATGCAAAAGAATGAAACTGGACCACTTTCTTATACCATACACAAAAATAAATTCAAAATGGATTCAACACCCAAATGTGAGACAGGAAACCATCAAAATCCTGGAGGAGAACAAACACAGGCAGTAACCTTCTTGACATCAGCTGTACCAACTTCTTACTAGATATGTCCCCTAAGGCAAGGGAAACAAAAGCAAAAGCAAACTATTGGGACCTCATCAAAATAAAAAGCTGCTCAGAGAAGGAAACCATCAACACTCTAAAAGGCAACTTATAGAATGGGAGAAGCTATTTGCAGATGACATACTGAATAAAGGGTTAGTATCCAAAATATACAATTTATCAAACTCAACACCCAAAAAAATAAACAATCCAATTAAAAGTGGTCAGAAGACATGAATAGACATTTTTCCAAAGAAAACATCTAGATGGCTAACAGACACATTTAAAGATGCTCAACATAACATCAGGGAAATAAATATCAAAACTACAATGAGGTATCACCACACGCTTGTCAGAATGGCTAAAATTAACAAGAAACAACAGGGGTTCATGAGGGTGCAGAAAAAGGGGATCACTCTTGTACCGTTGGGGAGAATGCAGACTGGTACAGCCATTCTGGAAAACAGGACGGAGGTTCCTCAAATAGTAAAAATAGAACTACCTTAGTGTCCAGCAATTGTACTGCTAGATATTTACCCAAACAATACACAAATACTAATTTGAAAGGATTACTAATATGCACCCTGATGCTTACAGCTGCATTATCTACAGTAGCCAAATTATGGTAAGAGCCAAAATGTATATCAACTGATGAATGGATAACAAAAATGCAATATATATATTGCTCAGCCACAGAAAAGAATGAAAGATTGCCATTTGTAACAACATGGATGGGGCTAGAGAGGGTTGTGCTAAGCTAAATAAGTCAGAGAAAGACAAATACCATATAATTTCACTAATATGTGGAAATTAAAAACAAACAAACAAGCAAAAAGGAAAAAGAGAGATAGATAAACCAAGAAACAGACTCTTATCTATAGGGAACAAACTGATGGTTACCAGACGGAGGTGGGCCAGGAGATGGGTTAAATAGGTGATGGGGATTAAGGAGTGCACGTGTCATGATCAACACCGGGTGATGTATGGAAGTGATAAATCACTAAATTCTGAACCTGAAACTAATATTACACTATATGTTAACTAACTGGAATTTTTTTTTAATGTTTTATTTATTTCTAGGAGAGAGAGAGAGAGAGAGAGAGACAGCGTGAGCAGGGGAGGGTCAGAGAGAGAGGGAGTCACAGACTGAAACAGGCTCCAGGCTCTGAGCAGGCAGTCAGCACAGAGCCCGACGCGGGGCTCGAACCCACAAACCGCGAGATCATGACCCAAGCGAAAGTCAGATGCTTAACCGACTAAGCCACCCAGGTGCCCCGTTAACTAACTGGAATTTAAATAAAAACTTGGAGAGGAAAAAAAAAGTTAATTGCATCCTGCTCAGGGTAACCTTAGTTGTTGAGTTTCAACTCTATGCTATATCCATCTCACAGGAAGTTCAGAAAAATATATATAGTATCACAAAAGCTTTCTTATATTTTAATTATGTATTTCAGTTACTCTTTGACATTTTCAATTCAAATAAGTAGGTGATTCTACTCTTAAAAACATATGGTCCAGGAAACAAGAAAAGGAAAGGATAGAGGATTCCATTTGTGATAAAGAAATGAAGAAGACCTTTCAATTTTTATTTATAAATAAGCACTGGCCAGAGCAGGATCTATTGTTTGTTTTTTTAATTTTTTAAATGTTTTTATTTATTATTGAGAGACAGAGAGAGAGAGATGGAGCATGAGCAGGGGAGGGGCAGACAGAGGGGGCGACACAGAATCTGAAGCAGGCTCCAGGCTCTGAGCTGTCAGCACAAGCCCGACGCGGGGTTTGAACTCACAAACCGTGAGATCATGACCTAAGCCGAAGTCAGACGCTTAACCAACTGAGCCACCCAGGCGCTCCAAGAGTACTATCTATTGTGAACCAAGATGTCTGCATTTAGTTTTCAAGATTCTGATGTTGATTTCCAACTTGGCGCTCATTTGTACAAAACGGCAGAACACCTACTTCAGTTGGTTCACATTTTTTAATGTGTGAAGGATTTTAGTTTTTTTAATATTTTCCTTTCTAATCCTTCATACTGTTTCATCTCCTTTATAACTCTGACTGAACTGCCATCTAGCAGAAAGTTGCTTATCAATGGATTTTGAGAACTGTACTGAATCATTCCTTGGATGTTCATTTTGGCCAAGCGCAAAAATCCAAATGTTAATAACTAAAGTAGAACCAAACTATGCTTTTTGTTTTTATCAGTGATTCATTAATCTTCCAGCAAACACTGAATGACCCTTATACAATACAAGGCCCTGGGCTAGAGGAATTGAGAAGAGCTAAGAAAATTGACATTCCGTCTTGGTGAGCTGAGCCTTGGGCTGTTTTTATACAGGATACATAAAGCCACCGCTTAGTGATTTAATGAAGCAGAGCCTAAATCACTGCCTAGATGTCAAGGCCTGCCTTCACAGTTGGCTAGAAGGCCATAGGGAGGTCAATCTCGCTATTCTGGTTGCATTAATGAACAGCTTAGATACAATTCATTGCTTAGCCAGTGCATGTTATGACAAAAATAAAATGTAAAAATCTCAAGGGTTGACTCAAAGTTATGTGTTAGCTTCTCAGGGAAATACTTTAACTCTTTTATGTTGGTCTTGCTGCCTTGTTACCACTTACGCCTTATATAAAGCAGAATATCCTTTTTTCTTACTCCAAAGTTCTTGAAACTAAAATAAAATGCATTTTTAGCAAATGCATTTATGTGATTTTTTAAAAGATAGAATTTGTAGTTAACACTTACACTCAGGTTTTCTTTATGTCAGTAACAACAAGATCCAAAGAATATAATACCTTTTCAAACCAGGAAAATAGTGTTTTGTGTCAATTTGATAAACACATAACGTATTTCCAAGACTTCTGTGAAATTTTGATCAGATGAATTGTAACTAAAAGTGATATCTATATACTTTCCATTCTTCTTCTTTTTTTTTTTTTTAGTTTCTTTATTTATTTTGAGAGAGTAAGAGAGCCAGAGAGCAAGAGAGAGAGAGAGCATGCTCAAGCTGGGGAGGGGAAGAGAGAATCAACAGCGGCTTCAACTGTCAGCGCAGAGCCTGATGCAGGGCTTAAACCCATGAACCATGAAATCATGACCTGAGTGGAAACCAAGAGTCAGATGCTTACCTGACTGAGCCATCCAGGGGCCCCGATACCTTCCATTTAACAATACAGAGAAACAATTTTTAAAATTGTCACATGTTAGTAGATAATTCAAGACAGAATAGGTAAAATGATTGGTAACTGACATAGAGATATTTAGGCTGGGAGACTTAGGTAATTAGGTGACTCTATAAATTCTTAGTGTTTTTATCCCCAATACTGATAATATTGTATATTTAATCATTCAAGGCGATATATAGACAGATAAAATAGTTATATTTTACGATAGCATACAAAAGCATGTGAAAAGTGGATAAACCTCACATAACCAAGTAATCAAAACATCCTGTTAAAGACTTAGAATCCCTGGGGCGCCTGGGTGGCTTAGTCGGTTAAGCGTCCGACTTTCGCTTGGGTCATGATCTCGCGGTCGTGGTGTTCGAGCCCGCTCGGGCTCTGTGCTGACTGCCAGCTCAGAGCCTGGAGCCTGTTTCAGAGTCTGTGATTCCCTCTCTCTGACCCTTCCCTGCTCATGCTGCTCTCTCTCCTAGAAATAAATAAAACATTAAAAAAAAAAATTAAAAAAAAAAAAAAGACTTAGAATCCCAATCATGGAGAAAACACACTTTTCAAGAGTCAAAGTCAATCCTTACATATTTTGAGAGGAGTAGCAATCATGTTGTGTCAAAATTTTCAAGATGCCATGGTAATTATAAATATTAGACTGATTTTTTCCTATTAACTATTTTATTAAGATGATCACAAAATTGGCATCTACAGTACCTTGATGATATAGCTGAATACAAATATTTGAAATAACTTACATAAGTGTGGCAAGTATTAAAATGTCAACTGAGAGTGACCATGCCTTTCCCATGCTTTGTATCTGTACCCACAAATGGCACAAGTCAATGCGTCTTTGTCCTGTGTCTCAGTATACATATCATCTAGGTTGGGTCAGGAGTTGTGCCATTCTGCCAGATTTTTCAGAGCAACAGTGTCGAACTTGGACATTCTTTGGAGCATGATGGCAACATTGGGTTTTGCTTGGTTCAGGTAACAGTACAATTACCCACAATGGTTTCTGTGAGCTGCCCAACTCCCTGGGGGCTTGAGCTGGGCATACAGAGTATTTTGATACCCCTGCATGAGGCCAGTAGGCAGTTTCTGAACCTGTGTTTCCTCCCTGGAGGAAAAGCCTAGAATTGATGTTTTTGGTGATACAGCTAGAACCAAGATGACATTCGTAGTAACATTTCCATGAAAGATATTAAGAGTTATTAATTAATCCAGAGGTTGTAATCACTCTTGCATACATCAAGTAGGAATTTAGGCCAAATGTTTTAATTTTTGTAAATGGAGATATTCCCATGTCAGTCAATCTTATGTAGTAACTGAAAAATTGTTAACGGTGCTATCGCTAAAGAGTGGTATGTATTTGGGAGCAATGAAGAAAGGAGGTAGCATTTTACCGAGGTACTGTACTGTTTTACAGTAATGTCTTATTTTAAAACACATTTGGGGACACCTGGGTGGCTCAGCTGGTTAAGCCTCCAACTTCAGCTCAGGTCATGATCTCACAGTTAATGAGTTCGAGCCCCTGACAGCTCTCTTTCTCTCTTCTCTCAAAACTAAATAAATAAATTTTAAGAACAAAAACAAGTTCAAATATTCAAGAAGATTCTGGGTAAAAGAAATGCCAATCATTGAACCCTTCGGAGCTTAGAGCTTATCTATCTTTTCTCTTCCATTTTTAATTGTTATTTCCTGATCCTTCTATATACTTTGGCATGTAAAACTGTCTTGCTGTTGTCTGTGGAGACCACCATCTGATTGTGGATATCCCCTTCTGTATGTAGATATCACCATTGGGTATAACCTAGTCATGATGACGGAATATTTACCAAGATTCCAATTTCATCTCAGATTAGTTCTATTATATACAACACAATGTCCTTTTAATTAAAGCCATGAATTATACATAAAAGTGATTAATATGAACTGATAATCATGTACACATTTACATTAAATAATGGCTTTAAAACCAGGATGATAGACAGAAATCACTGTCAGATAATGCAGTCTGAGGAACTGGATACGAACAAGACCATTATTTGTTGATAATTATTCATCTATTAGCTGGATAAGAGCAGAACATGTCACTTTCCAAGTAATTAAATATTTGCAGTAGGAAGAGGGGAAGAGATTGGCTTGCTTCCCTAAATTTGGTAACAACCACATTTGAAAACTGACCTTTCAATTTAATCTCTTTAGAATGAAAACCAGAAGGAAGCATGGATCTTTGAAAAGGTGTGCTTTACTGGGATTGGTGAGCAGGGATGGATTTGCCTGCAAAGAATTAATAGTTTTCATTAAAGAAAGAGCGCATGACATACCACTGAATGTTGAGGAGCAGACTGGGAACATTAAAAAAAAAAAAAAAAAGGGACCTAGAACAAGTCTGCCGTTAACCAGCCACATGGTGCTACCTACCCCAAGCCTCAGTGGCACCATCTGTAGAAGGGGGTGCTCAGCTACCACACTCTGTAAGGCTCTGTAGGGACCTCTCATCTCTAAACTCTTCATTGACAACGTCTATAACATACATGTGAATCCTTTTAATGATTAGTGCTCATGCTTGGATTCCTACCTCCTCCAGTATCAGAACAAGATTGAAACATTCATTTTCCGATCTTCTCAATTCTGTACCTGTTGCTGTATTTTGGTAGCTACACTCGCACTCTGGCTCTTCTGCTTTCTTTCTCTTGAAAGGATAATTCATACTGAGGCACTACTAGACAAATGTGTTACCCTTCCAAATATGCATGATCTTTCCAAAGAAGATCAGGTGGAAAGGCAGCACATGACATCGTGAAATGAGCAGTCAGTGCAAAGAATTCAGGTATCAGAGACAGATGGTGGGGAGATGTTTCTGAGAGGGAACCTCCCAGAAGACTAGTCCACTACCATAAACCCCTTTGTCCTCATATATTCTGCCTTCTCTCACAGAGGTTGAATCATAGTGTCCTCCACTGGCTTAGCAGTGACCAATATTTATATAGTCACAATAACATAAATAGCAATTTTTATAGATATTTAGTGGAGGAATGGGGAAAAGCAAAAGGCTGTATGAGTTGAAGCTTCATCTACTACATAAAAAAGTCAGTAGGTGAATTTTAAATTTGTTAAATATAAAACAGCAGCATTCACTACCTAATTTGACAGAGATTTATTAAATATCTATAATAGGACATCTGGGTGCCTCAGTCAGTTAAGCGTCTGACTTCAGCTCAGGTCATGCTCTCATGAGTTCGAGGGCCACATCTGGCTCTGAGCTGATAGTGCCGAACCTGCTTGTTACCCTTTCTCTCTCTCTCTCTCTCTCTGTCTCTCTCTCTCCTCACCCGCCCCCGCCATTCCTTTGCTGGCTCTTTCTCTCTCCCTCTCAAAAAAATAAACTTTTAAATACACACACACATATATATACATACACACATATATATACATACATACCCCCCCACACACACACACATAGATACATACCATGTATCTGGCATAGAGGCACCAGTGTCACAAGTGAATACACAGACAAAAATTCTTCCCTTCATTACTTACACATGGGTATTGAGAAAAGACGGTGTCTTAGGTACTGATAAGTGCAGGAAGTAATCATGTGAAACCCCACGTCAGTAAGGGCCACTTGCTATTTTAGCTAGAAAGGAAAGTCTTCACAGAGCTAGTAAATTTGGGGTGGAAGCCCCCAGGAGGTAAGTAGTGAGGCTTGCACACAGTATCGAGAAGAGCATGCTAGCCACGGGGAAAAGTTAGTGCAGAGGTTCTAAGCTGGGAGCACCATGGTTTCTTCAGAGAAGTAGCCCACCTCGTATGTTCGATAAATACCATGCCTCACATGTTTAAGGATTATCAAGGAAGCCACTACACTGTAGAGAAATGAGTGAAGAGGAGAAACTGTATTGAAGTCAGATAATTGAGGGGCCCTGGGAATATCCAAAGAAACCACACACACAATCTTATGTAGCCATTAGGAAGTATTAGAATTTATATATATAGACAACCTAACATGGAGACAGTAACTTGAGACAGGAAAGTCCCTGGGAGTTTTCCACATTTCATTTATGATATAGAGCAACAAGAAAAGCATTCTATGCCAAGAAAGAGTCCGGGACACCAAAAATACATAATATTAATCTATTAATGAGAAGAGGTATTTGGCTCCAAAACTTTGAAATAAATCTACATTGGGGCCAAATTCGATGACTAACCGGTGAAAGAAAAGCTAATGCTTGCAAACTGAAAAGCCCAGTTTCTAAGTGTAAATAAATATAGAAAGACTTCAGGTCAACATTAGCAAAGCAGATCTTCCAACGTTCATCCCTATTTTGTTTTCCCCTCCTTGGGATATCTGGAAGAATTACTTTTCTTGTCCATATTTACAGATGGGTAAAAATACAGAAATAGGTGTAAGCACTGGGGCATAGGCAGCAGTGACATGTACCACGTCCAGGCTGTAGCACTAAGTTGCCTTCCGTGTTACTCTGTCCCCTGCTGCCTTGACCAGAGAAATATATCAAGACAGAGAGTCTGTCATCTTGTGTTAGTGTCTATGACACACTGATTTCCTCTGATGCCCACGTTAGAAATACATCATGAGAAATAAAAGTAAACTTTTAATCTTTTCATCTACTAAAATTTCGAGGGTTGCCGGTTAATGCAGCAAACCTTGGCCTGTTCTGACTGATCGGCAAACCAAATTGTGCGGGGTCCTATTAATTTTACATTGTCAATGTGAATGCTTTCAGAAAAGGACATAAATGATTTTTATCCTTTAGAATATACTATACTGTAATTCTGACTGAGAGTAACAAATGTTAATATATATCTTCGTGCCTAATAGCAGAAACAAAACACAGGCATTGATGAGTTACCACTAAATTAGTAATTCAATGTGAAATATTTCCTTATTCACTATTGGGAAGATTGTAATACTATTTCTCCTTTCTCCCTGATGTTTAATAGTGTTGGATTTTGTAAATTAATAATTAAAATGGACTCTCTGGATGAAACTTTCAAACATACATAGTCACTGGCCTGCGGAGAGGAGAGTGCTAAGAATGATCTCAGAAGTAACAATTAAATACAGAAGATAACTAATCATTACTAAAGCTATAAAGTAGAAAATTGTATAGAATTCATCATTTTCAATTTTATTTTATAAAGATTTAACTGAAGTTTTAGAGACTGTTGAATTTGTTAATCTGTAGGCTTTTCAAAACAAATAGAGAGTGCTCTGCTCATTGGAGGCTGACATCTCACATATTTCAAAGGTTTTGAATTTAGGCAAAGATATTTATTGAATAGTAAACATTCTTTTCTATTTGGGTCGACACTGAAATAATTATCTGTAAAACCAATAAAGTCCAAGAGAACTGACTCAGGCTGAGGCTTCTCTTATTTGAGGCTGACCATATTATAAGCCCTTGTTGATGGTTATTTTCCAACAGTCCATTAGTATCCTAGAGAAGAATTGCAAACGGATTTTATGATTTAGGCCTTTGTTTCAGGAATGGGATGTTTAATGGAGAAATGAAGTGTTTAAGATTACTACATGAACTATGTACTATTTAAATGTCCTCCAGATTGCTGGATGTTACAACAGGTTTTTGTAGAGGTAGACTCTGACACTTACAAGAAGGCATTATTTTTCTGTTTGAGTACTAATTAAATTTATAGTTTTATTTAAATGGAAAGATAAGCCAGAAAACTCTGATTGATTATTTATGCCTTCTTCCTTACATGTCACAGAACTACCACCTATCCACTGGTACATTCATTCATTCTTTCATCTATTCATTAAAAAACAAGAATTGACCAAGTATGTGGTAAATTAAAAATAATACACCAGGTAGAAGGGATGCAGGAATCAAAAATGCAGTTCCTGCCCCTAAAATAATTCACTCTTTGGGGAATCTGAATATCAAAGAGCAAAACAGGTGGATGAAGGGAGGGACTCTGGAATCATAGGAACATCACTGGATTCAAATCCCTCTCTGATTTGTCAATTACCAGTTATGTGCTTTTTGGGAAAAATATCCTTCTCAGTGAAGTATATATTGTGTTATAATCTTTTGTTTGCATTAAATTAGATAATATAAACATAATATAGTAATAATCACAATATATGTGGGCATGTGTATCTCAAAATTATCATGGTGGTTAACACGACAATACACTTTTTTATTTATTTATTTATTTTAATGTTTTTTTTTTTTATTTATTTCTAGGAGAGAGAGAGAGACAGCGTGAGCAGGGGAGGGTCAGAGAGAGAGGGAGTCACAGACTGAAACAGGTTCCAGGCTCTGAGCTGGCAGTCAGCACAGAGCCCGACGCGGGGCTCGAACCCACAAACCGCGAGATCATGACCTAAGCGAAAGTCCGACGCTTAACCGACTAAGCCACCCAGGCGCCCCGACAATACACTTTCTTAAATAGTGAGAGTTGTCACAGACGCAGGGATGACGAGGGGGCACTTTGTTTAATCTGAAGCTGTGGGAAGGGGGTTGGCAAGGTGTGATCAGAAGCTGACAGTTGGGTGAAAGTGTGAAACACAAGGAGACTTGAGATAGCTGAGCTGTGGAGAGAAGTCAGAGGGCACAATGTGTGCAAAGGAGCAGAAAAGGGAAGCAGTGGCGAGTTTAATGAGCTGCAAATGTTTAGTATGGAGAGTGTGTTTATGAAATTAATGGGAGATGAGCCTGGAGATATGGAAAGCTATTTGGGTTTCATTCTGAGTGATTTATCATTTATATGATACTACTGAAGACGGTAGCCATCCAACTGACATTAGTGAAATGATCAGACACGAAATCTTTGCTTCATACTACTAGCAGAATTAAGCCCTCTTAGTGGTTCAGGGTTGCTGAAATCAATTAGAACATAATTTATACTTTGGAATCAGAGGATTGCACTTCAATGTCATCACACATATGGAGCCTTCGTATCAATTAGTGTGCAGTTAAGGATACACTTTTCACTTTATAATACAGTAAAATCTATAATATTTATTCAGTATGTGTTTATTGAGGATTAGTCTATGACAGGTACTATGCTAGAGTCTTCGGCAATAAACACAAAAGTCTGTTTTCTTCTTTAAAGGTTACAGTCTGAGTGGGTGAAATAAATAAGAAAGTAAGAAGCATTTCTTGTCACCAGTGGCCTAAGAGAAGTTTATGAAGGGAATTAGTGGCATGGGGAGCTGAGTGGCTGACATCTCTAGGCTTCCCAACATCAGGAGGACCAAAAAGGAACATACTGCAATGGCAAGAGTTAGATTAAAATGGCTTGAACCCTAACAATGGCAGTGTAGACGGGGACAATGGAAAGATACAAGCTATATTTGGGGGTAGATCTGATGACTCACTGCATATGAGAGCAGGATTCATTGTAGGATCCTAGGGTAGGCAACTGGAAATCAGTCTTCCAGTGCAGAAGAGCTAACCAGAAGAATCACATGTTTTGTACAGTTGAGATTATTTTTATTTTTTTATTTTTAGAGAGAGAGGGAGAGTGCGTGCATGTGTGAGCAAGGTAAAGGGGCAGAGAGAGGGAGGGATGGAGAGAGAGGGAGGGAGGGAGAGCATCTCAAGTAGGCTTAAGAATCTTAAGCCCAACATGGGGATGGATCCTACAACCCGGGATCATGACCTGAGTCAAAATGAAGAGTTAGACACTCAACCAACTGAGCCACCCAGGCGCCCCTGAATAGCTTAGGTTTAGAAGTCACCTGGTGTCATGCCCACCACTGACCCCCTCCTTTTCCACCAGTCCATCTTATCCTAGTGAGCCTTGACCTTGGAACACCTGCTTGGATGTGTGGTCTCAAGCCCATCCTTCCCTAAGGCATCGTAAGTGCTTCAAATCTTTGCTCCTTACCTTTTCTTTGTGATCTGTATAATATTTCCTTACTAGGAGATCCCACACTTGAAATAAAACAAAATTTCAGATTTCTCATGAAGGCGGCATCACACACACAGAAAACCACAATGCGGGGTTGGAAGGCAGAGTAGTAGGAGCCTGAGGTTTCTCTCCCACCTCCGGAAGTGCCGTCAGATGGACACCCTCCTGGGTGGACTTCAGTGGCTCTGTCTGCCACCATGGTTAGCTCTGCAGCTGCTGAAAGGCACTTTATATGGTGGTTTCGTTCCCGTGTGGAAAGTTTATCCCACCCAAAGACAAATGGGCAGTGACATTTCTTCCCAATTGGAAGTGTATGGGCTCAGTGTGAACAGCTGTCAGAACATCTGTGGGTGAAAGTTCCGCTTTATAGAAAACAGCCTTGATGAGCGTACATGGTCACACTGCTTACGGACTCTATGCCCATCTTCAGGGCTGGCTGAATGCCTGCTCACGTGCCGGTCAGACTCCAGGACATATAATGGCCCAGTCAGCACATTTCGCTCCCTCTGCTCCCGCCACGGCACTTCCCCCTGGATGAGAGATGCTCCTTTACCACGGCTTGGTGGTAAGTGGTTGCATCCGATTTAAACCCTTCTTCTCCCAGGCTCATCAAAAAAAAAAAAAAAATCAAATTTTATGGAAGGTGTAGTGTCAAAACCCACATATATTCAGTCTGTAGCTGACTTTTATTTTCCTAGTTATTGTATTCCCTGCAAAGACGAGAGTGTCAACATAGCAAGCCATGGTCACTTGTATGAATCACTGCATGATGATGGTTTCCATCATGAACCGCGTCCTTCTGGGCTCTCTCTCTGCACAAGGAAAATCAAATAAAATACCGCATCGAAGTTTGAAAACAATTTTCCTGATCTGAATTTTTTTCTTTTTATTATCTTACTAGGTATGTTTTTTTTTCCCCTTTTTGTTTCCTTGTTCCTTTATCTCTACTTCTTGCTTCTCAGCCTTCTTTTGTTTTTGTTTATGGCTCTTTGCTTGACTTTTATTATAACATTACAGCTCCAGTTGACTTTCCCTTTCACTGTCCTGGATTCACCCAGTCTTGGGAGTCCCTGACCTTTTACAGTTTCTCCTCAAGTCTGAAATCTCTCTAATTTGTTTCTTTTTTTCTTAATTCAGCCTCCAGTTTGCCTGACCGCCGATCCCTGTTCATCTTCCAGAAGTTGGAATTCTTGCCAGTCTCTGTCCTTCTAGAAGCAATCTCCTTCCAGCTGATCATGTTTTACTAACTCAGAGAGAAACAATGGTATATTTCTTAGAATTCTTTTCTTCTACTCTTCTGACTAGCTTCTTTCTATTTGACACTCAGCATAGAGAATAGGGAACAAGTAAATTTCTCAATAAGTACATTTCTCTGCAGAAACACATTAATGCCCTCTTCATAAACCCACCTGCTTAAGAGAATGGTCTACGTAAATCACTGTCGCTTGGGGACTGTGAGCATCACAGGAAGCTCGTGCCAGAAATACCCACGTTTCAGAGATTTATAAGAATGCAAGAGGAAGCATGAGTGTAGGGTGAACTTAACATTCATTACTGCTCTTTTGCCCTTCTATCTGGCCATGTCTTCTTTTCCTTCCAGCCTGCACCAGGATGGCAAAATCAAGGGACGGGCACTTGTGAGGGGCAGTGAAGGTCAATATGGAGCAATTGTTTTTTGAAAATTTTTAATAGTTTATTGTCAAGTTGGTTTCCATATAACACCCAGTGCTCATCCCCACAAGTGCCCTCCTCCATGCCCATCATCCCCCCTCCCCCTCCCCCACCCCCATCTGCCCTCAGTTTGTTCTCAGCATTCAAGAGTCTCTCATGGTTTGCCTCTCTCCCCCACTCCCATTATTTTTCCCCTTCTTCTCCCCCCACGGTCCTCCGTCAAGTTCCTCCTAATCCACCTATACGTGCAAACATATGGTAGCTGTCCTCTGCCTTATTTCGGTCAGCATAACACCCTCAAGGTCCATCCATGTTGCTACACATGGCCAGATTTCATTCTTTCTCATTGCCAAGTAGTATTCCATGGTAGAGATAAACCACATCTTCTTATTCCATTCATCAGTAGATGGACACTTAGGCTCTTTCCATGTTTTGGTTATTGTTAATGTAATGCTATGAACATTGGGGTACATGTGCCCCTATGCATCAGCACTCCTATATCCCTTGGACAAATTCCTAGCAGTGCTATTGCTGGGTCACAGGGAAGTTCTAGTGTTAATTTTTTGAGGAACCTCCACACTGTTTCCCAGAGGGGCTGCACCAGTTTCCATTCCCACCAACAGTGCAGGAGGGTGCCCGTTTCTCCGCATCCTCGCCAGCATCTAGAGTTCTCTGATTGGCTCATTTTAACTACAGGCCAATATGGAAAAATTGTTACCTCCCTACCCTGTCCACACTGCAAATCTCCCTGGCTTCACAAAACTTTATGTGGATTTTATGACTGTGTTTGTTGTTGTCTCTTTTTTTCAATTAAAGAGCTAGGTAGCAAATACTTATATTGCATCCGCTGTTTTACTAAATGTTTATTAAGTGGATATGCTTGTGAAAGGTAATGCTCCAGCCACTGGAAAATAGTCAGCAAAACTTTAGAGATTGTGTCTGAAAATGCTATTAAGGTTATATTCCTGTTTAACCCACGTGTTAAGTTTAATAAATCCCCTGACTGCCAACTATTGAAAATTTTATAATATTTAGAAATAATCAAGCCCTACTAAGAATAAAAATACTTATTTAAAAATATTCATTGCAATTTTAAAAATTGAGATAACTGACATACAATGATTGTATAAGTTTAAGGTGTATGATGTATTGAACATTTATATACTGCAATATATAGTGTAATTATGATTACCACTCTATCTTTAGCTAATATCCCTCTCACATCACATAATTCCCATTTCTGCTTCTGTGGTAAGAAAAATTCAGATCTAGTCTTGTAGCAAGTGTGCAGTTTACAAGGCAGTATTCCTGACTGAAATCCCTGTTGTACATTTGCACACTCAGAACTATTCACCTTCTAACTGCAAGTCTGTATCCTTAGACAACTGCTCCCCAAGTCCCCCTCCCAATACCTCTGGAACCACTGTTCTACTCTCTGCTTCCAAAAATTCAGCTTTTTTATGCTCTACACGTGATATATTACAATATATCTGGCTACTTAATAAGAATTAACTACTTAATGAGACATCATAGTCCATCCATACTGCTGCAAATGACAGGATTTCCTTCTATTTTACGGCTAAATAATATTCCATTATACACACACACACACACACACACACATAGATGTATACACACTGAAACTTCTTTATCCATTTATCCGACATTCAGTTGTTCCCATATCTTGGCTATTGTGAATAATGCTTCAATATACACTGGAATATAGATTATTTGATATTTGTTTTCATTTTCTTTGGATATATACCAAGAAGTGGGATTGCAGGGTCATATAGTAGTTGTATTAAAAAGACTTAATAATTTAAAAAAATGTAATGTTTATTTTTGAGAGACATAGAGAGACAATGTGTGAGCGGAGGAGGGGCAGAGAAAGAGAGAAAAAGAGAGAGACAGAATCCAAGCAGCCTCCAGGCTCTGAGCTGTCAGCATGGAGCACGACACAGGTTTCAAACCCAGGAACCATGAGACTATGACCTGAGCCAAAGTCAGCACTTAACCCACTAAGCCCCCCAGGCTTCTTCATTTTGAGGGCTCACTATTGGTGCCAGGCTCAGCAGAATACAGTCCTGTGGGCTGCTGTTCTGAAGGTACTTGGAGCTCAGGCAAGGTACATGGCTTGCCCGCAGCTAGCAAGGGATTGGGAAAGAAGTCTTGACACAGCACCCACATAACTTTCAAACTTTAGCTTTGGGAATGTAAGGGGATTTTCCTTTTTATCTAGTTTTGGTCACAGTGGGTACAGAAAAATCTTAGTCTTTGCTAATGTAAGTATTAAAATTCAATTTAAATCATTGTCAATGAAATGTGAAATGGCCCCTCGATTACGTTCCGCAAAACGTTGATTACTTTAATACTTCTTTTGGGAGTTGCTCCATGTCTTTCTTACCATTGCAAATACTCCTCTGGCAAAAACATGCTATATTCTCTCTCCCATCAGCATTGTGTGTCGCAGCAAAAGTCAAGAGCATTTAAACCTATTTTCGTGGGGAGAAGAATTCTTTAAGAAGACCTGAACGGAGAGTTAGTTCAGACAGAAAGCTGAACCCTATGATAATTCTTACAGAACTGCATTAAGTGCTATAGCTCAAGGTATCCCAGATCTTTTGCAGCATCTGCTGATACGTTTCTTGCTCTCCATTCCCATCCCCATATCTGGCCTAAAGAACTAACAGCTTTGTCTTGTTTAAAAGCAACAGGGCCATCAATTACCAACACATAAAGCCTGTTTAAAATCCCCAAGATTTCTGCATTATGACAGAATTTAAAACACTCATTTTTGACATTATATATTAACACTTTGCTATTTGGCATTATTTTAGTTTATCTTATTCACAATGAGCAAACAACTAGATCAAAGTAAATAATTTAGATAGCATCACTATTTTGGGTACATTATCCCCAATATTGTCCTTTGTGAAAACACTTCTAGGGGGCGTCTGGGTGGCTGAGTTGGTTAAGTGTCCAACTTCGGCTCAGGTCATGATCTCAGTTCATGGGTTTGAGCCCCGCACTGGGCTCTGTGCTGACTGCCAGCTCAGAGCCTGGAGCCTGTTTCAGATTCTGTGTCTCCCTCTCTCTCTGACCCTCGCCTGCTCACGCTCTCTCTCTCTCTCTCTCTCAGAAATAAAGAAAACATTTAAAAATTTTGTAAATAAAAAAATAAAAAGAAATAAAAGAAAAAAAAGAAAACACTTCTAGGAGAGAATTTTATGGTACTTAATCTGTTCATGAGCATCATTTAGCTTGGTTTCAATTTAAAGTTAGTGCAAGTGATTCTTCTTTTCATCAAATCTTGATGTTACATATTCTGTTCATTTGGTCATTATCACATATACCGAAATGTAAGGAAATGACATGAAGAGAGAATTGTATTGCCGACAGTGAGTTATGTTTGGAATCACAGAATATGTTGGAAGGCAGAAGCATGTGGAAAAACAAGTCCCGACCTGCATATTACATTTCATTGGTTCTTGGTTCATAACAGTGTCATACCATTTTTACATCACCCGTTTCGCAGAACAAGGAGAAACACAAATGTGTAGTTATTAAAGATGTCAATTTGCTTAAAAGCCCAAACATCCATATTTTTTAATATTAGTGTCAGGCAGAGAACCCAGGTCTACATACTCTTCCAGAATGAAAATGGTGCCACCTCATCTGAAATGCACAACGTAATTCTCTTTAGAGAAGTTGCTCTCAAATTTAATACAAAGCAACATCCTTCTGCCTCTATTATGAAGATCTCAAAAGAATTGTTATATGTCATCAAATAAATGGTACATAAATCTTCTTTAATATAGTTACATCTATGTAATATGCAATACTATATATGCATAATATGTGACAGGTTTGAAATTATGTTATGTCCACAATTAGTGTTGCTGTGAGTTTACGGTCTTGGGTAAATTCTAAAAGAGTTATAAAAGCTATTTTCATAATATTTATACTTGTAATATGTGTGAAATCGAAAACATGATTTCTGCAGAGACCTAATGCTATACTACTATAGCCTTCAAATAAAGTAAAACTTTCAGAAAAGCAGGGTGCCTGGGTGGCTCAGTCAGTTAAATGTCTGACTTCAGCTCAGGTCATGATCTCATGGTTTGTGAGTTTGAGCCCCATGTTGGGCTCTGTGCTGATAGTTCAGAGCCTGGAGCCTGCTTTGAATTCTGTGTCTTCCTCTCTCTACTGCTTCCCTACTCACTCTCTCTCTCTCAAAAATAAATAAACATTAAAAAAAATTAAAAAAAACACCCTTTCAGAACAGCATTTTAAAAATATATGACCTCCCCACCCCTTCAGACTTGAATTATTTATACAGTATTTTCTGTGCATTTGATAGGAGAGAATGAAATGATTTGGTGTGCTTTAACATATACCAAACTATGGCTATCCTTATATTTCAGGCTAAAAATTGTTGGACAATAGCTCGTATAATGGGCAAAATGAGTTTGAGAGAAAGGGTCACTTTGAAAGTGTGAGGTTGTTAAGAAGCCCATCAGAAAAGGATGAGTGATGAATTATATTGCCATTACCTCGATGACATGGGTGGGAAGTTGGCAATGTGAAGTTGAAAACGAAGATCAAGGCAAGAAGTAACATTCTTATTCGGGATGTAAAAGTGGAGGCTAGCTAAACAACTGACAGATAAATCAACGTGAAAACATTCTTCCCAAGAAGATAAAAGGTAGAGCAAGGGACTTGTATGAAGGAAATGCCAATGCTTCTTCCAGAGAATAAAATTTTCTGTTACATTCCACACCATTTAGTTTAGCCTCATTACAGAATTTTGGGATATGAAGTATTGCTCCCATTCCGAATGTCTTCTGAAAACACAAATGTGTGAATGTGTTTAAAAGAAATTATCAAGAAGTATTGTATCAGCGTTCAACACACACAAATCCAGCCTATCGCATAAAAGGCAATCAGCAGAATGAGTTTCACTGTCCTTGGATTTTTTTATATGACTAATGCTTGATTTCTGAGAACGAACACACACACACACACACACACACACACACACACACACACCCCTGAGGTTTCTAGACAAAGTGTATTTTTTTAAAGATGTCATAAAATAATTATTTTATATAAAAATAGGTAGATTGATGAGATATTCAATGTTTAAAACCTTTTAAGTAAAATTCAACTTACCTGTTAAGTTTCCTACATTCAACAAACTCAAAGAAAGAAAAACATCCCAACAAGTATTCTTCTAATATCTCCATGAGGGAGTAAAATATTATTTTTAGTGTATGTCTACACTCGCGGAGCTACAAAATGAGTTGGTAAAATTTTGAATGCATGTACTAATAACTGCAGAGACTGCTTCTCACTCAATCGCTAAGCCTGTGTTTTAGACATGTGACAATCTCAGAGGGGCTTTGGGGCTTCCATGGAATTCTGATTGTGTTTTATCTTTGATAAAACTTCAACTTGCAGGGCATTCATGAATAGCTCATGTATGCTTTATAACAACTGCTATAATAGTATCATGTTCACTCCTATCAGATATTCAGCTCAAGTCTTGTTTCTTTGTTTTATTGTGAGGAGCAGGGGAGACTGGGAGAAGTCAATACCCCTTGCAAACCCAGAGCACAGACACAAATTGCTTGAAGAACACTATTTTAAGCCAAGCATGGCCGGCTTCATCAAGTATGTAGTAAAAAGCTGGTAACCAGCTAGAAAACAGCCTGCAAACTGGTCAACTTAATTATTAATACTGTTTCTTCCATACTGTTTCCATTACTAGAGTAGCAGTGTGGCCTCGAGGGAAATGTGTGGGCTTTGCGTTTAGGAGATCCTGAGCTTACAAGTGGGAAAATTAGCCTTTATAAACCTCACTGTTTTCAACTGCCAAATGGGGATATGAATAGTTTGTTCATGACTTGTTTTAGAATTAAATGAGATAGTGGATGTACAATGCTTGGCAAACCAAATGTATTTGAAAACTAGCAGGGAACCACATTGCCCTTTTAATCTGGACCATTCAAAATAAAACAGTGGCTTGATTTTTGGTTGTCTATCTCTGCCCATCTTTGTAATCCTGGAGGCAAAGCATCTTCATAAAATACTAACGACCCCCAAAACTAATGCCGTAAAATTTGGATTTATTTTGTGTAGGAGTCCTTTATGTAGTCAAGCATGAAAGTGAAAAGTGCTTTGATGGCCTTTTCCTGTTTAATTCTTCAGACAGAGAAACCAAAAAGATTCACAACCATATTATGTTAATGATCACAGTTTCAAAATGCCCTAGAACCGCAATAAATAACCTCTGACATCCATAACCATTTTGTGACTCATTGTTCATAACCAAAGGACTTCCCTGACATTTACATACTCTGTTAAGCCATCCATATCTGTGTAAAATTTTTTAAAAAGGCATTAGCAGGTATGTTTTACACTAATCAGAGCAAGGCTATTCAAGCTTATGACCCAAAACCTACTGAAAGACTAAGTTGTTAGCACAGGCTGTTATTCAATTATGGAGAAACTTGCCTTTTACTGCACATTAATTAACTATAAAATTATGAACTCCCTCTATATATCTGTGTCCTGACACCGCAAAAGGATATTAGTTGAAATGTTATTTTTATACGCTGTAATAACTTAATACATTTAAGGGTGGCATAAACGTCTCTCGACTATTTTTTTGGTGTGATAGACACTGTCATTTAATTGCATTTGGCGATTTATGAACTGTAATCATGTGCTTCTTTAGCCTTCGGAGGCTTGCAGCATTAAGCACCCTCTAGGCTTTCCAGGAGGTTGGAGAGCATACGACCGTCAAAGCCCTCTGGTAAGGAGACAGAGCCATAGCAAGGGCAGAAATTGCATCCCAGTGAGATGGTTTTAGGGTTCTAGTTCTCAAAGTTACCTAACCCTTTGAGTTCATTATGAAAATATAAGTAAGCCCAGAAGGGCCAACACCTTAAGGTGTTCTCATACCCCAGCTGGACTTTGCATCGGAGTGTCATGCCGATCAGAAATCTGCACTGCCAGCCAGAGTAGCGCATTAGTGCAGAAAGACAGGAGTAAGACAAAAATACCCCTAGTGACCTCCTCGAATCTGCTTCAGTTTGAACTTGGGTCAGTTGTACCCCTGTGAGATAACAGAAAAGGAAATAATTCAGTGGACAGGCAATTATAGGGCTCTTTCACCCCTGGGAAACTTAAGTTGAATGAAAATAATGTCAACATTGTGATTTTATAAAATCCATGACTCATTTTAAATATATCTTGAACACGGGAAAGTATTACAGATCATTAACACATGGAGGTGTTTGTATATTAGCCAACATAAATTTGACTAGAGTGCTATCTTGCTAAAGCCCTTGGGAGAAGCTCCAACCATCTGATAGTAATAATCTCTCTCTCACATAAGTGGTTTTTGGACATTTGAAGCTACAAACAATGGCACTTGTTGTGATGAGCACTGGGTGTTATGTGTGATGAATCATGAAATTCTACACCTGAAACCATCAAGGCACCATGTGCTAATGAACTAGAATTTACATGAAAACTTGAAACACTGAAAAAATAAACAAATAAAATCCTAAAGACTAATTAATTAATTAATTAATTAAACAAAATAATAACATACAAACAACGGACTACCTGATGATGGCATCTGGTACGAGCAAGTTGAAATTAAAGGCTGTCAGAGCACAGATGATACGAACATTAATGTTATAGAAGCATAAACCACACACCAGTGGAAGGAGACATAATACACTGAAGACAGGGCTCTGCTGGCTCATACTAGAAGGCGAGAAGCGATGCCCAGAGATACTGTCTGAGACTATGGTGTGAAGCTGAGATTTTCACAGGACGCATGCTTCCTTGCTCTTGAATAAAGACAAAGCTGCTATGGCTAGAAGTCAGTGCAAATGCGACATATAAAGTAAAATCCGTATGTTCAATCGCATCACGCTCACAAGAGAACTTCAAAATGGCAAGCTAAGTTTATAGGCATTTGGCATATTCATTTCCTGACCCCTTGAAAATCTGTTTTAATTATGTCAGAGTTGTTCAGGGAAAGGAGGAAGCAGAGGAAATGTGGGTAAGGCAGTATACAAGAATCTACCCCCAAATTAGAAACTGTGGAACTCCAGTGTCTACTAAAGCACCTGTCCCCAAACATCAGTATAAGCCTAGCTACCTGCTAACAATCAACTAGAGAGCTTGGTAATTACAATTTCTTATTTATCCAATCTAATGAGAGATCAAGCAATCAGCTTCTTTGAAAAGTTCCCCAGGACATTCCGATACACAGGGAACCACTAAACCAGCCTTTCCAGACGTGATTTGCCAGAGCCAGCTCTAGCTGCAGTAAGTTCTCTGCGGTTCTCTGGCTGGTTTTTCACACTTAAAGGGACTGCAAAGTACAGATTCAAAGGCCACTGAGAATTCTCCCCAGCAGCACTTCATCCATTAATAACAGCAGGGAACAACTCCCTCATCTGGTATCTTCCATTTCCTGGTCCCTGAAGAAGGAGGGAAATCAAGTCTAGGCCAGCGTGCTTTTTGTAATTTGCTCATGTATTTGAAGGCTTTCTGCTCCTACTTACAGATGTATAAAATTCACCGGTTGTGAAAAGAAGGGGGTTAAAAAAGGAAGGGGAGAGTTTTATTTTCAAAGATGTTCCAGGGCTTAGTCAGAGTAGAATGAAGCTTATGAATAAAAGAAGATCCTAGAACTCTTTGTTCTTGGCATAAAATATGCTACTGTAACGATGGCCTTTCTTTTCAGTGCATCGTAAGTGTGACTGAAGAAACTCAGGCATAAGACATCCACCCTGCAAGCCGTCTTAATGTCGATAACTCTTAAATAGCTGATTTGATTTACGAAGAAAATGTGCATTCTGTCTGGTAATGATTACTTTTGAAAAAATAAATGAGAGAATGTTCTAGCTGATAATAATAATAATAATTCATAACTTTAAATCTTAGAGGCTTAAAAACCAATGACTTATTTCTCTCTCATGCCACATGTCCATGATGGGTAAACAGACTCTCCTCAATACTGCTCTCACTCAGGACAAGAGAACACTGAGCTTATGGAGTGTCATTACCAATGACAGCAGAGAAAAAGAGAAGGCATGTAAACTGGGCACAAAGTAAAAGCTTCCATGCTGAAATGATAGAATTCAGCTGATGTTTCACCCATCCAAGCAACTTCAAGTCGGTCAGGAAGTATAATCTGAACCATGGATCCAAATAGAGGAAAGTAGGATACTTGGTCAACAGCAATAATCACTTCAATAGTTTGCCCTTCTGGTCATTAAATATTTGAGCTCTTCCCCCTTGAACAACCACAAAAACACATACACTGACTCACTTCCCAAGCAAAGTATCATCAAGTCACCGCTGCACTTCAATGTCTATCATCTCCAAGTGAGGCTAAGTGTCCTGACAGGTCTCCTCTTGTCTAGAGAGCTTTGCACAGATGGGCATCGTCCAGCACCAACCCCCCAACCGCCAACCCCAATATGCAATGGAAGTACAGGGACAGATCACTATCATCACCAGGAAAGGTGATAAACAGGAAGCATGGTGAAGTCACTCACTGGCCCATAGAAATTCTGAAATCATGCTAGACAAATGTCCCGGGGACCCTTCGGCTGGGAGAGTCGAGAGTGTTGTTTAGACTGTAATTCTCGTTCCTAAAAGGGCCCTACCAGCCCTGTCAGCCTAACGTTTTCCATGGCTCTTGGCTACTCTTCTGACTATTTATGTTTAAACTATCCTTCTTGGCCACAAGTGAATTGGAAATGAGGCTGTGAAGCCATGTCCTAACTGGAGGCTAAGCAGCTTTCTCCATGGGCTCCCCAGCCTTCCAGAAAGTTAGGGACTAAGGGTCATTTTCATTCTTGGACAGGTATATGTTTTATCCGTGCTCATGATTTCTCCCACAGTGCATTCTCTTAAAATCTTAGCGGATTTTAAAATGTTTGCCTCAGTCAGTTACATGAGCCAACAGCCACATTCAGAATTCTTTCTAGGCATATTTCTTAGATTTACAATATTTCTTTGCTTCTGCCCCATGCTTTCTCTTTCTCAACTTAATTATAAGCCTTGGGCCAATCAGGCTGAGGTGGGAGATACCTTTACTCTCTTCCCCCTACCCTCCCCCCCCTCCCAGCTATTTTATTCAATTGAAAGGATTTGCTGTGTGCTACCTTAATCCATTCAAAGGCTTTTAATAATGGGAATAAACAGGTTTAGCCTTGATTGGATCCTCGCCTCAAGGCTAAGTCTTGATCAGACTTTGCTGCTCAAAGGAGTTTTTTTCAACCCAAGTCCTGAATTTGTAGACTCTATTTTGTTTTGTCACAGCTTTCCATTGAGTATTATAAACGATCATGGAAATGTTAAGTTATTCCAAAGAACATCCTGGATTCCAGCCATAGAACTCCCTACCTACTCTGTACAGTAGGAGCCAACATCCTGTTACTAGTAAGGATCAATCTCTGCTCATTTGTTCAGTAGTAAGAGTTTAACACGGCCAGAAAGTGGTCTCAGCTTCTCATCAATGGAACTCTGGCTTTCTATCTTGTGGAAGGTTTTCTCTCTCGGGATTAGTACCCCTAAACCTTCCAAACCCAAGGTTGTGGGGACAGGAAGCAAATATTTTGCAAATTTCTTAGAATAATGGTGTGTGAAATACCACGATGGCGAATTCTTTAAAGGGGTCAAGACGCTAGTAAAAGCTGTGCAGACAAGAATAGCGAATCTCTATCTGTACTAGGTACCTGTTTTCATGAGGACTAATTGCTGCCCCTTCACAGTGGAAGGAAGATAATGTAGTCAATTTGCCGCCAGATGGCTAGATAGTAACCAATCTCTCCAGATCACTCCAAGGAATGGTGACATGCTGATGGCTTGGTGTTGACATCTGCTGTTGGTAGGTGGGGCACTCAGTATCATCAATGGCTGTGTCCTTATCAGCCACAAAGAGGGAAATTTTATGCTGCTGAACCTATTTATAGACTCCATTGAACAAAATTGCTGTGGCTAGAGAGAGAGAGAGAGATTACCAGACATTTACAAAATGAGGTTTTTAAAAACTTTTTTTTATGTTTTATTTATTTCTAGGAGAGAGAGAGAGACAGCGTGAGCAGGGGAGGGTCAGAGAGAGAGGGAGGGACAGACTCTGAAATAGGCTCCAGGCTCTGAGCTGGCAGTCAGCACAGAGCCCGATGCGGGGCTCGAACCCACGAACCCCGAGATCATGACCTAAGCGGAAGTCGAACGCTTAACCGACTAAGCCACCCAAGCACCCCCAAAATGAGTTTTTTTTGTTGTTGTTGTTATCTGACTATTGAGAATATCCTCTGCAGGGGGTGCCCCTTATTAGGCATTGATACAATGCACACATATCTTATACACTGTATGCCCATTCCAAGAAACACAACTCAACACCCCTTTGAAAGATCAATCACCTGTCACCAATCTGATTCTTCTCAACTGGCTATACCATTATTCAATGTTCATTATTTGATGTAAATTCAAACCTCAAATTATTTCTCCTATGAAATTATATGGACGATCAGATATATGCCCCAAATTATTTCTAATGGGAAAATATCATTTCACAGCCACCTGTCAAGGGTATTTTTGAGTGGGCTGTGATTACATCCACTTCTACCCAGCAATGACGCATACAGATCCACCAAAAACTAACAAAGAACCCTATACAAATAAGCCTAAAGTGTATTTTTCTTCAGGTAACTAGTCAACCTGGCTTTGAGTTTACATTAATCCCTGGCCATCAATGTGTCACCAAGGTCCACTGGTTGTAAGGGTGAGAAGAGACTGACGACCCTGGAAGTCATGTGTCAAGTTCAGGTTGGAGACCCGCTAGCCCATGGAAACACCGTGTTGTTCTTTTCCAGTTTTGGAATGTAGAGTTGGAATAGATATCCACAGCTCCACACTGGGCAGAATTCCCACATGGTCTCCTTATCATATAGAGGAAGGGCTATCTTTGAAGCAAGAAGCAATGGCAGCTCTTATGACTCCAGGGCTCAAGGGAGAAGTGGAGGAATTCAGTGCACCTGCAGGGGTCGCTGTCACAGTGCAGGGCAGCCGGGAGCCAGCCAGCAAGGAGCCATGCAGCCTCAGCGCTTAGCTCTGAGGGCACAGGACAAGGTGAAGAATGATGGAAGACAGATAGAGTTGGAAAAAGAAAATAATCAGCAAAGTTACCAGGGGCATTTATTCCTGTCATCGAGCAAAAAAGCCACAATGGTATTTTTTGGAAGAGGTGTTTTATCAGGGAAAGAGAGACCCTTTAAATAGGTGTTGTCAATGTTGACAACGGATACAGGAGTTCCTGAGAGAGGACAAATGGGATTCATTTTTTTAAAACAAACTTAACTTTAATTAAACTGAAATAAACCAAGTTTGTATTAAGTTAGAGACTATGTAGTTTGAGCTTAGAGCAGATAAAGGTATTCCTGGATCAAGTCCTATAAAAATATGGATTATAGTTAAACAGAGAGCTTCTGTTTTGTGTTGGTTTTGTTCTTAGAACTTTATTGAAAACAGTGAAAACTGTATACAATATATGTTAGATGTATGTGTAGTATATCTTTTTTTTAAGTAGATTTATCCATTCATCACACCTATAGACAACGTGTTCTGTGTGAGTGCTTGTGTGTTTATGTGAATTTTATTTATTTATCCCTAAGTGAGGCAACTATTTTGTTCTGAATTTTGCACTACGACTTGGGGACTCAATTTTTAGAAAATGCCCTCATCACTTATTACTCCTGATTTTCAGCGTGAAGTCTTAAAGTCACTTCTGATCTATTTTAGACAGCTTATCGAAACCTGCCCACAATTCTCCTTTGGCCAAAGTTTTTTGACTTGAAAAACCTAATGCTACAAGTTTTTGCTTGCATCTGGTTTTTTGCTCTACTTCGTTGGACTTAGCTGGTAACCTTCACATTAACCTTTCCTTGGTCTACTCGCTTATAAAACAGTAAAGGTAATACCCTAAGGAGAGATTTTTGCTTTTTATCAAATAAAGGCACTACTTCTAATTTATTCAATTTGCTTATTTTTTTTTTTTTATTATTATGGCTGACTATTCCTTCTCTATCAAAGCCCTCTTTTATTTTCTATTGTGGTGGCGCAAGAACAAACTTGGGACAAACAAATTTCTTCTAATAAAGCAGCAGTTTCCTTTTACAATCATATTCCCTAGCATATGCTCTTGCTTCATTATTCAGGTATGTAGAAGTTGAAAGGACTAGGAAGTGCACTTTCTCCACTAAGAACAGAACCCTTAATAAATGCTTCTGTGTCTGCAAAACCGCCTCAAAAATTAAGTGAGTTTAGTATAAATCATATAAAGGTACTCTCTACATTTTTGTGATTTACAAGGCAGGGAAAGAGGATCTTGGTCATGTTTCGGTCAAATGTCATCTCTGGGATTCTAAATCACATTAAAAAGAAATGTGTTTCTCGCCAGGAAACCCCTGGTATTTATCCTGTCATGGGAGTCCACGTTCAAGTTGTATCTTGGTCAGAGATTGATTGGAATTAGAACAATAGTTATACTTTGGTCTAAGAGTGGGTCCCCAGATACCCAAACAATAAACCTGACAACGTCCACGGAACACTCTGTACAAGTTAGGTGGTTTCCTATGGAGAAGAGAGAAAACATTCCAGAGAGTTCCCTTGAGTTTGACCAAAGCTTCCCGGGGCACTGGGAGAACTTCGCATGCCTCTGCTCCTTAGTTAAAAACATATGGGGTAAGAATTTTGAGAACAGCTTCTGGTGACAGAGCATGCAGCAAGCTGAGAACTGGATTTAAAGCCAGAAGATCCAGGTTTAAGTGAGGTCTTGCCCTCACCAACTGTTCCTAAGTCCCTAAGACCCATCTTCCTGTGTGTGTGCTCTGGGAAAAAGGACCTGGTTGGCAGTGCGCGTACTTCTGGTCACGATTAGAAATAATAATGCATTTGAGAAACGCGTGATAAACGAAATACAAGGCACAAGTGGTGCATGTTTTTGCTCATAAACACAGAGAAGTAACGAAGAGCTGGATTTTGTGCGGACAACGCCAAGCGTTTACAGACAGAGACAGAGGCTAAGGAGGCTGACTACATTGTTTAGGGTTACAGAGACAGAGAGAAAAATGAAAAACTAAAGTTCCCAGAAAGTTTGCTTTCCACACAACACAGAGAGATCTGGAAGGATTGTAGATCAGTGCTTTTCAAAACAATGTGTGGATATTGGTTAAAATGTAAATTCATGGTCTTTGCCCAAGACTAACTGGACCAGAGTCCTTGGGAATGGATTCGTTTGGTACAAATCCCCAAGCCGATCACGTGCACTGGAGTCACTGCCGATTGCCTTTTTTTTTTTTTTTAAATTAGCAGCATCATATTTAATGGTGAAATGTTAAACACTTTATTTTTATTTTTTTTTATTTTTATTTTTTTATTTCTAGGATAGAGAGAGACAGCGTGAACAGGGGAGGGTCAGAGAGAGAGGGAGTCACAGCCTGAAACAGGCTCCAGGCTCTGAGCTGGCAGTCAGCACAGAGCCCGACGCGGGGCTCGAACCCACGAACCGCGAGATCAGGACCTAAGCGAAAGTCGGACGCTTAACCGACTAAGCCACCCAGGCGCCCCACCGATTGCCCTTTAACAGAGACCCAGTGCAGTCAGATGGTGGAATATTTGTATGTCCTTGGACATTGGCTGCTGAGTTTCTGTGTCTTTTAAAAGAAGGTTGAAATGAAGGTTGCTGCCATCTCCCAGTCTGCGATGTCATACAAGTAAAAATGTAAAAATTAAGGACTTCTACACAGTATAAGAAAAACGAGAGCTCCCTTGATAAGTGCTCACACATAGCAGGAGCGGCATGGGTCACTTCTCTGTTCCTGCTGTGGCACAAGGGAAGTCCCTGAGATTGAATTCCCTCAGCAGGAGAGACAGGAATGTACCCGCAGGGCGTTTGTTGCTGGAGGAAGCAAATACCAAGTGTTTTAAAGTCTTGATTTATTTTCGAGAAAACAATATAACCTTCCTAGGCCATCTAAAAATTATGTCCATGCTCCCAAGGGTGACCAGAGTGCCTCTGTCTCCGTGGGCTCTGCCCCAGGCCTGTTTTACTGTCTCACCCTGACCACGTGCCCTGTGCACATCAAGTCACTGTTCCACGCAGCTCTCCCCATCGGGGCATCTGATAGCACAGGGGACAGAAAGGACAGGGTGGGGAAAACAGATGCTAGTGTGGGCACATGGGTCTGGCACTGCTGTCCATATGGGCTCCATTCCTAATAAGGATTTACTGACTATATGGCCTTAAATGCTCTTTAATAGTCCTCCATTTCAATTTCTGTCTTAGTTAACTTCGAGACAGAAGCATGTACTTTTCTGGGCTCAAATGAGGTTGAAATGAGCTAATGCACATAAATTTGCCCAACACAAAGCAATTTACACATCGATGCTTCCTTTCTTCTCACCCCTGCTGAACACATCTATCTTTTCCTGCCCTTTACTACATCTTATTATTAGATTAACTTAAATTTAACAAATACTTATTTGGTGCCGACTATACACACAGATGTGTATGTATTAATGAACAGCTTTAACAACCCCTGAAGAATTTTACCCGGATGTCATATGAGGCACATCACGGTCAAGTTGGTAGTGGTAACAGTCCCAAGGCAGCGAGACATCACATGCATCCTACATATAGTATTGGACAAGGTAGTTCTGCAAGGAAGGTATTATGGTGTCCCCTTTACCAATGGAATCATGGCTCAGAGAAACAAAGGGAAGAAGCAAGGCCAAGTGCAGAGGGGGAGTTGGCATTCAACTCTGTCATCCTTCAAAACCTATCCTTCCCCTGGACCACATTCATGCCCAGTCTAAAACCAGACTGAAAGCTTTTCTCCTTAAAACTTACCCCTTTCTATTTCCTATTTCAGAAAATGGAATCACAATTAAGTTAGTCATTCAAGAATGGGTATTTTTTCCTTGAAACTCTCTCTCTTTTTTTTTTTTTTTATTTCATGCTTCTACCAGTGGCTTAGTCTTTTTCATTTATACTCTCCATATTTGAAAATATTCTTAGGCATAGAACTTCTACTCTAGGACATTTAAGGTCACACTCATTACCTCAAATGTGGATGGCAAAATAAACCTTTTCTTTGTGTCCAGTAAGAGACCTCATGACTTTATCTGTGTCAACATTTCTAGAATGATCTTTCTGAACCCCAGATTTAGATATGATCGTATCGCTGTTTCCAGGGTGTCCAAGGTTCTTCATGCCTATTCAAGCAGCCTCTACTCCTGGTATTTCCCTTTGGTAACTGTTTGCAACCTTGTGTGCCATTTCCTTTAACATGGCTGTGACAACTTTACTTTCCATATGTGAAAGGTTTGGAGCACTCTTCTGTTGTTCCCCTGGAAGAGACCAGTGAAGACTCAAGACTCATTCAAGGGCTACCTCCTCTGTGGACACTTGATTAATCTCCAGTCAGAACTATCTACCCCTGACCCCCTCCCCCAACACCCCCACCACACTGTATTGTGTAGGACCCTCTATCACAAGTTGCTTGTTAAGTGTCCCCCCACCTGACATACTGTGTCTTTCTTGAAATCAGGGAGGGGAGTTTTGTTTGTCTTTGACTTCTAACAGCCAGTACAATGCTGGAAATTAGAACACCCACTAAGTGTTTCCCAAAAGCGTAAATAAATGAGCGAGGGAATAGTCTACTGTTTTATACCAGGATTAGGCAGATGAGGGGCCAGAGGCTTCATGCAGGGTCTGTAATGCAATAAAAACAAGACAAGGTCTCTGACACAGACAGCCTGTCCAGGTGACTGAACAATAGGTCAAGTTTAATTGATGAGTTATGTCTTCCCTTCCTTTTTTCTTCCCTATTATTCTGTACAGATGAGTCTATTTACCTGAATATATCACATTCGCTGTGATTCTCCCTTTGCGCCTATGAAACTGTAAATGGTCCAAGCTCTGAAAGGGAACCAGATATTTCTACAAATTGTTTTGGAGATATATTACCCCAGTTTCATGGACAACCTTGAGGGTATCACCCTGAATGTTTAGTTCACAAGGGTCTGTCTAGAAAAACGAGCTTGGAAAATTGAGGTGGAGAGCTTATTTGTCCCTTTAAAGAGTGCTCATTTTACTACTTCAATAAAAAGGGGAAATAAAAAGCAGTGCCAGAGGGGTCTGTCAAATGGCACAGAAAACCAGTGGTTTAGCTATGACCACTTTCCACTAAATCTAAAGGAAGCAACCGCAGGGGCTTAACACGCTGATTTTTCTCACACCAGAGGAGTCCTGGAGGGAGACAAGGCAAGGGAGGCAGCTCCATGAAGTTGTCAGTGACTCGGTTTCCCTTTTCTTTCTGCACCATCATCACTAGTAGTTGGTTCTTGGTTTCCAGGACATAAGGCCACTGCTCCACCTCTGGGCAAAGACTGTGCTTTGCGAAACTGAAGGAGGGGCCGGAGCGAAGGGAGACCATGCTTCTTTTTCCCCCTTAAGCGCCACCCAGTGGACGTGGCAAGAACACATCCCACCCACACTGGCTTCAAGGAAACCTACCAGAAGCAGCTTTTGGGGCATTGGACCTCCTTGAACAAATGGTTCTTTTAGTGAGAAAGAAGGGAGAAAGAAAACATGACTCTTCTAAGACCCAGGGGCATCCTTCCTGTTTGGGTAATGGGGCAGGGATACTGAACTCAAGATGTAATAACCTGTAGGCTGATGGCTAAGAGGGCTTGAATTTCAGGTGCATAAGGCACCTCCGCGGTCCCCGGCACAAATTCATCTGCTTTGCTCTCCCTCCACGGCGGTCCTGTTCAGGCCTCTAGAGATTTCAGCTTGGATTAGTATCTATCAACTCTTATCTACTCTCTAGTATCTCTGCTTTGAATTTTTCTTAGTACCTCTTGTGTACTACTAGGAGATTTAACTTTCTTTTTTAAAGAGATTGTTTATTCTGAGAGAGACAAATAGAGAGAGCATGAGTCGGGAAGGGTAGAGAGAGAAGGGGACAGAGGATCAGAAGTAGGCTCCACGCTGATAGCAGAGAGCTGACATGGGGCTCACACTCACAAACTATGAAATCATGACCTGAGCTGAAGTCAGACATTTAGCTGACTGAGCCACCTAGGCTCCCCTGGGTGGAGCTAACTTTCTAGAATACATATTAATTATGTCACTGCCCTCCCTGAATCGCTCCTTTCTATAAAGTTAATCTTATTAGTATAGCATAAGATACTCATCATGACCCTTTGTTACTTGGTTCTGGCTTTTCTCGACAGCCCCATGTTTTAGGACTGCTCACTGTGCACCTTGGTTCTGGCCATAGTGAGAAAAACCTTCAGACTCGCCGCTGTCCTAGATCTCACCAGCCTCTTGCCACGTGATGCCTTCTGCTGGGGCTGCTCTTCTTCTCTCTCCATTTTTCTCACCTAAATTGTCCCTCAAGAGATGTGACTTTCTGCAGGAGACCGTCGCACCTTTTTGGGTTACACCTTCCCTTCTATTGCCTTCACACTACCATGTCATTATTCCCCATGCAAGTATCTGCATCTTCCTCTATACTAAAGATTTGTGAAACTGGAAAAGCATTTGTTTTTTTCACAACTGCAATCCCTTGTGCCTAGTGCTGGGAGTAGCAATGAAGATGGACTTCGTGAACAGGCAAACAAATGCAAATTTGCCATTGTCCTTCTCACTCCCCATTGAAGAGAGTTTGGGGAGGAGTGGTCGGCAGGTACTGGGAGAAAAGATGACTCTATCCATCATGCAAGAGCCCCAAAACCCCTCTATTTTCTCCACCAAAGTAAAGACTTACAGATGCTTCCCCTCCTTCACTTACATCCCCCTGGCTTCCTTCCTGTGATTTATTTTGTTCAATGCTGCCTTTGGTATTTATTTCAATCCAACCGAGTCTTGAACCAAGTTTCGTGGAAAGAGTATGGAAAAGTTGGATGCGATCTTTCCTAGACTGCATGTAACCCACATACAGATACAGGGTTTTCAAATAATGATCTGCCTCTGGCTAAGCAATTCAACACTGTCCAGGGATTTTTCCTGGGAAACAGCAATGCTTCCGGTGGTTGCATACGGTAGTTTGACATATACAAAGATGAGAACCTAACTAATTATAGATATTTATGTTACTGGAAGACCTGCTTATATAAAATACTTATGCAAGATTCCTTTGAAACACACCTGTCATTACTTATGAGCAATGGACTGAAAAACTTTATGAAGCTTAGAAAAGAGATTCCTTCTTTTAGGACATATACGATCTATCTGAAACTTATTTCTTCTGTTTAAAAAGCCTCTGTTTTAGGGTTCTGGTCCAAGATAGGGCATAAGAAGACCCTTTACTCACCTCCTCCATGGGAAATAGGATATTATACCCTCTTACAGGACAATTTCTCCTGAAGAAAACCTGAGGGGCTCACTGCACAATGAACCACAAAAAAGACAAAACCAAGAGAAAAGAAACAGACATGATAACAAAGGGAAGCTCCATCCTGACGCTGAGAAGGGCAGTGAGGAGGGACAGGACTGAGGGACCGGGAACTGAGCCCTCTGACTTGGGCAGAGGAAAACAGCCGTGGTTTAAAAGATCAGTAGCCTATAAAACAGACCACACCAGAACCCTGGCAAACACCAGAGCAGCTGAGGGAATGTTCTCTGGCTCATGACAAGAGGGCAGAGTCGGGTCTGGTACCATAACTGGCCCGCACCTCAGCCAGCCCTGGGCCCACAGACATGCACCAGTCCCATTGCCTCTGGGGTGCAAGGAAAAAAAGAGTTTTATTGGTTTTTTGTCTCTTTATTTTTTGTCTTTTACTTCTTTTCCTCCCCCTCCCCCCCACCATTTTCTTCTTTCTTACTTTCTTTTATTTCCCTCTTTTCCTTAAAAAGCCGCAGGTTACCAGAGCTCCTCACCTACATAGAAAAGCCAGCACTAGAACTCCACCAAATGGCCACGGAAGCTGCTGGAACATTCTCTGGGTGGGAAGGGCTTACAGACACCACCTACACTCTGACGCCGCCTTCTTGAAAGTGGAGACCAGTGCAGAGTCCGGGAGCCCTAGCCATCCTGCTGCATGGGTAATCCTGGGGCCCCTGGCACCCACCAGCCCTAGGCACCCCACCAAGGCGGCCACAGGGTGGTGCACATTGGGGCTTCTTAGTTAGCACTCACTACAGCTCCAGACTATGTGTCAAGGGGACACAGGTGCCAACCATATAGAACATTCCGGGCTTCAGATGGCTTGCTAGGGCCTCCCTGGTGCAGAGAGCTCTGGAGACTCTCAGCTGAAGTCTGCTTCAGATGCAGCCTCCCTGCCAGGGTGCTCTCTGGGAACCCCCAGCCCATGCGTGCCTGTGTTAGGCACACCACCGGAGAACTCTCCATGCCAAGTGCCCTAAACACGCCTGCCTCTACCAGCCTCAGCTGGGGCCCCTCCCCATGAGCACCCTGGTGCACCCTGGCTTGTACCCAGCTCCACTTCGGGTGTCCTGCTGGTGTACATATGCACAGAAAGCCCAGGGGCCACATTGGCCGGGGCCCATTTAGCTGTCGCTGTCTTCCCAGGGGAGCACCCGCAGGGAGAGCCCTGGCACCTCGCAGTCTGCACCCTGCCTTGGCTCTAGCCACCACACCTCTCCATGCAGAGTCCTGGAACACCTACTTTGCATCCACTTCAGCTTCCACTATCCTGCCAAGGTGCCCACTGCATGTAGAGCCCTGGGTCCTCCCGGCTTGTGCTCATCCTAGTGTCAGCTGCCCTGAGGGCACACTCTGTACACAGAGTCAAGACAGCCTGGCTTCACACCGCCTCAGCCCCAGCTGCCTTGCCAAGGTACCCTGTGGGGAGCATCCTGGAGCACCCTGGCTTACACCCCCACCAGCCTCAGCCGTCCTGCGGTGGGGGGGGGGGTGGGTCAGCACACGGAGCCACGGGACACCCTGACCTGCATCCACTGCGGCCCTAGCTATCCTGACGGGGGTGGGAGTGGGGGGAGTCCTGGGAGCCGCCGCCTGTTCCACTCCCAGCTACAGCCACCAGCAGAGCTCACCAGCCACACACAGTCTACACAGCGGGTGGCCAGACACAAGACCATGCCTTCAAGTTTAGGAGAAGACGCCATTCTGCCTAATCCACAGAAACAATGACAGAAAGACTAACAAACATGGAGACGGGAAAATGCTCCAAAAGAAAGAACAAGACAAAACCTCAGTAAAAGAACTGAATGAAACAGAGGTAAGCAATATTCCAGACACAGAATTAAAAGTAATGCTCATAAAAATGCTCACTGGGCTGGAGAGATGACTGAAAGAATTCAGTGAGATCTTTTAGTATACGTGCTGCTGAAAAGAGCACATCAGTGAGATCTTTTATGAAGAATAAAAAAATATATATACAAAAGAACCAATCAGAGTTGAAGGATATAATAACAAATAAAACTCACACTACAGGTTACCAAGGGTAGACCAGAAGGTTCAGAGGGATGTATCAGTGATCTGGAAGATGAGATCATGGAAAACACCTAAGTTAACAGCAAAAAGAGAAAAACAAAAAGTTAAATGAGGATAGATTGAGGGATATTCTGAACCACATTGAATGAACAAACATTTGCATTATAGGGGACTCAGAAGAAGAAAAGAGAGAGGAAGGGGCAGAAAACTTAAAGAGATCATATCAGAAAACTTTACAAAACTAGAGAAGAAAATAGACATCTGGATCTAAGAAGTACAAGATGACCCAGGGAGGTCCCCACCAAGACACATACTGTTTACAATGGCAAGATAATAATTACAATGACAAATTTAAAGATAAAAACTTAAAAAGCAGCAAGAGAGAAGCAGAAATTAACTACAAGGGAAAATCTATAATGTTTTTAAGCTGATTTTTCAGCAGAAACTTTGCAAGCCACAAGTGCTGAAAGGAAGAAACCTACAACCAAAACCAATCTACAAGGCAGGATTATCACTCAGATTTCAAGGAGCGATGAAGAGTTTCCCAGACACACAGAAGGAGTTTATCACCACTAAGACCATCTTACAAGAAATGTTAAAGGGACTTTTTTAAGTAGAAAGGAAATGGCCACTATTAGACATAAAAATGACAAATAAAAGATGTAAAATATGACAGCATATGCATAAAACGTGTCAGAGGGAGGAGGAAGAAAGGAGAAAGAAGTAAAAAGGAAGAAAGAAAGAGAGGAAGAAGCAAAAAGAAAAAAAAGAACTTTTTAAAAATTGTGTTTGAACTTAAATGACCATCAACTTAATATAGACTGCTATATACTTAGGATGTTATATAAGAACCTTATGGTAACCAGAAACCCCAAACCTATAAAAGATCCACACACACACACAAATGCCAAACATAACACTATAGAAATGCATCAATCACAAAGAAAGCAAGAGAAAAGGGACAGAACCACAAAAACAACTGAAAAACAAACAACAAAATGACCCCATGTACATACCTATAACAATTACTTTAAGTGTAAATGGTGGAAATGCTTCAATGGACGAAAGGGCCAAATGAAGAAGTAAACAAGCCCTATCTGTGTGAGGAACCTCACCTCACACCTTAGGAAACATACACAGTGAACGTGAAGGCATGGGAAGAGAGCCACCATGCAAGTGGAAACAAAAAAGAAAGAAAGAAAAAACTGGCATAGCAATGCTTATATCTGACAGAAGAGATATCAAAACAAAGACTGCAAAAAGAGACAAGGTTGTATTATATAATAATAATAATAATAAAGGGATCAGGGGCGCCTGGGTGGCTTAGTCGGTTAAGCGTCCGACTTTCGCTTAGGTCATGATCTCGCGGTTTGTGGGTTCGAGCCCCGCGTCGGCTCTGTGCTGACTGCCAGCTCAGAGCTTGGAGCCTGTTTCAGTCTTTGACTCCCTCTCTCTCTGACCCTCTCCTGCTCACGCTGTTTCTCTCTCTCCTAGAAATAAATAAAACATTAAAAAAAATTAAAAAAAAAAATAAAGGGATCAATGCAGCAAAAGGATAAAACAATTATAAATACCTACACTCCCAAAACCAGACCGCCTAAATACATAAAGCATATTAATGAACATAATACAATAACAGTAGAGAACTTTAATACCCCACTTACACCAATGGATCATCCAGGCAGAAAATCAATAAAGAAACAGTGTCTTTGAATGACCTATTAGACCAGATGGACATAATAGACATATATAGGATATTTCATCCACAAACAACAGAAAGCACTTTAGGCCACAAAACAAGCCTCAATCAAATTAAGACTGAAATCATACCATGCATATTTTCTGACCAGAACGATATAAAACTAAAAATAAATCACAGGAAAAAAATTGAAAAACATGCAAACACGTGGAGACTAAACAAGATGCTGCTAAATGACCAATAGTTCAACAAATCCATCAAAGAAGAAACAAAGAAAAAACAGATGGAAGCAAATCAAAATGAAAACACAATGGTCTAAAATCTCTGGGTAGCAGCAAAAGCAGATCTAAAAGCAAAGACGCAGGCCTACCTCAAGAAACAAGAAAAAGTTTAAATACACAATCTAACCTTATAACCTTCTTTTTCTACCAGAAAAAGAACAAACAAAGCCTACATGAATAAATAGAAGGAAATAATAAAGATGAGAGCAGAGGTAAATGGCAGAGAGAGAAAGAAAGAGAAAGACAGAAGGGAAAAAGAAATCAATGAAACCGAGAGCAAGTTCTTTGAAAAGTAAACAAAATTGATTAACCCTTACCCAGACTCATAATACAAAAAAGATAAAGACCCATTTAAATAAACTCAGAAAGTCAGTGGTTTCTGACACTACAGAAAACCAAGGATTATAAGAGAAGGTTACTAAAAATTATATGCCCACAAATTGGACAACCTAGAAGCAATGGATAACTTCCTAGAAGAATATAGTATTTCAAATGAATCAGAAAGCAACAGAAAATCTGGATAGATTACTAGTAATGAAATTAAATCAATAATCAAAAAGCTACCAATAAAATAAAAGTCCAGGGATGGCTTCACAGGTGAATTCCACCAAATATTTAAAGAAGAATTAACATTTATTCTTCCCAAATTATTCTAAAAAATAGAAAGGGAAGGAAGGCTTCCAAATATATTCTACAAGGCCCGCATTACCCTAATACCAAAACCAGAAAAGACACCACACACAAAAAAACAAACAAACAGAAAAAACCACACACACAGTAAAAAACCAATATAGGTGATATCCTTGCAACAAAAATCCTCAACAAAATATTAGCAAGCTGCACCTAACAATACATTAAAATGATCATTTACCATAACCAAGTGGTATTTATTCTGGAGAGTCAAGGATGATTCAATGTTCACAAATCAATGTGATATAGCATGTCTGTAAAGCAATGGATAAAAATCACATAGCATCTCAATAAATGCAGAAAAAGCATTTGACAAAATTCAACGTACATTCATGATAAAAAGTCTCAATAAAGTAGGTTTAGGGGTAACATACTTCGACATAATAAAAGCCACATATTAAAAACCCACAGCTAACATCTTATATAATGGAGAAAAACTAAGGACTTTTCCTTTATGATAAGGGGCACCACTCTCACCACTGTTATTCAACATAGTACTTGAAGTCTTAGCCACAGCAATCAGACAAGGAAAAGAAATTAGATGCATCCATATTAGTAAAAAAGAAGTTAAATTGTGACTATTTGCAGGTGACGTGATGCTATATACAGAAAACCCTAAATTCTCAACCCAAACCTACAAGAAGTAATAAATTAATTCACTCTGAAAACTCTAAAACATTAATGAAAGAAACTGAAGCTGGCACAAATAGAAAGATATTCTATGCTCGTGTATTAGAAGAACAGATATTGTTAAAATATCTAAATTACCCAAAGTAATCAACAGATTCAATGCGATCCCTATCAAAATACCAACAGCATGTTTCATAAAACTAGAACAAATAATGCTAAAGTTTGTATGGAAACACACAAGACCCCAAATAACCAAAGCAATCTTGAAAAAGAAAAACAAAGCTGGAGGTATCACAATTCCAGGTTCCAGGATATATTACAAAGTGAAAGTAATCAAAACAGTATGGTTCTGGCATAAAAATAGACACCTAGATCAATGTAACAGAATAGAAAATCCCAGAAATAAACCCATGCTAACATGGTTAATTAATCTATAACAAAGGAGGCAATGACATGCAATGAGGAAAAGACAAACTCTTCAATAAATGGTGCTTGGAAAACTGGAAAGCTACATGCAAAAGAATGGGCCACTTTGTAACATCATGCACAGAAATACACTGAAAATAGATTAAAGATTTCACTATGAGGCTTTGAATCATAAAAATCCTAGAACCCAGGCAGTAATTTTTCTGACATTGGTTGTAAGAACATTTTTCTAGATATGTCTTCTTTTTTTTATTTTTTTATTTTTTATTTATTTCTAGGATAGAGAGAGACAGCGTGAACAGGGGAGGGTCAGAGAGGGAGGGAGACACAGACTCCGAAACAGGCTCCAGGCTCTGAGCTGGCAGTCAGCAAAGAGCCCGATGCGGGGCTCGAACCCACGAACCGCGAGATCATGACCTAAGCGAAAGCCGGACGCTTAACCGACTAAGCCACCCAGGCGCCCCTCTAGATATGTCTTCTAAGGCAAGGAAAACAAAAGCAAAATTAAATTATTGGGACTATACCAAAATACAAAGCTTCTTCACAACAAATAAAACAAAAGATAACTTACTTAATGAGAGAAAATATGTGCACATGATATATTTGATAAACGGCCAATAATCAAAATATATAAAGAACTTATACAATCGAATCCTCCTCCCCCCACCAACTAATCTGATTAAAAATGGGCAAAGCACCAAAACAGACATTTTTCCAAAGAAGACATCCAGATGACCAACAGTCACATGAAAAGATACTCAACATCACTCATCATCAGGGCAATGCAAATCAAAGATACAATGAGATACCACCTCATACTTGTCAGAATGGAAAAATCAAAAAGACAAGAAATAGCAAGTGTTGTCAAGGATGTGGAGGAAAAAAAACAAAAACCCATATGCACGGCAGGTGGGATGTGAATTGGTACAGCTACTGTGAAAACAGTATGAAGTTTCCTCAAAAATTTAAAAATAGAAATACCATATGATCCAATAATTCTTCTAGTGGGTATTTACCCAAAGGAAAAACACTAATTGAAGAGGATATATGAACTTTTCTATCTATTGCAGCATTCTTTATAATATGCAGAAGATGGAAGCAATCTAAATCCATAAGTACACACACACACACACACACACACACACATACACACACCCCAGAATACTACAAATCTTTTGAAAAGGATGAGATTATGCCATTTGTGACACTGTGGATGGATCTGGAGTGTATTATGCTAGTGAAATAAGTTAGACAAAGACCAATGCCATATGATTTCACACATATGTGGATTCTAAAACAAAACAAAACACATGAAAAAAAAATCAGAATAAGATCTGTAAGCACAGAGAACAAACTGATGGTTGCCAGTAGGGTTTGGGTAAAAGGGGTGAAAGGGGGTAAGAGATACAGACCTCCAGTTAGGAAATGAATAAATCATGGGAGTAAAAGGTACTATGTAAGGAATACAGTCAATGATACTGTAACAGTGATGTAACACACGGATAGTGGCTACACTTGTGGTGAGCACAGCATAATACTTAAACTTGTCAAACCACTATGTTGTACACCTGAAACTAACATAACATTGTGTGTCAAGTACACTAAAAAAAAAAAAAAAAAGCCTACACCCAAAACAAAATTTATTCTGTCATTTCCTGGAGCTTATAGAAAAATGAAACTAAAAATCTGTCAAGAGCACCTCCCAGAAACCCTAAGATTTTGAAATGTGTGAAGGAAAACAAGGAAATTTAGGATTTAACACATAGCAATCGAAAGAAAGAGGAGTGTAAGGAACAGTATCACATTCAGTATTTCCTCTTAGAAGCAAATACTAGAAACTGAGTTGAACAAGCCCAATAAAGAACGAGGACTGGGGTATCACGCTGAAGTCACTGAACTGTAAGTTCCGCGCAAGAGCTAGGACCTCACACTGAGAAGCCAGCAGAAATCCAAGAGTCATTCCAGGACCGGGCGTTCCCTTCATCCTGCTTCTTTTCTGAGCATCAGACTATGCACAGGGCCCGCCCGCAGATGAGTTCTGGTTTCTTGCTCGGATTGGAGAACTGCCTTGAATTGCCCTGTCCAAGCTCCCAAGAACACAACTGGCCCAGTTCAGATGACGTTTCCACGTCTGACCAAATCTGCCCGTCCTAATCTTCTTGGTGGAACAGACTCCCACAGGCTGGCTAGCGTAAACACAAGACATTTAGTTCTCCCCGGTGAGGAGGCTGCAGGCCCAAGATCAGAGCGCCAGCACAGAGGGGCTCTGGTGAATCTCCGCCTGGCTTAGACAGCCTTCTCCTTGCTGTGTCCTCTCCTGATGGAAAGAGAGAGATCGTCTCTCGTGTCTCATCTCATTCACGAGGGCTCCACTCTCATGACTCATTGCTTTCCAAAAGCCCCACTTCCAAATACCATCACATTGGGCTTTAGTGTTCAACACACACATTTTGGGGGGACATGAAGACTGAGTCTCAAGTGAAGCTTGAGCAAAGGGTTCAAAATGACATGGTCACACATGTGGCTTTGAAGCCACACACTCAGCATCGTATCACAGAGGGTACTTAGATCTTCTGAGAGAAAAGGGTTTCTGGGGGCATAATGGAGAGCTCTTCCCCAGCAAAAAAAAACTTTTGCTCATCACAGCAAAGGTAGTATAAATTTTGGTTTTTCCAGCCTGCCACCTCATTTATGGGGTTTCCTATACTTCTCTGGGCTCAATGAATCATTTCCTTCTATTTATGTATTTTTGTCACTTAGCGTGTCGTTAGTTTTATCTTCCAACTAAAGTTTAAGCAAGTTTAAAGAGCACAACCTTATTGTGATAGGTACTCAGTTATTTGTTAATCATGCGAAGAAGAAATATAATCCGAACATCTTTAAAGTATGACTACATGGATTTGGGCCTCATTCTCATCTCTGTGCCTAATTAGTAGGTTGACATTGAGCTATTTCACCTCTTTGTGTTTCCTTTTGCTCATCTGCTTAACACATGATATTACCAATCTCAGTGAATGCCATGTAGGCTGTCCCAGGACCCATCCCTTCTTCTTCGGATGAGAGTAGCCTTATTTCCATCAGGAAACAACTCCTTTCAGATGCTTGGTAATGTCTTCGGAGCGAGGCATGATAGCCAGGCCTTGCTGATCAGCATACTTCGTCATATGGTACAGCGATCCGTTCCAAGATTAAGAAAGACCAAGCCACGCGAAAGAAAGTCAATTGTGGGATATTTGCTAAAACTACTGAAATGAGAAAACAGCTCTCTTGTTGCTGGACTCGAAATGAGGAGGAAGCAACCTTCAACACCTGTACTCCCACAAAGACGGAGCCTGCCTGAGTGAAGCCATAAGAGAAAAAAAATCCTGGCTGTGCAATATATATGGAGCCCAGATGTCCCAGTTTGAGCCATGAGGTCTCTCAACTCCCAAAGCCAACACTAACTGATCATTGTTCAGTCATCTTAGCTTCTACCAATGTCCACGTAATCCCCCCCCCAAGTTATTTAAACGTAACCTAGTGTTAGTAAGTTTTAGGTCATAATTAAAAGAATCCAAAAGGATTGTGGATTGGTAGAACCCTGTTAAGAAATCAAGAGCCTTTACTATGTTCATATGTGTGTGTGTATATATATATGTATTTCCACATTTGGAAATCCATCTTAAGAGAATCATTCTAAATACAGATAAAGTTTTCTGACAAGACAGCAAGGTCCTTGATACCAATTTTTGCTTCTGTTTTTTTTTTTAAGGTTTATTTATTTATTTTGAGAGACAGAGTGCAGGAGCAGGGGAAGAGAGGAGAGAGAGAGAGAGAGAGAGAGAGAGAGAGACCCAAGCAGGCTCTGTGCTCTCAGCACGGGGCCTAATATGGGGCTTGATCTCATGACCTGAACTGAAGCCAAGAGTGAGACCCTTGACTGAGCCACCCAGGTTTCCTCCAATTTTTGTTTTTGACTGTATAGACAGCAGTTAGTACAATGCTTAATACAAATTACTTACTACATCAACCAACTAATTACATAGTAGTAACCAAAATTGTTTATTATAACTTAGTCTAAATGTACAGATCTGTAGGGAAATGGCTAATTTTCATTTATATACTTTATGGCAGATTTTACAGTCATTAAGATATTATAAAGGGTTTATAATACCTTGGAAAGCTAAGTATGATCTAACATTAAGAGAAATAAATTCAGAAGCTTGCATATAAAACACAAGTGTCTCTATTTTATCAAAGACATATTCCAGAACGGTAGTCCAAAATGACAGAGCAAGAGGGTACATATTATTCCCTTTCTCCTACTTCTTTGTAATTACCAAAATGTATTAACATGTTGATATATGACTGTCTTCATATTGTTAAAGAAGAGTCACCTAAAAATATCCAATTTCAACTATTTGTTTATGATCTTTTCAATTCTATAATTCCAAGAACCACTAAATTATTCGTGGTTTTCAGAAATCTCACTGTTTTCGCAGTGAGAATTTAGTACCAAAATTCAAAGACAAAGCCAGCAGAGCTATTAAATCACAAGTTTCTTGTACTTTATTTGTTGCTGTTTTTTAATGGTTGTTTCAGATTCATGCCTATGCTTGTGAAATTAAACAGAAATAGAGAATGTTTTGGAAACACGGAAGAGTGTCGTGCTCTCTTAGATATCAACCTTTTACTTATCCATAATATCAATAATATCAAGACTGTAGGGGCACCTGGGTGGCTCAGAAGAATGCCCATCGTCTTCATGTTCTCTGCCTAACTGCTCCCTTAGCCCTGGCCAACACGCTCCTTCTGAGTTTCTCAACTTTCTTTCCTGTTTCCTTTCTTTCTTGCCTGTTTCCTCACTCAGTCTTATTTTCCCTGTCGAACCCCCACTGCCTTGACCCCTGGCTTCCATGACCTCATGCTAAATACCTGATCTATAATACTTCCATAGTGAACTTACTCAGTCCCCGTCCATAGTGAACTAACTCCAGTCCTCTGTCCTCTTGATCTTAGAATACTCTTTCTCTGCCTAAGTTGGCCAGCTGGAATTCTTTCTTATTATTCTATTTCTGAGTAGAACACTCTTCCTTTAAATAGCCTTCCCTAAGCCCTAATGTGGGTCAGGCACCCTTACCCTAGTTTTCCACAGGTCCTTGGTCTCCATGTTCAAAGCAATGACTGCATTCACTGCTATGTGTTCCATGAAAGCGGAACCCACACGGCCACAGACATCTCCCGTCCGTCTAGTCCGCCTCGCATGTCATCCCAGCTCTTAGTGCACAGTGTGGCACAAATTAGTTACAGCATTAAAATTAGAAAGAATGGATGGATGGCACACCCTTCTTTAATAGTATAGTCATTACTGGAAGCTCCATAATCTAGTCCTCTGGACTCCCAGCTCACCTCCACTCACTGTGGCATTCTGTCTTCCTTGATTCCTTCCTCGGGTGAGTGGTTTTCAACTTGTCAAAGTGCATGATATAATATTATGCCATTTGATTTTACCAAAGACTTCTGGGATAAGTTTTCATTTGTTTCTTTTTAAAAATTTTTTACTGTTTATTTATTTTTGATAGAGAGAGACAGGACATGAGCAGGGGAGGGGCAGACAGAGAGGGAGACACAGAATCTGAAGCAGCTCCAAGCTCTGAGCTGTCAGCACAGGGTCCGACATGGGGCTCGAACCCACAAACCGGGAGATGATGACCTGAGCTGAAGTCGAATGCTCAACTGACGGAGCCACCCAGGCGCCCCTACCTTTGTTTCTGTAAGTGGAAAACAACACAGGGTAGACAGAATAGGACAAAGATAAAAGGAGAAAAAACAAACAGTATGCTCTAAGAGAATCTGTCTTTGTAAAAATCAGTATTTGTCACTCATACCTCTACAGTAGACAACTATAGAAAAAAGCTCCTTAAATTCAAAAAAGAAAAAAAACCTTCTAATGAACAAACATACTTCTTAATGGCTTAAAATCCTTTGATCAGAAGTCCAGAGGAGAATTTGCAAACATATTTTGTTTTAAAGTCCTTTTTGCTATGATGTCAGCAAATTGTGGCCATTTATGATCTTTTATGGAAAGTCATTACTATTCAGACAATAAAAACAAACAGACACAAAGGAAACAGAAAAACTAAAAACTGGAGCTATTCCTGGCTCATCCTTTTGGTGCCCTTCAAATATAGGGGTGATAAAATAAGAGTTTATAGACTGAGGAGTTGGCTGACTTGAAAACTGACAAGGGATTTATGAAAAACAGCAGAAAACAACTGATATGAATAACCTCTATAATGATCCAGCATTAAATTATAACAGATGCTAACTCCCCATGAAATTGGAGACTAAAAATAGGAAAGACAAAGTAACCTTGAAAGAATTTAAGGAAAACTGGCAATCTTCAGACTCCATAATTACAAAAAAAAAATCACTTATACTTTAATTCAATGTGAGTTTAATTTTACAAAACATTTTGTTGCCTCATTGAATACATTAATTTAAAACGTATATGAGATGTTCGGCGGGATCTCTGCTATAGTATTTGTATTTTAGGACAAGGAAAAACATACAAACTGCAAGAAATGAGGAAATGATTCCATGTACCATTTGGTTTTCAAACAACTTTAAGCAAATAATGAGAAATTTGACCTTAGGGATCTCTGGTGAGCAGTTTGGAGGCTGAGCTGAGAAAATCAAATGGTCTGTAATTGGGTCATGACCCTATAAGCTGTTGCCTTACTAAAGGAAACAAAACAGGTTTCAGATCAATATTTACATACAGAAAAAAATGTCCTAAATATTTGGGGGTTTTTTTGCAATGGTTAATTTGCTTTCTTTTTTATGTTCTGCAATCCTAGAAGGAAAATGTATGAAATCCTCAGATACTTTTAAAGAACCATATCAAATTAAAAACAATCTTTATCTTAAATGACTGAGTTTTATTGTATAGATGCCGTAGTGTGTTCATTGTTGATAAATTAATACATTGAGCTCCTTTCATCATAGATGGCAAGGTTGTGAATCAAGAACTCAAAGAAACTCTCTGAAGACAGATTCTAGGAAGAAATGAATCATTTTAAGGAGGTGGCCAGGATACCATGTAGTTTGAAAACCACGGGTTTTAGAGTCCTGTGAAAACCACCTCATGACTGAAATTAAGGATTGTTTTCACATTTATTATTTTTAGAAGAATTCAGAAATGCCTGAAAACATTTTTATAGGGTGGTCAAACTTATCCAGTCACGTCTGGTCCTTTGATGAGCCAGATAAGAGATATTCATAAGCCACTATTATGTGTTAGGTATTTTTTAATGCTAGAAATAGAAATATAAGACATAGCTCCTGCTCCAGGAATGAACACTTTAGTTGAGTGAAAAAGAACACATAGAAAGCTACATATTATAAGTTTAATAATATAATGAGAACTGTTATGAATTTTCCTGTTACAAATAACACAAAAACTAACTCCATTTAAACAACAGAACTGATCCTATTACATAACTGCAAGATTGCAAGACGTGAGTGCTACAGTGGCCTAATAATAGAAACAAAGATATGTGCCCTTTCCTTCTCTGTGTTTCACCTTCACTGCTGTGTCAGTTTCGTCCTGAGGTGGTCTTTCCTCCTTGTGGCAACAGGGCTGCAGCCGTGCCAGAGGTCTCATTTGATTAGCACATCAACCAAAACGAGGAAGAACAATGGCTTTTACTGGCTCTCCCAGAAGAATGAGGAACATTCTTCTGAACCAGGCACTTTGCCCAGAGTAGTATCAGGCACTGACTGACTTTGTCATGAATTTCCTGGATTTATCTGTGGCAATGGGGGGGAGGTGGGGGGTGTTGAAATCGGCCTAGAGTTCAATGCGCACCGTATCCTGTGTCCTGCTCTGTCCCTAAACCACACGGGGATATTCAATGGAAAGGATGTGCAGGCAAAGTCTTCCCAATGTCTGCTTCTGTTTCTCCAATTCTCCTTTCGACACACACATACAAATTTATAAGCAGGTTTCAAAATCTCTACAACCACAGGAAACACTCAACCCCTCCTAGAGGTAACATGAGAAATGCTGTCGGCTGCATTCAGGTCGATGTACAAGATCTTCCTGCCATGCTCAGGACTGGACTGGCTGAACTCTGTGTGGTCCAGTGATCTATGGCTAGCAGCTATTTTATCTACTCCCAATTCTCCAAATGTTTAATCATGGGTAAATGATAGGGTAAGGTCAGTGAAAATTCTCATTGGAAAAAGCAGAGAATGAGAAATCACATATAATTGTTAATATTCCACAGCATGAAGTACATGTTGCTGTCCAAACAGTGAGGATTCCTTTTCTTTGAAATGGAGTCAGTCCTTTGACTGGTAGCAATAGCTGCTCAGGAGGCTGCCATCTGGGAAAGTCATCCTTGTCTACGGTCCTATGGGACCACATCAGGGGACCCTTTGCAGGCAATGCACCACCTTAGCAGCACCGTGCAATCATTTCTAGTGTTGGAAGACTGGTTAGGTGGAGATGAAGGAATCACCAGCGAGTTTGGGCCAAGTGGGAGGATTCTTTGGTAATCCGACTCATTTTAAAGTGTAGTTAGCTCTGGTTGTGTTGCTTCTGATTAATTCTGCAGCCTGGTTTCCAGAGGCACAGATAAGTCTGGGTCTAGGCTGTGAGCCTGTGAATTTCTGTCCTCCATTGTGATGCTCTGTAGTAATGGGCACCTGCCTGCAGCCAACTCCCTCTCAATGTCCATACCACAGACTTTAATTTCATCCTGACGCTTGGGACTCCGTGGTAGGTACAGGTAATGTGGCATTTGTCACCATGCCTAGCCCCTTGTCCTCAGGCACATCTTCAAGACAAGACTCAGTTCCACTTTTATCAGTCAGACAATGCTTTTCAAAGAGGCCTCAGAGGCACCTGGGATAGATAAGAAGGCTTGTCTCTCACCCCATGTGTTCTTTTTGTAAGAATCCCACCTCCCTGCCCCTTGCTCCTGCTTGGGGTAAAGTATTTGGCTTTTACAACTCTGCCAGGTTTCAAATTACAAACATTTTTGGCACTAAGATTACGTTTGCAAGCAGAGAACACTAGTTTTAGCAAAACTATGTACTTTTTCAATAGGCCTGTTTTAGATTAATTGTCTTTCTTTAGTCTTGTTAGCAAAAGTCAAAAGAAGTAGCCAACACTCCAAAGTTCTGAATTTCTCCTATAAATTCTCTTATTGCTATAGTCAAAGCACACAATCCTGACTCTAGATCCAAGGGAGTTTACCAATGCTTGTTCTTCTACTCAAAGAAGTTCTAGATTCCAGCTCCCTTCCACACTTCTCCAAGTAGAGTAAATCCTCATATTAGGGTTTATTGCATGGAAGACTTCCCAACATAGGTGCTTCATTTCTGACCTGTCCCTTAGCCACTGTATAGAGATTGTCTTGGGGAAGGAAAAACACAAAAAAGAGAAGGTGTTTCAAAACCTCATCCCTAACAGGAACATGTAGAGCTTGTGTCCAAGATGATGGCTGTGTGAGAAAATGGCGGAGAGTAACAGTCTGACTGTCCACCGTTAGTGCTGATTAAGTCCTCGCAAACTGAGGAGAGAGAGGGAAGTAGGCGAGAGTCAAAAAGTGAGGGACATTTTGAGGTGGGAGTGTCCTCCCTGATCTTTTTAAGTTTAGGACACCTGAAAATGGAGGTCTTGTGCTAATGTCCACAGGAATTCCCTGGGAAAACAACAAAATCCCAGGTAAGAAGGTTTGGAATGTTGAGGCCAATGAGCCGGAGACGGCCATCTAGAATTCCCATTTCCCTGGGACGACTGAAGGTCTAATGCTCTCAAAGTGGCAGGAGACAGAGAATCACAGAGGCCTTGTGCCGGATGACAAAGCAGAAGTCAGAAAACTCTAGCTTGCATGGATGATTACCCCGACTGGGTGAATTCCCTTGGAAAGTAGATGAAATGCTAAATTAAAAAAAAAAATAAAATAAAATAAAAGCACATTAGCTTTTTGCTGGGAGGGGAAGGAGGGACAATTTTGCCTGTTTGGGGAGGAGAAAAGGAAGGATAATTTGAGACTAAGTTTCTAAATCTTTGCCTGAATAAAGTCTCTTAACAAACTTAAATCTGGGCGTAATCAAGTGAAAATTCCTGAAAGCTGAGTTTGTAGACAGAGATCTGTACCAGCTACACAATAGTCACATAAGAAAAAGGATTAGAGATGAAAGTTAAGGTGTGCTTATTGTGAGCACACACCCACGCTGGCTGGAAGAGAGTACTTATGCTGACAAATCGTAGGAATTTATGCTAGATATAGGTTCTAATCAGGCTAGAGTCTCCTGAAAAAGACTAGTCTGGATGGAGTGAATCAGGGCAGGGATATATTCAAACATGGTAACCACATATGAGATGATGAAAACATTGTATGCAGGACCTACAATTTGTCAGATTTTACACATTTGAGGTTCGCAATGAGACAATTTATTTCTATGGCACATGTAGGCAACAGATAGTACCTTTATTTTAGTTAAGGAAACTGCAGCTCTGGAAAACCTGAAAGAGACAAGATCTCTCACCCAGAAGCACAAATCTAGTGGCAAGAAGAGCTAGGAGCAGAAAGCCTCCTCTTAGACACCAGGTAGAGCATCCCTTCCATCAAAACTAAAGGTGTATCTGGTTCCCTGCCCCCAACATCCACCTAACCTGAAGGATGCAGTTTAAGTCAAATTGATGATATTTATTTTATAGTCTTTGGAACCCAACAGTTCTTCCGAAGGACACCTGGTGAGCCACCTGTTTCTCCTTCTGTGCCTCGGGTTCCTATAATTGAGTTATTAACTCCTATTGCCAGCCCTTTCTACGGTTGCTTTTATTTGGACGTCTCCAGTTCCCTTCTGCTTTAGGCCATGGCCATTACTCTTTTTCCTGTACTAAGGTAGATGGTCATGTACATACATGTCTTGTCTGCAAAATTAGAAAAGGACAAGGCAGAAAAACATTCAGGAAATAACACGGCTTCCAACTGGGATGGGTTTGAATTCCTCTTCTACTACTTAACCACTGTCTTAGAAGCATAATATATTTAGATTGTAGCGGGCTTTTCTCTGGAGAGCTCCCTGCTCTCCTTTCTCACTACCTCTCATCCACTAGAGGCTGCTGTTATATCTCATCCATGATTACTCTCGGATACGCAAGCCATTCAAACCATGCATTCTGAGTACAAGAAGCCTGAAAGATAGTTAACTATATCATGACACTTAAGATCTCAAAGATATTCAATTTCTCTTTTTTTTAAATAACAAAGTTGGACAACCTTGTGGCCCCTTATATTTTCATCTCTGTACTGCAATGTGCTTTCCCTTGACACAGATCTCTTCCACTACCTTTTATCCCAGATTCCTCTCTGCCCATTAGAACCCCAAGGACCCTAATGGTAAACAAACTCCATGACATCCTTACTATCATAACTGAGCAGGTCGACCACTCTTGGCACTAAGCCAAACCTGGCTGACCCATAAGATTTGGTTTCCCATGTAGCCAGTGAGTAGAAACAATAATATGAGGGAAAGGATATTATAGACAGATTGGATGATTGCAGGAGAGCAGATTTTGGGGGTGGGAGGTGGGCTGAGAAGTTGTTAATATGCTTGTTCTACATTTGAAAAAACAGTTGATAATGGTCAAAAAGCTTCACTGGGCAGAGTGGGGAAGGCTAAACACACCTGTTTCTTGGCTCACCTCCTGCTGCTGAAATATGTGCATATGGAGGAATGAGAACCAAACACTCCAATTAAATGGAAATGCAAATAAATAACAGGAAAAGTGAATAAAGAAAATATAAATAAGATATAAATGTATATTTTTTAAAACTAATGTCCACTATAACATTCCACAAGGTGTTTCGAACCCTGTAGCAAATTTCAACACTGGCAGTGAGCAGTGTCAGGAAGCAAATAAATAAAAAGGAATAAACAACCTAATGCAACTGCTATCCCACGTTCAGAAAGGTTGCATCACTGGTCTTAGGCAGCTATAAGGATGTTCTTTTGGTAACTTCTCAGCATATGGTAACACTCCAAACCAGTGATCTGCTGGGTCCTCCACTTTACATATGTTGAATGTAGGAAGTCTTAAACCCCTGTCACTCAGTGTTGGGTCCCACTAATATCCAGCATCATCAGACCTGAAAATATGAAAATTACACAAATCCTGCTATCAGAGAAGCAAATAACAAAGGCAAAATGTCAGATAAAAGGGCTGTGAGTTATTATAAATTAGATGCTATGTTAGGAGAGTCCCTAACCCTGGAGAACAATGAGAGATAGATAAATATTTGTCATGAGAGGCATGACTCCAGTCTTCCATACCCAAGTAGGGTTTTACCTCAATGTTAATTAAACATCTTTTATAAACATTTTCATTACAAATCCAGACAATTTGTTTGAAATACCTCAGTAAGACTTGCCATATAGAAAGCACCCTATGCTCATTATCTGTCATGGGTAAAGGTACTGGTACCAGTAAGTGGATATTTGCTTTCAGTTTCTTAGAAAAATGATCATTAGAAGAAATATGATTTGAAGAGCTGCAGGGAACAACATAAACCTCCAAGAGAAAGCACAGTAAAGAGATGAACATAGGTGTGATGAGAAGCCAAGCTGCAGGTTAGGCTGAGTAGCAATAAGGTTTGGGCTTTAATCCTTCTGTGATCTACACTGGGGAATGATTTATAAGAAACCCAGCAACATCTAAAAGCCACTGTAAGAGTGAACAGTTTGTAAAATATTCCTCAACTGTACAATATACCATTAAATGGATATATGAAAGTTAACCATTTCCCCAAAGATCTGTACATTTAGGTTATTTAAGTAATAATAAACAATTTTGTACATATTAAATGATTGATTTGATACATGACTTATGTTAAACACTGCACAAAGTGCTGTGTGTACAAAGGCTAAAATGAAACAAAAATTGATATAAAAGAGTTTGTTATCTTTGTTGTTATAAAACCTTTTCCATGTTTAGGATGCTTTCCTTAGGATGGATTTCTAAATGTGCAAAACATAAGAATGAACTTAGTAAAGGCTATTGATATCTTAAAAGGGCCTATCAATTCATTTCAGAAATATGTGAAAGAAATATTCTTTGGCCATGATTCAATCCAGACTCTTAATTCAATTAACATTTTGAACATCTCGTCCACACTGTATGTCAGATCTTGTATAATAAAATAAGAATCTAAAATTTAATAAAACACCATTTTTTTAAATCTAGTGGGGAAAAATTATATGGAAACTATTACTTAGTGCCACAGTGGAGCTATTTAGTGACATGGGAACCAGAAAAGGAGATGATGAATTCTGTCTGACAGGTCATGGTTCATAAAGCCTATGGTATTATGAGTTTGGTCTTTAGGGAAGAGAGGGGGTTTTTGAGTTGGCACAGGAAAAAGAATTTCATGAGAGGGTAGATAAAATATGTGAAGTCCAAATTGTGAAAGTTTATGGCATCTTTAAGAGAACTGGGAGTTGCCTGTTCTGGCCAGAGTTCAGGAGGAGGGAAGAGCAAGAAGACAATGAAAATAAAAGGTGTGCAGGGTCAGGGTCAGGTTAGGGCCAAGGGCATAAATACACTAGGGTAGGTTGGCTTTACTACGCATTTTAAGAACCGTTAGCTTCTAACCCTTTAGAGGGATCATTGTGCAATTGGAAATATTTTGACCACATGTTTGATTATGTTCTGCTGTGTGACAAGCCGTCACCAAATTCGGTAACCTAAATCAAGAAATATGATTTATTCTGGTCATGAGTATGCCTTTGGGGCAGGGATCCTGGGTGAATGTATGTCCCTGTTCCATAGCATTGCCTGCAGAGGCTTCTGGGCAGAAAGGATTCCCTATCAAGGCGGCTCTGACACATCAGAGACAAGTTGGTGCTGGCTGCTAGCTTGGTCTTCAGCCAGTACAGCTTGCAAAGGTGCTATTTTTTCCCCATGAATCCCTCCTGTCATCTCTCTCATTGATATTTTCATTAATTCATGAGAGATTCCTCTCAAGCTTACGAAAAAATGTCAACATCAACAACAACAAAACTTTCTCCAAGATCGTGGTCTACCTAACAGTACAATGAGAACCCAAGAGCAAAGATGTAAGAGATGAAATGCATTCAGCCCCTCCTTCTAGATCATTCTCTCGTTATTTTCTCTGAGCGCACATGTTGATGGAAAACAAACCGAGGGAAGTGCTAGGGATCATTGTTATGTGTTCTTGTAAGAAAGGACAGAGGGAGGAAAAACTGCAAAGTGGTGAGAGTGAAACAGATCTAAAACAAATCCCTGTAGGTCAAGTGCAATTTCACTGCTGAACAATTTCCCAGGCTCGTCTGTAAGGAATACTTGCAGGGAAATGTTTTATCTTAAGGACCAACTCAAATGTCATGGGCACGTCTAATGAAGTTAGATAAAAGAAAGGATGTTTTTCTATGAAAATATTTCCAGAAAATAAATGAGATGAAGACACACCAAGAATGTCACTCGCAGATATCTGAAAGAATGATTTAGTTGTCCTGGCAAAGATACTCATTACGTTTTTGGACTTGACATCATTACAGTTCTCTGTTTACTGTATTATGCGTGAAATTGCATGAGAAAAAAATTATTTTAGAAACAGAAATGCTCAAAAGAAAAATAAATGAATATCATTTGGAGGCACATTAAAGTCATCAGAAAAGAGTCTAGAGCAAACTCAAGAGTTTATCATATGAAAAAATTATTCTCAATTTAAAACATTCCATTATAAGAATCAAGTCATAAAGAACTAAGGAACACAAAAGTGTCTTAGTGGCTTTTTCTACTAATTAATAAAGAAACCTCTCTCAGACACCAATCTAGCACACAGAGCCTGAAGCCTGTTAAAGACACATGATACACAGCAGAGAAGAGGTATTTGTAATACATTTTCATACAAAGGCAGGCATCCTGTGAGCATTTGGTAAATAGAAATTATACTTAAATATATGCCTCTAGTAGTGACACAATTTCTCACCAATGCAATGATTTGAGAAACTTCACAGTATAGAGTGCTCCTATGAACTTCCCATAGCCGTGAGCACATAAGAATGTGTATATTTATAATCTAGGGTTGGGGAAAGGAGTAACATGGCCAGTCATGTCAGGTTGGCACTATTTTAAGGACTATCTAGTATTAGTATGGAAAGTTTGGAATGTGTATGATTGGAAAGCACATACACGCATAATTTCTAATTGGAACATGTGAAATACATAATACAATCTGAGAGCATTAAAAAACACCAGAGTAAGATATAAGTGTCCACGTTATACAATGCAGTCCCTGCCAACGAATAAAAATACTTTTAACTCCCATAAACACTTTCACCAACTCTGACTTTGCGTTGGTCCTATTCAAAGTTCCTATGCCAGTCTTCCTCTGTTCAAGATGATCTCAACCTTAGGCACTGCTCTGAACACATGCATCTATCTGCCGGGATTAAATTATTAGAATATAGGAAAGTCACTGTGTCTTGTCAGACCTGCGAAGTTTACACTATAAACAAGATACAGAAGTTATCAAATTGTTCTGAGACTTTTGATCTGATTTCCTTTATCTTCACTTTGCCTGAAGGTCTTTGGCTCCTGTCTGAGCTTTTTGAAGCCCTGACCATATGGTCATTTGCTAATGTGGTTGATGTAATTTACATCCTGCTCAAAAATGACAAGATTCTGAGGCTTGATGCATGTTTATTTAAAACAAAGACAACAGAAAGCTTATCCTGCCATTTGCAGCAACATTTTTTTAGCCATTATAAAACATAATAAAACCAAATTTCTAGATTGCCTTTGATTTTTATGCTTCTTCTGAAAAGCTAATTTCAAAAACATTCTTGGTTCCTCTAATAAACTAGGGGCAATTTCACATCAGAGGATAAAAACTGTACACTCTGAGCTGAGAGCCAGAATTAAAAGGGACTGTTAATCACAAAGAACAAAACATAGGCTTACACATCAGTGACAGAGAGAGTGGGGGGAAAAACTTTCATCAGAAAGAAAGCAGAGTGGGTGAGAACTGAAGGGAAGTTGCTGAGGTCGACAAAGCAGAAATGGACAAATGTAGCAATGAAAAACACTGTGAAGAAAGACATCTATTTGGTCAGTTTTACCTAAGTGGGGAAAGGAACGAATGCCTTCTATGCCTTTAGACACTTCCTGCGCTAGGCTAGATGCTATCATATCCAGAGTCTCAATAAACCCTGTGAAGCAGATGCTTTGTCTGAGGTAAACCAACCATGACTTAAGCCAACCAGTAATATGCTAGTAAGTGATAGGGTTGGTGCTTCGTTGTAATTCCCACATTCCTACATTCCCACATTCCCTATAAAAGAGGCGCCATGCTGGAAATGGGGCTCCTGGGAATATACTTACTTCAATCTGATTGTTACAAATTGAATAATTTTGGATATTTTAGACTTGTCAAGATACCCATATCTGATGAATTTCTAACACATATAGTTTCTAATAGATATCTATATCTATTAGAGATATCTAGGTCTATATCTATCTAGTAGATATCAATATACGAATACACAAATATATTTCTCGGTATCTTTTAAATTTTCACTGTATAGAAGCAGTAAATATTTTGAATATGCGTTTGGTTCAAACATCTTATTTTTTTTTATTTTTTGAGAGAGAGACAGTATGCATGAGTTGGGGAGGAGCAGAGAAAAAGAGAGAGAGAGAGAGAGAGAGAGAGAGAATCTAAAGCACACTCCATGCCCAGCATGGAGTCCCATGTAGGGCTCAGTCTCATGAATGTAAGATCATCCAAGCACCCCTCAAACAGCTTATTATAAACTGAAAAATATATCATGAAGGAAAGACATTTTCCAAATAAATCATTTCTACTAATATTTGCTATAAAATAACCTTTAGATCAGAATTAAATCTTTTGGTAAAGTAAAATCAATATTCCATGACCAGTGAGAATGACTTGAATGAAGGAGGTAATTTTCATCAGAAATTTCTGATGTTGGTCCTTACATTATCAGTGTTCCTTTTTTCTCTCTCTCTTTTTGCTATAATTTATTAGAAAGGAGAGTATGAGTGTGTGTATGCATGTGTATGTGTATGCTTATGTGTTTCCTAAGAAAAATAAATCATTGTAATGAGAAAATGTAGCCATAGTCCCCAAACTACATCTACCAATGTATATTGAGAGAATTTCAATTACAGAGTTTAAAGTAGAGATGACATGGTAATAGTTTCCAATGAAAATTAACTGATACAGTTTTAGTGTGAGTAAATAGAAAGACTGAACTAACCATGATCCCTAGCTTATACTGAGGTTGATTCTATCTCCTTCTTGCCAATGGCTATAGCAACACTACCCAATAGAAATATAATGCAAGCCATGTATGAAAGTTTAAATTTTAGTAGCCACACTAAAATAATTAAAAACTGGGTAATATTAAATTAATAATACACCCTACTTTGACCAATATTTTCACATTATGGTATCTTCTGCATAAAATAAATATTAAAAAGTTATGAGATATTTTACATATGCTTTGTGTATGTCTTCAAATCTGATGAGGTTTTGTACTTACACCACATTTAATTCAAATAGCACATTTCAAGTGCTCAAGGGTTCATTTCAAATGCGCCTACTGACTACCATTTTGGACAATGGGAATCTAAAAGTGGGGACTTTGAGTAAACTTTGGAATTGGGAAGCCAGTGGATCTTGAAGGCATCAGAAAATACAACATAAACTCTTTATCCAGGCTTACCACTTTTGTTATTCTGACTGAGACCACACAGCTAACGAGTAGCTGAGACCAGCCACTTAACACCCGCAGGAATTCAAATATTTTGCTATGTCTAACTCAAATGAAAAGAATTCGGGTAAGGAAGGAAGGAAGGAAGGAAATAAGGAAAGGAAAGAGAAAGAGAGAAAGAGAGAGAGAGAGAGAGAGAGAGAAAGAAAGAAAGAAAGAAAGAAAGAAACAAGGAAGGAAGGGAAGAAAAGAAGTAGGGAGGGATGAAGGAAGGAAGGCCCAAAATATATCATTATGAGATTTTGTAGAGATTTTCAAAGTATGGTCCACACACCTCTCAAAGTCTCCAAGATTCTTTCAAGGGGTCTTCAAAGTCAAAGCATATATAATAATAACAAAAATGAGACGAAGGAGAAAAAGAAGAGGAAGAAGAAGAAGATGAGGAGGAGGTAGAGAAAGAAGGAGAAAATGGAGGAGGAGGGGGTCAAAAGTTTTTCACTGTGCTGACCCCAGGTACAAAAGAAAGAATGGGTAAACCACTGGGGCCTTAATATAAAATGAAGGTAGTATCACCAACATGTCCTAGTGATCACTGTATTCTTCTTTCCCAAACACATAAAAAGGAGAGAGAAAGCCCAGTTTCACTTAAGAATGTCTATCTTTAGAGGTGCCTAGGTGGCTCAGTCGGTTGGGCATCCGACTTCGGCTCAGGTCATGATCTCACAGTTCATGGTCTGTGGGTTCGAGCCCCGCGTCGGGCTCTGTGCTGACAGCGCAGAGCCTGGAGGCTGCTTCGGACTCTGTGTCTCCCTCTCTCTCTCTGCTCCTCCCCTACTCTCTCTCTCTCTCAAAAATAAATAAACAGCAAAAAATTTTTAAAAAGAATGTCTGTTTTTATAAAGCAGTAAAAAATGGTTATTTCTATTGAAACTTAACTCATGATACCCCTCTTTTCAATACCCTATGTGAGAAAACAGAAGTATACATAAGGCTCTTCTGCTCTATGTTGAAGTATATTTTTCTCTAGAAAAGCCCTTGTATGGTTCTTGGGAGTTTTGAGCTGAGCGAGTCACTATTTTCACAGAACACCACTTTTACAGGAAAGAAGAAGGACTGAGGGACACACTACTCCAAATTGGGAGGGATACACATTTTCTTGCCAGTGACAGTAAACAACAGACAGCAGGTGTCAACAGAGAAAATTGAGTTTTCAAGTGAAAATTAGAATTTTAAAAAACTGAAAGCCACCACCACGAGTTTGACAGCTTCCTAACATTCACAGACTTTTCTGATGTCATTTGTAACAACATTTTAAAATGTGATTTTTTTTTTTATTGTATAAAGAAACATTCCAACATTTGGAAGATCTGTCTGAATAGTTCATTGAACTAATATTTTCCTAATGACCACTAGATAATATTTTTAAAATAATTTAAAGTTTAAAAGATTCATCAGAGTGAAAACCAGATCAATGGATTTTAGTAGAATAGGGTACATGAAACTTTTGGACATAATTTCAGAGATCACAGTGTAACTAAAATAAGATGGCATTTTGCAATGTTTGCTCTAGTATCCAAGCAAAATATTTACAATAATCTGTAAGTGTTAAAATACTCTTCCCTTTTCTTATTACATATTTGTGTGAGGCCATATTTTCTTTACAGATCTCAACCTAAAGAAAAAAAAAATTTTGCAGCAGATTGAATCCAGAAGCACATCTGAGTTTTTCTGTCTTCCATTAAGGCAGCCATTTGGGGTTTTTTTGTTTTTTGTTTTTAAATGTTTTATTTATTTCTGAGAGAGAGAGAGACAGCGTGAGCAGGGGAGGGTCAGAGAGAGAGGGAGACACAGAATCTGAAACAGGCTCCAGGCTCTGAGCTAGTTGTCAGCACAAAGCCTGATGTGGGGCTCGAACCCACGAACCGCGAGATCATGACCTGAGCCAAAGCTGGACACTTAACTGACTGAGCCACCCAAGTGCCCCAAGGCAGACATTTGTAAAGATGTAAAACAATGCTATTTTTCCTCACTATTTTTTATTTGTTTTGGAAAATAAAGACGTTTTCACAAAATATTTATCCATGTTAACATGTGACACTTTTAATTTTCTTATTTTGAAACAATTTAACATATAAAATATTTTTAAACTTCTCATTTTTGGGGCACTTGGGTGGCTCAGTCCGTTAAGCCTCTGACTTCGGCTCCAGGTCATGATGTCACTGATCGTGAGTTTAAGCCCCGCGTCGGGCTCTGTGCTGACAGCTCAGAGCCTGGAACCTGCTTCAGATTCTGTGTCTCCCTCTCTCTCTGACCTTCCCCTTCTTGTGCTTTGTCTCTCTCTGTCTCTCAAACTGAACAAACATTAAATCTTTTTTTTTAAAAAACCTTGTTTTTAATTCCTAACCTAATAAACATTAACAGACGGACCCCCCCCCCCAACATAAACCTAAGCTCTCTGGGATTCTCAGTCATTTTTAAAAGTGTCCTCGAATACCTACACTTAAAAGACTTCTTGTGAGTGAAATGAGCACATAGCTTTTAGAATCATAAAGACTTAGTTTTGTGTCTTGCCTCAGGCCATTTACTAGATTACTAGCCTTGGTCAAGTTACTGACAAGGAATTATGGCTTTAAAGGACCTACCACATTTCCTAACACAGAGGAGACTTGTGATGAGCCCTGGCAGCTGCTGTAATTACCTAATTATCACCATGGCCCTGTCTAGATTCTCTCTCTACAACTAATGGGCTCTCTGACTTCAAGAATCTGCAGTTAGAGCAAACTCTAACTTCCCAACAGGAGAGTCATTCCCTTTGATATAAAGTACCCATTGCCTATGACTTCGGTCTTCTGGTCTGACAGATTAGCAGCCTGCTATTCACTGCAGTGTTCCGTAAGTGCAAAAATAGCACAGTTCACTTGTTAACTAGCTATATGTACACTGGCAAAGCGAATAGACTGCCGACAGAGGGGAAAACAGATGCTACAGCACATTTTAAGTCCTAGAGGATTAAGAGTGTATTTGGTTTCTGTTGCTCTGAGTGGACTCATAATGTTACACAAGTTCGCAGGATGAGCCCTCAGAGTCCTCCTCTTTGGGGTACCTGGAGAAGCAGTCTCAAAGTTTTGATTCCTGGAGGGAGCTAACCGTGGGTGCGGGAAGAGCTCTCTCTCTTTGGATCTGTTTGTCTCTGATGCCCTGAGAACCTTCTCTGGGAGAAGCGGAGTTACTTTGGCACAGACTAGGGAAAGGTAGAATAGAGATACAGGGAAAGGGTAGATTTATTGTGGGTGATGTTTGGAAAGGAAAGAGGTGCTTTCCATAGGCAAGCGTGAGAGCTTGAATGTGAATAACTGAGGAACTGTTCAATTATTTTACTCTAATGATAGAAATGTACTACCTTCTGTTAGTTGTACATTAAAATGCTTTCCCATTTGGGAGGATATTTAGTCTGGGCTGGTTGGGTGAGTACCATACTTCTTTCACTAGGCAATGACTGAAGTAATTTCCCATATTTCCTTCACATAATTAATTCATATTGTATGTATGGATTAGAAATTTCAGAGAGGATAAAAATGTAGCCAAAACCCTGAAGTCGCAGCATAGAGTATACAATGGAGACTCTTATTTTTTTTTTATCTTGTACTGATTAAGAGGCCAGGAAATCACATTTTACAACAAACAGCACCTTCCATTAAATGCTTGACCATGGTTAAGCACTGTGAATAGAGAAACACATCTATAATGACTAACAATGGAAATTTAATCTTTCCCCCTACCCTGCCGCCATAGAATACCTTTCTTACAAACTAAAATATATTAGGTAGTTACCAGAATGAAAGGGGCTCTAAACATATATTGTAAATGGAACGCAATAGTAGATAATATGAAGCTAAAAGCAAATAAAATAGTTAGAGGACAAGTCATGGAAAATAATTTAAATTCATTGAATTATTTCCTCTTCAATTAGGAATGCACCAGAAAAAAATATGTGGATTGTAGCATATTTTTAAATTTCCTGGAACAAAGGAATGGAAAGAAGAACTTGTTTTACTTTGAAGGTTGCTAATATCTTTGTAAGTCTCCAGTAGAATTTAATCAATTTTCATAAATATCTAGTGATGAAACTATAAATCACTTTCAGGCCCTCTTAAAGGGATGTACAAACAAGAAAACAAGATTTCATTTTTCAGCTTGGAGCCCACGCAAGAGATAAGAACTTCCTGTTGATTATCCCATCGTTTGCTGTTTGAAATTCTAAAAATGAGTCTCCTTAGCTACAGAAGTATTTAGTAACTCCTATCAATCATGTTTTCAAGCATGAAACAGTTTTTCTTGATAAAAATGTTACACTTTTTAAAAATGTTTATTTATTTTTGAGAAAAAGACAGTGATCCAGCAGGGGAGGGGCAGAGAGAGTGAAAGAGCAAGAGCGAGAGTGAGAGCGAGAGACAAGGAATCCCAAGCAGCTCCAGGCTCTGAGCGCTGAGCACAGAGTCCAACATGGGGCTCGAACTCACGAAGTGCGAGATCATGACCTGAACCGAAGTCGGATGCTTAACTGACTGAGCCACCCAGTGGCCCCCAAAATGTCACACTTCTAAGCATTAAGCAAAGTACTATTCCAAAGTTGTGCAAAGTAATATATTTATCAAAGTTTATGAAAAATAAATGTGATGGTTATTTAGGAGTCTTCTATTACACATATCATTTTGCCAGCACAGTAAATCGTGATCCAAATCTGGTTTACGGTATACAACGTTAACTCAAGGTCCTGCTTCTAGACCAAAAGCAATTTTACATACCCTCCTATGGAAGAAACTTCCTCTAAGAGCTGGACCTCATCCTTACAGACTGTCTTCTGGTTCACGGTTAGAGCTGTGCCACCCTCAATGAGAAGGAGTGAAATCTAGCCACGTGTAGCAACATGGATGGACCTTGAGGGTGTTATGCTGAGTGAAATAAGTCAGGCAGAGAAGGACAGATACCATATGTTTGCACGTATAGGAGGATTAGGAGGAACTTAATGGAGGACCATGGGGGAGAGGAAGGGGAAAAATACTGGGGGAGAGGGAGAGAGACAAACCATGAGAGACTCTTGAATGCTGAGAAAAAACTGAGGGCTGATGGGGGTGGGGGAGAGGAAGGAGGGTGATGGGCATGGAGGAGGGCACTTGCGGGGATGAGCACTGGGTGTTATATGGAAACCAACTTGACAAAAAACTATTAAAAAATAAAAGAAAAAACAAAAAAGCAAGTACATACATTGGTATCTTGAGTTCACTAAAAAAAAAAAAAGACCCGTGCCACCCTAATTTCCTTGGCCTTATATATGTTTCAAAACTTTTGGCAGCCAGTTGAGCACCAGACATCTGTTAGTGGAGAAGCTCTTGAAGACTGATTGCTTGCTTTCTCGTCTTGGACACCGTCTGTGAACTGTGAATAGGTGACATTGGAAATTATCATCTGATGAGTATATTTACGAGCATGTAGGCTGTGGCCTCTTATCAACTCCGACTTGGGATGGGACTCATTTTACTGAGTGGTGAGCATCTTTAGGCTTGCTCCAGGCGGTTTGGGTAACGCTGCATTGTCATTTAAGAAGTTACTCTTACCCAGCAGCAGTCAGGTTCTCAATGTCCTAGAAAGATGATTTTCTGTGTTTCTGGTTATGTCTTTCATCCACACCCAGCAACAACTACATTAAACCTATCCTAAAATTCTAAACCTTTCTACCTATTTCTAGCACACATCTCCATTCCTGATGCCTGCTGTTTGCAATAAAAGAAACAGAGCCCACAATAGGTACGAATCCCTTTGACTTTCATGCCCCCACCTACAATCTTATTTACATTTGCTTTACAGTCTTAGTTTCTAATTTCCAGTTTTAGAAGCAAAGATGTTGTCCCTCCTCCCCTCCAAAGAAAGGTTTATCTGTCTGTATTCACATCTGCTCCCATCATGGGCCCTATGCATCAGTCCAGCCACTTTTAGTTAAACAGACATTTCTAGTGCATAGTGTATACAAGACATTGAATTCGAGGTTATACATACAGATGAAGACCACTGGACTGGACTATAGATGAGATAACAGCTGACTCTAAGAAACTGGTAACTTCCGTACTGACGTATATATGATACAGTAGTAGCATTGGCTGCAGACAAGCAAGTTGGAAAAAGGTTTATGAAGAGTCAGTATGTTGAGACTTAAAAAGGCAATGAGAATTTAATGCTGGACAGGTAAGACTGAACTGCTTTGTCTTTCCCTAGAAGTCCTGCTATAGATTAAACAGTTACCTTGTCTTTTTAAAACATTTTTTAATGTTTATTTATTTTTGAGAGACAGAGACACAGAGCCCAAGCAGGGGAGGGGCAGAGAGGGCGGGGGCGGGGAGACACAGACTCTGAAGCAGGCTCCAGGCTCCAAACTGTCAGCACAGAGCCTCACGTGGGGCTCAAACTCATGAACTGTGAGATCATAGGGTGAGCTGAAGTCAGACACTCAACTGACCAAGTCACCCAGATGCCCCAAACAACTACCTTTCCTAAAACAAATATTTTCCAACTTTATTTGAGTACACAGTCCTTTTTGCACAGCATGGATTAGTCAACACAGAAGATCATGGAGATATTATAACTCTGCTGGGTAAACCCAGAGGTTCCTCCTAGAATTCCTTGTGAGAACCAAACCAAGGCTGGTATGAAGCTCGTGTTTCTAAAATATCCATTATACTGAACATATTGTAACTTTTTACAGTGGGAGACAAACGGGAAAAATAAGACAAATATTGTTCCTTTTTTAAGTTCATTTTTTTAAATTTATTAAAATTTTCTTAACTTCCCAGCCCTTTTTCCTCAGACAAGATTCCTCTAGGGCTCTGTTAGGACACATGTGTTCAGGCGTGAAGTCCCAGCCCAGATTGTTATTTTTTCTTCCTGCACCATGGTTTAGTTCATTTTTAGTGTTACCAAAACTAAAGGAATTCATCTCAACCTCATTCGGCAATATAAAATTATTTTTGACAAGATAATTTGATATATTTTTATTTCCTTAGTTGTATTTTATTTCTTGGTCTATTCTATTAAAATATTTTGAGACATTTCATTGCCTTGCTCAGAAACATTTGGAGAAGTCACTCAGAGGCCACTGTTCTCCCACTGCGTGAAGAGAAGGTCTTCCAAAGACAAGAGTAGAGAGAAGAAAGCCTCGAAAACAGGTGAAAAGAAGAAGAAATAATTTCTTTACAAAAAGGTATGATGTGAGCAGGACTCACCTGGAGGTCTGTGGCAGAGAGAAAATGGGACATGGAGATGTGGCTGAAGAGGGCGGTGTGAAGACCTGGACCCTAGACACTACAATTCGACCACTCCAGAGATTCAAGGGCCTCAAGAGAGGTAAAGAAGTAGCTCTAATTACCTGGCTGCAAGTTATGACCAGCACCAGTTTTAAGAGAGCTGCAAATTATTTCAAAACACCTCTGTCCAGACAGTATAATAAGCATGAAGGTGTTAAGGGTAGGCCCTTGATGCACCCAATTACCCCATTCAGAATTCATAAGTCAATAATCCTATTAGAATGCAGGGCTGCTAGATTTCTTTTAGAAAGCCTAGATTCCAGCTAAGGTAACCCTAAGTGTCTCCACCATTTTTATCTTTGATGAACACCAGTGACCTTAGTAATTATTTTAATGAATTTTTAAAAATGTATTTTCTTTGGTAAAATTAGAGTTCTCTTAACCAGCATAACGACAGCGGGATTCTCTTTTGGTGAAACTACTCTTTCAAATATGTGGATATTAAAATGTTTTAGAAAATATCTTACCCTGAATGAGGAGGCTTTGAGACTCTAATTAAAGTCGTTTTTGAAAGTTTATTTATTTATTCTGAGAGAGACTGAGAGGGAGCAAATGCAGGGGAGAAGCCCAGAGAGAGGGAGTCGCAGAATCCCAAGCAGGCTTTGCGCTGTGAGTGCAGAGCCCAACTCAGGGCTCAATCTAACCCTCATGACCTGAGCCGAATCAAGAGCTGGATACTTAACCGACTAAGCCACCCAGGGGCCCCTTTAATTAAAGTCTTGTAGTCTATAACCATGGGAAGGGAGCTCAAGGCATGATCACTAAATGGTTTTGTATTAACCACTGAGTTGGAGAACTCTGATTACATGGGCAACAAATCCTTCCTCTAGAATACTGAAGTCTGCCTCAGTGATATTTTATGCAAACAGATTGGATCACTTGCATGGAGAGATGGCACTTCATCAAAGATTACAGAACAGGATGTAGGAACAATATATTCTTGTTTAGGTGATAAAAAGTTAATATGAGTGTGTATGTGTGATAGACTTCATCTGGACTTGCTATAGTTAGAATGCTTTATTGCGTTTGTGGGGGAAGTGCTGACCTTCACGAATACAAGACTTTGGTTGCCACCACTTGATCAACTGGTTTAGGTCAATTAACAACTGGTCACATGGGGCTTTTCCTGAGAAAAGCCTTGATCTGTTCTTTAATTGTCAACGCTAGGGAACACTGACATGACTGACTCCAAGGGGTGGATGGTAGTGGGGGAATTTTATGGGGCTCAGTGTTTACGTTTCTTTTAGGTGTCTTCATCTAACAGTGCTTCATGAAAGGAAACAACCTTTCCCTGCCCCCTGGTCTACCCGCATGGTTCTTAGGATTGGGTAGTCCCTGCAATTGTTATTCCAAATGCCAGTCATAAGGTTTAGATGGCAGTATTTTATGTTTGTAAATATACATTGTTAGCAGTGTTACAAATTTCCTAAGGTGGCTGGGATGTAGGGTGCAGGAGGCAGACCCCCACAATAGCAAAGGCTCCCTTATCTCTGGGGCTAGGAAAAACAAAACAAGGCATTTCTCTTCCTACACGGAAAAACAGTTTATAAATAGAAAAGAAAGTAAACATGTAACTGTGAGTATGTGAATAAGAATTTCACAAAGGTAGACATGGTCAGAAAGTAGTAGATGGCTGGTGTGGCAGACCACTGCATTCTAATCCTAAGGTGGGCCCCCCGAATGCCAGCTTCTTGAATACACCTTCTTCTAATTATATTAGGCATCACCAGGAAGGGATTTTACAGATGTAATTAAGGTTCCCAATCAATTGACTTTAAACTAGAGATTATGCAGGGGCGCCTGGGTGGCTCAGTCAGTTGGGCATCCAACTTTGGCTCAGGTCATGATCTCGCAGTTTGTGAGTTCGAGCCCTGTATTGGACTCTGTGCTGACAGCTCAGAGCCTGAAGCCTGCTTCAGATTCTGTGTCTCCCTCTCTCTGCCCCTCACCCACTCACACTCTCTTTCTCTATCTCAAAAATAGACATTAAATAATAAAAAATAAAATAAAATAGAGATTATACAGAAGGGGCTATTAAAACAGTATCCTAGAAGGCTGTAAATTAGGTATCTTTTAGCTCAACACACAGCCATCAATGATCTTTGAGAGGAGTTATTATGAGATTCTGAAGACTGTCCCAATATTAAGCCCCAGAGTAATCACAGCAGCTACTTATTTACGCACTGACCCAATAAATGTATTTAATGTCTAGGATGAAATAAAAATTAAATATAAAACACAATGAACTCATAAGAAGCATGCAGTTCTATTTTTACTACCAGCACAGTTAAACAGTGAGGTGGCTTCTTTATCATTCACTAAAGATATGACTTAAAAGAGGGAAAGATGTCTCAGTAAAATGTAATAAATTGCATTTAATGCCATTTATGAGTTACCTAAATAGCTGTTTCTAGGATGGGTCAGTTCCTGATTGCTCAGAGAACATTTTCCATTAGCCTCTGTGTCTCTGCACGTTTTACAAGCAAGGAGCTAACACCCTTTTGTCTCCCACTATCTTTTCAAAGGTGTGTGTACAGCCATCAGCCTTGAAATACAGAGCATCTCCGCTTACAGCAAAGGGCTGATTCCCTTTTTGCTCAGGGTAATAAAGATAGTTCTTTCTTGTAGAACAAAGGACAGGTTTTCTTTTGCCCGGTGTCGGGGTGCATGTTCTCAGCTAGGATGCAGATGTACCATGTGTATGGCATCGCCCATCCCATGTAACTTGGGGAGCCACGGATAGCAACACAAATACACTGCACTCGTTCTGCCTGGTGTATAATAACCTGTCTCAAGTTCAAGAGTCTTGTGTTGCGGCGCCTGGGTGGCTCTGTCGGTTAAGCATCCGGCTCTGGCTCAGGTCATGATCTCACGGTTCATGGGTTCGAGCCCCACGTCGGGCTCTGTGCTGACAGCTCAGAGTCTAGAGCCTGCTTCAGATTCTGTGTCTCCCTCTCTCTCTGCTCCTGTCCCACACTCGCGCTCTGATTCTCTCTCTCAAAAGTAAATAAACATTAAAAAAGAAATAAAATACATACTTTCATAACCTTTGAAACCTTAAGAAAATATTATCTTCTGCAGTCCCTTGGTATTTGGCTTCAGCTACTTTTCTCACCTTTATCAACAAGAAGGAGAATAATGAAAGAATGTTCTTTGCTCATTTATTTCTAATTGCCAAAACTGGGGTGGAAAAAGGTGTACCTTTTCAAAACTGACCTTGTTGGCTAATTAGAAACACAAAATACTCTTCTTAACTTTCCTTACTAAATGCTCTCTCAGACTCCTTGCAAGAACACTATTACTTTTCTCCAGGACCTACTGCAGGAAAGAGGTCTCAGAACATTAAAGAAGGTGAGAACAAATAAAACAAAAATTGGATTTTAAGCACATATTCCACTCCACGGTTCAGTTCACGTTAGTCGTGAACTGATCTTTGTAGATGCAAATACTTGCATTCTCCATATGCAATTCACACAGTGCTATGTCAGAAATAGACTGTTGTACAGTTGATGACTGTAGACATAATCACTTTGGACCTATTTACTAAATTAAATCTGTAACATCATGGTCAGCTGCTGGTGTAGATATGTAGCTGGCCCTTCTCTGGAATCAATTAATGCTACTAAAAAGCTGGGGAATTGCTTTCAGTGCCTGCACTGTGATACCTATAGTGGTAAAAACAACAAAACAAAACAAACAAACAAACAAACAAACAAACAAAAAAGAAAAAACCCCAGTCCTTTTGTTTTGGTTTGCTTTGTTTTGCCTTCTGGATTGCTCATTACCGAGTGCCCCGGCAAGTCTGAAACATAATGGTCTGGGGGAGTTTCTAAGGACAGGAAAATATAAAAACATTCTCACCTTTTCAACTAAGTTGAAAAACATCCTAAGAGCTCAGTGTAGGTTATGTGATATAGTCCATAGCCCGTGAAGTTACACAGGGTTTGGTTTTGTCTACTGGTTTTGCTTTGTTTTTTTTTTTAGAAGATACTATTCTTTTAGAAGATACTATGATACTATTTAGAGAGAGAGAGAGAGAGAAAGAGGAGATACAGAGACGAGACAGAAAGGAACTGACACTTTCTGGAAAGCAAACATCATCACTTTCTACCATCATTACAAGGCTCTTGTCCCTTAGCAGTCGCTTGGTCACTGTTACAGGTGCTTTATTTGCTAGAGAAGATTGATGCTGCCCCTGGGAATCCAGGGTCCTGGGACTTCACCACTGCAGATGTATATTACCTATCATCAGGATTCCATTTGTCAGTCATAGAACAATGTTACCCTTCCAGAAGCTTGTATTTTTTTAAGTTTTTAAAAATATACTTTGAGAGAGAGAGAGAGAGAGAGAGAGAGAATAAGAGAGCAGGGGAGAGGCAGAGAGAGAGGGAGGGAGAGAAAGAATTCCAAGCAGGCTTCCCACTGTCAGCACAGAGCCCGTTGTGGGACTCTATCCCAAGAAAGCTGAGATCATCATCTGAGCTGAAATCAAGAGTCGGACGCTTAATGGACTGAGCCACTGATGTGCCCTGGAAGCTTGTAAATTAAACTGTACTTTTCTTTTACATCCTTGATAATCCCTAGAAGACTGTGGGTCTTGGAGAAATGTTCAAATATTGAATAAAATACTACATTCCCTTTAAACTCTCAAGAATCTTATGAATAATTCTTTCACAGCCTGACGACGATGAAGAATATAACTCTACAAGGAAAGGTGTTCTTTGGAACAGATAGTCTGAAGGAGGAGAAAGTTGCCAGCTGTAAAGACTTCAAATCCTTCTGTCTTTTTTTACCCCCACTGCGAGGAGGTGATGAGTCAAATGAACTATCAGCACATAAGACTTATGGCATCTTTTACAGCTCTGAGGAGTTTGAGCCTTCATCACGGTCTTATTCCACCCCTGTTTTACTCCTACAGCTAGAAGGAAAAGGAAGCTTTTGTAGCTGAGCTATCAGAGTATTTCTTTTATAGGACTTACAAACCATAAATCTCAATCAATCACTTGGGAGTGGTGCTAATGAGGTCACGTCTACAAATTTGGACTCCACCTGAGCCAGTTACTTGGCAGATCACCTCAGTATTTGTTGCTAGAGACTTTGTAAAAATGTAGAACTTTTCATTTATTTGGTTATTAGTTTATATTTGCGGTCCCTCACCACCTGTTCCCCACTGTGTGGGGCCATAACAGTGTAATAGTGATTGAGGTTACTGTGATCCCAGCTATATGGGATTTATGGTGAGGGAGGCAAAAAACAAAGAAGCATACAAAGAAAATAGTGGGCAGCTGGTCTAGTAGTAATTTAGGAAACAAACAAAATGATATGGCAGAGGATAAGGAAGAAGGATATCTGCACCTACATAAGACAGAATAACCTAAGAAGTCCTTGCTGGGGACTCTACTTTTAAGTTGGAACATCACAGGTGAGAAGGACTCAACTACGGGCAGAGCAGGATATTGTAGGGGCGTGCACTCCAGACAGGGAGAAAGAGCTTGCTGTGTTAGAGAAACTAAAACAGGGACGAGGTGACTTCTAAGGGTTGAGCATAAAAGGAGTTGAATAGAATTGAGGTTGGAGAGGGGAGCATGAGGCAAAGTATCTTGGGTCTAGCAGACCTCAAAGAGCATCTTGGTTTTTAAGTTCAATGAGGAAACTGATAGACCTTTAAGTAGACCCACTCTATGTGCCAAAAGGATAGTAATGAGTAGAAATCAGAAGTCAGAGGAGATTGTGGTTGACATATTCTCCTTGATCCCCACGGGGCCTCTGCCTACCTTTATTCCATCGTTCAGGGCCCTAGGAGGCTGACCACACAGACGCAAAACACTAGGAGCATCCGCTTCCTTGTGGCTTCCAGCTCTACTTGGCCAATGGGCACTGTGGGCAGGGAATGAGAGGGAGGGAGCAGGGTACGATGAATGCATTTACTCCCCTGGCTTTCTCTCTGCTAGGAAGCCAAATCTGGCCACGGCCCTCTTTCGGAGGCCAATGTACCTGCCCTCTGGCCCTGATTACTCACCTCTCTGTCGAGGTTCCAAAAACCCTTTCTTGACCCTTGTCTCCGTGTTACTAGTTTTGGGGTACTGTGCCATCTCTTGCTGCCATACGGATGCCATAGATACAATCCCTTTATAAAACTTGCTTCAGCTACGAAGCTCAAACGTCCCACATTTCTATCCAGAAACCGACACCCCCAGGCCATTATAGTATTTCAGGCAAGGGATAATGATGACATGGTATAAGGGAAAGGTTCTGAAGATAGAGAGCTAGACCGAATTGAGAATTTATTCTGGAGTTAGGATCATAGGATTTGTTGAAACACATGAAGTGACACATAAGAAAAGGGAGGGCAAGCCCAGAATGGGCCCATTTGACTGGACGATCCCAGCCAAAACAAGGAAATCGATGGTAACAGCCCTTACTGCTCTGGGAAACCTGAAAGTGAAACAGGTTTGGAGGATAGGAAAAGGGCAAGAAAACGCACTTGAAGGTCAGGTGAGGTATCCACGTGGCAACATCAAGTGGCAGTAAAACAAATACCTTTGGATTTCAGGGGAGGCCAGGACTGTAAGTTTCATATTCTTCACCTCATCAGTGGTATCTCAGGGCTCCTGGCTGACTGTGGTTGGAGAGAAGGCTGAGATCTCACTGCCGGGTCAAGGAGAAAAGCTGGCAGCAGCCACTGAGAATGAGGAGTAGCTGGTGAGGTATCATGTGAAAGGTAACACGGAAAGCCCGAAGGAAGAAGGAGAGTAGAATGGTAGAAGAATCTTTGAATTGATTAACAGTTGCAGATGGTTTGAATCTGATGAGAATGGACATGTATCTACTGGATTTTGCTGGTCATTTTGACGATATTAGTTTCTGTTGCATGTTTTGACCAAACCAGATGACAGTAATTTGAAGAGGGACTAGGGAAAAGGAAGTAGAAATATCAATGGCATGTAATGCTTTTGGTAAAGGTATTTATGAAAGCCAGGAAAAGAGATTGAGAAAGATGGGTGGTATGTGAGAAGCAAGGAAGATTCTCTTCATTGTTTTCTATCTGAGATGGGGTAAGTTTGAATGAGAATAATTTCAGAATAAAAAGGAAGTACTAACACTGATAGAGAAGCAAAGAGATGAATAGCAGAATCTTCAAAAAAGTGAGAGATTCAGAGCAGGAAACGAGGGAATGGCTTTGCTTTGTTTAGTTTTTTAAGTTTAAGTAACTTAAAAAAATTTATTTGACTTTGTCCAAAGAATGCAGGCCAATTTTCAGATATTATAATGAAGAGAATTACAGAGTACATCTTTTTTTAATAGTTTATTGTCAACTTGGTTCCCATATAACACCCAGTGCTCATCCCCACAAGTGCCCTCCTCCATGCCCATTTCCCCCCTTCCCCCCACACACCCATCAGTCCTCAGTTTGTTCTCAGCATTCAAGAGTCTCTCATGGTTTGCCTCCCTTCCTCTCCCCCACTTAACGGAGTCCTCCGTTAAGTTCCTCCTAATCCTCCTATATGTGCAAACATATGGTATTTGTCCTTCTCTGCTGGACTTATTTCACTCAGCATAACATCCTCAAGGTCCATCCATGTTGCTACACATGGCCAGATTTCATTCTTTCTCATGGCCATGTAGTATTCCATGGTATAGATAAACCACATCTTCCTGATCCATTCGTCCGTGGATGGACACTTAGGCTCTTTCCATGTTTTGGCTATTGTGGAGAGTGCTGCTATGAACATTGGGGTACATGTGCTCCTATGCATCAGCACTCCTGTATCCCTTGGGTAAATTCCTAGCAGTGCTATTGCTGGGTCACAGGGGAGTTCTATTGCTAATTTTTTGAGGAACCTCCACACTGTTTTCCAGAGGGGCTGCACCTGTTTACATTCCCACCAACAGTGTAGGAGGGTGCCCGTTTCTCCACATCCTCGCCAGCATCTAGAGTCTCTTGATTTGTTCATTTTAGCCACAGAGTGTATGTCTTAAAACAATCATTATCATTAAGTTAGAAAATGATCGAACAGAGTCCAGAGGACCAATAATCAATAGATATTTTCCCTTTCTGCAAGTGCAGCGTGATCTTAGAATTGATAGATAGCACTAGGGAAACTGTATTTGTTGTTCCATGCCCTTCCCTAAGCAGTAAAACAAATAACGTTCATTTTGCCTCAGTGTTCAAGGCACAGAGATCCACAATGACATTACATGTTTTCTATAATTATGCTGTGTTCCTCATTCAAACTTTTACTGCTTCATTTTTCTATCTGCATCATTTAGTTTTATATTTATCTCATAGCATACTTTAACTTTCATTTAAAAAGATCTCAAAAAAAGCTGGAAAAAAAAAAAAACCCAAAAGAGCCAGTGTAATGCAAACATTGTTTTAAACTACTATTTCAGTATGGAAAGAAAATTCAGAGTTTTACTTGATGTGAATACTATACTGAGTGAGAAAAACTGTTCTCCAACAGGGAGACTTCAACCTGAAAGTGGTAGGGAGCTCAGAAGCTTGTTGTGATGGGGTGGGTGGTGCATGGAGGGGGGAGGATGATTAGAAAGTGACAATGAGGAAGTTATCAAATGAAACTTCATGAAACTTCATGTAAATTTCATTTACAATGAAATGGGAGTTTCCAGACATCAGGGGATTGGGTAAAAATGATTATCTTATACCATTTTCAGGAGACAACTTAAGAAGTTTCCTTTATGATTACTAGAGGCATTTGCAAGAAATAACTTAAATTTACTCTCACAGGGGCTCCTGTGTGGTTCAGTTGGTTAAGTGTCTGGCTTCAGCTCAGGTCATGATCACATGGTTCATGAGTTTGAGCCCCGCGTGGGGCTCTGTGCTGACAGCTCAGAGCCTGGAGCCTGCTTCATACTGTGTGTCTCCCTCTCTCTCTGCCCCTCCCCAAATCACATTCTGCCTCTCGCGCGCGCGCTCTCTCTCTCTCTCTCTCTCTCCCTCAAAAATAAACATTAAAAAAAGTTAAAAAAGTGAATCTCACATTCATAAAATAAGTTAGATTAAGTTTTGGTTATACAGCTAAACTGATTTTGCCTCTTGGGAAATTTTCAAGTCTGGTCTCCCATTTTATTGTATCCTGACATAAGTAATTTAGCAGAAAAAAAATCCATAGATAGAAGTCTTTTTGTTTGAATATTTCAAAACTAAAGCTTATTAACATGACTATTTACTCCATTTCTAATAATCATTTTGCTTAAAAAGTGGACGTTCAATTTTGTTTCCTAAATGTTTGTTTTCTAGAGAATCAATTATTTTGGATCTTATCTTTGAAAAAAGTATCAAATATCCATAAGCAGCTTGTTTGAGATCTGTTTCACAATGATGTGTACAATCCTAACACTACTACGAACACTACTAAAGTGTGCACTTACAAATGGTTAAAGGGCTCCTTAATGGCTCAGTCAATTAAGCATCCAACTCTTGATTTTGGCTCAGGTCATGATCTCATGGCTTGTGAGTTCCAGCCTCACCTTGGGCTCTGCGCAGACAGCATGGAGTCTGCTTGGGATTCTCTCTCTCTCTCTCTCTCTCTCTCTCTCTCCTGTCCCTCCCTTCCCTCAGTCTTTCTTTCTCTCAAAATAAATAAATAAAAACTTTTAAGAAAATGGTTAAGATGATAAACTTCATGTTGTGCTTTTTTACCAGAATAAAAGCAAGTAATTAAGAAACAACTAGACATATAGAAATAGAGGGTAAGGAAAATAAAAATAAAGCCATTTATCTATTGAAAACTGCTATTTTTTTGTTACATGATTTCTTTTAATACTTTAAGCAATATTTTGATTTGAGTATTTTTATTAGTCTATGATCAGCTGACTCACAGGTGTGGCAACTGGGATTTAGAGCCAGGTGCACCTGTCTCCAGATCTATGTTCTTTCTCCTATACTATGCTGCTGGAAAATAACTTCAGGAAATATTTATCAAAGATGTTAGATAATTTTGTAACATTTTATTTTGTGAAAAGGTATAATCTAACTACATCCAAATATAGCCAATCACCTTAAGTGCAAATTCAGATCATTTTTGTTCCTTAAACACATTCATTGGGATTAGAAAACTTTAAGGGTGTCTTGGTGGTTTGGTCAGCTGGGCATTTGACACAGTACTTATGTTTTTGTGACTGATTTATTTTTCTGAATGTGTTGAAGATTTATTCCTGCTGTACCATGTTATAGGATTTCCTTCCTTTTTAAGGCTGGATGATATTCCATCGTATGTGTTTTCCACATTTATTTTATCCATTCATCCATCAATGGATTTTTGGCTTGCTTTCTCTCTTAGCTATTGTAAATTGTGCTGCTATGAACACAGGTGTGCTAATACTTCTTTGAAATCCTGTTTTCATTTCTTTGGGATTTATACTCAGAAGTAGGATTGTTGGATCATATAATAGCTCTATTTTACATTCTTTGAAGAACCATGATACTGTATTCCACTGAAGTTAGACCATTTTAAAATCCTACCAACAGAGCGCAAGGATTCCAATTTCTTCACATCCTCACCAACACTTATTTTCCATTTTTGTTTTATTTTTCTGTATTAATTAATTTTATGGCCATCCTAATGGTTGTGAGGCGATATCTCATGTGGTTTTCAGTATCTCTCTGATGATCAGTGATGCTAAGTATCTTTTCATATCCTTGCTGACCATGCATGCAGATATCCAACTTTCTAAACACAATTTGTTGAGGACACTTTGCCCATTGGGTGATCTTAGCTCTCATATCAAAGATCATTTGATCATATACACAAAGATTAATTTCTCGAGTCTCTATTCCATTGGTCTATATATCTTTGTGTCAGTACAGTGCTATTTTGTTTACTGAAGCTTTGTAATATATGTTGAAATTAAGAAGTTGAAGTCCTCCAACTTTATTTCTCTTTTTCATATTTGGCTTTTTGCAATCCCTTCATATTTCATACAAATTTTAGGATGAATTTATTCCTGTAAAACATGTCATTGGAATTTTGATGATTATATTAAATATATAGATTGCTTTGATAATATAGGCATTTTAACAATATATGAATATGAGACACCTTTCCATTTACTGTGGTCTTTTTAAATTTCTTTCAGCAATGTTTGTAGTTTTCAGTGTGTGGGTCTTTCACTTCCTGGGTTAACAATATTCTTAAGTATTTTGTTCTTATTAATGTTATTGTGAGTGGGATTGTTTTCTTAATTTCCTTATAAAATAGACTGTTTTTATTGTATACAAACACAGCTGATTTCGGATGCCAATTCTGTAACCTGCAACTGTGCTGATTTTGTTAATTAGTTCTAATAGTTGTGCATGTGTGTGTGTGTGTGTGTGTGTGTGAAATTTTTAGGGTTTTCTACATATAAGATGTCATCTGAGAACAGAAATCAGTTCACTTTCTCCCTTCCACTTTAGATACTTTTTATTTCATTTTCTTGCCTAATTTCTCTGGTTAGGTCTGCCAACATTATATTGATTAGAAGCGGCAAGAATGGGCTTCTTTGCCTTGATTGTTGAGGAAAAGCATTCAGTGTTTCACCAGTGAGTATCATGTTAGCTATGGGCTTTTTGTAAATGGTCTTCATTGTATTAAAGTGGTTTCCTTTTGTTCCTAGTTTGTGTTTTTATCATAAAAGAGTGTTGAATCCTGTTAAATGCTTTTTCTCTGTCAATTAAGAAGATCATATGATTTTCATCCTTCATTCTATTAATGTGGTGCATCACATGAATTGATTTTCACATGTTGAACTATCCTTGCATTCCTAGAATAAATTCCACTTTTGTTATGGTGTCTAATTCTTTTAATGCGCTTTTAAAGTCTCTTCATTAGCATTTTGTTAAGGATTTTATATCAGTATTCATTAGAGGTACTGGTCTGTAGGTTTTTGTTTGTTTGTCTGTTTTTATAAGTATCTTTGTCCGGTTTTGGTATCAGAGTAATGTTAGCCTCCCAGAATAAGCTTGTAGGTATTCCTCCTGCTTCTGTTTTTTTTGGATTGGTGTTTCAAGTGTTTAAGAATTGGGACTGGGGTGCCTCAGTGGCTCAGTCAGTTGAGCATCTGACTTTGGCTTGGGTCACGGTCTCATAGTTTGTGGGTTCGAGCTCTGCATTGGGCTCTGTGCTGACACCTCAGAGCCTGTTTCAGATTCCGTGTCTCCCTCTCTCTCTCTGTCCCACCCCAACGTATGTTCTCTCTAAAAAAAATAAACATTAAAAAATTTTTAAAAAATAATTGGCACTAATTTTTCTTTAAATGTTTGATAAAGTTCTCTAGTGAGGCCATCTGATCTAGAACTTTTCTTTATAGGGAGATTTTAAATTACTGAATCAATCTCCTTACTTGCTTTTGATCTGTTCAGATTTTCTATTTCTTCATGATTCAGTCTTGGTAAATTGTGTATTTTTAGGAATTTGCCCATTTTCTTCTGTTTATGTAATTTTCTGGAGTACAATTGTTCATAGTAGTCCCATAATCCTTTTCTGTGGCACCAGTTGTAATATATTGTCTTTCATTTCTGATTTTAATTATTTGGAGTCTTCTCTTTTTCTTAGTCTTGCTAAGGGTTGGTCAATTTTGTTTATCTTTCCAAAAAATTAACTCTTGGTTTTTTATTGTTTTCTACTATTTTTGTAGTCTGTATTTCAGTTTTTCCTGTGTTCTAGTCTTCATTATTTTTTTCCTGCTGCTAACTTTCAGTTTAATTTCTTTCTTCTAGTTTCTTGAAATGTAAAGTTAAGTTGCTGATTTGAGATGATCTTCTTTTTAAATATATGCATTTATAGCTATAACCTTCTTTTTTGGCACTGCTTTCAGAGAATTGCATGTTTTGGTATTTTGTGTTTTGATTTACACTTATCTCAAGGTATTTTCTAATTTCCCTTGTGATCGCTTCTTTGACATACTGGTTGTTTAAGAGTATATTGTTTAGTTTCCACATATTTGTAAATTTTCTAGTTTTCCTTATGCTATTGATTTCTACTTTTATTCCACTGTTAACAGAAAAAGATGTTTTATATGATTTCAATTTTCTTGAACTTGTTAAGACTTATTTTCTGTCTTAATATGTGAGGTATTATGGAGAATACACCACCTGCACTTGAGATGAATATATATTCTGCTGTTGCTGGGTGGAGTGCTCTAAAGTCTAGACGGTCTATAGAATTGTTCAAGTCCTCTATTTCCTTATTGATTTTCTGTCTGGTTGTTTTACTCATTATTGAAAGTGGGATATTGAAGTGTCCTATATTTTCATGTTCCTATCTATTTCTCTCTGCAATTTTATCAAAGTTTGCTTCATATATTCAGGAGTCTTGGGGGGTTGATGCTTAAGTATTTATAACTGTGATATCATATTGTTGAAGTGACACTTTTACCATTATACACTGGTCTTCGCTGTCTTTTATAATAGCTTTTGATTTGAAATCTACTTTGTCTGATATTAGCATAGCTGCCCCTATTTTTAATTACCATTCTCATGGAATATGCTTTTCCATCCATTAACCTTCAAACTATGTGTCACTTCAGATCTAAAGGGAGTCTCTTATAGATGGCATATAGTTTAATTCTGTTTTTTAAAATCCATTCAATATAAGACTTTTGATTGGACAATTAATCTATTCACACTTAAAGTAACTACTACCCTCACTGCCTTCTGTGTTTCATTGATTTTTTTGTTGTTGTGACATGCTTTGTTCCCTTCTCATTTCCTCACTGTATATTTTATAGAGAATGTCTTTGTGGTTACTACTGCAATTATGTAAGACATCTTAAACTTACAACATTTCATTTCAGATTAACTTCAATCACATACAAATACTCTTTTCATTTATAGCTCCACCACTCCTATAGTTTATACTACTGCTACCACAAATTCTATATTTTTATATTGTATATCCATTAACAGAGTTATCTATGTTTTTTGTTTCTGTTATTTAAATCCTCTGCACTAAAGTTATAATGCTACAGGTTACCACATCTTTCCAGGTACCTAACTTTACTGGAGAATCTTATATTTATGTATGGCTTCATGTTTCTGTTTACTATATTTTCTTCTTTATTATTTTTAAATTTTTTTTCATGGTTTATTTATTATTGAGCCAGAGAGAAACAGAGCACGAGCAGGGGAGGGACAGAGAGAGAGACACAGACAGAATCCAAAGCAGGCTCTAGGCTCTGAGCTGTCAGCACAGAGCCTGATGCAGGGCTCAAACTCACCAATCATAAGATCATAACCTGAGATGAAGCTGGATGCTTAACTGACTGAGCCACCCAAGCACCCCTGTTTACTATCCCTTCATTTTACTTTTTTTTTCCTTTTTCTTTTTAAGTTTACTTACTTATTCCTAGAGAGAGAGAGAGCACAATTAGGGAAAGGGTAAAGAGAGAGGGGGGAGAGAGATTATCCCAAGCAGGATCCACACTGTCAGTGCAGAGCCTAATACAGGGCTCGAACTCATGAATTGTGGTATCATGACCTAAGCCTAAACCGGGAGTTGGATTCTTAACTAACTGAGCCACCCAGGCATCCTCCTTTCATTTTACTTTGATGAACAGGTCTATCAAAGATTTTGAAGAGCATGTCTAATGATAATGAGCTGCCTCAGCTTTTCTTCATCTGAGAAAGTCTTAATTTTTCCTTTATGTTTAAGGGACAGTTCGCTATATGGAGTATTCTTGGTTGACAGTTTTTTTCTCTTTCAACACTTTGCATATATTATCCCTCTCCCTTTTTTCTTGCGAAGTTTCTGCTGAAAAATCCTCTGATAATCTTATGAATTATCTCTTGCAATTATCCCCAGGCTCCGTTCCTATGTAAACTTATTCTGAAAACTAAGAAATTATGCCTTAATAACTCAAATTCTGATGAATGGGATCAGCAGCCCTACTGCATTGGGAGAATAAGTAACAGGAGGCTACAAAAAATGCATTCGAAGTCTTTTGCTTTTATGGATAGTGGCAATAAATGGGTGGAAATATTTCCTTCTCCATAAATGGGATTCATGGTTTTATTTATTTGTTTGTGTATTTATTTGTTTTAGAGATCATAATTGCTTGGTTTATTGAGGGCCAGTGAACTCATGTAAAAAGAAGCTTGAAAGGTATTTAAGCAAGAAAAAAATCCTCTGCTAGTTATTTAGGTTACTCTATCTGCAGATTTATGTTTAATCTATATGGCCACCTAAAGGAAGGGTAGACAAAGAAGCTTTAGCTTTTATAGATATTTAAATCCCTGATATTTATACTGGAATTTATGCTTAATTTATGGCTATTGCGCTCTTCTCAAGACCATCAATATCTTCCAGTATCATCAATCTTTGTATTATTAGGTATAAATCAACCCAAGCAGAAGAGGTTTAAATGGTTATTTGCTTACAAATTGAAAGCCAATCAATCCTACTATATTGTTTGGATATAACAGAGCTGAAAGTTTTTTTCTTCCAGTTTGTTCATTATAAATATGGCCTCAGGCAAACAGATTCCTTGCTATGCATCACTCTGAAATCATTAATAAAATCATCTCCTCATTGATGATGTGCCAACAGAATGACCACATGGGGGGATCTATTGTTTTATGTTATTTTATCAAAAACATGATATTTTGTTATAATTGTAGGTATTATTGAATTACAAATCCCTTAGCAACAGCCTTATAAGTTAATTGTTTTTATAAAGCTGTGGAAACATCTTAACAAACAATGAATTTACATTAATTAGACATACACTGTGCCCTCCCCCTTTTCTGAGATCATGTTGGTCTGCCCAAAATCTAGCTCCAGAAAATCTCATGTTTAATTTTTAGTCATATTTTGGCAAAATAGAGACACTCACATGGTTGCCAAGTTGGGTCAGGATGGAAAAGTTGATTTTATGACTTGACAGTGTCCATATCTTCATTTCCAAGTGTTTTGTTAATCTCTGTGTCCCAACCCATTCAGTCTTCATACAAAATCACAGTCACATCAGAATGTGTGTCCCTCTACATGAAGGACCCTCCAAAGCTGATAAGAATGCAATCTCCACATGTCAGTGGAGCTTTGTTTGTTGCTGAACACCCTCACGTTAATGCCAGGAATTAGTTGTGTGAAAAAGACCAAAAAAAAAACTTAAGAATGATTCACACAGTTCATATAGCCTGGTAGAAATAAAGATAGATTTTTACTAATAGAATCTTCTGGTAGATTTTACCTTTTAGTAGAATCTTTACCTTTTTATTGATGTTGTCTTTTCATAGATATAACTCAAATATCTATAAAGCTCGAACACTCAATTTTGTTTCTGGAACGTTTGGGATTCATAATGAATTGGAATAACAACAAACACTGAAGTAAAAGGAAAACATTTCAACTGAGTAGTATCATTAAATCATATAACTATATCTGTAGAATTTTGCCAAAGTTCCTTAGAAAATGGGTTGAATAATACTTATTACTGTTTTCAGTATAACTCTCAGAAACATAATTTTCCAATAGTAAAAATTTCCTTCTCTCTAAAATCTTGGAAATATTTTAAAACAGTGATTATTCACAGGCACACTCTAAAGACACTTCTTAAAAAATCCATTTCACTAGATAATTCCCCATAGACTGTACTGACTCTTAAAGAGTTTCTGAGTGCTTGCTTTGAAAATGTGTGTCATTGCAATGGGGGTGAGTTCAAAGGTTAACACAAGTTTGGAGTCTTTTGCTATATTAATACTATAAAATTTATTTTTAATTTTTCTGGTTAAAAGGCATGCCTTTCCTTTTTTTTCCCCACTTTCATTTAAATACTAAACCAGTGATTGTGATAAGTCACTATCCTCTTGCCATCAAGGCTTTATGCTTTTACCTAAAACTAGCACCACTTGAGAGTCTTTCATACTAAGTAAGCAAACTTACTAACAGAAGAGACTTTTCCTTAGGGTCTTTCTCATATATATCTCTAATAGAGTAAAAGTAGCTTGGATTCTCATTCCCTGTAAGAAAAGAGTCTATTTCGGGTTTGTCAAAGTGCTTGTTTTCAACATTCCTTCCACAGAATGCTGAGCCTTCAATGGACACCACAGACTATCTGGCAGACAGTAACATCACGTGACATTTTGATAACATTTCTGGGCTGTGGTAAATGTTCCCTCTGAAAGGTATCTTGGCTCTTGCCTTTATTTTCCCCTTCATCTCAACTTATTCTAAGATCAGTTAAAATAATATACATGGAAATATACTTGGGCATGAAGAGTATGAGATAATATGTAAAACCGAGAGCTGTGCTAAATCTGGCTTTAGCATGAGAGACTGTCCAATGTCCTCAGCTGCGGTCCATGGGAAGTTAGCACAGCACCACACATCTCCGCTTCCACACATCAGGGGAAACTCACCGTGGACAGGTTTGTAAGTGAGAAACTCTAAGTTCAATTAATAAAGTGGCAAATGAGATCAAAGAAGGGACTTCTTAAATATTCAAAAATTTCAAAGAACATTATCTGACCTATATATCTCTGAATATAAAATTTATATATCCTGTACTTTTGTTTTTGTTTTTGTTTTATTTATTTCTAGGAGAGAGAGAGAGAGAGAGAGAGCAGCGTGAGCAGGGGAGGGTCAGAGAGAGAGGGAGTCACAGACTGAAATAGGCTCCAGGCTCTGAGCCGGCAGTCAGCACAGAGCCCGACGTAGGGCTCGAACCCACCAACCGTGTGATCATGACCTAAGCAAAAGTCAGACGCTCAACCGACTAAGTCACCCAGGCGCCCCTATCCTGTGCTTTTTTTTAAATGTCTGTTTTTGATAGAAAAAGGGGAGAGAGAGAGAGAGAGAGAGGGAATCCGAAGCAGGCTCCAGGCTCTGAGCTGTCTCACAGAGCCCAACATGGGGCTCAAACTTATGAACAGTGAGATCATTGAGATCATGACCTGAGCTGAAGTCAAACACTTAACCAACTCAGCCACCCAGGCACCTCTACATCCTATAGGATATCCTATATCTTATATCCTTCAATAAGAATACTGATACTATGGGGGGCGCCTGGGTGGCTTAGTCGGTTAAGCGTCCGACTTTCGCATAGGTCATGATCTCGTGGTTCGTGGGTTCGAGCCCCGTCCCGGGCTGTGTGCTGACTGCCAGCTCAGAGCCTGGAGCCTGTTTCAGTCTGTGACTCCCTCTCTCTCTGACCCTCCCCTGCCCACACTGTCTCTCTCTCTCCTAGAAATAAATAAAACATTAAAAAAAATTAAAAAAAAAAAAAAGTATACTGATACCATGGTCACCATAGAAAACATTGTTAAGTCCATGAAATGTTCCACAACCAGACATGATAATTTATTCCTCCTTATTTTTCTTCCTGATGTTTACCTCCACCTATGATATCTAGTACCTCCCTTCACCTGTTCAAATGCTGAGTGCTGGTTTTCCTTTTCAGCTTCACCAGCTGTTCTATTCTGCATTACTTTTTCTCTCTTCTGTGTTATCCAGTTAAATTGCTGTGCTATCATTAGATTTCAAGGATGGGAATACCATGCATCTATACTACTCAGTTAAATTTCCTTTCATTTCCTTGTTTTAGCATCTGTGTATTATGTTTCTAACTGTCACACAGTACTAATAGTTACCGTAGCAAGCACAAACTTGGCCCTCACTATATGAACACAGTAAGAAATATATTGTGATTTCTTTTCCTTAAACTGATGGAATGAATTTTCTCTTGGGAATCAAACAACTCTGTTGTTGCAGAAAACATCCTTAATTTTTTTAATGATTTTATTTATTTTTGAGAGAAATAGAGAGAGAGAGAGAGAGAGAGAGAGGCAGAGCATGAGCGGGGGAAGGACAGAGAGAGAGGGAGACACAGAATCTGAAGCAGGTTCCAGGCACTGAGCTATCAGCACAGAGCTCTATGCAGGGCTTGAAGTCATGACCTGAGCCAAGGTTGGTTGCTTAACTGAATGAGCCATCCAGATGCCCCATGGAAAACATCCTATTAACCATTTTTGTTCATGAAACATAAGCATTCCCTGTTTGCCTCCTCCCCAAGACAAGATAGGAGAAAATAAAAACTTAAAATGTTATGCATGAATAATTATAGATTCTACTCACTCAGCTAGGGGAAGAGGGGCTTGGACACCAAGTAGAAAAGTATATGGAAGAGAGTCTACACAAACAAGCTTGCAGATACTCCTATCTTTGTGCTGGAAATAGGTTACTTCTTACTCTTGGTTCCTGAACCCGGCACATTTCTCGCTAAATCCCGTAAACACAGTCCTTCAGCCATGTTTTCTTCATGGTGTTGGTTCTACAGGACAATCAGCAATGTCTATGAACCCACCCGTCTACAGACAGACTGCTGGAATGAGAGTAAATTATTCACAGAAGCTTTGCTTTCCAAGGAAAACTAAAATCCTTTGGTTTGTCAGGAAACAGCATAGGAAGAAGATCAAGAGGCCTAAAAATATTCAATCAGTGAGTTCATTTCTCTTAACTTTTAGCCAATATTTTGATGTTACAGAGACACATGTTCAGTGATGACATACTAGATAATTGTACCTATTCAACAAGTAATAAGTGTATATTTTGTGCTGGATGCATTGAGTTTGTTTTTAAAGGATTTATATGTCTTGCCTACTTCCAAAAAAAGTATTTTAAGTGACTTTCTCAATATGGCTTTTTCCACCCAGTACAATTCATCATGATCTTACAGAACACATACAAGTAAGTATTGGGGCTCCATTTCTTTTAATGTCTTTTTTTTTTCTAGGAGAGAGAGAGAGACAGAGACAGAGTGAACAGGGGAGGATCAAAGAGAGAGGGAGTGACAGACTCTGAAACAGGCTCCAGGCTCTGAGCTGGCAGTCAGCACAGAGCCCGACGCGGGGCTCGAACCCATGAACCGCGAGATCATGACCTAAGTGAAAGTCAGACGCTTAACCGACTGAGACACCCAGGCGCCCCTATCACTATCGTATTAAGGTGGGGCCAACAAAGGTAAGAGAAACCACTGAGAGTTGAGTGGGTATAATTTAACGCATGGTCACACAGGCAGTGGAAAAAGAAAGACTAACAAGGAGACAGTTTTACTCTGGTAGGAGGTCATGAGCCTCCCCAGGCCAGAGCGAGGCAGAAGGAGATGGTAGATGTACAGAGCCTACTGGGTCAGCTGGACTCAACTGTAACCACAGCGAGTCTATCCAGTGGGGAAGCTAGTGGCTTTGGAAGAGCATCTACTGCCTGAGAGAACATCCCAGGTGGAAGGGGAAGGGCAGAAATACCGAGTTCTCTTATTCCTTTCACCTGCCGATTTCCCGGCAATGCTTCTCACTGGCTAAACCTGCCCCAAGTCAGCTTTTGAATGGATTCTCATTCCATTTTTTACTTTTTTGGGAAGGTATTCACTCTATTTCCATTCTTTTGGTGGCTTCTCTAGAAATTTTAACATGCACACTCAACTTATCAAAATCTAAAGTTAATATATTTTTTTAACCCATTTCCAAGCAGCATGATTCTATTCATTACTTCAGGCTTTCAGGTTTTTATTTCTATGTAAATTAAGATATTTTTAACCTAGCAAACTATCCTAAAATTTGTATGGAAACACAAAAGACCCTGAGTAGCCAAAGTAATACTGAAAAATAAAACCAAAATGGGAGGTACCACCATCCCAGACTTTAGCCTCTACTGCAAAGCCGTCATCATCAAGACAGTATGGTATTGGCACAAAAATAGACACATAGACCAATGGAATAGAATTGAAAACTCAGACCTGGACCCAAAGGTATACAGCCAACCAATCTTTGACAAAGCAGGAAAGAATATCCCATGGAAAAAAACAGCCTTTTTAACAGATGGTGTTGGGAGAACTGGACAGCAACATGCAGAAGAATGAAACTAGATCATTTTCTCACACCATGCACAGAAATAAACTCAACATGGATAAAGGACCTGAACGTGAGACAGGAAACTATCAACACCCTAGAGGAGAAAGCAGGAAACAACCTCCTTGACCTCCACCGCAGCAACTTCTTACTTGACACATCCCCAAAAGCAAGGGAATCAAGAGCAAAAATAAACAATTGGGACCTCATCAAGATTAAAAGCTTCTGCGTATCAAAGGAAACAACCCACAAAATTAATAGGCAACCAATGGAATGGGAAGAGATAGTTGCAAATGACATATCAGATAAAGGGTTAATATCCAAAATCTATAAGGAACTCCCCAAACTCCAAATCCGAAAAACAACCCAGTGAAGAAATGGGCAGAAGATATGAACAGACACTTCTCCAAAGAGGACATCCAGATGGCCAACAAACACATGAAACGATGCTCAGCATCGCTCCTCATCAGGGAAATACAAATCAAAACCACACTCAGATACCACCTCACGCCAGTCAGAGTGGCTAAAATGAGCCAATCAGAGAACTCTAGATGCTGGCGAGGATGTGGAGAAACGGGCACCCTCCTACACTGTTGGTGGGAATGTAAACTGGTACAGCCCCTCTGGAAAACAGTGTGGAGGTTCCTCAGGAAACTAACAATAGAACTCCCCTATGACCCAGCAATAGCACTGCTAGGAATTTACCCAAGGGATACAGAAATGCTGATGCATAGGAGCGCATGTACCCCAATGTTCACAGCAGCACTCTCTACAATAGCTAAAACATGGAAAGAGCCTAAGTGTCCATTCACTGATGAATGGATCAAGAAGATGTGGTTCATCTATACCATGGAATACCACACTGCAATGAGAAAGAATGACATCTGGCCATGTGTAGCAACATGGATGGACCTTGAGGGTGTTATGCTGAGTGAAATAAGTCAGGCAGAGAAGGACAGATACCATATGTTTGCACGTATAGGAGGATTGGGAGGAACTTAACTGAGGACCATGGTGGGGAGAAGAAGGGGAAAAATAGTTGTGGAGAGGGAGAGAGGCAAACCATGAGAGACTTTTGAATGCTGAGAACAAACTGAGGACTGATGGGTGTGGGGGAGGGAGGGGAGAGATGGGCATGGAGGAGGGCACTTGTGGAGATGAGCACTGGGTGTTATATGGAAACCAACTTGACAATAAAGTATTCATAGAAAAAAAAAAGATATTTTTAACCTCACACAACCTTGCCATTACTGTTTTATACAGTGGTAATAATAATCATGACACACACCGCCTATGCTCCAGATACTTTCCAAATACTTTCCAATACTCTTTCAAATCATTCTTATGGTAACTCTTGGGGAAACAGTATTATCATCACTATTTGAAAAAGGAGAAAAGAAGGACACCCTGAGATTAATTAATTTTCCCGTGATCACAAGAATTACATGCAGAGTCAGGTATTCAATACAGACTGTTGGCTTCAGAGTCCAAGCTTATAATCACTCTGAGTTTCTCTTTCAGTTTTGAAAAAGATGGTATTGGCTACAGAATTTTAGGTCAATGGTTATCATTTAGTGCATTAGAAACATCGTTCCGCTGTGTCCAAGTTTTTTTTTTTTTTCTCGTAAAGAAGTCCTCCATGAGTCTAATTACTGCTCCTTTATCATTAATTGGAAATTCTCTGTGGTGGCTTTAAATGTTTGGGCTTTGCTTTTGATACTTTTGAATTTTACTGCCATGTACTTATATGTAGATATCATTTATTTGTTACTTATGTACATATATGTCATATTATATTTTATTTAAAAGCTTCTTGGGGCACCTAAGTGGCTCAGTAACGATCTGACTTAAAAAAAATTTTTTTTAATAGTTTATTTATTTTTGAGACAGAGAGAGACAGAGCATGAGCAAGGGAGGGGCAGAGAGAGAGTGAGACACAGAATCTGAACGAGGCTCCAGGCTCTGAGCTGTTACCACAGAGCCTGATGCAGGGCTTGAACCCACAAACTGCAAGATCATGACCTGAGCCGAAGCCGGACCATCAACCAACTGAGCCACCCAGGTGCCCCAGGATCTGACTCTTGATTTCAGCTCAGGTCATGATTTCACAGTTGTGAGATCAAGTCCTACATTGGGCTCTGTGTTGGGCATGTAGCCTGCCTAAGATTCTCTCCCTCCCTCACCTCCTGCCCCTCCCCTGCTTGCTTGTACATGTGTGTGCACTCTCTCTCAAAACCAACCAAACAAACAAATAATAAGTAAATAAAATCAATTGGCTTCTTGAATATGGATTTAGCATCTTGCAAATTCTAGAAGGTTCTCAGCCCTTACGCCTGCACCCCGCTCTCCTTCACTTCCCCATAAGGAATTCTTAAGTCTTAAACTTTCTGTGTCTTTAATCTTGCCATCATACTTTCTATCTTTCTTTTACTAGTCTGGGCTGAACTCTGCATATTTTCTTTAGTTTTTAATGTGACTTAATGAAATTCCAGTCTTCAAGTGTTATATTCCTATTTCTGAGAAGTCTTTTAATTGTCTTCCTGATCTTCCTGTTCTTTATGATTATTTTAAAGTTTTCTTCTTTTATAACATGCTCACAGTCCCCATGGGTGATGCATTTGCAGGTCTGATTTTGCTGTTGGAGGGTTTCTTCGGGTGTTGTTAGTGGTGTCCTGTTTCTTTGTATGTTTTTGTGATTTTATTTCACTATGAGTTGCTCTCACAGTAAACTGTGAACATTATACATAGAAATACTTTGAAGCCTGGGATATTTTTCTCCAGAACAGGTTGGTATTTGGTTTTGGAGATACTGTCCAGGCTCACTGAGCCAAATTTATATCTTTAGTCTGTGTGTGTGTGTGTGTGTGTGTGTGTGTGTGTGTGTGTGGTGTGTCACTCAGGCAGTATGAATTCAGGCTGTCATCTTCTGAGAAGACAGTTTATCATTATGTGTTCTCAGGGGAATAGTTTTCTTCCTTCTGCTCAGGAGAAATATGACAATGAAGGCATTTCCTTGAAGTTCTCTGTGGCAGAATGGGGTTATTTCTAGTTTTCCCTCATCCTTGGGCTATGGCCCTGTTGGAGTCTGAGAATTATTGAGGGAGGGGAGTGTGGTGACTTCCATCACAAAACTCTACAGAGTAAATGAAAACTTGTGTTTAAGCTCACTCAGTTCAGAAAAAAATAATTTCAGTCTGTCCATGTTCCCACTTGCATTCAGGACACGGCTTTAGTACTTCTTATTTTCTTGCCAACATACAGATACATTAAGATGACATTTTTTGTGTTATATATAAAAGTTTTAGTTGCTTTCTAGGAGCATTCATCTATCGTATATTCCACGATGTTTATGAAAATCGAAGAGAACCATACTTCCTTCATACCCTGATATCAGTTGCCTTATAGCTGAACGAAATATGAGCCAGTCCATGACTCAAAGATGATTGTTTCTATTTATTTACAACATCTCCATTATAAATGGACTTTTATGGTTTCTCAGATAACTCCTATTTTTGCTTATTTCCAACTTATTAAAAGAACACTTTATGCCTCCATCCTCTTCATCTCCCAATATACTCATCTTCAGAAAAATCCGATACAAACTACCCACCTTCAATATTCTTGGACAAACTCTAAATTCAAAAACATATATTGGTATGCCCTGGCAAATTTTAAAATATAGGTGATTGCTATACTAGGGTATAAGAAAATACCAAAGTATTCAAATTCTTTAGAAGACTCCTGACATTTATAAACACTAAATCGTCAGCAAATCTGCAAATTGGTGAATATGACTGACAGGGAGATTTTATAGCTATTGATTGCTTTTTAGGTTTCCATTTCTGTTAAGAATAAGATATATCCTGTGTCTATCATTGCATAACACAATAGATTTATCAACTTTCACTAAATGTTCATCCTCAATGAACAAAAATTATTGTTATTACTCATATATTTAATTTATAATAGGACTTTGTTTTCTGGCAATGACCACTCATAAAGGCCGACTTTTAGGCCAAAAAGAGTATCATAATATTTATTTAAATGTACATTTGGATTGGAAAAGGAAAGATCAAAAATGTCAAGAAAGTATAATCCACGAAAGCACCCAGACTCTAAAGCCAATAATTGCCCTGCGGACATCTGCCTATCACTTGTATGTTGGCCATTTTCAGTTTAATGAGATGACCACATTGAGGGCACGATATAAAACCTAGGGCCAGCACATGTTTGGAGCCTAAGCCAGGACGCTAAAAGGCAGTATTCAGCAAAATAAGGAACCAAGAAAGAAGCAACCCAGTAACATTCCTGTAAAATGGGGGTAAACCACAAAAACCAAAGGATCTTTAAGGCCCTAACCTCCACTGCTTTCAAATGGAACCAAAGCTCAGGAATGTCCTGGCGAGGAGTTCTGTTGTACCACCTAGCTGTACAAGTTACTCAGACTTTGAGCAAGTTACTCAAACTCTCTACTCCAGTTTTCTTGTCTGTACAAATGAGTAGAATGGCAATAAAGCCCACCTTATAAGGTTCTGAGATGGAGTCCATTATCTTATGTGTGTATTACTTAGAATTATACCTGGCACATGGTACATAAGTAAGTGATAGGTATCTATTATTATGCTCACCTGAGGTACTGTACTCTTTCGGCCACATGTTCTCAAGGCCACAGTGAGTTCATCTCTAGGGGTGGGCACATGACCCGAGCTGATGAGTCTGAGTCATTCTTGGAGTTATTAGGCAGGAGCCAATCCCTGTGTGGTACAAGCACCATGGATCTGAGATGAATAAGTGGTAGAAGTCATGTCCCCTATCATTTTCTGGTAGCTGTTCTGCCACAGGAAAGAGTAAAGCCAGCATAAAAGATAACAAGAGTTTTTTCTTTGCTTCCACAGTTTCTGAGGTCCAGCTATAAGTGCTCCCCCCACCCCCAACTACATCGGTGATCTCCTCCTTCAAACAATTCCTCCTTTTTACCTCAACTGTTTCAGATTACTCGACCATCACGGGGATTACTTAATCCTATATATGACTGTCACATGCAGCCACGTTGTGCACTATTGATATCTTTTGTGACACAGAAATGAGTAACGGAATTTATCTTTCAACTTTCATTTACCCATTAGAGCATTCTTTTAAATACAGAGTTAATGGCACCATTAGCAAACAATGTGCTAAGAAAGCACTTCCTGGGTACACCCCGGGTTTCTGGGTTATCTGCATCTTAAGATATTTGAACCATTAATAAAAGTTCAGAGATAAAATTCTGGAACAAAATTCCTAGGCCTTGCATAGTTAGGATTCCTTTCAACAAGAAGCTTAGGCTATTCTAATACAGAGCTAGGGTGGCGGTTACCATGTGACTGTTAGAAAAAGCCAAGAAGTGGCAATCAACAGCTGAGTATATTATATCATCGCAGTGCTTAACGATAACATACGGCAATACATAATTATAAACTATATAATTAAAAAATATATATATCATTCGCAGACTCACACTAGGATTTATTTATAAGTTACATTAGATGGTAAAACTCCCTAGACAAAGCACAAGTAGCCTACTTGCCATTCAGAAAATGTGTGTTGAACCAAACATATTTCCCCCAGACATCCACACATCTGTTTCTAACTTATTAGTCTGCATCATCCTCATTAATTAATACAGTGGCGATATCAGATCCCAGTCACTGTATCACCCCTGAATTTGCCAGATGTTCAATACACTGAGCACCAAATGACCCTTTCTCCCTCTCAGCTGGTACCTACATTGGTTTCACGGGTGATATTTCTCTTGGATGAAGAAGCCCACAATGAAAATTTAGAACACCCCCGAAGCAATCTCAGCTTCCCCTTGATGTCACGATGTCCATCGCCAGTTTTAAATTTAAAACGCAAATTTGTATAGCAGTTCGAGCTATACAAAATTTAAATCGTGCTTGTAACAAAAACACTGGTAATGTTTTATCATGTTTTGCTACAGAGCCACACACAAGTGAATGATCCAATATGAGAGAAATTTAGGTGGTTCAATGATAAAGTTCAGTGTCGGAGCTCACAAATACACATATGAGCCCCATGACTTGGGCAATAGTGTTTGCCTTCATTCAGAAGACAGGCATTGTGGGGGGAGATAGTATGCAAGGTGCTGGGGATTGGGGAAGCGCTGGGCAGGCACATCTCCATCCTAATTCTGGCACTTACCGGCTAAATGTCTGAGTCATTACTGAAGCTTGGAAGCTTATTTATCACAACTATGCGGTGTGTAACAGTAGTGTCACATGAGATTGTTTAGAATGAAAGAATAAGAACATTTGTTAAGTGCCTAACACAATGCCTAGTGCATAGGAAGTTCTCCATTAACATTAAAATCCAGAAGACACCAAAATAAACTGGGAAACAATTAGGAGAATGGAAAACAGGAAGAGAAAAGAGGAAGACTGAAACGTCAGTGGTGTGGTTGGCTACAGAAATTCACAGGCCAGGTTATTTCTAATCCACTTTAATGGTACAAGAACATAAATAAGGAAAAACTGTCATGGAAAATTTGCTGTCCACAAATTGCTGGCGATTGTCCTGTTATTTTGAGGCCACTGACCCTATTATCGGACGCTGACTGCTTTTATTTACAACGCATATATACCCTCTTCCTTTCAAAATATTCATTCAAATCCCCAAAGCAAAATCTTTTCTTTGCTGCCTAAAAATAATTATAGAACAAAGACAAAGCCCATGGGAACTACACTCCCGATGTTCTTTTCACAGCGACAATAGGTTCCTGGGCTTGTCTCTTCCTGTGTTTCTTTGCGGGGTTTTCTGTCAGCTACTCCTCTGAGCTACAATCTCCTTGTGGTTGATTTTTAAAACTGCGTTCGGTTTAAGCCCATCTTGCCTTGCCCTCTGCTATGTCCATTTTCTCTCCTGATTAGATCCACAAAAGCTTCCCACCCCTTCCTGGAGCTACAACTGGGAAGCGAGCATTGGAAATGACTGTCATGAAGCCACTTCAGATTCTGCAATACATGGAAATCATAAATTGACTAAAGGTGTTTAGAGCTAATACGATATGGTCAGGCCTTCTGAGAACCATTTTAAGGTGGACTTTTAAAAAATTGCCCCTTGCCTCTCCTTCCCTCTGATGCTTTACAGAATGGAAGCCACCACCATAATGAGTTGGAAGAGCTACTGAAATGAGCGCTAAGGGCAAGCCATGGCTATCAGCGTTTTATGAAACCTCCATACACCAGAGTGAGATAGGATTTTTAAACTGTGTGTAGCTGTGTTTACCAAAAGCTAATTAACGGGATTAAGCTGCCGAGTTATGCTTTTCCCAGCGGGCAAACTAAAACAACATTTAGAAAGATACCCCATATCTAATCTTAAATTAGTCTTGTGCTTCCATGTTTATGTCTCAGCTTTGGAGTGGCTTTAGAAGGCATCAACAGAGTTAAAGAGATGCCACTCCCCTGAAGGGCCTTTCCAGACTGATAACAGAATCATGAAAAGGCAAATCATGTATACTCAACGAGAGCCAATACAGGACACTTCTGAAGGTTCAAATTGTCTCAAGAATGCAAATTTTAAAGAAATGTACCATAAGAAATATGCCCGTGTTTAACCCGTGTAATTGAATTCATTATCTTCATAAAAATATCTACTAAGTCCATCCCATGAAATGCTGTTTATGCTAACAACATAGTTTTTTTAATAATAGAAAAGTACAATATTATATAATGTATTGTAAATTCTTACTCTATTTATTATGCTATAATTCTCCTTAGACTTATTTTGTTCTTTCATAAAAAGATTTGCTGTGAAACTAACAGCAGAAACAATAGGGTTTGAACAATATTTGTTGAGAGAAGGGCTGAGGAGCCAGCGGAAACATTTCATGTTATTTCCATCGTTTCAAATATTTTATGACATTATCACTGCTAACATTACTGTGAAATGTAATCCAGTCCCATCTCTTCATAAAAATATAACTGCTCATCGACAACAATTTTAGGAGTTGATTTAAGTCTCTTTAGGAGTTTTTCTGTCATTTGGAATATAAAAAACCTTTTTTTTTTAATTTTAAAAAGGTGCCGTACTATTGCGTTATACTAAAAGTGTGGCATTCTTAATATAGCTCAGTTTATAAACTTTCACCTCAGTCTGTCACTAAGAAACAAGATTGACTTATTATTTCTTGTATATGTTTGCATTTAAAATAGATTTTTTTTCTTTATGGTTTCGTTTCTACTTGTTTCTCTACCACTGAAGTTAATCAATCAATAATTAATGATTTGCATTCGGTCCAACTTAGCGCTGTGGACACGGCACTTGGATAAACGCTGTGGGGCTGGGCTGTGCGTTGTAGGACACCCAGTCACGTTTTGGCCTCTACCCAGAAGAGACCAGAAGGGCCCTCCTGGGTGTGACAAGCAAAAGTGTCTGCAGACATAGCCAAAGGTCCCCTGGAGGGGAAAGCGCAAAGTCACTCTCACTCTCGGTTGAAAACCACAAGGTAATATGTATAGCTGAGGATATATAAAGATTGAAAAATCCCAGTGTACCCAATCATACGTAACTTTCAACTACCAAACTTTATGTAAAATTAAGTAATTTAAGAAAAAGAGGTAGAGAGCACCAATTTAAGGTCTAGAAAAATTCTACTCAATGTTAACATTTTCATTTTGAAATTTAATATAGTATGGAAAACACTGAATATAGAGTATTCAAATGAAGAGAGACGATTTTATCTCCATTTATATTGAAATGAAACGTCCAACATTCTGTCATTTTGGACATATATATACACCCATAAAACCATCCCCACAATCAAGATTTCAATTATACTAGAAAGTTTCCTTGAAAATTTACCCTGTGTAATCTGGCCCTTTCTCAGCTTCTAATCCCAGGCAATCACTGATCTGCTTTCTGTACCTATAGCTGAGTCTGAAATTTCTAGAACTTTATATTCATGGAATCATATTGTATAGACTCTGCCTCACTTCTTTCAGTCAGAATGATGTTTAAATGTATCCTTAGGACTGTGTATATCAATAATCACTTATTTTTATTGCTAAGTAATATTCCTTGGTATGGATATGCTAAGATTTTTTTTTTTTTAATCCATTCCGCTGCTGATAAACCTTTGGGTTTTCTCCAGTTTGAGATATGACAAATAAAGCTGCTGCGAACATTTGTACACAACTCTGAACATAAAGTTTTATTGCTCTTGGATAGATACCTAAGAGTAGAATGAGAGGATCAGGTGGGAGGTGTTTGTTTAACTGTCAGTTTTCCAATGTGAGTCTACCTTTTCACATACCGTCCAGCAGCAAATGGGGATTTTGGTGGCTCTACATTTTTACCTCCAGTTTGCATGGTTAAAAACATACAAGAGCTTCAAGGATTCATCATGGACATGGGGTGCTTGGGTGGCTCAGTTGGTTAAGCATCCGACTTCGGCTCAGGTCATGATCTCATGGTTCGTGGGTTCAAGCCTGTGTCGGGCTCTGTTCTGACAGCTAGCTAAGACCCTGGAGCCTGTTTAAGATTCTGTGTCTCCCTCTCTCTCTCTGACCCTCCCCTGCTCAAGCTGTGTCTTTCTCTCTCTCAGAAATAAAAAAAAAATTTTTTGAAAAAATTCATCATGGACAGTTCTTCACGAGAAGAAATGTTAGAGGAAGTCCTTCCTTCAAGTGGAAGGAAATGATACCAGACAGGAACATGAATTTGCACAAAGGAACAAAGAAGACCAGTTATAAGAACAACATGGATTAAAATAGGGCTTTTTCCTTTACTCTATAAGTCTCTTTAAAAGATAGGAGACATCTTGTAGCCAGAAGAAAAACAATGTAATGAGATAAATAGCATATACAGCAGAAAAAAATGTGGGACAAAGTTGGGAGAGAAGAAATGGAAGTCTTTTAAGGTTCTTACAGCGTACACCATGTAATAAAATACTATCTGGAGTAGACCATAATAAATTAAAGATGTACACTTTAAATTCTAAAGCGACCACGAAAATAACATTATATAGTGTTGCAGGAAAGAAGCCAACAAAGGAAAAATGATGGAATTATAAAGAATACTTCATACAAAAAAAGAAGGAAAGGAGGGGAAAAAAGGAAGAACGACTAGATGATATAACTGGGCAACAGCAAGATGGTAGCCGGAAACCCAAATTCCAGCCCAAAATGTGAGAGAAAGAGTGAGAGAGCCTCCCTAAGTCAGATATTCAATTTTGACAAGAGCTGAGTATAAAACAAACAGCTTCATTTCCAAAGGAGTATATCTGGGGAGTGTGCCAGGGAGGTCCCAAGTTCTAAACTCAAAGGAACTGCTTCTCTTTGCCAGAGGCCACAATCGGCGATTTACAGCTCAAAGGGAGCCTTACACTCGCGATGTCCCAGAAGTATAGAGCTTCAGCTCCTGGGAAGAGCCTCTGAACCTGCTTATAGGGTGACACTTCTCAGGATACCCAACTGAAACGCGCACAAGGAGTGCCCCAGTGGGACTCAGACTGGACCTGATACTCAGTGTATGATAAGTTTTAAGGCTTTCCCTTGGGTGGTGGAAGTCTGGAAAAAAAATATATATATACCAGTATATCCCTGACTTCCAGAGGGCCTGAATGTAGCAAATCCATCCACGTACTCCCAGGAAACATTATTTGCAGAGCACGCTCGTGAGGTTTTTGGACTTTATCAGCCATATCTGTGAGCAAAGTCATGGTATCTTCAAAGTCAGGGCTATTGTGACTAAGCTTCTGACTTGTCAACCAGCAGGACATCAGGAGTATAGGTAAGACTTTAAAAACAAGAGTATAGAGTCACCTGTGCTATGATCTGACAGTCCCACTGGTGGTAAATGATGGGCGAGTGTTTCACTAGCACTTCTGTATACGCAAGGCTTCCCCATCAAAAGAGTCTCTTCTGACACACATAGCTCAGAGAGATACAACCCCACAACCCAACAACAGCCGATGTAGAAGCACGACCAGTACACTGAGAAGCCCAGAAGTCCTCACCCAGAAGGTCTCAGTGCTTCCTTTGCTATTGCGAACCTTGCTCAAACTTCATCAGTTCACTTATGGCGTCTCCCTCCCGGGTGGGAACAGATGGAATTGTGACTTGGCCCCCTGTAATCAGCAAAAGTACAAAAACGTCCCCCCACACGGTGACCCAGCATCCAACCCATGGCTTTGTAACCGTAGTCTTTAAGTTTGAGAACTTAATTTTTAATATAAACGCCAACGTATTTTATTCATATCCACTCTACCACCCTTTGTTTTCAATTTAACCAATCCATTTTATGTGCCCTTTCTCTCTTGCCTTTCATAATAAACACTTATCATCATTCCATTTCGTTCTATTAAAGTGTTAAACTTAGTTTTACTACTCTTTTAATAAGAACCCTAATGACACGCAATCTTGACATATTACGATCTAAAAAACAAAATCACAGCTTTTACTACTCCTAAGGTTTATGCTTGAACCTTAGAACACTTTAATTCCATATACCAGCCCCTCAACTTTTGTAAAACCACACACTGTCATATATTTTATTATTTTTTAGAAGCTGCTTATTTTCCATCAACTGTATTTCCGCTTTGTTTGCCTCTGCGGGAGAGCAGCTGAAGACCACTCGCTGGCTCCTGCCCCTTCAGCGGCCTGGGCGCGGCCCCTGCGACCTGGGCCACCAGGCATCTGCCCAAAAGGCCCGGAGGAGCGCGCCTGCCGCCTGGACACGAGCCTGCGGCTTCAGGTGGAGCAGCAGTGAACCCAGGCGGTGGAGCAGCAGTGAACCCAGGCGGTGGAGCAGCCCGTCCACCCTGAAATTCCTCTTGGGTCACAGCCTTTGCAGCAACATCCTGCTCTTCCTTTTCACTCTCTTCAGGGTGTCTGTAGAGGCAGGGCTCAGGCACGACCCGCCATGGGTGTGCACCGGAAATGGCACCACACCTGCGCAGAACTTGGGCCGGGGGGCGGGGGGCGGAGGGGGAAGGAGGTGCAGCACCCACCACATCAGGCCCACTGAGCGGGCTCCCTTGTTGTTGCATGGGTGGCGATGTCCACACAGCGCAGGGGAGTGTGTTACACAGAGTGAGGGCAGCCCGGTTAACATAGGGCGCCGCTGTGAGAGGCTGGTGGTCAGCCCTGGGATGGGTCACCACCACAAGGCTGCCTGGATGTGGTTAGAGAAGGTTCCAGGTGTGAAGGAGCCGCAGGAGGAGTGGCTCCAGCCGCTCTCCTCCTTATTCCAAACCTGATGCACAGCCTGTGCGTAGAAAAGTCTCTGAAGGGAACCTCGGTCAAGGACTCAGCCCCTCTGGCTGGTTGTTTCCTCACATATTTAGATAGCTATTTCAGTGCCTTTGTTTCTAGATCTCTCTACCTTAGGCCTTCGGCCAGGATCCTTTTCACGTATCCCTGCCAAGCCCTCCTTAGCGGGGGAGGAAGGGGAAATCAGGAAATCAGGACACTTCTCCCCACTATGACTCGGCACCCTGTGCTTTTCTGCTCTTGGCATTTCTCCCTGACTTCACCCCAACCAGCAGGGCCCATGAACTGCGGGAGCCTTTTGCTCCGGGCCCCTTCAGCTGTGGGACGCCCCCCATCTGCACGGATCTACCTGACCTTCAAATGGCACATCATTCCATGGAGGCAAATGGAATCAAGAAGTCGGCTGTTCTCTGGGTTTAGTCCCCTGTTCATACCAGCTCAGTACGGGATTAAGGTTTACCACGCTCACTTTTGGCTTCTTGCTGTAATCGGTTATTCCATACCTGACAGTTTACCTTCCCTCCCAGCTCAGCGGAACCCCGGACAATTTTTCCTCAGCTCCCTTTCCCTAGTTTTTGCTATCTCCTGACTGCCATTAAACATTTTCCTTCTGTATTATATCCAGATTTTATAGTTATTTTCGGAAAAAGTGCTGTCCCATTGCTATCTAATCTATCCTGCCCAAAAGTGTAATTTCCACCTACTGCCTTTCAATTAAACATCGCGCAAGTCTCACAGAACACTTCTGATTACACTTCGTTAACCGAACTGAGTTAGATTGTTGAAGCGAGCCTCAAGTGTGTCTGGGAAAGAGACCGTCCTATGACTGAGAACACTCTCATCTTAGGTCCCGTTAGTAAGGAAAAGGCAACCACCAGCCCCTTCCACACTCTCCCGTTTCTTCTGGGGTTCCATGCGGCTTTTGCCATCCGCCTTGCTTCATGCTGTCTGCGTTGCCTAACACTGGCTGAACGGATTATGTATAGTATGTTGAGCTTGTATTCACAGGGTAGGTACCTGATATTAGTGGCATGGTCAGAGACTAGTTAGCTGATGAATCACCAACACTTGTGAGTTGGCGTGGCTTAAAACAAAGAACATGTTCATAGTGACAGGTGGGTGCATGCCTTGCAAATCAAAAATACATTGGACTAAGTCAATGTATTTCTTCATTTTATAAATACTGTGTGGTTGAAAGTTCCAATGGTTAATGCCCCTGAAAATGAAATCGTTTTGACTATTTTTTTCTTAAAGTTTATTTATTTTGAGAGAGAGAGTGAAAGAGTGAGCTGGGGAAGGGCAGAGAGAGAGAGAGAGAGAGAGAGGAAGGGAGGAAGGGAGAGAGCAGGCTCCATAGTGTCAGCATGGAGCCTGACATGAGACTCTGTCCCATGAACTGTGAGAACATGGTCTGAGCTGAAATCGAGAGCCAGACGCTAAACTGACTGAGCTGCCCAGATGCCCCAATTTTGACTCTTTTAATGGACTGTTTTCTTATTGTGTAGACCACTCTAAAAAAAAGACTGCAAAAATTACATTTGATGCTAGAGTCATCCTAATTTCAGAGTTATTTTTGTATCACTATAACTTAATATGTATATGTTTGTATGTCTTGGGTACTGAAAGGAGAAAAAAGGAAGGAGTTATAGAAGTCACTAATGTTTCTCAGAGTTTGTGACCAAAATATAACAGGATAATTTGTAGGTTTAACAATTTTGTATTTTAACGTGACCTTTATCTCTGATGACATCTATATCTAATAGATTGTACCAGTGAGTTGATTAGAATGATACCCTTCTCAATTTTAACTAATAGTCTTAAAAGATATACTATAAAAATAACTTCCAAATCATGTGTCTAGGATCCTGTCAAAAAGCTCATCCTCTTAAAGCAGATACAATGCTCTCTGGGACACGTACGTCATATGCAGGCGTTCAATAGATTACCCGTGCGTGTTCTGTGTAGGTGTTACAATAGCTACTCTTCAGTAAATGCTAGAGGTTCTGATCCTACGTAAGAACAAAATGCATTATATCAGGGCCGAATAGAGGCACAGAAAGGATACCATTCGTTTTGCTAGGGATCATTTAATCTAAAGAATTACAAACGGATATTGAAGAGAAATGGCGATAAAGGCAACAGGGAGGTATGACAGCGAGTCATCTCAGGAGGCAACTATGGCAGCTGTTGCTAGGTCTGGAGAGAAGGGAGACCGGATTGAACACCTAGAAATGTAGAGGAGCAGAGACTCAGATCTCTGATGTGCTCACCCCCTGGGCTGGGGCTGGTGCCCCAGAAGCGTAGAGAAGAGCTGGGATTGAGACCTAACAGGAGGGTGACACAGCCCACTGTGCTCATGTCCTTGGGAACAGGTTGAGGATGATTCTCAAAGAGTTGGAGCGACTCCCACTTTGCCTCTGCTGAGGAAGGGGCAAGGCGGAGTGGCTCCCAAAGGACAGAAGACAGATGGGAATGACCAGGTCTCTCTCCTTCTCCAGCGGATCACTGTCTCTCTACCACCCCCTGCCGGCACGGGGGAAATGTGCTCCGCACACGGCCGGCCTCAGCAACACAGAGTGCAGGAGGCAGAAGCTGCAACAGAAAATGGATGAGTAACTAGCACAAAGGTCTACGTACGCTACCAAAGGAAACACTGGGCTATACATTTCCTGATAGCTCCATATTCACTCTGCGGGATTTTATTTTGCTGGAGGATATTATTAATACAGTCAAATGTGGACAAAATAAAATGAACTTGAAACCATGTCCCCTAAATTTCAAGTGGGTATCTGTTCTCATTTTATGAAAAACTGGGCTAAAAAACAGAAAAGCTAAAGCAGGTTCAAATTATAACATAAGTTGCTTGTGAACACATCTATCCCGTACTTTCTGAGATAGTCTTAATTTCAAAAATAAAGCTTTGGTTTGAAATTTCTTTCTTGTAAGCATGTGATTTTTAATGTATAATATATCATGTGACTATTTATTTTTTATTTTTTAATGTTTATTTACTTTTAGGAGAGAGAGCGTGTGTGAGCATGAGCAGGGGAGGGGCAGAGGAAGAGAGAGACACAGAATCCGAAGCAGGCTTCAGGCTCCCAGCTGTCAGCACAGAGCCCGACACGGGGCTCGAACACAGAAACTGAGATCATGACCTGAGCTGAAGTCAGACACTTAATTGACTGAGCCACTCAGGTACCCCTATAACTATTTAAACAAACAAACAAATAAGCAAATGAATAAAATTTCTTTCTTGTAACACACGTGTGCTCACAGGTTAGGGCCTAGGCTCTGCGTGTGTGTAAGTGTGTGTGTGTGTGTGTATACCAAGCGTTTTTTTAATATATATCTAGAAAAGTAACATCATCCTGATTGAGCTTTTAGATCGAAACAAAGTAGATTATTTTAAACGAGACCCTAGCTTAAAGTCTCTCTGGCCTCTGGCACCGATTCTTAAAAAGTAGAACCGCAACTTTTAATGGAGAGAAGTGAGGATGACATTTGGCTGATGCAGGAATACATTTTGGTTAGATTCCACCTCATTCTGGAAGAAAAAAAGAACGTTCAAGCAAATAATATAAATGAGCTAAAAATATAACTTCAGTTGTCATAGGCAACCCTTTCCTTCCAAGCCGAAGAAAGGATAAGGAGAAGAAACATATGGAAGAAAAGGACACATGATCTGGAAGTAGGCACAAGAGAAATCTAAGAATAACATGAACACATATGCTCTATGCAACTAATCAAGCAAATTACCAGCCAGGAAAGCTCAGTGTCCCTCAGTGAATTCTCATTTACTTCTAAGAGGAGTTTCTACAGACCCATTTACCTTCCAGCTGGCAATGACTAGGTAAAGTAAAAACTGTTAGGAACAAAGGATAAGAAGAGTGAGTAATTCCAGTGAGGCAAGGCAGGGCTAAACACTCCTCTGCGGTTCCGTCTAAAAACTCCGTCTCATAAAAGCAGAGAAACCCATCTTATTGACTAAATCACAGAATGTACACTAGCATTTATAATGGAAATCATATATCACACACACAGCTTTTTTTTTTTTATTTGTCACTCTTGGCAGACTCTGTGCCTAAAATTATAGATTTATTGATTTCAAATCTGTATTTTTGTAAACTTTCCAATTTCCCCTGTATCGGTTTCCATTATAAATACCCACTGATGTGCTTTTCATAGTGCTACTTAACTTTCTTAAGTAATTGTTTTAACTCACCAAGTTTGTTTGTGTGTGCGTGTGTGTTTTGTTTTTTTTTTTTTACTTTGTTTCATTTGATTTTTTTCTTTGCCTTTGTTTGAATGTTTAGGAGCTCAGGGAAGCCAAACTCAGATGTTTGAAACATAAAACCTAGATGGGACTGTTTTATTGATAATATTAACTCCAAAGTGCTCATCCTGTTTTCAAATGAAAAACAATTTGAGACTGAAGAGGGAGACTTTGGAAGGGTTAACAGGTAGTAAAGTACAAAGCAAGCAATAGACAGATGGTAGAAGGAAAGATGAAAATTCTCATTTATGAAAAAATGTGATAAGACACAGCAGTAAAACAGAGCAAACAAAGCTCAGGCAGTTGACTGTGATGGTTACTACTGCATCGCATTTTCCTTGAATTCTGAGGCTGAAAAACCAAAGCTATGTTTCTGTTCATGAGGAACTTCAGACACATAAAATCACACCCGGTATGGTGATGTATGCACTGAACTTTGAGACATTCTGTGGCCTACTACTGATCAATTTCTGTAAATTTTCTGAGAGTTAGAGGAGGGAAACCATAGATTTAAAAAAATTATTAGAAGCAGAACTCTGTAGGTCCAGGGGTTCACCCTTATTAACTATATTTTTTTTTATCATATTCTGCTTTCTGTCTTCCTGCCTGTCAATAATTATGAAGAAAAAATGTTTTCATTATCATCTTTTAGGAATTTCCTGCTATCATTCTATCAACTTCTGCCTCATACTTTCAGGCTGTTTTAGATAAATAATCTTTATGTTTTTATTAATTTTTGAGGGATAGAGAGACAAAGTGTGAGCAGGGGAGGGGCAGAGAGAAAGAGAGACACAGAATCCAAAGCAGTCTCCAGGCTCTGAGCTGTCAGCACAAAGCCCAACGCGGGACTTGAATTCTTGAACCAGGAGATCATGACCTGAGCTGAAGTGGGACATGTAATCGACCGAGCCACCCAGGTGCCCCTAGACACATAATCTTTAAAAACTGCTGCATCCTCTTAATTAACAGAATGTACCCTTAGGTAATGAGGCTCTTCACTCTTCGTGTTTTTGTTGTTCATTTTAATCTGACTTTAACACATTACTCAACTTTTTAGTACTTTCATGCTTTTGTGTCTTCTTCTAAATAAGAACCTGTGTCTGGAACTTTTAAAATCCGATCTCTGAATTTTTTAACTAGAGGCTTTAACTAGAGTTTTATTCAAAGTATGGATACATTTGGAACTAGTTTTGCCATCTTAAATTTTTAAACATCTCTGGATCTTTCTTTCCCCGTATTTGAGTGACTTCAACTGAGACTTTTTCCAGGTTAGTCTTTGTGTGGCAAAATTTCTCAGGCCTTGAATGCCTAGAAATAGTTTTCATTAAATTATTTAATGAGAAATGATGGGTAGTATGGCTGAATATGACATTCTAATTTCTAAATTATTTTTGCACAATACTTCAAAAGTACTAATCCAGTCATCACTGGTTGAAAAACATGTCTATTAAAAAGTATTTGGTTTTCATAAAAGACTCTGTGTCTGCTTTTAGTTTCTAACCTAGCATATATCCTTAGATTTTACTATAATTTAAAAAAGTGGTTTTGGTATTTTTCCCCCTATTTCTCCCCATTGATACTTTATAAGTCCTTCCAATTGGAATTCATTTTTTTCCTTCTATTTCTCAAAACTTGATCTCCATGTTTTGGTATATATTCCTTCTTCTGAAATTTCATTTTCTCTCTTTGGGGATGCATATCTAGCTATCAGAACTTACACTTCAATTCTACATATCAACTTTTTAATTATATGTTCTATTTATTTTTTCCTCCTTCCCCCGGTAGTTTTTCTAAGTGACTGATGACTTAATCCATTCTTCTGCTCTATATAACTGCTACTTACATTGTGCTCTTTACTTAAACTATTATTTTTTATTCTACTCTTTATTCATCTTTCATATTCTAGTTTCCCATTATTAATGGATTATTCTGTCCCTCTTCATACATTTATGCTATTAAAAATATGTGCTTATCTTAATTTCTTGTTGTTTCTCTTGTAATATTTGTGGTTCAAATGGGATCCATGATTTGCTGGGATGTTTTCCTTTTTGAAAAAGTTGTGCTTCTTGAATATCTTGATATGTCGGTCTGTGAGCTCACTTTTCCTCTGGGAGGCACTGGCTACTCTATCAGGCAAAGTGTATTAAAGCCAGGCACGAGTTCAAGTCATTATGCATGAGCTTATGAAATGTAGTTAGTTGGGGAGCCTCAGGTTTGGAGCTCCAGGCACCAGACACCATGGTCAATAACTCCCAGGCCCATGAAACAACTCCTTGAGCTCTGATCTCCTTTGAAAGAGAGGCAGCATTAGGAGAGATACTCAACGTCACCAGTTCTGTGATGAACCAAAAAGGGAAGTGGCCGACCAGGAAAGTGTCACCTTGAAGTCAGTCAGTCTCCATCTCATTTCTCCATTCCTCTTAAGCACAGACCTCCTACCAGGCACTTATTCCTGCAAAGACTCCTAGGCCAGAGGTACAAGATGCTACAAGCATGATGAGGGGATGGACTGTGCAAAGGCACAGTGGTACTCACATTCAAGAGTTCTTTCTTTTTATTCCACCCGTTCCCGTCCATACCCACTTTTGTTCTGCTCCCAGCCAAAGCCTTTAAATCCTTCCAACATCTACCAGAAAGGTCAACATCAGCCATGCTCTGGGTTCTCTTGCTGTAACTTTCCAGGTGTTTGAGTTGGTTTACTTTGTCACTTCAGTCTTGCGTATCTAAATTATTACTGAGATATGTAGATAGAATGTTAGAAGTATAGCCTCTGATGATGATGTAAAACTCTGTTTTGCTGACCTTACGGACTGGACACTTTTGTAAAGTATTATCAACCATATTAAAACTACTATGAAGAATTGGGGCGCCTGGGTGGCTTAGTCGGTTAAGCGTCCGACGTTCGCTTGGGTCATGATCTCGCGGTTCGTGGGTTCGAGCCCCGCGTCGGGCTCTGTGCTGACTGCCAGCTCGGAGCCTGGAGCCTGTTTCAGAGTCTGTGACTCCCTCTCTCTCTGACCCTCCCCTGCTCACGCTGTCTCTCTCTCTCCTAGAAATAAAAAAAAAAAAAAAAAAAAACTACTATGAAGAAGCACTTTTTTTCATAGTTGCTTCGTAGCGGGTTTCCTGCACCTCACCAGAAAGTACTATTTCACTCACACTTGGACCAGATGGAGAATGGCAGCTACCCAAATACGCTGGGAGGAAGCTGACCCCAGATAGAAGCAGAAGGCCCAGAAATGATTATCTTTCCGACAGAGGAGCAGGCAATAATGAGTCTTCTAACATATATGTCCGATTTTACATTTTCCTATCAGAATCATTTACTTATTGTCGTATCCTGGGAAAATACACCAAACGGCAGAGAAAGAAACAGTTACTTGTCATTTCATCCAACTTACTAGGATTATTAAAAGTCTGTGTAGATCTTCTAGGACATTTGTCTGCTTCTTATCAATTTGGTTTAAAAAGTTGAATTATGCTGTATACATATTTTTGTAACTTTAATGATTCATGTCCTGTGAAAAATTTTAAATATCATTAAGTACTCTTCACTAAAATGTTATAATATTGGTGCCTGGGGGGCTCAGGCAGTGAAGCATCTGGCTCTTGATTTTGGCTCAGGTCATGACCTCGCGGTTTGTGAGTTTGGCCCTACATTAGGTTCTGTGCTGACAGTGTGGAGCCTCCCTGGGATTCTCTCTCTGCTCTCCCCGCTCTCTCTCTCTCTCAAAATGAATTTAAAAAATTTTAAATGATATAATATTACAGCTGCATAGTATTCTACTATGTAGGTAAATAATAATTACTTTCATAATGGACGTTTGAGATGTTTCTAATACTTTGCCATTTTACAAACATCATAGACAAAACAATCTTTTTTATGTAAATTACTTTGCCTATTTTTAGTTGTTTATTGAGCACGTAATCCTAAGTGTTTGGTACTGGGTGGTAAGTGATTTTTTAAAACAGTTTTTTTGTTTGAAATATGCAAACATAGTGCAATGTCAGGATCTTAAATGCATGGCTCAGTGAATCTTTACATAGGTGTACCCTTGTGTAACCACACACACTTGGTAAGATGTGTCACATTGGTAAGACGTGTAACATTTCCAGTTGGGTCAGGTTTTAATGGCTACTCATGAATACTGAGAAAAATGTTATCAGTTTAAATTGTATTTGAGCCTTTTTCTCCCCAAACCTTTAATAACGTAAGTTCTTTTCTGCTGAAATCTTATAATTTTGATGTAAAAACCTGTAGATGATTATTATTACTACTCTTTACTAGTAAACAAAATTACCTTTTTCCTAGAGAACAAAACCCTAAGTGTGTGCTTTATCACCTATCTTCTGGTGTCAACCTAGGAATTTGTCTGAATTTTCTCTTGATAGATTTCGTTAGAATCAGTCCTATAATATTGAATCCTCTCAGTGCAGGACAAAAAAAAAAAGGCTAAAAATTCTAATGATATCTTACTAAAAAATTAAATATTATGACTTATTGGCATCTAATTTGTTTAAGTCTATTTATTTTTCAGAGAGAGCATGCGCACTGGCGGGGAGGGGCAGAGGGAGAGAGGGAGACACAGAGTCTGAAGCAGGCTCCAGGCTCTGAGAGGTCAGTGCAGAGCCCGACAAGGGGCTAGAACCCACCAACTGTGCCATCATGACCTCATCCTAAGTTTGACACTTAACTGCCTGAGTCACCCAGATGCCCCTAAATTCTTGAATATAAAAAAATTAACAACTCATATCCTTCCTAACATAACTCTTAGAAATTTCTACCAGCTTTGCATACCACTCAAAGTGATTTGTGGCTTCTACTCTGTCATTTTTACAACTGCTGAAAGAATAAGTCCAAGAATAAACACAAGAAAAGAACAAGAGCAGGCCAACACTTGGAACCATAGAACTAAGTCATTGTCAAAAATACAACACAATTATCTCCACGAGGCAGTATTAACGCACACCATTCACATATCAGGTTCTGAGGAGCAGTGTAAATGGCTGGCGGAACTAAAACTGTATCTACTTGACTCTTCGGTCGAAGAGGAGGTGTCTACCAAAGCTAAACACCAAGTAAATTTTTGAGAGCCCAGGGAAATGACAGTATGAGATCAACTCACAAATACACACACTTGATCGTACAAAAATTTCAAAGAGGACTTGATAGGGAAAAGCTCATTCAAATGACCATTCATAAAAGGAGAACTCCCAAGGGGCGCCTGGGTGGCTCAGTCAGTTGAGCATCCAACATGATCATGGTCATGATCTCACAGCTCGTGGGTTCGAGCCCCGCATCGGGCTCTGTGCTGACAGCTCAGAGCCTGGAGCCTGCTTCTGATTCTATATCTCCTCTCTCTGACCCTCCCCTGCTCACGTTGTCTCTCTCTCTCTCTCTCTCTCAGAAATAAATAAAACATTAAAATTTTTTTTAAAAAAAAGAGAGAACCCCAAGAATACTCAATTAATAAAGATTTTAAAACGTTAAGATAAGAATGTTGGAAACACATTGTGGGGATGAGCACTGGGTGTTATATGGAAACTAATTTGACAATAAACTATTTGTAAAAAAAAAAAAAAAAAAAAAGAATGTTGGAAACACAATATCAGAGGTCTAAAGAAGCGCTCCCTCACATTCAATTGAGATTCAGGGTCTCAGTGTTTCTGTATTCCATTTACATGAAAAAAGAAAAGGAGCGAGAGCTTTGGGTCACTCTATGTGCACCCAGGCACCATTTTCTTGGATTCTTTTGTTTCCCAATGTGAGCAGGAAGCTGTTCTTGACTTCCTTCACCGCCTTAGAGCTGAGGTCTCTGGGAGTTAAAGACTGAAGACAATGTCTCTCCACATGGATTGTAAACACGGAAACAATTGAGCTGCCCTTTGAACGCAGTTTATTTTCCCCAAAAGCCAAAAAAAAGAAATCACTCTCTATGAAGCCTCTGCTGCTCTGGGGACTTGGGTCACTGAGAAATCAATCCAGGGGGAGTCATTCTGGAAACTGGCTATTGGTTCCTTCATTTCCACATGAAAGCATTGCTTGCACTTATTCATACCCAAAGCAGAGCTGGTGCTACAAGCTTCCAGGGAAGATTCTACTTGTTTTATTTTTCAAGACAGCTTTAGGTTTCCATTTGAAAATGTGTTTCAAGCACTGTATCTATGAAGAGCAGGACTTGGGAGAAAAGCGTATCAAGAACCTCTGGAAATCTCCTAAAACTCTAGAGTTGTGTCTTGCTTGTTAGGTCTTAAGTCAAGTCTGGTTGTTGTTACTGGCTCTAAGGCCAATGATAGCTTAAACTGCTATTTGGGGCAGTTTCTTCCCAAGGTGTGTTTGACCCTTTCGAGAGGCCAGGCTGCTGCCGTAAGTGCTCTGCTACACACTGGCGACGGATAGGAGAGGCGTTAGTGACACACCTAAATGTGCCCTTGTGGGAACCTGGAAGGAAAGTAGCTGTAACCATCTCCCACCGGATTCCAAATCCGCTCTTCCCAGTCATTCTCCCCCAGGCTGTGTATTACCGTCCTTACTCTGTGTTTCCAGCTAGTTTATGGAAAGTAAACCAGTCCACTGCAGGAAGATGAGACATCACCAGAAGGCAGAAAGTCATAAAAAACCTGAAATACATTCAGAGAAATACCAATCGAATGTTACTAACTTAACAATAGTGCTTTCCTGAGATGATTGTTGGAAGACGGGGGATCTTGCGTGGCTAAGCGGAACAACCAAGGAGAAAATCTTGTTGAGGTTGGAGTCCTAGATTTTGTCTTGATCTTTCAGCTCTGATTACATAATGGCTAAGCTAGGTATTCACTGCCACAGTTAACGTTTAATCTCAACTTTTGGAGACACTAAATACCTAAACCAATTATTTCTCTGTTAGAAAAAATAAGCATTACACTTACACTTGGGGTATTGGAGAAATCAATCAAAATCTGCGTCTAAATCTCATCAAGAAACTATAGAGACTTACGCCCAAATATCAATATTCAAAGTATGATCAATAAATGTCTTTACTATTTTATAAGAGGTATATAAAATCCCGTGTTAGTTCAATCATTTCTATTTTTTATTTTCATTTCTTCAGACAGAGAGGGTAGCCTTCTATTTAGGACAGCAAAATGTGAAACTTGCTAAATTATTTTCAGAAACTTAAATAAATCCGTTCATTAGAGTGTGCTTTCTCATCCACAGGAAATTGGAGAAATGTATACTTCAGACCAATGTGTAATGACTATGTTAATTGCAATTAGCAATGTAAACGTTTTACTGCCCAAACAACAAAACTGGTAACTATGGACCTTACACAGAGCATTCATTTGCTTTTTCTCTCTTTTTTTAGTATGTCAATTAATATGATACAAATGCTAGAAACAATAAATGTCACTGGATTCCAGTATTTAAATTCAAATACAGATACTGCCAGAGTAAAGACAATACTGAAATATAATTCAGGCACACACAGCAAAATTCTTTAATCACATAAACTCCTCTTTTAAATTTCCACATAATAGTAATTATCTACATATAAGATAACTGGTAATAATTTTCCCCTCATGATATACTGGTTGGAAAGCAGCTGTTTAAATATTTCAGCTTAATATGTAACACATGTTACATATTAACAGTGGCCATGAAACAGGTTGACAGCTTTAGTGATGGTGTTTTCGTGGGGGTAGATGTGGTATGACAGGAAAATACCACACGTCACAGCACAGGAAACAGAAGGGACACCTATTTGAGAAGAGATTATGACCCATGTTGGGTGGTAGGCACAAGGATATGACCAACTGACAGAATAAAAGAAATGAAAGTATGGTGACCCAGAATGAAAAGGAAGACATTTCTTCCATTTTCTCTTGGCTAAGGGAATGGCTATGCCGGGGTAAACGTTTAGAGCAATCAAGGACACTCATAGATACAGCTGAAGACACGCGTGACAGAGGGATGCGGGGCTGGAACACAGCAGGCGTGCCAAAAATCGAGGCCTTAGTAATGAATTTCATCTGTATCTTCTGTCCTCATTCTCACGTCATCCTGGCTCCATCTTTGGGATCATCGCTACTTTCTTAATTGGATACTCATTCTCTTTACTCTAGATAATTAATCATACTTCCCAGTGTTATCTTCTTTTTGGCTTCTTATTATTCATTTATTTTTTAATTTTTGAGAGAAAGCATCATCAGGAGAGAGGGGCAGAGGGGGAGGGAGAGAGAACGGGAAGCAGGCTCCATGCTCAGTGAAGAGCACGATGCGGGGCTTGATCCCAGGACCCTGGGATCATGACCTGAGCCAAAATCAAGAGCTAGACGCTCAACTGACCGACTGAGCCACCCAGGAGCCTCTGGCGTCTTATTTTTTTTCTGCTACCACATCTATTTAAGTTTGCTCTATAGGCCATTTTACCCTTTAATGCATCCTGATACAGATGTGATTGTTTGTTTTTGTATTTTATGGTTTCTTGATTGTTGATGTTGTTGTTTTGGATTTTGCCATTGTCTTTATATCTCTGCCATCCCTCTGGGCTGTACTCTGATAAGGATACCCTGTTTCTGTATTTGAGAACCTGTGTAAAAAAATAAATAAATACAAAAATTGAAAAAATAACCTATGTAGTCCTGTCTCTTTTAAAAGGACAATACTCAAGTATTTTCTAATATTTTCTTCTAATTTTCGGTCAAAACACTGTCACAGATTAGTGTCTTTGATGACAAGCATTTATTTTTCTGTGAAAGGTGACTGGACTAAGGACAGATCATCAGCTGGGAGGTATAGCTCCTCTAAGAAGACATTCCATGTGTCTTATGCGATGCAGTCACTGGAAGCACATGTCCAGAGAGTTCTCTGAGTCTACAAGTTCACTTCTTCTGCCCCCTTATATCACACTTCACATTAGTTCACTACACATCCAAGGGTGCATTGTGTTTTGATCCATCCCTTTCTCTTCCTGTTTAGGTGAGGTACCCAGACTCAGCTCTAATTGATTTTCAAATTTACGCATAGTTTTTCTTCTCTTGACAAAGGATAAGGCATGAACTTCACACTGGTTTTGTTCAGACCAGACCTGCTGCCTGCCTGTTGGCCAGCACTGCCTCTGGTTCACAGAAGTAGGAGCACACAAAGAGTGAGTCAAAGTTTGACTCTCCCTCATTTTCTTGGGGGAATCTAATGTTCTACTTGAGATAGTGGAGAATGTAAACTGGTTATTCCAAAACTGCCCTGTTGAATACATCCATCTCGATGGAGCCCACCCAATGAAGATTCAAGAATAAAATCTGTTTTTCATTGGTATTTCCAGTTTTCTTCCTTTTGTGGACTTTCCTACATATTTCACTGAAACTATAGAAACAAAAGATCAGGTATTTTGTCTTTTATTAAAAAACTTTTTTAATGTTTTATTTATTTATGAGAGAGAGACAGCAAGAGCAGGGGAGGGTCAGAGAGAGAGGGAGACACAAAATCTGAAACAAGCTCCAGGCCCTGAGCTGGCAGTCAGCACAGAGCCCAATGCGGGGATCGAACCCATGAACCGTGAGATCACGACCTGAGCCGAAGTCGGATGCTTAACTGACTGAGCCACCCAGGCGCCCCAAGATCAGGTATTTCTAATGTGTTATTATATTTGCTAGAGGTTTCAATAATTTTGTCAAAATAATTGTGTCACATCTGTACTCATGATCAAGACTGCTATCCCAACTTATTAACATTTGTTTTTTTCATTTGAGGCAGAGACCACAAATCTCACAGTATTCCTTGCTGTGTTCAGAGCAGTAGTTTCTACATAAAAGATGGTAGAATAATAATGTACCAAGTTAATAAAATATTTTCTGTAGAAATTTAAATACTATTTGTATAGGCTTCTGTGATCAAGATTAAAACATTGAAGGGGTGCCTCGGTGGCTCAGTCGATTAAGCATCAGACTCTAGCTCAGGTCACAGTCTCACAGTTCGTGAGTTTGGGCCCCGTGTTGGGCTCTGTGCTGGCACAGGGCAACTTCTAGAAGCTTTGGGAGAGAATCTGATATTTTGCCTCTGCAGCTTTCCAAGGCTGCCATATTCCTTGATGCATAGCCTTTTATCACTCCAACATCTGATTCCATTCTCACATTATCTTTTTCTCTCTACCTCTGTCATCACGTTACTTTCTTTGACTCTGACCCTCCTGTCTCTTTCACCAAGACCTTTGATTATACTGGGTCCTCCTGGATAATCCAATATAATCTCCCAATTCCAAGATCCTTAACTCCAGCACATCCACAAAGTCCTGTTGGCCATGGTAACACATTCACAAGTTCCAAAAATTAGGATGTGAACAGCTTTTTAGGAGCCATTACTCATCCCTACCACACTAGGAAAGAAAAAAAAAAAACGTTGAGAAAATAGGAAGAATAACTTCATCATATTATTAAAATTTCTAAAATTTCCAGAAATTTCATTATCACTTTACACGTGTGCTGAAAACCAAACATGTAGGCATTGTATACTGATAACTGAAATGTGTGTGTGTGTGTGTGTGTGTGTGTGTGTGTGTGTGTGTGTGAGTGTTTGGATGTGTACACGCACGGGCATGTTTGGTAGAAATAACTGATAAGGGTAATATTTAAAAGAACATCCATAGTTTGTTGGGAGCCATAAATATTTCAGTCACTAAAAGATATAGGATAGATTTATAACAATTCTGCTTTTTATTTTTTATTTTTTTAAAATATTGCCAGGAATAAGTCAGAAGCAACTCTGTTTTTAAAACAAAATTCTTCTTTTAACCTTCGTAAAACAACTTCACAGAACTTTCTAGGTTATTTGATGACATGATGATAATAATAAGAGACCTGCCATCACAAAATTATCAGTGACCTTCACTGCTTATCACATGCTTTAGAGAGAAAACCTGAATCCCATTACCATCTGGTGAGTTCACAGCAGGAAAAAAACAGAAGAATCTCCAGCTTTAAATTAGTGTCATTATTAAAGAGAAGACTGGCTTTATCCCTACCCCACACCTAAACTGTATATTTAGCTGTAAATACTGAAGCAGATGTCAAGATGAGTAATCTTATTTGATCATGTGGTTTCGTAACATACATTGAAATATTTAATTAAAGGTGAGTATGTCCTTCAGAATTCTGTTTTGCTAAACTAAAATCCTGGTAACATAAATTACACTAAAAAGTTACAGTTACACCTCAAGCTCATATGGGGTAATACACTGGTATTGAGGGTAAGGAGAACAGAAATCATCATTTTTGTCACCAAAGGAAACACAATAAGCTATTTTTGACAGAGAAGATGTCAGTGAAGTTATACAAATGACAACCAAGGGCACTCTCATTTAAAAAGAAATTTGTGGGGCGCCTGGGTGGCTCAGTCAGTTAAGCGTCCGACCTTGGCTCAGGTCATGATCTCTTGGTTCATGGGTTCGAGCCCCGCGTCGGGCTCTGTGCTGACTGCCAGCTCAGAGCCTAGAGCCTGTTTCAGATTCTGTGACTCCCTCTCTCTCTGACCCTCCCCTGCTCACGTTGTCACTCTCTCTAAGAAATAAATAAAACATTAAAAAAATTAAAAAGAAATTTGATATTTCAAGTGTTTGAAAACCTTGCAGAGCCTATACAGGACTGTAATGTTAAAATCTCATGTTATTCTGTTCCATTAGTAGACACGGTAAGCATAGAAAGTGCATAGAAAAGTACACACACATCTTTATGTCTGAAGATGAAGCAGTAGAGGATATTTTTTTCATTTTCATTTTGCAGAATTTTCATACTTTTATTCATTAATACTCCTTTATCATTTATATTAAAATGATAGCTAAAAGTTAAAGACCATGTAAGATAAGATTAAGTAGATGTCCCAAAACATTTTTTTAAAATTTATTTATTTTGGGGAAAGGGAGGGAGCGAATGAGCAAGTGCATAAGGAGGGTAAGGGCAGAGAGAGATGGCGAGAGATTCCCAAGCAGGTTCAGCACAGTGCAGAGCCTGATGTGGGGCTCGAACTCAGGAATCATGAGATCATGACCTGAGCTGACCAAGAGTCAGACGCTTATTGACTGAGGCGCCCAGGCTCCCCTCCAAAACATTTAAAAAAAATAACTACATATAAAAGCCCTTAATATGGTAAATATAGTATTAGGTACTCCTTATAGATCAAGACTATCATGTGTCTGTACTTGATAAATTAATTAGCTCTGAAATAACCAGAATGCATTCTGAAAAACCAGGTGCTTTGGGGTGGAATCTGTAGAAGATGAAAAGAAAACCTGAAACAAGACAAAGACACAATTTGAACCACTAAGATTACTCCTGAAATCTCATAAAAAATAATGACAATTAGGGGCACTTGGGTGGCTCAGTCGGTTAAGTGTCTGACTTTGGCTCAGGTCATGATCTCACAGTTCATGAGTTCAAGCCCCACATGAGGTTCTGTGCTGACAGCTCAGAGCCTGGAGCCTGCTTTGGGTTCTGTGTCTCCCTCTCTGCCTCTCCCCTGTTCACACACTCTCTCTCTCTCAAAAATAAACATTAAAAAACTTAAAAAAAATAATGGTAATTAATATTAAAGCAAATATTACTGATATAGATTATAGATATAATTACATAATTATACACACACACACACATATATATACATATATATATATATATATATATGTATATATATATATACAGACATGTATATTTGCACCTGATCTTAGCCAAAAGGTCGAGAAGTAATACATGCACCATGTGTACTTTGTAAGCTATAGATCATTTGTTCATCTCATACTGTGAGCACTTCTAATTTCAGAGTAACACCTGTTGCCTGTATTAGGACCAAATCTTCAAGAACAGCTTCAGGTACTAGTAAGGACAGGTACCTACACCACAGTTGCAATCAAAGTGGAAAGAACATAGACCATAAACACACCTCACTCTTAATGGAAGAGTATCCAAAACGGAATTTTACTTTGTACATTCTATCCCCCAAATTGAACTCATGTAAGAAAGGCATGATTTAAAATAAAGTAATACATTTTGATGTCACCATTGTTTTGACGCAACCACTGATAGTGAGCTACAATCAAGAGAGTCAAACCTGTAAAACACTTCCTCTTTTCACCAATATTTGCAGAAGACACTTTGCCAAATACTTGCGTCCTCCTCCATTTCTCACTGAGCACACACTTGGTCTTTCCCTTCATCCTTCTCCTTGCTATTGTTGAACGGAAAGCTTTATGCCGATAGCGACCTCCCAAAACAAGACTGACATTGCTAAACTCACACCGAATAGATTCTTTGTGCTTCAGGAGAGATTTTGTTTAAAAAAAAAAAAAAAAAAAAGAATCACTTACTAGTGATATTACAGAGCTGGACTATTTTTAGTTCAAATTCTTTAAACATTACGAAATATTTTTCTTGTTTATTGAACAATGGTTTTACTTTTATATTGGGGAGGGTTAATCTTTGAACTTTTCGCTAAATGATCACCTATTTTAATATCTATAATGGCTTTCCTCTCTTACCTACATTAAAATTTTTAGGGACACCTGGGTGGCTCAGTTGGTTAAGCGTCCGACTTTGGCTCAGGTCATGATCTCACGGTTTGGTGAGTTCTAGCCTCGCATTGGGCTCTGTGCTGACAGCTCAGAGCCTGGAGCTTGCTTGCTTTAAATTCTGTGTCTCCCTCCTTCTCTGCCCCTCCCCAACTCATGCTCTGTCTCTGTCTCTCACTCTCAATATTAAATGAACATTAAAAAAATTAAAATTTTTAATCTCTATCAGAATTTACCAATGAATACCAACAATGAATTTCTTTTTTTTTTAAATGTTTATTTTTAAGAGAGAGAGAGAGAGACAGAAAGAGAGGGAGACACAGAATCCAAAGTCAGCTCCAGGCTCTGAGCTGTGAGCACAGAGCCCTATGTGGAGCTAAAACTCACGAACTACGATATCACGACCCGAGCCAAAGTCTGACACATAACCAACTGAGCCACCCAGGCGCCCCCCAACAGTGGATTTCTAAAGGATTAGATAATCCACTCCGGATTTCATGTGCAAACAATGAAGAGGTACTTCAGCTAAGTAGTTCTATCAGACATAGACAATGACTATTCTCTTATAAACGAACCGAAAAATGTTTATAACAATGTGTGTTTGTTACTTCATGTATATTCTTCAAACTAATTTAAATTATTTACATTTTTTCTAAAACTGTTTTTGAAAATACATAAAGAATGTGAATATTGCTTGGTATTTTAAGTGCTTTTTACATTTTCACAAAGCACAGACCGTTTTACAATGGTCAGGGATGGGATGATGGTGTGGAATGGAGCCACGCGGAAGTTATGGGAAGGACATGGAAGTCTGGGGCAAGTTTGAGGAGGGGGATCTGAAGTGGAAGCATGAATTTACAGCACTATCATCTCTTGCCTCCATTACTTTACAATAAGAAGCACTGAGAAATTATGGAAGAAGTCTGGGATAGGACACAGGTGAGATACTGCACAGAGCTATTAATAGCATACAATTGCCAGTGTATTTTTCAGAAGCTGAAAATATAGTTCATTTGTTGACAATGACAAACTGTCCCCAGCACCAGTATGGTGATATCAAAATGCTGTGTGACATACATTACAATTACTTTATTTAAATAGGATAGGGGTTTATGTGGTTTCAAGGTCATGGCTGAATCATGTAATTGGTGAGTGATCTGTAGACATTTTCTTTTAGGAAATTCCCCCCAAAAGGAAAAGTCATATATATTGGTTATCAGGGAATTCTTGAAGATGAACAAAAACTGGAGAAGAGGGAGAGAAAAAAGTCAAATATTAATTCAAGAGTTTTAACCTAGATTCCTTGGTACTTCTTGAAGCCCGTAGCTGGGTCCTAGATCACAAGGATCATAAGCAGAATGATACCTTTCTCCCCAAAAGACGTCCATGCCCCAATCCTGGGAATCCCTGAATATGTTACATTCCATTGCAAAAGGGACTTTTTGGGTGTGATTGAGGGTAGGTGCTTTACAATGGCAAGATTATCTTGGAATGTTCAAGTGGGTCCATCCTAGTCACATGAGCTCTTAAACATGGAAGGCAGGTAATGGGTCTGAGAAATGGGAGTATTAAAAGATTTTGCTGACACAGTGACTTCTCAAAAAATGTGAGAGACTTTGTGCAAGGACCAGAAAGAAGACTACAGGAAATGAGGGAGTTTCCCAGGTGGAAGCCAGCAGAGAAACAGGGATTTCAGTCCTATAATCACTTGAACTGCCTTCTGCCAACACCTGAATGAGCAAGGAAATGGATGCTTCTTCAGGGCCCAGAGAAAGAAACACAGCCCTGCTTACACCTTGGTTTCAGTCCAGTGAGAGATGCAGTGAACTTCTACCCCCAGAACTGGAACATCATAAATTTATATTGTTTTAAGCCACTCATTTTGTGCTCCTTTTTACAGCAGGAATACAAGACCAATACACCAGGGCTTCCTGAAATTGTATGCAATATTTGCATATGGTCATTTTTCTGTTGAAAGAGACTGTATACTTCACCCAGAAAGAAAGAATAATTGGATGCTATTATCCTTTCCCATCGTGTCGCACTGAAAACATCCCCATGCACTGTGAAAGCAGAACAATTTTCATTTTAGATATTCAACTGGTCAAAGTATGTTTTGTGATAAACACAGGAGCACACAGTTGGCTGTGAGCCTCTCTTCTGCCCTGTCCACCTCACTTCTAAAGCAGGCGGCATTTGATGCTTACATGTAAGGTTTCCCATCGACTGTGAGCACTGTGCTTATTCAGGGTGGATAGTGAGTTCTTAAAAAACAGTATCTTGTTTTGTTTTGGTTATTCTTTTATGTCTTCAGAAACACTGTCACATTGTGCCTAGCTAGCAACTGGTAAATTCTATAAAGAGATTCACATGTTTGAACCTAAAAGGTAAGGTTCTATCTTAAGAAAGTGACCTAGACGACCCACCATTTGAATTTCTGTCCGGACCAGTGATTCAGTCTATCCATTCATTTATTCTTGATATATCTAACTCATTATTCTCTGTAAAAAAGGAGAGCTCCGAGATTTCTATGGGAAAAATATCTGAGCTCCCTCAGATTAATTTTCAAGCTGAGTGTCTGGACGGATCACAGGGAAGTAATTGACACAGGAGCTTTGACATTTCCCACTGATCACCTTGACCCTCTATGGAATGTTTTCCATTTCAGTATGGCCTAAATCCACACAGGCTCCAGTGAAACACAGCTACACATTCAGAAATGTAATCAGAAGCTTAGTGATATTTATTAAACAAACCATTATTGACTCAACTTTATTTGGATAAACCACAAGATTCAAAGATAGAAGGAAATCCTCAGGGTAAATGGATACATGAACAATTAAACAGGAGGGGTGGGTAGGAATTTGATAGTCTCATTTTCTTCCTAGGTTATTTCATAATGACTGGCATTCTGGAGTGACAAATGCTGGCAAGCAGCAGGCCACAGAAAGGCTGGCGACAGAGCATGGCCACGCATGTGGTAATCTGCCCCATGTTCAGTCTTATTTAAATATCTCATAGCATATCTGGAATTGATGAGGCATTAATAAAATGTGCAGAAGGTTCTCAACACAGAGGGGCCCTGAGCACCCACACAGATAGGACATGAAGGGAATGCAAGCCTAGAGGCATTTGAAATACGGTAGAAAAAAAAATAAAAGGAAAATGAGCTTCAACTTGAAATGATGTGAGGGAGCATGTCTGTAGAAAAATAATCAGAAACAGACACTCAGTGGAAGAGAGACAATTGGAAAGTGGTCAAACCAAACAGGACAGAGAGGAGAGGATACTAGACAATAAATCACAGGAGGCTGAGATACTGTGACAATTTAGGGTGAAACGGAAAGTCAATTTGGTGGCTGCATGGTGTTACCAAATGGACATGTCCACCTGAGCTAGAATTCACCTTGAGATGGTGTCCTTTTTTCTTTTTTTCTATGTTGAACTCAGAGGAGCTGGAAGGAATTCAAAAAAGAAGAGCAAATACAATTAAGAGTCTAGTGGGATTGATTTATGTAGTGAGAGGGGAGAAATAAAATATGCAGTCCTTGGCTAAAGACTTCTGGAGAGAACGTAACTGTCAAAAGTCTTTAAAGGATTTACGTACTGAGTCAATAGAGGGTGATTAGGTTCAGTAAAAGGAAATCTAGGCAGAATCTAGGGAGATGAATGTAAACTCTAATGCTAAAAACATTTTTCTAATTTTGTTAATACTAAAATCTAAAGTATTTCAAATGGTGCTGATGCAAAAATCTGCTGTTGCTTTATATGGTGTTTTTAACCATTTTCCGATTTATGCTAAGGATCCCAGGGAAATAGTCATTGGAAAGCTCATTATACCCCTGAAATTCTCTCTCTAACAGATTACCATTGTCCTTTGAGGCCTTACTTTTGTGGTATACAAATAACTTCTAATTTCATAATTCCAGCTTAATAATACGTTTTGTTATCTGGTAGGGTAAGCCCTCCTACACTGTTCTTCTTCCTTAAAGTCTTGGCTGTTTATTTTTTCTCTTTGTATATACTCTGTGTACTTACTGATTTTAATAGGTTAAACTATTGCATTAGTCTGCTCAGGCTGCCATAAAAAAATACCCCAGGCTGGGAGGCTTAAACAACAGAAATTTGTTTCCCAACAGTTCTGGAGGCTGGAAGTTCAAGATCAATTATAAAAACTTAAATATATGAGTATAGAATGATATCATCATGTAAAGTTATATTAGCTTGAAGGACAATAATTAAACCACTAATAAGAAAAATGGAATTACTTAATTAGAAAAATGAATTAAGAATAATTCTAATTATGTTATGTGATTATGTCAATGATAAAAATGCATAATACCTACATATATTTACAAACATACTTGACATATAATATCTATTGTTATTTTGCATGAATAGTACAAGGTAGAAATCAATGTATTTACTCCATATATTATCTTTTTCTTTAGAATGCAATACTTTTATAATTTAAAAAATTTTATGCATAAGAGATTATGATTTTTCCATCTCTAAAAATCACTATTTAGAAATAACTGAAGATAAACAAAAACATGAGAACAGCCTATTTTCTGCTGCAGTGAAAGGATACAACCTAGGTAGCCAAGAAACGAAAATAATTACATAAAATCCAGGATAAACCTTTTTTTTTTTAATGTTTTATTTATTTCTAGGAGAGAGAGAGAGAGAGACAGCGTGAGCAGGGGAGGGTCAGAGAGAGAGGGAGTCACAGACTAAAACAGGCTCCAGGCTCTGAGCTGGCAGTCAGCACAGAGCCCGACACGGGGCCCGAACCCACGAACCGCGAGATCATGACCTAAGCGCAAGTCGGACGCTTAACCGACTAAGCCACCCAGGCGCCCCTAAAATCCAGGATAAACCTTTAATGGAATACTATGCAATAATTAAAAATCATGTTTTATAAATATACTTTTTGTAATAAAATATTCAAAATATAAACAAAATACATAGTTAAGTAAAAAACGTTTTCTAAAATTGTTGTGTGTATGCGTGTCATCTGCGTGTTTATACATGGGAAGATAACTCTCCATTGGCTCATGTACACCACTGTCAGGGTTGCAGAGTCATGCCACATGGGCTCATCAACAAAGACTTCCAGTCACAGAGGTACATCTGATTATGGACATTCCTGAGTGCCCAACCTGATGACAGCAGAAACCAGAGCTCAGCCCAGTAAAGCACTATCATCATGGAGGACCAACCAACTATCTAATGGCAGGTAAATCACAATGACAAATATTTCTCATGGAAGGCAGTGATTTGTTTCACTATATTATATACTTGGCTCTGAATATAGATTTCCTTTCCTATCAGAATTCTTCTGCTCAAACCATTCTCTGTAAACTAACCACATGTTTTAGTAAATTTCATGATATTCTGCCTGGCACTGCATATACAGTCACATTTAACAGCAAGTAAAGCATATCATGTGACACACGTCTATAAAATTCATTGGCTTTATTATGTTTCGATTGCCCTTAAGCAGTCAGCCTTATCTAATGGTGGAATGGACAATTTTCTGTCCCAAAACTTTACAGGACTAGAGTAATTTTGCCCAAGATGCAACATATACTTAGAATTAAAATACTGGTGCTGTTGTGGGATCCATGGGTCCAGGAATCAAAACACAGAAGTCAGAGTGGCTCCTTTCAGTATTGCCTATATGAGTCACTGATGGAATTTTGTTTCTTATACCCTCAGCTTTGGGCCCTGCTTCTATAGAAGTCTTGATTTCCAAAAAAAAGGAATGTATCCAACAATAGACACAGCAATAATTCTAGTAAAGTAGAAGCTGAGACAGCCACTTGCCATTTTGGGCTCCTTCTTTGGGTCACTGAATCAACATGCAAAGAAGGAAGTCGGGCAACTAGCAGGGGTGACAAACTGGGGATGAGGGGCCCCTTGTTATGAGACAACACAGAAATTGGTTGTCACTATACAATGAACAAGGAAGAATCTGTCTGGAATTCAGATCTTCCAAGTTCTGACTTAATATTCCCCTATCTTCTGAAAAAAGCCCATAAAAATTGTAACAATCCATACTGGCTTCTGAGAAACGAAGGTCTGTTCTGTACTACCATGTCAGGAATCCCCTACAGAGGTGTTTGTTGAGAGCAAAATGAAGATGAAATGCATGTTGCAAAAAGGAAGCTTACAGTCATCAGCTATGACCACGTGAAGATGTGTGTGTATTCTGACCGATCTTTTTCCTTCTTTTATCCTAACTCCTTCTCCTAATACTGGATGTGTTAATAGTGGTTGAGCTGATATCTCAGGATTCAAGTTACAGGATAGCAAAGTAGAAATGTGACTAGAAGAGAAGGGAGTGTACATCACCCAAAAATAGATACAGTGACCTGGGACTTCATGTATTCTTCTCTGGGGAGAGTGTTGATGTGTTCTTACTGTACAAGGTAAAGGTTACATCATGACCTGAATTGTTATTGCCTTCATTTAGATGTTAACTATGGTTGATAAAAGTATGTACTGATATTGTATGTGTTATGCTAAATGGTTCTATGACAACTTGGTCTAGTTGGAAAAAGTATTTCTTAGTATCCTTGTCCTTATACTGTTCCTTTATTTTATTTTGTTTTTGTTTTTTAACATTTTATTTCTGAGGGAGAGAGAGAATGTGTGTGTGAGTAGGACAGGGTCAGAGAGAGAGAGGGAGACACAGAATTTGAAACAGCCTCCAGACTCTGAGCTGGCTGTCAGCACAGAGCTTGACGTTGGGCTTGAACCCACGAACTGCAAGATCATGACCTGAGCTGAAGTCAGTTGCTTAACCAACTGAGCCACCCAGGCGCCCCCTTTTTTTTAGTTTTATTTATTTATTTGTTTTCAGAGAGACAGAGACAGTGCAAGCAAGGGAGTACCACAGAGAGAGGGAGAATCTCAAGTAGGCTCCACTGGCAGTGCAGAGCCCAACCCTGGGCTTGAACCCACAAACCGTGAAATCATGACCTGAGCCAAAATCAGATGCTTAACTGACTGAGCCACCCGGACACCTCCCAAAAGTCGTTTTAAGGAGATTTTCTAAATTCTCAAATAACAGTGTTATTGTTTTCTATATTTGTCATTAGTTTCTCATTTAATTACCTAACAAGTTTAAGGAGATTGGAACCTTACAGCTACATTAGGAAAGGAGATCTCAACTATAAATACTTAAGTACAAAAGAAACAAAAGCGTATTTAGACTTATATTGGAAAATGCTTTCTAAACTTAATTAATTGAATATATACATGAAAGGACACACATATTCTGGGAAAAATTGACATGAAGCAATCAAACCACCCTAACAAAATTACTGTATTTTTAATATGAACAAAAAAATGCTAGCGTTAATAAAGAAAAATAATGAACTCACTTGTAAGGTGTACTCTCTACAACAATAGCCAATTGGGAGAAAGTAATCTACAAATTACCTGGGGAAAAATAATTTGATTCATTTCATACCAACCCAGTTATTATTATGTATATATAAACACAGTGTGATTATAGCCAAAAACTATTCTTTTAGACATAAGTAACAGAAAATCTAACTTGAAATGTTTTAAATAATAAAGTGGTAAAACTGAAATGTTCACTGACTAGAAACTGTCAGTCATGGCTCAGTCCAGTGTCCACCTCCATTCCTCTGAGATGTTCCTGCCACTGCTCTGCCTCTGTTGACCACACCCAAAGGATGGTAGAAGATGGCTATAAAATTTCTAAGCCTCATTCCCATGCATAAAAATTATTTTTAGGTGTTATTTAAATTCAAGTTAGTTAACATACAGTGTAATAATAATATCTAAAGAAGGATCACAACTGACTTTACAGATGCTTCGTATTAAGAACAAACAATTTTATTTCAGAACCCCCTGGCCCATTGAGGCTAAACCTGGTGCCATTTCCACTCATTGAACAGATGCTTCTTGATGGATTACTCTCTTCCAGGTACTCTTCCAAACCATTTCACATGTCCAGGAGATGCTATGCACCGATTGGTTTAGGGCCAGGTTCCTGGACCAACCACTGATACATGGAGGGAAATACTCTCACCTCCATCAGGATGACTCCTCAAATCATGTTGTGTAGCGGTAGGCACTGGCTTCATAATCTTGACTATTCCATCATCACTTTTATGATTTATTTGTTCAATTAACAATGTGACAAGACTCTTCACTCAGGATAAGCTATAGCACTGAATTTATTAACTTTCAGCTCATTAATATTCCTAGCTTTTATATCTTCAAGGAGGAAAAATAAAGACATTTTAAGTATTCAGAAGACATTTGGAAAGATAGCTTTTGAAAAACTGTAAGAAAAATGTTCTCTTACTTAATTTTAACAGTTTCAAACACTTTTAGTGTGCTATCTTTGCCTCTCATATTCAACTATGGACTGGGAAGTTATCTACGAGAAAAATATCATTTATAGCACATTTATTGAATAAGCTAAAGGAATATATACTCCCCAATTTAACTCATTCTTACTATCAGAAATAGCTGATGGGCCATTATGTTAAGCCAAAATATATTTGCAAAATGTGATTATAACATTTTCACATAATTTTATTTCTATTGTTCTCTAAGAGATTTTGTAACCTAAATAAAACTTCTGTAATGATAAAGTTATAAATCCAATTGAGCATATGATTCATCATGTTGGTTATACTAAAATACTATGTCTAATGCCCCTTTGAAAACTTTCCAGGGAGAGCTTGGTTTTTCCTTCTCTGAATATGATCCTTGGATTTAGAGAATTTAAGGGCCCTGTAGTTTAATTACAAAAATTGGGTAGATGATGTTTTGATGGCCGTTGAACTAAATATTTTTTAGCTGTTTCATAAAAAAGAAACTCTGGGGATTTCCTACTAGTAAGTGAAGAATAACTAAAATGTCAAGCCTATTGTCCTAAGAGGTCAGAAATTATATCTGAAATTGTCCAAAGTTATGATTATTTTTCATAAAAGAAGATATGGGTACAAGAAGACATTACAGAACATTTTAAAATTCTCATAGTTGTTTGGTAGAGCTTTTACTTGAAGATTAAAATAGTTACTCTTAGCGCAGAGTAGGGAAGATGGCGGATTAGGAGGATCCTGAACTCACCGCATCCCACAGATGCACCAAGGTGATAGCAATATCTATTCAACTAACTCTGAAAATGACCTGAAGACTAGCAGAACAGATCTTCCATGGCTGGTCATAGAGAGGAGGACACACTGAAAAGGGTAGAAGGAGTGGAGATGAGGTCAGGAGCCAAACTCCAGGGCCAACTAACCACAAAGTGTACAGATATCACAAGCATAATGGAGCAAGGGGGTCAGGCCCCCGAATGGCAACCCTAGCCCTGAAGAACCACACTGGGATGATGAGTACCCATAATGTCTGGCTTTGAAAATCAGCCAGATATAACTCCAGGAGAGCTAGAGGGCAACAGGAAACTGAATCTCTACCATTAAAGAGTCAATAAACTAAATAACTCGGTCAGAGACATAGCACAGAAGCAGCAGTTTAAAAAGTGCCCAGGCTATACATGTAGGAAATTGGCTAACGTTAGAATGTGTGTGAGGGGAGCAGGTTTCTACAGGTGATTCCCCAAAGAACCAAAATATTGGCAGGCACCATTTGTCTTCCCCTCCGCCCCCTGCCTAGATGGCTGGAGGCCTGTGGGAAGCCAGTGCTAATACTCTCCATCTACTACTGTCCAACTCTAAACTTACATCTAAAGAAACTAAAAAAGGAAGAAAAAAAAAAAACAACAAAGCCTAAATTTGGTAGAAAGAAGGCAATAATAAGGATTAGAACAGAAATAAATGAAATAGATAAGAAAAAATAGTAAAAAAATGATAAATATGGCTAATAGCTGGTTTCTTGAAGACACAAATTTGATAAGCCTTTAGCCAGATTCAAAAAACAATAACAACGACAAAAAGATGGGAGTAGGGGACTCAAATGAACAAAATGAAGATGGAGGAAAAACCCCCAACACAACAGAAAGATAAGAATTACAAGAGAACATTATAAAAATGATATTTCAGTGAACTGGAAAACATAGAAGAAATGGATAAATTTCTACAATAATACAGTCTTCCAAAACTGAATCAATAAGAACTAGAAATTTTGAAAAAAAAATGATTACTAAGAACAAAATTGAATTGGCAATCAAAAAATTCCCAGGAAAAAAAAGTCCAGGGCCAGATGGCTTCACAGGTGAGATCTACTAAACATTTAAAAAAGAGGTAAAATCTTTTTCCTCAAACTATTTCAAAAAATAGAAGAGGAAAAGAAAAATCCATATTCATTCTGTGAGGCCATGATTATTCTGATACCAAAACCAGAAAAAATACAGTCCTCCCAAAATGACAATGAAAATGGAGGAGGAGGAGATGGAGGGGGAGGAAAGAAAACTACAGGCCAATATTCTTGATCAACATAGATGCAAAAATCCTCAACAAAATATTACCAAACCAAATTCAACAATACAGTAAGAGGATCATTCATCTTGATCAAGTGACATTGATTCCAAGGATGCAAGGTGGTTCAATATGGGCAAATCAATGAATGTGATAAATCACATTAACAATGAGAAGGATAATGGGGCGCCTGTGTGGCTTAGTCGGTTAAGCGTCCGACTTGCGCTTAGGTCATGATCTCGCGGTTCGTGGGTTCGAGCCCCACTTCGGGCTCTGTGCTGACTGCCAGCTCAGAGCCTGGAGCCTGTTTCAGTCTGTGACTCCCTCTCTCTCTGACCCTCCCCTGCTCACGCTGTCTTTCTCTCTCCTAGAAATAAATAAAACATTAGAAAAAATATTAGAAAAAACAATGAGAAGGATAAGAACCATATGATCATCTCAATAGATGCATAAAAAGCATTTGACAAAGTGCAACATATGTTCATAATAAAAATTCTCAACCAAATGTCTTTAGAAGGGAGATACCTCAACATAATAAAGGCCAAATAGGAGAAACCTACAGTGAACCTCATACTCAATGGTGAAAAAACTGAAAATATGTCCTCTAAGAACAGGAAGAAGACAAGGATGTCCACCCTAAACACTTCTATTTAATGGAGTCCTGGGAGTCCTAGTGGCAGGAATTAGATGAGAAAAAGAAATATAAGGCATCCAAATTGATAAGGAAAAGATAAAACTGTCCTTATTTACAGATGGCATTATACTATATATAAAAAACACTAAAGATGCCACCAAAAAACTCTTCAAACTAATAAATGAGTTCAATAAAGTCCCAAGACACAAAATTAATAGATGGAAATCTGTCACATTTCTATACACTATTAACAAAGTAGGAGAAAGAAAAATTAAGGAAACAACTCCATTTGCAACTGCACTAAACAGAATAAAATACCTAGGAATATACTTAACCAAAATGTGAAAGACCTAAACTCTGAAAACTATAAGACACTGATGAAAGAATCTGAAGATAACACAAATGGAAAGATATACCACGCTCATGGATTGGAGGGATTAGTATTGTTAAAAAGTCTGTAGTACCCAAAGCAACCTACAGATTCAAATCAATCCCTATCAAAATTCCGTTAACACTTTCCACAGAACTAGAATAAATAATCCTAAAATTAGGATGTAACCACAGACACCTTGAATAGACAAAACAATCTTGAGAAAGAGGGACAGAGTCAGAAGTGTCACTAACAGATGTTGACTACAGCACACTACTAATAAACTCTTGTCATATACTGTATTTATTTATGTAACTGGCAATAAGGCAGCAGAGGAAAGGGTCTCTATCTGCAGGCAGCCTGACCTAGAACGAAGCAAAGGCTTCCTAAGCTCACTCTTGGATGGAAAAGCAAAGGACTGTCCATAGGTGCTTTGCAGTGACAAAAATTACACTAGTGCCACCATGGGCACCTTCCAACATTCTGAAAAATCTCTGATTTGTGCCAAACACCATGGCCTGACACTGAGCATCTGAGCTATAGGAGCCAATCACACACAATCCTGCAGTGAGAGAGGGAAAGAGAGAGAGAGAGAGAAGAACCAGTTGGCTCAGTTGTGATCATGTAACATTTGGCATCACAAACTACTCATATTGCAAGACATCACTAGTATATCAAGTTAAATTTTTAAAAATTTTCCTATATTTATTTATTTTTGAGAGAGAGAGACAGTGTGAGCAGGGGAGGGACAGGGAGAGAGGGAGGGAGGCACAGAATCTGAAGCAGGCTCCAGGCTTTGAGCTGTAAGCACAGAGCCCAACGTGGGGGTCAAACTCATGCACCACGAGATCATGACCTGAGCAAAAGTCAGATGCTTAACTCATTGAGCCACCCTGGCACCCTCAAGTTAAAATTTATTAGAAACATTTGCTCTTCTTGAGGAAAACTCACAGAACAAGTTATTTGCAATCCAGCTTTTACTGTATGTGGAATGTAAAAAACAAGCAAGCGAATAAACCCAGACTCTTAAAAACTGAGAACTGGTAGTTGCCAGAGGGCAAAGTAGGGCAAGGGGATTAAGAGGTAGAAATGTCCAGTTATAGAATAAATAAGTATTGAAATAATAAGAATTGAATCAAATAAATTGAATTGAGAAGTACAGCCTAGGGAACGTGCTGTAATAATGTTGTATGGTAACAGATGGTGACTATGTTTATTGTGGTGACATTGAATGATATACAGAATTGAAACTAGTGTAACACTGTATATCGACAATACTTGAATAGTAATAATAGTAGTAGTAATAATTAATAATAATAATAATAATAATAAAAGACAGTTACCCCCATAATAAAATTCCTAGGCTTTTAGTCACTTTTATACAAACAGCTCTTTTAAACTTTTAAAAATGTTTAGTGAATCATGCCTTCTTAAAAATTCTAAAAATTTGAGATGTCTGGCTTGCTCACTTGGTATAGCACCCGACTCCTGATCTCAGAGTCATGAGTTCAAGCACTACATTGGGTGTGGAGCCTACTTTAAAAAAATTCCACAATTTAATATTATTTTACGTGCATTTTGAGAGATGGGGAAACTAAATACGGCAAATTCTCAGAGTACTTGAACAAAATATTAAAAATCCTGAATTCCTAACCTATGACTCCCTGGGCTATGTTGCCTAGGTGAAGTAACTTACGAAAATAACCAGAAAATCTTGGTTTTAAATGACTTCTCCATTACTCACTAGTTGCGTATTTTTGGGAAAGTGAGTTGATCCTTCTTTTTTTTAACAATTTTTTAAATGTTTATTTTTGAGAGAGAGAGCATGACCAGGGGAGGGGCAGAGAGAGAGGGAGACACAGAATCCAAAGCAGGCTCCAGGCCCCGAGCTGTCAGCACACAGTCTGCCGAGGGGCTCGAACTCACAAACTGCAAGGTCATGACCTGAGATGAAGTCGGACCCTTAACCGACTGAGCCACCATGCCTTGATCTTTCTAAGCCACAATTGTCTTATCTAAAACGGAGCCATAAAAGCCTACATTTTTCATTTACCAAAGGCCTAATTAGTTGATTCAGTGGCAGTTATATGTTAGTCAGCACAGCCATATGCACTAACTTAAATCTATTTTCAAATGAGATGTAGAATACATTTAAAAATTAAGACCTAAATATTGCTTATTTCTCCTAACGCCAATTCACCTGTAGTGATGCTTCTGAACCCCGGATGCACACGGGAATCACATGCGGAGATGTAAACATTACTTGTGTCTGGGACCCAGCCCTGAAATGTGGATCTAGTTGTCTTGTCTGTGCTGTGGACACTGGGATTTTAAAAGACTGACCTAAAAGGTAGATTATTTTAATTTATCCCAGTTAGTTTTGAATAATAATACGTACTAACTTTTAAACTTAAGAAGTAGCAGATTTCAGCAGCCTTAAATAGAACTGTGCAACGCTAATTAGCAGGTGTCGCTCGTTTGGTATTCCCAATGAACTGTAAGTCCCTACAGAACCCAAACTAATGACTATGTTCTCACCTTGTAGACACCATGATCAACCTCAGCCTAGCATAACCAACATTAGGGAGCACCACTCTTTTTCTATCTGGTAAAATAAAATTGCTCTTTTATGTAAAACAAATCATCTGTGACTTCCAGGTAGGTTGAAGTTAAGTCATGCTCTTAACGGCTGAACACATTACTGAGAATATGATTTCAAGGAGACATGGTAAAGAGCAGGAGTAGCGAATAACACAGAAGTGGGACTAAGCAAAAGCGATGTGCTTGACCTCCACTTCCTTTTTGTATTTACCTCCTGGGTGACCCCATTACCCCCTCCCCAGCTCTTGATTATCACGAACATGCTGATATGTTCAACCTGCCACCAGCCCAGACTCACTCCCAATCTGCACGCGTACGGCCAGGGCTACACCTGACACACCTAAGTATATATCCCAAACCACCCAGAGCCATCCTAAGTAAAACTAGATGAATCCCCTTCTACTCCAAATTCTTTCTTTCTTCTTTACTTACCAACTCATTAAATAATACCTGTTGTGGACACTCTAAAAATACTGGTTGGACCCCAAGCCAAAATGTATCCAGATGTCAAGACTGATGTTGCCATACTTGCCCCAAAAGGTCTGGAAACATTTACCATTCACCCAATGAGCTTTTCTGAGGGGAACAGGGAGCCCGCAATCAGCTTCAAACATTGCTTGCAAGAATAAGGGAAATGAGACTGGTTTGGTTTTTAATGTGATGAAGGGCTTAAGCTAGGGTGACAGTTCCCTTGTTTGGTCCAGGTCTGAGGTGTCGGGGCTTCCCAGGGGGCAGGCACACCTGGGGTTTCGTATCAACTTCCAGAAATGTGAGGCAGAAGGAAAAGTGGGGGGCTTAAGAGCTGTCAGTCATCCTTAAGTGTGAAGTGCACTAATGATTCTGACACCAATTTTGAGGATTCACTTTTTAAAAAAAATTTTTTTTAATGTTTTATTTATTTCTGAGAGAGAGATAGAGACAACGTGAGCAGGGGCGGGTCAGAGAGAGAGGGAGACACCGAATCCAAAACAGGCTCCAGGCTCTGAGCTGGCAGTCAGCACAGAGCCCGACGCAGGGCCTGAACCCACGAACCGCGAGATCATGACCTAAGCAAAAGTCGGACGCTCAACCGACCAAGCCTCCCAGGCACCCCCGAGGATTCGCTTTTGATATGAATTTAAAACAGAGATTTAGCAATTTCTAACCACCCAGGAGAACACATGGCATGTGTTATAATCTTGACAGTGTATCTCTATGGATGTCACTTTTATTCTACAGATTATAATTAAGTGGTGTTATTTCTAATGATAAATTTAGTAGAGCAGTCTATTAAATAAGTGGACAGTAAATTGCAGAATACACACTGAATCTGAACTGTAAGATTAAGTAATATGTATATATTTGATAGATTATATACACATATATGATAGATGAATAGACCAGTATACATATATATTTACACACATACACATAAAATAAAATTGAATATTATATTTCATATTCTATCAAGTAAAAATGCATAATGAATTTTAGGCCAATTTTTAGTGAACTTAGTAAAGCCAGGCAGGTATTATACTTGAGAAAAAGATACTCCTATCTTTTGTCTGTTTCTTTACCTATCATCCCCTGGTGGTGTTGAATCATTCAGAAACTCTTTGGGGTAGAAGGTGAAACACTGAAATGGGTGTAAATAGTTTAAAGTTGAACCATGTGAAAAATTAAACTTTTATTTTTCAGGAGGATTGGTCTTTAATCATGCTGTGCTTTCTCATTAGTATCCTCGTGATTTTTTCCTACAGTTCAAATCTCAGAAGAGAAACTTTCATTGCTAAGAAGCCCCTTAGTAGGTCAACTGTATGGTTTATTTTTACCAGAGTTGGCCAGATTTGATGAGAACAATTAATCACAATAGTTCCTATAATGGCAGAAATGGATGGATTTAATTTTTTATCTTTTTTTCAAGGAAGAGGAGGGGTGGAGGAAAACCTCTTCACATTTTAAAAAATAGCTTATTGACAAATTTGTAAGATAATTAAGAAAAATTGTATTATAAGGGCTCTGTTAAATCATTCCATGGTTGCAACTATTTTGATCTTAATATTAGTTTCTCTAAAAGAGGATTTCACAAAAAAGGCTGCTTTTGAGTGTTTAAATAAAATATAAACTGAGAGTGATAAATTAGATTTTAAAACAATATAACCAATTAAAATTTTGGTTATTTTATTTTACTTATTTTTTACTGTTTATTTTTGAGGGAGAGAAAGGAAGAGCACAAGTTGCGGAGGGACAGAAAGAGGAAAACACAGAATCTGAAGCAGGCTACAGGCTCTGAGCTGTCAGCATAGGGTCCAATGTGGGGCTCGAACCTGCGAACCATGAGATCAAACTTGAGCCAAAGTCGGATAGTTAATCAACTGAGCCACCCAAGCATGCCTGGTTATTTTAATTCTATGTTTGTTTCTATAAAACTATATACCCAAAACAGCCTTGGGCGGGGGGTGGGGAGGAATCTTAAGCAGGCTCCAGGCTCGGCACAGAGCAAGACATAGGACTCGATCCCACAACCCCGGGGTCATGACCTGAGCCAAAATCAAGAGTTAGACGCTCAACTGACTGAGCCTCCCCCTTTTTAATACTGAAACACACTTAAAAAAATTTTACTGTGCCATCACTGAATTTCAAAAGCCTACTTTTCCTATAATTAAAAAATCTTACTACTAACTCAGTGCATATTTTATGGTTCTCTCCATCACACACACACTCTCTCTGTCACTCTCTTCAACTTGGTTGCTTTTCCTGAACTGTAATGGTCATTTCCCTTCTTAACAATAACAAACAGAAAAATGATAACAAATCCCACTATCCCAGAGGGATGTTTTCTTCCTTTAGTTTGACACAGGCACACATGCCTATGAAAATAATTTTATAAATGAAAATCAGAATGATCACTGACATGTTCAAGACACAAAAGTCTGAGATTAAATAATCCTTTCATTACTGAGAATGAAATTACTAATTTGAGTGGCAATCATGCTACCAGTAGTATTTTAGCAAAACAAGAGAAGTAATGAACTATTTTTTGTTCCTTTACCAAGGATTAGAGTAAAGCTTTGCCAAATTTTAGCAAAGAGATGCCAGCAGAGACTAGTGTACACAGTGTGAGTTTAACAGACTGAATCTTTAGGTCTAGGCTTCACATGCCAGGAACACGGATTTCACCCACCTTCACAAAATCCATGCTAACGCCTCCAAAGGACTTGAGAAAGGAGAACCTCTAGCCCCATTTTTAAGTATTTGTAAAAGCAAATGCACTGGTTTTTCTTACCACGATTTATACATGCTAACTTTGCCCAAGTCATTAAATATGACTGACACATTGCAAATGAACCTTACAGTTTTCTTCAATTTACTCTTTGCTTTTTTATTGATTATCTTCCCCATGTTGTACGTTGTACTCTCTGTGACTTATTTATTAAAGAAGAGTAAATGTCATAATGCACTACATGCATTTTTATTCACTCTTCATGTTTCAATGGAGTCAACTGCATTATTTTCATCTTAGGAAATTCTCTCTGATTTTCAAAACCGTCTTTTTCCCCTCAGATCATAGAACACCATAAAATTGCTCTTACATTATATTAAAATGAGTCTCTTAATAACAGGCCACTAAGCATGCATTGACCCCTTATGGGTCAGATATTCAACACATCTTGCAATAAGAAACCACATCTCAGGGAGATCAAGTTGCTCGCTGAAGAATTCTCTAAGGAACAGACTTCAGTAACCAGGGTCTGTGTGAATGCAAAACTCTTTTCCAGTCCTCAAGCTCCCTCCTGAAGTGATAAGAGGAAGGAGAAGCAAAGACAGTAGGAGTAGAGAAAAATAGAAGCACCCAGATGACATTTGCAAGAAATAATTTCTCCCCCTTTTCAAAAGACCAGGATGCTTCATGTAATTAAATTATCATATCTTTTAACAAACATTAATTTTAATTAGAATAAGAATATCTACCATTATTGAGTTCTTACTGTGCCAAGTACTTTTTTTTTAACTTTTTTAAAAAAGTTTATTTATGTATTTAAGAAGAGAGCAAGAGCGAGCGAGAGGCAGAGAGGATCCCACTAATTAATCCACACGGATAGTGTGGAGCTTGACACAGGGCTCAAATCCATGAACCAGGAGATCATGACCTGAGCTGAAATCAAGAGTCAGATGCTTAACCGACTGAGTCACCAGGTGCCCCTTCCCCATGTACTTTATAAAGGGCACTGCGTTCATTCATATATTTTATTTGTACAACACACTTATGAGGTTGCTGCAATTTTCAGTTTACCAATGAAGACAAAAAGATAATCAGCCGTGATGATCATACCTGGCACAGAGCAGCAACGGTACCAGCATTCGTTGAAGAAATCAAGGAATAAGCAAATAGTTTTGAATCTTTCTCTATTATTGTCTTAGAAGGTAGGAAAGTCTTCTCTAAATAGCAAGTATGTTTTCTGATCTATTTTATATCCTCATGTTTTTCCCAAGTTTTTCAATATCAAGAGCAATAAGATTATTGAGGAAAAGCAAACTTTTTATTAAGATTTTAAAGTATGAGGTAGTATACATCTCAGGAGAATCCTGTCAATTCTTATTAGTAACATATAGCAGGTTTCAGTTCACCATGTATTTATAACCCCCTTTCATCTTATTCATAATCGGACTTTACTCAGTTTGACTTTCAAATCCCAGGGGATGCTCTGAGTGTTTCTTGGTCTCCCCATGATCCTGTACATTTGACAGAAGGGTAAGGAGGTGCGTGACCAGCGTGAGATCAGGCTTGAGCTACCCAAGCTTAGGATTCGGGCTTGAGGGTCTTGAGACGCTGCATTTCTCTCCCCACACCAACAACCATTAAAATTAATCAACCTCAGTAATAAGTAAAACAATCACAAAACCTAGTAATTACTTCATTTTCCAAATGACCAAGGAACAGGGTCACAGAATAGTTAGACTACAAGGGTCACAATTCAATAATCAAAGAAGGAAGAGAGATGAACTGCACTTTGCCTTGAAAAGTTAAAGTTGAAATAAAGGCTCAGATGGGAACGCGAATGCCTTACCTTAGTGTATCTTTGATCCTTTCCACACGATTCTTCATGGCGCAGAGAGAGAACAAGAACTTACCTTAGTGTATCGTTGATTTTTCCCACGTGATACTTCATGGCCCAGTCAAGGACCATGCTTCCTCCTGTATCCTTCCTCCATCATGGTTTCCTTTAAATACAAAATAAACAAGGATGTGGTGGTACATTTACATTATTCTAATTTAATTTGACAGAGCTCAAATGTACATTATTAAGCATGTAGGAAGGTTTTCTTTAGATAAGCAGTAATTAAGTTCAAAACTTTCAAGAACACCCGCAGAAAGGTCTCACACCAACCCTCTAGCACAAAGTAAATAAAAAGGCTGATGTGACTACTTAGACAATGGAATATTTTATTGAAAAGACAGTCGTGTACAAGAAAATAAAAGAGGAAATAGAATTTCAAGTTACCTGGGTGATTACTAGAATTCACATTTCACAATGTCACAGGGGATTTTACTCATTTACACATCGTTAATTAACAGGCAGACCAGAGTGACAAATATCCTACACGTGTTTAATTATGAGCCACTGATAAAACTTCAGGGATCCTGATATTTAATCTGATATTTAGCCTGGAATGGGCATCAATTATGTATATTTTATAGGAACACTACATTTTGTTACACATATATATGGACAGTCTGTGATTCACTAATAATTTAAGAATACAAACAACATTTTTTAAGCCTTTATTTTTTATAAAATAACATGCCTGGAATTGACCTTTCCATTTCTTGCAAGGAAGGCTGTTTACAATAAATGGAAGATGTTCTCTACGAGCCTGATTCATGCCCCACACCAATGCAAACTCTTTTTCAGATAGTCACGAAGGATGTGAATCAGGTGTATTAGTAGAGTCATTAATACATTTGATGAAATATATTAGTTTAAAGGAAAATATAAACAAAACCTAAATGTTTTATCTAAGCATTTGAACATTTTCTTCTCTAGCATTAGTTTGTCTTCATTTTCTTGCTCTTTTTTCTTTCCTTCCCCTCCACCCTACCATTTATGTACTTTGTCTTGTACAAATGGAAAAACAGATTGTACTGGGAAAATTCCAAATTCCAAAAAAATTAGTGAAAGACTTCAGCTGAGAATATACAATGGATTGTTGATTTGGTCAGATTTCAGGATTTGAATTGTTTAAAGAAAATGAAATCCATCAATACCAATTTAATACTATATCTTAAATTCAGCAGAGATCTTTATCCCAGCAATCTTAAATGTTTCTTAATTTCTTCTCCCACATCCAAATACCTCCTCTTCTCCCTTCCCATAAATAGTAAACCAGGAAATAAATAATATTGTATGTAACTTTTTATTATAAAAAGATTTAACTATGATGATGAAATAATCCAACTATTAACTTGAACTTTAAAAACATTATGTTTATTCCTAGCAGTGCTATTGCTGGGTCATAGGGGAGTTCTATTGTTAGTTTCCTTAGGAACCTCCACACTGTTTTCCAGAGAGGCTGTACCAGTTTACATTCCCACCAACAGTGTAGGAGGGTGCCCGTTTCTCCACATCCTCGCCAGCATCTCGCGTTCTCTGATTTGCTCATTTTAGCCACTCTGACTGGCGTGAGGTGGTATCTCAGTGTGGTTTTGATTTGTATTTCCCTGATGAGGAGCGATGCTGAGCATCGTTTCATGTGTCTGTTACCCAAGGGATAAAGAAATGTTAATGCATAGGAGCACATGTACCCCAATGTTCATAGCAGCACTCTCCACAATAGCTAAAACATGGAAAGAGCCTAAGTGTCCATCAACAGATGAATGGATCAGAAGATGTGGTTTATCTATACCATGGAATACTACATGGCAATGAGAAACAATGAAATCTGGCCATGTGTAGCAACATGGATGGACCTTGAGGGTGTGATGCTGAGCGAAATAAGTCAGGCAGAGAAGGACAAATATCATATGTGTGCACGTATAGGAGGATTAGGAGGAACTTAACAGGGACCAAGGGGGAGAAGAAGGGCTGAAATGGTGGGGGAAAGGGAGAGAGGCAAACCATGAGAGACTCTTGAATGCTGACAAAAACTGAGGACTGGTGGATGTGGGGGGAGGAGGGGATGGGCATGGAGGAGGACCAGCACTGGGTGTTATGTGGAAACTAATTTGACAATAAACTATTTGAAAAAAAAAAAACATTATGTTTATAACGTAAACTTATATTGCTTAAAGACATAAGCAGAAGATTAGTGTAACATTTATATTTATATATATATTTAATATTATATTACGCTTATAATAAAAATCTTGGTTTCATTTTTAAAGATTAACTCTGGAATTTACGTTTTTATAATAAAATGTTTAGCATGTTCACATTTTAGTTTTTAATATACAGACATATCTAAGCTCTATAATGATTTAAACTTTAAAAATGGCATATTTTTTAGGATGCCTAGGTGGCTCAGTCAGTTGAATGTCTGGCTCTTGGTTTCGGCTCAGGTCATGATCTCACGGCTTGTGAACACCAGCCCCACATCAGGCTCTGCACAGACAGCACGGAGCCTGCTTGGGATTCTCTCTCTCCCTCTCTCTCTCTCTTCCACTCCCCCACATACACTCATTCTCTTTCTCTGTCAAAAATAAATAACATAGGGGTCCCTGGGTGGCTTAATCGGTTAAGTGTCCGACTTTCTCTTAGGTCGTGATCTCTCGGTTCGTGGGTTCGAGCCCCATGTCGGGCTCTGTGCTGACTGCCAGCTCAGAGCCTGGAGCCTGTTTCAGTCTGTGACTCCCTCTCTCTCTGACCCTCCCCTGCTCACGCTGTCTCTCTCTCTCTCTCCTAGAAATAAAACATTAAAAGAAAAATTTTAAAAAATAAATAAAATAAACATTAAAAAAATAAAAATGGTATCTATTTTTTAAAGTTTATCACAATCTTTTAATACAAAACCACGAAAGTAACTCTGCAGTATCAAAAACATAGTATTTATCATCCATTTTCATTTCATGTTCAAATGTTGATCATTTTCAATAGGCTTTTTCAATGTATTTCTTCTTTTTCTTAAATGCTATCTACTTTTAAATAAATCCATAACTTTCTAGCCAATGATCACTTGGTATATTAAAACAGATAAAGCATATTTGGATAATTACATATATATTTTAAAATACATTATCATTTCACTTACTATTAAAAACCAACACATTTAATCATATCTAACACGCACATTTCCCTTTTAGATTGCTTTTTAAAATGCCCATGTCTCTCTCTGCCTCTTCATATATGTATATATATATACACAACTTTTGAGCACAAGAATTTTTCCTGGATCTTCTCAGCTTCTCATGGAGTATTTGACTCCGAGCTTGTGTTCAATCATTGTTTTGAGTGTTCAGTAAATGAACTCCAAAGGGATTAGTATGCATGTAAACTATATTGTTATTATCATTTCTAATCATTTCTTTCAGAACAACATGTAACCATGTCTTTGGTGTTGTTCATTTATTAACTTATTTTTAAAATATCTGGATAAGGAATTGGCTCTTCTCACAAAAGTAAACACAGCTGTGCATCCTCGGGGGCCTATGCTAAGCTTCCTGCATATGGTGAAGCCCTTGAATTCTTACATTTTGAGCACATGTCTGATCTATTGGCTGGGATCTGAGCCCTGGCCTTCTTTAGTTGTTACTATCATCTTGTCATTATGCTCTGGTTTGAGAAAATTCAGAACTAAGTGGAAAGGAAGTTTTTCGTTGATTAAATAATAAATACACATTGACTTTCAAAGTGGCCTGCTTTGTAGGACTACAGATACCAGAAGCATCTCTTGGAGTCTGGAGCCTTGAGTCTTACTTATTTTGCTTCCCATGTGCAAGTCAAGTCTGAACTCCTTCCTCCATCAGCAAAAAGTGAATATTTACATCTAGGTAACACAAAATTGCTGTGTTTATTTATGACTATCTGAAAACACGATATAAAGGGACATTAATGTAGGACTTGGAAAACTAACATCTGTGGTTTGGTTGACTGCTTTTGTAAATGAAGCTGTACTGGGTAACAGGCACACACATTGGTTTATGTATTTTCCACAGTGGTCTTCAGAGTGGCCTTCTGATGACAGAATTAAATAATTACAACAAAGTCCTCTGGCTTGACAAGCCCCAAATATTTACTATCTGGCCCTTCCATAAAACAAATGCTGGACCCTCCCACTAACACTAATACTTACTACTGCTATTACTAATAGCAGCAAAAGTTAATTTCTAAAAGTCTAGTTACAGCCATTTGAAATACCCACAAAGTAGGGATATATTGTTTCTTTAGAAAATGAATATGGTTGATCCTGCTAACTGTTCAATAAAGTCACATGGCAAGATTTTATTTCCATATATCTAACCTGAAGTTTAAGCCCTCTCATCAGTGTGTGTGCTTATTAATCTCTAGGATGACAATAAAAGCTCCAGCTTTCAATTTCATGCCCAGGTGCTTAATGTTTACATGATATTGTTTATTTTTTTTAGTTTATCTTTTTAATGTTTGTTTATTTTTGAGAGACTGAGAGAGACAGAGCATGAGCAGGGGAGGGGCAGAGAAAGGGAGACAGAATCCAAAGCAGGCTCCAGGCTCTGCTCTGTAAGCACAGGGCCTGATGCGGGGCTCGAACCCATGAACCGTGAAATCATGACCTGAGCCAAAGTCAGACACTTAACTGACTGAGCCACCCAGGCACCCCCGATATTGTCTAACACTGACTACAAACACTGGAAAGCATGCTAACACATTAGTGCAGAGTCATCAGATAAAGTTTTGTATGTTATTCATATTTAAATTGTGGTAACTGAACAGATGCCATCTACAATTATTTTGCTTCAATTACAAAAGTATAGATTAATGTTTCCAAGTTTTAAACTACATGTTGAAATAAAAATGAATGGGATCATTTGACCTAAGTTAATTAGAGGAATATATTCATTTTATTAGAACCTTTGGATTATAGGCTTAAAATTGCCTATAATCAGCAGTAGCCAAGCCAGAAACTGTATCAAAAATGATCTATTGGACTCCAATCATACTGCAAAGTCATCCTCGCAAAACAAAAAGCCATTGGAGGTTTAATTATGCGTAAAAGTTTGTGTAACTGACAAGTACCGGAAACGCAGTAGACTTATGTGAGGTCCCAGTGAGAGGGAACAGAGACGCAATGCAGTACAGCTCAGAGGGAGATGTATTTGATTCTTGACACTGTGTTTGTTATTTGTGGAGACTTCCTCTATACAGATATTTCACTTGCTGATATTTTAGTTGTGATATATCACATTTATTTTTTTTTTATGTTTTATTTATTTTTGAGAGCAAAAGAGAAAGAGCACGAGGGCGGGAAGGGCAGAAAGAGGTGGGGATACAGAATCCCAAACAGGCTCCAGGTCTGAGCTGTCAGCACAGAGCCTGACATGGTGTTCAAACTCATGACTTGAGAGCCAAAGTCAAGACGCTTAACTGCCTGAGCCACTCAGAAGCCCCAATTTATCACATCTTTAATGTGATATTTATTTGAAGAAACCAAAATAGTGTTTTCTCTCCTTTTGGGACACAAAATTTAAAAAATTTCTAACAGTAACTATATAGCCTATAGCTATTCTTAGTCTAAATACTTAGACTATTATTACACGCTACTTAAAAAACAAAACATAATCTGTAAAACACCACAATTGCAGATGATTTATAAAAATAGGCTTGCTAGTTTTTGAAGGTTATTCATAAATCACCTCGATCTTTTGATACAACTCAAAAACTGTCTCACCTAGAATCCACATTCAGCAGAGAATGGATCTATTTTAATTCTAGTCCATCCTCATGACTTGACCATATTGATAAACCCTCAGAAAACGTCTCTTCAAAAGAAAAAAATCGTCAATGTATTTTGACTAGAAATTCAATGACTTCTTAAAATGTTATGCGACTATACTTTGGGGGGGTCTAACTTCTAAATTAGTATCCTACAGACATAGTCTAAGTATACATCCTTTCTCTCTGAGGCTTTTATTCACAAAAATGATGCACACTCTCACTTTTCTAATTGTACATAATTTTAGAAGCAAATCAATTAATGAGAGGAATTTAAAGAAAGCATTTTCAGGAATTTTTCAGGATTTCTCAGAACATTCTTAAGATGTGTCAAAGTATTCTTAAATAGATTACAGAGGGGTGTTTTGGTTGTATTTTAAGCAAAGCTGATTAATGCTCAGCCTGACTAGTGTTGCAAGTTCATGAGACAGATGATAGATGAACTGCTCTCTAATATATAATATCTAATTATGAACTTGAGCCCAAAAGAAATATCAAAGTGAATGGTTCAAAAGCTAAAATCAATAAGCCAGTAGTTTCTCCTTTTATATGTAGATGTCTATGAAAAATACTGGAATAAAATACATATTTAAGGGGCCCCTAGGTGGCTCAGTCGGTTGAGCGTCCGACTTCGGCACAGGTCATGATCTCATGGTTCATGGGTTCGAGCCCTGCATTGGGCTGTGTGCTGACAGCTAGCTCAGAGCCTGGTCCTGTTTCAGATTCTGTGTCTCCCTCTCTCTGACCCTACCCTGCTCACGCTGTCTCTCTCTCTCTCTCTTAGAAAGAAATAAAACATTTAAAAAATTAAAAAATAATAAAAAAATAAAATACATATTTTTTTAATGTTTTTATTTATTTATAGGAGAGAGAAAGAGAGAGACAGCGTGAGCAGGGGAGGGTCAGAGAGAGAGGGAGTCACAGACTGAAGCAGGCTCCAGGCTCTGAGCTGGCAGTCAGCACAGAGCACGACGCGGGGCTCGAACCCACGAACTGCAAGATCATGACCTGAGCGAAAGTCGGACGCTTAACCGACTAAGCCACCCGGGCGCCCCCAAAAAAATAAAATACATATTTAAAAAGAACATAATTCCACCTAGATTTTTGGTCAAGTATCACTAGAGCAAAGTGGAAGGAACAAACAAGCTAATGAAGAACAAACTGAAAAATAAAGCTGACAGGAAAATTTAGTAATGTGTATCGTAAACCTTACTCATAAAAATCTTAATAATGTTCATGTGTACTAAAATCCTTAATAATCAATTGCATCTGTAACTTCTGTAATCTGTAAATGCTATGGTTCTAAGAACAAATAGATCACTTTATTCCTTTCAAGGATTTTCAGTCACCTTAAATTCTTCATAGAAGATAAAGAATCAATGAAATGCAATGTTTGAATCATGTAAAATTATAAATATGAGTATATATGCATATGTGTATACAGATATGTGCATATATATTAAATATATGTAATTTCTAAAAGAGCTGTTTAAAAGAGACTATACAAATAGTAGTCATTCCGAAAGTTCCCAATAAACTCAATTTAACACTTTTGTTTCACTATGTAGTGCCCCTTATAACTAATACAAGCAGATTTTACTGTAATTTAATTTGGAAATGTTATGATAAATTACATGGATGAACCAGTGCAGTTATCTGTTTTTTTGTAATGTTTATTTATTTTTGAGAGAGAGAGAGACAGAGAGTGATCTGGGGAGGGCAGAGAGAGGGAGGCACAGAATCCCAAGCAGGCTCCAGGCTTTGAGTTGTTAGCACAGAGTCTGACGCGGGGCTCAAACTCACCAGCTGTGAGATCATGACCTGAGCCAAAGTCGGATGTTTAACTGATGAGCCACCCAGACACCCCTGCAGTTATCTATTAAAATCTCTTTACTTACCTGTATGTCTGTCCTTATAATGTGTACGAAGAGAAACTATGTATAAGGACACGCATTATTGGAGTAAAAATCTACCCCCGCATCAGGAAACAGCACTGTGCCCAAATAAAGTTCTGTGTGTCCAGTAAGTTTAACATAGAAAGCTCCCTTGATGCTTGCTTGTGGGGGATAAAAGAGCACACAGAGAACATACTGGTCACTGCCATAGTGGACAGTGCGTATGATCATGTGATTGCAGCTACTTACTGTTCCCCACACCACCTCTTACTCTGCCATACATTTCATGTAATTAGTGCTTTAAATAAAACAACCCAAAAGCTTATCCTTTTTTTTTTGCTAAGTGAAAGTTAGATCAAGTCATTGTAAAGTAGAGACTTAGCATCAAACCAGGGCAATCAGCTATTACACCTAGTAATTGAGTCCTGTCACGGTGCAGGACAGTTGTCTATAGCTCATTATCTTTGAAATACTGTACACAGTATATATGAGACTATAAAATCAGTACTGCGAATCTGCTGAACTACACTCCTCTACTTTCTCTGCTATGTGGTTGCTTCAAGAATATTAAGTCCAAAATCTCCTCTTTCATTTTCTTTTTAGACACTGAGTAAGTGATAAAAGTTTCATTTAATTTCCATGATGAGATCTTCAGAACCACAGGCTTACTCAAGGGGGAATTGACTTGAGACCACTAATTCTGTTTCCAGAGATGTAATCCGGGAAGGAGGAGCTGCTGACCGACTAGTCATTACCTGGATTTAAGCCATAGGCATGTTGAACTGTCACAGTATTTTAGAAATTGGGAGATTTTATGAAACATTCTTATGTCTTGATTACTCTTGAAAACAAACATCTTTTAATATGGCCCTTTATTCTCATCCAGTAACAAGCAGCTGGATGCTGTTCCTATATGCCAATCTCCACCATTTCCATTACCTTATGGCCAGTGCGCTGCCTACAGGCATCTGAGTCTGAGTCCCTCACAGCAGAAGAGCCACATTTTCTGGCTTAGCTGCTTTTTCCATGACTGGGCCCCTGGCACAATTCGAACATAACATTTACCTGTTTCCCTACATTTTTCATTGATATTTCCCATTTGCTTCCTTATCAATTTTATACTGGCTAACTAGATTCATGAGGCATGTGATATCAAAGAGTACAGATCAATAAGGTAGGAGACTGAAGTCTCCTTTTATTGATGATTAACAAAGAAACAAAGCCAGGGTTTAAATTAGGATGTGCATCCTGACCACTTGTCCCCAGAGCCTGAAATCTAAACACCAAAATTGCCAGTATGCCTACTGTCTGGTCCGCTGCACAAGCTGACCTATGTGGACAATTCCTTGGACCAAACTGTAAACTAAACTTTTTTTGGAATCTTAAATGGTAAGTACCAAACCCCTTCTGAATCTCTTTTTTTTTTTTTAAGTTTTTTTTTTAATGTTTTATTTATTTCTAGGGGAGAGAGAGAGAGAGAGAGAGACAGAGAGAGAGAGACAGCGTGAGCAGGGGAGGGTCAGAGAGAGAGGGAGTCACAGACTGAAACAGGCTCCAGGCTCTGAGCTGGCAGTCAGCACAGAGCCCGACGCGGGGCCCGAACCCACGAACCGCGAGATCAAGACCTAAGCGAAAGTCGGACGCTTAACCGACTAAGCCACCCAGGCGCCCCGACCCTTCTGAATCTCTTGAGTGCCAGAATTTGGATTGAAATATTGTTATAATAATTTATAATAATCAAGTAAAATCTCACACTAACCCATTCCAATGAACACATTTTTAGTTTTACTTTTTTTTAAGTGCTGTACTAAAAATGGCATTCCTCTGAAGATGGTAAACTTTCTTGTACTAAAATATATGCAATATGTGAAAATTAGATGTGCCTGATCTTTACCTCTGTAATCCCTAATCCAGACCTCTTCACCTTCTATAATTCCTATAACATTTGAGAGGATACTCAGGAGTAACAATGAAAGATAATTGTTTAAATGTGACCAAACCAAGAATTGTGATGAGCTCGATTCTACCTCTCCTCAGCATATGATGTCGTTTATTATACGGCGTGATAATCAAATGCATTAAAACTCTGTCTTTGAGCTACATTTTTAAATTTATCACTTTAGTTTTCTTAGTTGTGCAGAAATGAGTTTTATTTCATTCTTAATTTCACTTCTGACACAGTATCTCTAATTCAAGTACGCTGCTGCCAGAAGGAAATCACTTAGGTAATGGGGGTGGGGGTGGGGCGAACTGTACAAATTCAAATTCCTAAAAGAATTACTGGAGGATATAAATTTATCATAAAAATCCAAACCATGCTCCATTATGTAGGAGATGCTTCTTTGAAAACAAATACAGACATAAACACACACTCACATCTAAGTTTCATTTTTCAAAAATAATCACTGTAATTTGTGTTTTTTTTTATATGCTCACTACAGGTATTAAAGTTTGTTTCTTTCACTAAATGATATGCCTTAGCCATCTCTGCTTATTAAAACACGTGGATTTAGTGTAGACTTAATGACTACATAGCATTTAATTGCATGATAAATCGACATTTGAGAAATTGCTTCTGGTAGAATATGGGTTATTTTTGTTATTTTTTTTCCTCTTGGGCTATTTTCAATTTTAAGTGAATATATTTATTTTTACATCTTCTCACACTTATATAAGGTGAAAAGGGGATGGATGTTTAGAAGTAGAAAGGCTGGGTCAGACCTTTGGCAAATAAATGAGACAGTTTAACAATGGCCTCTGAAAATAGTTCATTACTTCCACTCTCACCATCTCTTCATCAATAATGGAGAATGTTTGCTTCTCCATAATCTTGTAGACACCGACTGTTGTCAGTTACATAAAACTTGTAGACTTCATAGACTCAGTTGTGCCAGTTGTTGTTTTTTTATCAGAGAGAAAGATTTTAGTACAGTTTTCTCTCTCATAAGACACATTAAAACCCCTAAAAATGAGTATTAGTACTAAACACTATCTTAAAAAGTGATAAATACTAATCAAGAAAGAAAACTACCACTGTCCAACCATGCTAATTTAACCAAACCATTGAATATTTTAAGCCCTTTTATAGCTCATTTGCCATGATTTTAGACATGACACTTTGTGTCCTTTGAAGCACATGCCATTTCCTTTAGTATTTGCAACACCATTTTGAATGTACATAAAGCCTTAACAGGTGTCAAAGACCTGGAAGAGTTAATTTGTCTCCTCTGACTTGACCATGAAATGCTTTATTTTCCCTTTTTTTTTTAGTTACTCTCAATCTACCACAGAAATTTTAGTCATTTATGTGTGTGGTTTCTGCAAAAAAGGTGGAGTTTATTTTTTTAAATAGATAATATACTAATCTCCTTAAAAAGGAAGATTGTATTTACTACATAATTTTTCCATTACACTAAATTTAAATAAACTAGAATTATATACTAAACAATATTTTATAGATTTTTTTTTACAAATAGTTTATTGTCAGGTTGGTTTCCATAGAACACCCAGTGCTCATTCCCACAAGTGCCCCCCTATATTTTTAAAGACTTTACAGTATACTTCTTTATTACATATGAAATCTTAGTGAATTCTCTAGAACTACATTAGAAGGCTTTTCATACCACAAAATAGCAAGATATTTGGTTTCTGAACACATAAAAAAATAAACAATACTACAACAAAACAAAATCAAAAGCTGCTAAATATGGCTTCTAGCTTTGGGATCAAAAAGTGTTAAATAACTTCAGGCAATGAGGAAACACTTTTTAAATGGAAACCACTATTTTTAAAGAACAGCTGCTGGACATGGAAATAGTTTGATGATATCATTGTCTCAATGAGAATCAAATAAAAAACCCTACACTGGTGTAGGGTTTCTATGAAATTTCCATATTCATTTTCCTGAATATTCCTTATGTGTTTTAAAGTTGTTTATTCTTTTTTAGAAAAAAATTTAAATATTTATTTATTTATGAAGGAGAGAGAGACAGAGTGTGAGCAGGGGAGGGGCGGAGAGAGAGGGAGACACAGAATCTGAAACAGGCTCCAGGCTCTGAGCTGCCAGCCCAGAGCCTGACATGGGGCTCGGACTCACGAGCTGTGAGATCATGACCTGAGCCAAAGTCGGTTTCTTAACTGACTGAGCCACCCAGGCACCCCTAAAGTTGTGCTTATTCTTTAATACACCATTCCCTATGTTTTTCATCATATTAGTGTAGATGCCCCTCACACCTGCCTCTTGTTGTTTAAATTAGCCTTTGCTCCTAAATTTAGATCATTTTTAAAAAGCTCTAAGTCACCTTTTATTCAAAACTGTCGTTATACGTACCATTACCTAAGGTTTTCCTGTTTTTCGCTAAACTTCAGCTATTTTTTCCAATCTATACCATTTAATAGTAAAAATGAGATATTTATGAATCATAAACAAAATTTTAATAAATGAGAAGTTGCTTTCATGGATCATTTTATGACCCACTACAGAAAAAAACTTTGCGCCACACTGAGAATGCTAAGAAGCTGAAAACAAACAAAAAGGACTGTAGGAGTCAAAGAATGGCATTTGTTGTCACTGTATAAGAAGTTCAACGATATAGAATCGTCTACTCACTATGGCACATATTTAATGGTGCCTTATTAAGCAAAATAATTTCCTAAAAGCCTCTAGCTTCACCTCATTCTTGAACTAAGACATTTAGTCTTTCTTTTTTTTTCAATTGCCATGTTTATTTTTATTTTTATTTTTTTTTTGCCTTTCTTTTTCTTTATTTACAATTTTTTTTACAAATAGTTTATTGTCAAATTAGTTTCCACATAACACTCAGTGCTCATCCCCACAAGTGCCCTCCTCCATGCCCATCCCCCTCCCCCCCACCCCCATCAGTCCTCAGTTTTTGTCAGCATTCAAGAGTCTCTCATGGTTTGCCTCTCTCCCTTTCCCCCACCATTTCCCTCCTTCTTCTCCCCCTTGTGCCTTCGTCAAGTTCCTCCTAACCATTTAGCCTTTTTCAAATCACGAGTTGTTAAATACAAAATAAGGGCTCAACATATACAACCATGGATAGACTTAAATCTTTGTTTCTAAATGTATTTTATGTTACTCTCTCTTGGTAAAACTCTTAGGGAACCATACATAAAAAGAGACTCAATGGATTAAGGACCTAAATGTGAGATCTGAAACCATAAAACTCTTAGGAAAAAACACAAGCAGTGATTTTTTTGTCATAGGCCATAGCAACACTTTTTCTAGATCTATCTCTTAAGGCAAGGCAAACAGAAGCAAAAGTAAACTACTGGGACTACATCAAAATAAAAAGTTTTTCATAGCAAATAAATCATCAACAAAACAAAAAAGCAACCGAATGAATGGAGGAGGTATTTGCAAATCCGATAAGGGGTTATATCCAAAATATAAAAATCTTACACAATTTACCACCAAAAACCCCCCAAGTAATCCCATAAATAATGGGCAGAAGTCCCAAATGGACATTTTCCCAAAGAAGACATAAAGGTGGCCAACAGACACAAGAAAATACGCTTACTGTCATTCATCATCAGGGAAATGTAAATCAAAACCTCAATGAGAGATCACTTATACTTGCCTGAATGGCTAGGATCAAAAAGATAAGAATTAACTAGTGTTGATGAGGATGTGGAGGGAAAGGTACTGTGAACTGTTGGTGGTCAATGTAAATTGGTACAGTTTAGAGGTTTCTCAACTGAGTATTCTCAAATAAAAATACTCTGTAATCCAGTAATTCCAGTATTTATCCAAAGGGAACAAAAACACTAAATAGAAAATATACACACACCTTTATGTTTGTTGAAGGATTATTTACAATATCCAAGACATAGAAGCAATTCAAGTATCCTCTGACAGATGAATGGATAAAGAAGATGTGGTATATATATACAGTAGAATGTTATACAGCCACGAAACGAGGTAAGATCTTGTTAATTCGCAACAACATGAATGGACGTAGAGGGTATTTTGCTAAATGAAAGAACACAGACAGAGAGACAAATACCTTATGCTTTCATTGTATGTGGAATTTAAAAAAACAAATGAAAACATAAACAAAAAGCAGATTCAGACCTATAAAAATGGAGGAAAAACTGATGAGTGCCAGAATGGAGGGGAGTATGGAGGTGGGCAAAGTGGGTGAAAGGGACTGGAAAATACAGGCTTCTGGTTATGGGATGAATAATCATGGGAATAAAAAGTACGGCACAAGCAACCTAGGGCCATGGTACTATAATAGCGCGGTGTGGTGGTCGATTGTAGCTACACTTGTGGGGAGCATAGTATCATTTACAGACTTTTCAAGTAACGATGTCGTACTCCTGAAACTAAGGTAACACTGTGTGTCAACTCTACTCAGATTTTTTAACTTCCCTGAAAAAAATTATTTAATATAATCTATGTCTGATACTAAGGAAAGATCAAAAACAGGTCTTGGGGAAAATCCCATCTAATCTTGAGGATACGTCCACACTGAACTTCTATGTAAATGTGAGGTCAGGTCTTCTTATCTCAAACTTGCAGTCATCCAATATATTGGATTAGGGGTATCCCAGTGCTTTTAATTTACCCAAAGAGGTACCAATACCTTCCTGGGACAATACCTAACATTCCCTCTCAGCGTCTTTCTTTAGACTGGTGTTTATACTTTGTTTCTGTATTTGTTTCTTGGACAGCACACAAGATCTTAGTTTGGGCTCATTTTCAGTGATATGATCACGGAAAATTCAGCAGGGTGGTTAAAAGCCCAGGCTTAATTCACATAGTTCTAAATTTACATTCTAGAGATGCTATTTACTAGTACAGTCTTTGGCAACATACATAGTTGGTCGGAGTAAATCTTCTTCATCTATGAAGTGTTACATTACAGAATGGTTTTAAACATTAAATGAGAAACATATGTGGACGATGGGCACAGGGCTGCAAATGTAGGAAGTATTCAATAAATGTCAGCTATTAATGTTGTTGGTGTTTTTATGAACTATCTTGCAACACATCTTAATTGTGGCCCCCATTGTACCCATATCTCAGGATGAGGCCCCTTGCTTGAACAGGACAGGGTTACCCTCTCCCCAATTCCTTGAATGAGAGAATGAGGAGGGACAGAGAAGAGATGGGAGTCTTAAAACCTCGTGTGCTCCCCCTAGGTCTAACACAATTTTACACACTTATGGCACATATCTAACTTATAAAAGGAGGACCATAATTTTCCCACATTATTTGGCTCTGAATGTGCTGTCAGAGGGATACTAAGACAAAAATAAATGATGATTCCCTCAACATTTTATTCAGAGCCTTCAAAATGCATACCGATGCATAAAACGTATACAGAGTTTATCATACAAAGGAAAGGCATGAGTTTTATGTAGGAGGGGGAATTTTCCTTTAAGTAAGTCTGTGGTTGGCTGTAGACTATAAGAGAATATGGTATAAATGCTAGCTCCTGGCCATAAGGACAAAAGAAAAGCAAGGTTACATAATGGTGCTGGTTAATCTTAAAAGTCATTAGCTGATCTACCCATCAGAGCACACAGATTATCTGCAAATAGTCAATTAATTTGGTGCAAAAGCTAATAAGCCAATCCGATACACTGACACTAGATAATTCATCTTCCAAAGTATTTGAAAACAATTTTAGCCTCTGACCTAGAACAGTGAATGACTAATACATTTAAATCAAAGGATCAAAAAGGAAATGTTATATATTTTCAGGTAGCTACCGATGATCTCTGACTGGCTTTTAAAAATAGATCTCATGCCTTTTGGAAATAGTTGGATCATTTTCACATATTATGCCCCAAAATAAACTCCAAGTGGATAAATAATTAAATGCAAAAAAGGAAACCCCACAATTTAAAATATACCAGAAGTAACAACTTGTGTTACATAATTATAGAATTTTTTTTTAAAAAGCTGTCTCTAAAAAATCTAAACAACACAAAACAAAGAAAACTCAATATGTATTCAGTTGGGAGCAGAATGAATATAACTATGTTAATTTGATTAGACATTGCCAAAGGGATAAAAGAACTAAAAACAAAAACACACAAAAATCCCTTATTTTCAGTAATGGGTTATTGCAAGTGGTGTTGGTATAGACATAAGATTATATATATATATAAAAGAATAAAATGCATGAGTAATTATGTGGAATGCTAAGGATATCAATGAAAAACAGAAGGGGTTAAACAAAATATCCATGGTCTTGGTTATGAATCACAAGTTATCAGTATAAAAAACTGATATATTTTATCCTAAAATTCTATTTTCTAGCTGTTTCCCTGAAAGAATCTAGAAACAATGACCAATCCAGTAACAAGGAGCCCTGGTATCACCCAAATTTAACATCAGGTTTCAAAATCTGTTTCTACTAAGAGGAACTAAGGTCATTGAAAAATATGGGTGATTCTGCGTCTTAGTCAAGAAATGGTCAAGAAAATCTTAGGCCATCTTCAGGCCTGTGAACAAGAAAATTATAAAAGATGAAAAAGTTCACCCCAAAAGGCTCATCAACCATCTCAAAGAGGTTCCTCTGGCTCATTATGGAAAATCTGAGTATATACCGATCAATAAATTAAATGCTTATATTCAAAAGTCTATAATGATACCAAAGCAACGCAAAACAAAATTAAACAACTCATGGGTCACCTCCAAATGACAGAGAATGGAATCCTTTTTCTAATACCTAGAACATAAAGGGAAAGAAACATTTATCCAGCCTTTCTGATACATACTGTGCCACTGGATAACCAGAAAGTAGATGAGGTGAAGTTTCTTTTTCTTTAGCAGTATCTCAATAAACAACGAGGAAATAAGAGAATGAAAATAGCCTCATTATGCAACATTAATATACAATGAAAGACCTTGGTGTTGAGTATAAATGGTGCTAACATCACAGAATAGGAAACCTCCAGATAGCAATGGGCCTCTTGATGAAAAATCACATTACCAATTATGAACCTAATATTACCAAAGAGTGGGAAAAAAAATGAATCTAAATGTGATCACATCTCCAGATCAGCACACAGGGAGATATGTTAAATTATACCACAGGGATATAATCAGCAATGTTCAGACTGTGGGAAGGTTTGCAGAATAACCCCTTTCCTGGCTTCTCCAACAATAAATTGCATGTGAAAAAGAAAAAAAAAAGCGTAAGACAGTGAAGGAGAAATCACAGATTAAAAAAGACTTAAGAGACCTTGAACCATCACAAAATGTTGACACTATTTAAATCCTTCTTCTAACAAATGTGGGTGGGGGAGAACAATATCCAAGAGATTACCCCCAAAATGTGAACACTGAGCTGATATTTAATACTAAGTAATTATTGTACATTTTAGGTACATTAATTGCATTGTGATTGCATGAGAAAAGAATTCTTATCTTTTAGAGTTGCATACGGAAGTAATTACGGATGGGATGGATACAATTAGGCTTTGCTTCAAAATAATTCAGATAAGGGGAAGTTGGGGGGGACAGATAATGTAAAATTGACCATGAATTGATGCCTGCTGACAACAGATGAAGAGAACATGTGTCTTCATTACTACTCCATTCTGATTTTGCGTTTGCTTGGTGCTTTCCATAATCAAAGTTAGAAATCAATAAAAAAATAATTTCTTTCAGGCCTTTGCTTCACAGTTAGCCTTGATAAAATAAGCCAGTTCAATTTAGCAAAATAAGAATGATGATATATTATTCTCTGCATAAGAAAATACAGATTTTAAGAGGTTTCTAACATGTATTAGCATGAGTAAGAGTATCAACAGTTAATTGCCATTATTGCTTTTCTTTTGGATTAGTGATTCTTGCTATCCTTCTTGGTATCTAATTCACATGAAATAACTATAATGCTTTGCTGCATTCTCATTTTTATAATATATTTTCAAAACACCCCATGTCCTTTTGGACTTCTTCCAGGATGATGGCTGTAAATCACTCCAGCTGTCCCTGATAACAATGTGTAGTCTTCAGCTATTATTATTAGGACATCTTAGAATGCATAGAGATTTTGTAGTAACTCTATAAAGACTTTGATATTACTCTTCAGGCCTTCAAGTGTCCTCCTTTATCTGCATTTCATCCATAATCATTTTTAAAATACAGAATGAATTATAAACTGATATTTCCGAAGTTCTGTAATAATTGAGAATTTCATCGACCATTAGTGGCACACTGTGACGGTGACTCACTCTAGCTTCCATTGTTTATCAGATGGTCTGCGTGCAATGCACAATTCCCAAAGCACTTCCGCCAACTGTACCTTTGCCTCCCCTCAATTCAAGCACACTCTGGAATGCATTTGAAAAAGTGTGTTGTCATTATGGTTAAGACCTGAAACTCATTTTAAAAATACTATACATCGTTATTACTAAGAAATTATTTGTGATGTGCCTGGGCAACTGTCGGTTTAGCGACCAACATTAGGTTTTGGTTCAGGTTACGATCTTATGGTTCATGGGTTCAAGTCTGGCATCGGGCTCTGCAGTGACTTGCAGAAACTACCTGGGATTCTCTCTTTTTCTCTCTCTCTCTCTGTCCCTACCCTGCTCACTCTCTCTCTCTCTCTCTAAAATAAACAAGCATGTAAGAGAAAAAAAAAAAAAGAAAAATCATTTGCAGGGCACCTGGGTGGCTCAGTTGGTTAAGCGTCTGGCTTCAGTTCAGGTCATGGTCTCAGTTTGTGAGTTTGAGCCCCACATCAGGCTCTGTTTCCCTCCCTTTCGCACTCTTTCTCTCAAAATAAAGACATAAAAAAATTTAAAAAAAGAAAATTATTTGCATAGTCCCTGACAACCCATAGCAATGCATTACTGCGTCATTAATATGGTTGAAACTCTGCCTCAAAATATAAATTGCTGAACCAGTGTTTAGAGACATAAAAAGTTCCTTAAGTGAAATTCTTAAGTTTTAAGCTCAGTTTGTCCTTTCAAGGGTTATATTTCCATAGGAAAAAATACTTTTATTCTTATTTATTTGCAAAAATTAGTCATTCCCATTTGAGAGTGGTGCTGCACTAATGGGTAGGAAACAGGAATAAAATACATGTATTCATTCATAGAAAGAAGAATAAAAGGTAACTTTAAAATGCTCTCTCTCTCTCTCTCTTTCACACACACACACACACACACACACACACACACACGACCATGGTGACAAAATTAGGGCTGTGGATTCAAAGAAGAGAAATTCAAAATGTGCTTAAATCTGTATTCAGCAAAATAAGAAAATGTCTTACTACATTAAAACAAAATTAGGGGGTCTTCAATAGAATTTGCTACTGAAAATACTTAAAAATTTTTTTAATCTCACTGTAGAGCTTCCCGTATTAAACCTAAACACCACTGAGCTTTTCAAATTAGTTTCCCTTTAAGACTTTTTCACCAGCACTGGCCTTCACATATTCGGATAACAAATAAGGCCCAGTAAAGCAGGACTCTGTCATTGTGAACCGCTGACCAGTCTGAGTCACAGAGTTAGATGTTACTAACGCTTCATTAATAACACAGCAGTAGAGGGAAGACTATAAAGAGGCAGGAACTTCTGGCAGCTGTTTCTGGGAAAATTCCAGATGGGTTCTGCCTCCTGGTGTCTAATTTTTTTTTCTTACAGAATTTTGTATTGCAAAGCTGCTTGAAGTGGTAAAAATATATCATGTGGTTTACCAGCTATATACAAATGATGCCATCACATGTTTGGCACATCTACATGCGTGCCAAACAGAACACGTGAAACTG